>CM040913.1:12394243-13061743 GCA_023029165.1 Gobiocypris rarus | reverse complement strand
AGTGAACGCTTAATAAAGTTGGATTTTTCGGACTGTTTTGTTGACATTCTTTATAGCACAGAGTTCCATCTAGTGGATGCATAACACAAACTTTGACTGCAGAATCTTCTATTCTATGCGCATTATAATCCGGTGTGCCCTATATATGAAAACAGTTCTAAAATAGGCCATTCATTGAAGGTGCACCTTATAATCTGGTGCGCCTTATAGTGCTGAAAATAAGGTAAGTGTTATAACTCTTTATAGTATGATAACTGATATGGTTATGGTTGGCATAACTTAGACTATTTCTGGAAATTTAATCCAATGAATTCCTGCATGGATTGGTGATTAGACATTAAAATGTTTGTGAAACGTCCAAACCCTCCAGCACATGCAAACACATTTACAGTGTCCCTTTTTGAATGCTATATGTTGGGCACAATTCATTGTAAAAAGTCTTGCTGCATCAAGTATATTGCATGTTACTGGCAAGCCAGACTTCATTCATGAGATTCTGCATAAGGAATCAATGGTGTTTAACGCCTCGATGTTTAACGGCTCTGAAATCATTACTTACATTTCCAAGTATAAAAGTGCCAAATGTGTCACTGAATCTGAATTGCCTCATCAAAATTTCCCCAGATTTTCACTCAAGATGATATGCTGTCTGCGTTTTCAGAGCAACTTAAAGGTAATAATTTATCGTATTCTAGCCTAATATCTACCAAATGTTACACTACCATTCAAACATTCACTACCGTTTGGGGTTGGTAAGTTTTTGATGCTAACAAAAGCTGCATTTATTTGATCAAAATACAGTAAAAACAGTAATATTGTGAAATATGTCCCTAACTTAACCACTTCAACTTGCGCCCAATGGTGGGTCCAATATTGCATCATCACAATCATTCAAAATATGCTGCAGAGCTGAATAGGTTAAAATAAAGTGGTGTTGTCAAAACATTGCTCAGTTTGTTTAAATATCGAACCAGCAACCGCATAGCAACAGTGGCTGAACCAATGACTTTGGGGCAGGGCGATCTGTATGGCCATCCAATCTATGGAAGTGTTACTACAGGAAACCTGGAAACAGTCATTTGTTTATACAGGAATGTCACTTTTTTCATTAACCATGCAACATCCACCATTGCAGATAATTAATGCATGTGACTCTGAACCACAGCTTCTCATTAAAATTTGAACAAAAATACTGTGAACCAATGTTTGGTGGGATGTGAGTAAAAGTGTTGCAAAGTATTTTGAGAAATGGATGCGTGAGCATCAAAAACTCAGTGGAATGCTGTTATTCCACTTCAGCAATCTTTGATTTGTAATCCAACCCCAAGCAGCGCTCCTTCACCCTTTCTCTCTTTTGCTCTCTCTCTCTCTGTTTTTGTATCTCTCAACACCCTTTCACAAAGGCCTCGGCCATTAGCGGTCCAGCTTGCTGTTTTCAGTAAACCTTTCCTCACTGCAACATCATACACCAAAGCCCAAAACCACTCTTTACAATGAATGTCATAAGCACATTTCCCAGTCGTGAATAACAGTTTTCTTTGCTGGGAAACTGTTTCTGAATCTAATAATTATCCTCTTCATCCTCCTAATTCAGACTTTAGTGTTTGGCTGAGAAACGGGCCGGCTGCCAGCTCAAAGCAGAGTCTGAGTTGTCAGGTGGATTACAGTCATATGAATCGCTCCGCAGGAGGCCGAGCAGCCTGCAATTACAGCGTGGCGGCGCCTTTGATTTAAAGGAAACTTTCAGAAACTGACTAAAATGTTGAATAATAAGCCATTAAAGATTCCGAAGGCTGGAGCCCGAAAAGAAACCCTCCCTTCCCTTGAAGTTTCCTCCTTTTCCTTCGCATAAACACACACACACAAAGTTGTCTGACGTCACTAAACGCCGAACAGCGTCTGCGCTAGTTAGTCAAGCACCTGTGACTAGCCGCTTTCACTCATAGTCAAAAGTTTCGGAAAAATCTTTACGGCGCGATTAAGAGCGGTAATCGCTTTCTGCTCCAAAAATATCAGTTTATTCCATTGTACTAAAAGCCCTGAATGGGATCCTTTCAAAAGAACGTGAATCTTTTATATGACGGCCCTTGGATTTTTAAATGAAAATGAGGGGTCAACTTCTCTCATTTTCCTCACAAAGGACTGAAAGGAAGGGACCAAGCAGACTTGAAGGCTACAGCAGAAGGTGATGAGATAAAAAGAGACACAGCCAGCGCCGCCCCGGCTCACATCAATGCCGCATTGTGAGCCCCGCTAGAGACAAACGAGCACCGGCCACAATCGGAGCGGAGCCGTAATTAAATTTCACACAATATGAGGCAGCAAATGACATGTAAATTATAAATGGCTGATTCCTTGCTTTCCATGACAGTGTTAAATAAGGGAGGTGTAAGTGAAATCATTAGATTATGCCATTCAGTGATGGGAGGGAGGGGGTTTTCAAAAGGTTGCTGTCTTGGAGGGCCCGCAGCCAGCCCTGGCACAAATGATGCACTCGGAGACTATTTCAAACAGCGGCGGGGACAATGGCGAACCAGCCCTTGATTGTGTTTGTCCACCTAGGTATAAAACAGACATTATGGGCATTTTGTCCCGCTCACCGAGATGCTCGGGCAGGCTAAAAAAGAGAAGTGAGATAAGTGGATGTACTTCACTGGCTCCTTGTATCTCCCACCAATTACCCTCTAAATACATAGACACAGCCCACTAGCGTCAACAATGAAATATAGCTCGAAAAGAGGGCCATTTCAAAAGCCTTGTCGCATGCATGGAGGAGTATCGTGGGGTAATTGCGGAGGGACAGATGAGGGACCGCTTCTTTTCATGGAGGGAGAGAGAAAGACACACAAATACAAACAAGAAGGGGTAATCTCACTTCAAGAGACTTGAAAAACTTTGAAACAAAAAGCCCTTTGAAAGCTGAATTCGAGAGAAAGAGAGAGAGAGAGAGAGAGAACTTGCATATATGTTCAGATGGTGACAAAATGAAGGAGGAAAAGACGGAATGTTGTCAGGATGCAATTAAACCTGAAAAACAAACAACAACAAAAAGATGCAAAATGAAACAGATAAAAATATAAAACATAAGGATTATCATTGGCTTCCGAAAGTTTTGCGAACTAAAGGTGATTAAAAAAGTAATGTGTGGCCACCGTGGGCTATCACATACATGTCCAGCCTTCTTAATTAGGGCAAATCCCCTTTTAGCCAGTAGTAGAGAGAGAATAGGCGGCCCTAGAGTGTTTGTGAAGAAACTCATTAAAAATGTGGAATGCTGGGGAAGAGAGAGGGAGAAAGAGAGAGAGAGAGAGAGAGAGAGAGAGAGAGAGAGAGAGAGAGAGAGCGCTACAGCTTTCTGCTTGAGTAGCCACAAGTGGCCTCTAGGATAAATGTTCCCCTCTCGTCTCAAGTAGTTGTCTTGAACCAAGTGCCGAGAGGAGAAAAGAGCCACAACTTGTTAGTCAACAAGTTAGCTTAGAGGGGCCAGAGAGGGATTTGGAAGAGCAAAAGGAAGGTTGTGCCACATCCGAACACACACACACACACACACACGCGCACAGAAAAAGTAATGAGAGACTGCAACACCCTCAACTAAACGAATGAGATCATATGAACTGCAGTGAGTAGCATCAAGAGGAACACGGTCATCAAAAGTGTGATTTTAATGAGGAAATGTATCAATATAAGCAACATTACACTACTGCTATCTAGCTATCCATCCATCCATCCATCGTTCTATTAATTTGTCCATCTATCTCTCCATCCATCCATCCATCCATCCATCCATCAGGATCTGGAAATAACATTTATGTTATAAAAAATGTGTTGCAATGTGAAAAATATCAAATATCAGAAAAACCGAGACAGAAAAAAAATCTCACAGACATTAATACAGCTTCAAAAAAAAATAGTGAAGGAAAGAGAGGATGCCCCTGGCTTTCACCCTGTCAGCTCCAGAAGGCTTAGAGGCAGGCCCCAGCCCAGATTAACCCTGATCGGGACGTCCGCCCTGGGGCTTTCCTTCTCCAGCTCGGGCCCAGGGTTCAGCCAGGGAGTCAACACCACCTCCCCACTCTCTGTCCTAAACACGTGCACCGCAGCTCAACTAAACACAGCCAACATCCATTAACTTAGCCAAATAATCCTGATCCAGATCTGGCTAAAACAGACACCGGTCCCCAATAGCCAATTTTTGCTCGTTGTGTTTAACATTTACTTTTTGATACACACCCCACAATTAAAAATGGAAATGAAATTGACAGCCATGTCAATATTTCTTTTTTCTGTCAATGAATAATTGTGAGCGCGCACGTATTCAATGCATAAAGACACAATAAAACATTAGAAGCTCTGTTGCGAGCTTCCCAAAGAGGAGAAAATTAATTATTTCAAATACATGTGGACCTTTCATGAGCACAGGCATGATTTGCATTGAGAAATATTCAGCAGAAGTAATTGGTGCACACTGAATGAACTCAATTTTCATTCCAAATTTCCTTGGAGTCCCAAGGCACTACTGCATGGGATGCGAGCGCCAATACAAACAAAAGTAATGTCAAAAGGGAACGCAGGAATCGAGGAACAAAAGGGAGAGCAAAATTGTTTTAGCATCGTAAATGAACGATGAAAGCTTCATTCAGGCGGTGGGCTGAACAAAAAAAAAAACAGATATCACATGGAACGTTGACAGTTGATGTCTTCATATAAATGTAAGAATTTACATTCTAATTAAAAAGAATTTACATCTTAATCAACGTAGGCTTAATTGTTCAGCTAGTGTTTTCCAGTAATGAAAAACAACATTGTTCTTCCAGAAAAGGAATGAATGCTATATTACCATAGCATATTTTGATGCTTTATATTCTAGACGAGTTAACAGAATTCTGCATAAAAGTAGTATTTTTACAATGAAAACCAAGAGAAAAACATTTCAACATAAACATGTATCCCTCTTATCTTCTATAATATACAGAATTTTACTGGCACACACAAAACTGAAGTGAATACCATACTTGTTACAGTCAGTGAGTTGCACGCAACTACCAAGCATTTTGTGAAACTTCATGCTGGTTACCCAAAGTCACCGCTGAACCCTTTGGCATCTTTGTGTGGAGGCAGCTGGGGCTAATGGGGGTGGTTAGGAGGTAGATACTGAGGGAATTTTACAGCACAGCCCCACACTGAAGCCTCCAGACCTCAAAGAGGTTTGGCGAGTTAGCTAACAGTCATGTAACATCCCACATCTTCTCGTTTTTGGAACAGAACCCAGTATTTATGCATTTTGTTTCTTGTTTCTGCCATGGAATAAGGTTATTGCAATTTTACGGTTTTGACCTTTCTTTCTGTGAGATTATCTCTCACAATTCAGATTTTATAACTTGCGGTTGTGAGTTTATATCTCACAAGGGGGAAAAAGAGAATTATGAGTAATAAACACGGAATTGCAAGAAATAAAACTGTGAGAAATAAAACCAAACTTGCAATTCAGACATTTTTTGTCATCTATAAGTTTTATATCTCTGACTTTTTTTATTACTATATAACTCTCTATATGTAATTACCTTTTAAATTGTTTTATTCCGTGGCAGAAACAAGCTTCCAGTGCTTTAAAAAAGTATTTTTGGAAAGTTCGTATTGACAATTTGGAAATAATTAATTGTTTTAAGTCGGATAAACTTAAATTAAACAAATTAGTATCAAATTCACTTTTATGAGTATTCAGAACTTTTTTTCTTTTGAATTCACCTAATGGACACATTTTAAGTCATCTGAATTGTTTCGTTGTTTTGAGTTTTACGAACTTGTTTCTTTTAATTCAGACAAACTTAAATTTAACTGAAACTGGGCTTGGCTTTCTATTACCCAGCATGCTTTGCTATGACACTCGAAAGGGAGAGTAATGCCCAAAGTATACTTAGGCCGTCCGCGTTTGTGCGGCATGCGTTGTACAAAAATTGTACTGCACGTGTCAAACTCGGCCATCCGCGGTTGAGTATACTTTGAAAGCTTGGTGAACATGACTGCGTGTGAGCTCGGGGCTTTAATTATAAAATTTAGCATTATATGATACTTTTGAGCAAGATTTTTTGAGGGGTTACCATCATGGTGAGGAGTGAGCTTGGTTTGAGTACAGATAAATGTTAAATGTTCGAATTTGCTGTACTATGCTATGCAAATGTTATCGCGTTACCAATTAATTTGCTGAATTAGCCAGTTATAGATAGCTAGATTGCCACTACAATTTTTTTAAAATTGAGATTACATGATGATTTTAAGTGTAATTTAAAATGTATGAATTAACTTACTCAAAATTTTCAAGTAAAAAGCAATTCAAATGTATGAGTACAAAATTGAAATCTGCTAGTTCTGCTTACTTAAACTTTGATTTTCTTACCTCAATTCTTTTGAGTTTTGCCAAATTTCTCCCTAGCCCATGCTAATCTCTGCTGTCTCATACTGTTTATTTTATTGCCATACTCAGAGTCCTTATCAGCTCTATAAGAAACCTGTAATAAAGACGGCTAGCAGCTTCCTCTAAACTAAAGTAATGTTCAGCCAGTCTAGAGACACTAAATCAGTTTAATCAGCTTTTACACTTTCCAACCATTTACACATCCAACTTAAAAACGTTGCCCTGCGCTCATTAGCCAACACAAAAGACTAGCGACTAAATGAGGCATGATTCATGAAATGGATACCTTTAATCATCACTCCTAGCCCCCGAAAGGTCGTTTAGTATATTATATCTAAGTGTGCAGCTTATTCCTGCTTCATTACTGATAATTAAGACCTGTCATATTTTCTTGCACAATGTGTCGGCTAAGAGCCTTGGCATCTGCCAAATAGGCATCAATTTTCAAAGCTGTGGAATGAAAGGTAAGGCGAGACGTTATAAAAAGTACTACTTGGGTTGATTTGGTTAGCATTTCTGTTCGAAATCACGATTTCACAGGAAAAAGCTTAAAGAGATTAGATAAGACATGTTATTTTGATATCCCATAGCTCTCAGCAAAAGTGATGGGTTCTATGAACAGGGAATACTTGCTCGCAAGAAGTCTCTAGTAGCACTATCTCCTCAGATAGTTATCACATGAATAGCCTAACAGACTGAATTACAGGCAGAGACTTGGGAGCTGTGGAAATGTGGCAAAGAGATGCTAAAAGGGACACAGTGGCTTTTGCATTAGCATCTGCTGTGGCTCGACTGGCATAAACTAGAGAAAAGTGTCAGAGGTGCCATAGGGGGCGAGAAAAGAACTTGGCAAGAGGTAAAAAGGAAATTTTAAAAAGTTAAAAGAGGTTCAAAAAACAAGATGGGCAAATGTATCATCTCAGTCTTTTCGCCCACAGGTTAGGATCACATATCTTGTGGTCTTTTGCATGTAGCAGACATTACTGTCTCCCGCTTCACAAGGGTTCATGAGAATTTTTTGTCATTGAGTAAAAGGAAAAAAAAGAAGACAATTTGACTACTCAAACAGGGTTGTGTAAAGTGAGTTGATGCTGATATCTAGGGACATATCTCAAAACATAAATCAACACATCCAAAAATAAATGAAAATGTATTTAAGGACCCCGTACAGGTGAATTGTTACATCACAAGGTGAAAGTCGAATTCCGGTCATTTGTAAAATGTTAAAACAGAGTTTAAGTGGTATTAACGTTGCAGTTTACATGTACAGTTCGTCAAAATTCTCAAAAAAATCTAACCTTTCATTGAAGTAAAAAAATAGAAAGATGGGGGAAAATCACATTATAAAATAAATGTTTTAATGACGTCTTGTTTCACAGGACTATAAATATGAGGAAACACAAAGGCCAGATTCCCTTAATCATTCATCACAATGAGTAAAAAAAAGAATATAGTTCTGATGTGCAGCAAAGGATTGTTGAGCTTCACAAAATAGAAAGTGGCTGTAGGAAAATAGCTAAAGCATTGAAAATCCCCATTTCCAACATCAGGGCAATAATTAAGAAGTTCAATCAACTTAAGATGTTACGAATCTGCCTGAAAGAGGACGTGTGTCTATATCGTCCTAATGCACGGCGAGGAGGAGAGTTTGAATGGACAAATAATCTCCAAGGATCTCAGATGGAGAATCGCAGAGATCAGTTGAGTCTTGGGGCCAGAAAGCCACAAAAAAATAAAATAATCAAACAACCCCTACATCACCACATGTTGTTTGGGAGGGATTCAAGAAAAACCCTTCTTGCTCATCCAGAAACAAACTCTGGCATATTCAGTTGTCAGACATGATTGGAAATTCAAAAGGGACCTGGTTTTGTGGTCAGATGAAACAATAAAATGAGCTTTTTGGGTTTCCACCAGATGGGTTTGGTGAAAACAGGGATACAAAAATACCCCATGCCCACAGTAAACAATACATCTTGATCTTTATTGTTGTGGACCTTTTTTTTTTTTTTTTGCTGGAGGTCCAGGACATCTTGTTCAGATACATGGTATCATGGATTCTAGCAAATACCAGCAGATAAAAAATCTAAACCTGACGGCCTTTGCTAGAAATCTTACAATGGGCCGTGGTTAGATAAATGGTCCAAAATAAATGTCAAAATCGACACACATATGTGTCACTGAGCAAAAAATGAAGCTTCTGCCATGACCAGCCCAGTTCCCTGACCTGAACCCTATAGAGAATGAGTGGGGTGAACTGAAGAGAAGAAGCACCAACATGGAGCTGGGAATCTGAAGGATCTGGAGAGATTCTTATGAAGGAATGATCTCTGATCTCTTGTCAGGTGTTTTCCAAAAGCATCAGACTAATGCCTGATATGCCTAATAGGAGAAGACTCAGAGCTGTTATCTTGAGAAAAGGAGGTTGCAAGAAGTCTTGAATAAAAGGGTGCCAATAATTATGGCCAACATGTTTGGGAGAAAAGCATTTATTTCATAATGTGATTTACACCCGACTTTCAATTTATTTTACTTCAATGAAAGGTTAGTTTTTTGTGAATTTTTTAAATAAAAGATAAAGGATAAACTATGCAGATTTATTTTTATAGCCATCTTTGATCATATTTACCAGGGGGTGCCAGTAATTCTGACCACCACTGAAACTGACTAACACTAGCATGATTTGATCCTCTCACATCATAAGCTGCTCACAGATTTGGCTTTTAAAGCCTATCACATTTACAGGTGATGAGAATAATTAAATTTTTAGGGCTTGTTCACACAGAACGTGTTTTAGCTTTGAAAAATGTAAAATGCGGGCAGTGGAATGGGGGGAAAAAAGCGCAAGGTCTCAAGACGCGTTTTTTAAAAGCTGAACTGATTTTAATTTGAGCGGCGCGTTTTTAGAATGCTGTGTCATGCACGAGGCATGAGCGTAACGGTTGAAGACGTCCGTTTATCACGTGTTTACATAGAAAAACTATGGAAAAGGAGCACATTGGAATGGAAAAACGCGTTCTGTGTGAACCACCTTCACTCCTATATAATGAAAAGGGACTTAAAATGGCTCTGGCTCCATATGAAATCACTAATAAAAATGGATTTAGCATCTATTCTTAGTATCTATACACAAACCATAAGCATGACCATATAACACTACAAACCATTACAAGCACAAAAAAATAAATAAAGAAATTAATACATTTATTCAGCAAGGATGCATTACATTGATCAAAAGTAATAGTAAAAACATGTATAATGTTACCTATAATGTTACCAATGATTACGATTTTAAATAAATTCTGTCATTTTGAACTGTATCAGGGTTTCCACAAAAATCTTAAGCAGCGCAAATATTTTCAACATTGATAATAATAATTAAATGTTTCACCTATGACTGAGTAAAGGCTGCTGAAAATTCAGCTTTCCATCACAGGAATAAACTGTTTTTTTAGAAATGTTTTATTTTAAATCATAATAATAATATTTCACAATATTACTGTTTTACTTTATTTTAATCAAATAAATGCAGCCTTGGTGAGCATAAAATACTCAAACTTTTGAAAGGTAGTGTAAACAATAGTCTGCCTGAAATGTGTAGATATTTTTGCAAGAGTGATTTGTTTAAAATCTAAGTGCAAAAAAAAAAAAAAAAAAGTCCCCGGACCCTGTAGCAGTCTTTAAATGTTTTATCGATTTCATGCTATACTAAATTGTCACTTCCATCAGTCATTGGCTTTGTCAAATCCAGAAAAGTTTGTATTAATGTATTAAGTAATATCAAATACACTGTTTCATGTGATGACAGGTTCTTGTTTCCACAGTTATCAACATTGCAAATGTAGTAAACTTTTTATATTTTCATTTTTTTTTCATATATTCATTTTTAAAAGAAGTATAATATATTTACAACGTTACACTTTGTGGTCATATTACTCCGCAGAAAATGACACAAAATGAATTAATGTGCTGCGTGAGTGTTTCGAATACAACGGCTGAAGTAGTGACAGCAAATTTTACACAATTATCTCTCCTAAATGCTGTAATCAATTCTAGATTTTTGGAAATTCGAGAAAAGGCGATTATGGATTTTTTTTCTTTTGCTGTTGAAGCAAATGGGAATACACAAATGATAGTTAATGTCGTCTCCCGTTCACCACTATGGACGTTTACCCCAACTATGAGACCTTCCGCTTCTGAGAACCCCAGAAATGTGAAAAGGGTCCACGGAAGAAAAAGGTACACACCTCAGGCCCAACAGATTTCAGCAGGGCCAAAGTGATACTAAAAAACGAATTTCTCTTGACACAGTGAAAATAGACAGGATTCTTCCAGCATTTCTTAGGTTTTTCTCTATGTTCTGAAAATGGTTCAAGGCTACGGCTTCATGAGAATAAAAAAAACACCCCCCAAAGGCCTTAAGTTTGCTCAGTTGAAATGATCTGCTTTGACAAATTTAACGGCTCTTTTTTCTCCCTCTCCAAATGCACTTGTCACTCAGTATTAGCCGTCCTCATTAATGACAATGGGAAAGTTTATCTTAGCCACACATTTAAAATCATCCTCAGCTTACAATGGGGCTCAAAAATCTTCCACAAAATAGAAGGCGGACCTACTTACACAGACACCCTTTTTTTGAAGTAGTGTTACTCTTTATGCCTGGCTGTGAACAATCTTTCCACAACAATAAGGTACATTCTTCGGTGATCAATACTTATTATCTGTGCTCTGGTACATCTCTATACAACCTCTCTGAAAGGCTACCTGTGGGGTTTGGACCTGATGGTCACTGCTTGATCCGCCACTAGAGACGCACAAACAAAAGCTCATTTTAAAGTCATCATTGTAGGCTTTTGTGTAAACGTAGAGGGAAATTGTAATATTGTTACAAAATTGTATTTTGCTGCACATAAAATATAATATATTTATTTATATTTGGTAACAAAAAAGGGCAAACTACAGATACAGGTTTTAAATGTAAAAAATAACAAAAGGTTCACAGGGAGAAAAAAAGGGAACATACATTGACTATGACAATCAGTTATTAATATTTCATTGGTTCTCTCTTGTTTTTGCCTGACAGCCTGACCAAAAATTATGTTCGCACAATTTGGCATGTTTCATTGCATTATCAGAAATAAAACAATTGACCCAAGTCAAGTACTACACAATATGCTTACAAAATCTCAAAATCTATTTTTTAATTTAATTTGTAATATATTATAACAAGAAATCAGTTATTTGAAATCTGTTATTTATAATAGTTATAATTTTTTAAATATTTATTTGTAAATCTGAATACTGAATATAAAGAATATATATATATATATATATATATTCAGAGAGAGAGAGAGAGAGAGATTCTGATTTGGAATATATATTGGAATATATAAATGTAAATACTAAATATATATTAAGAGCAATGAATATATAAAAGTATATCATGATTATTTTTAGGTTTCATATAATTGAAAATGAAATTGCCAGATTGACCCTTCATGAACTACTGTATGAATATATTCAAAACCTAAGACTTGAAATAAGTATGGCGTATGGTATAGCATAATACATAAAAGAGAAATTAAAAAAAAATACAAAAACTTAGTAGCCTGTTAAAAAAAGATACTATCTATTTTGAAGTAAAATACACAGCAGACCTCTTATCTCCTGTTGTGAAATGTGATATGGTGTTAAACCTGATGTAGACACACTGTCATTAGTTCCACACAATTCCCCATGGGTTTAAAATGTGTACAGTCATGCCGTCTGTTTGATAAAGCTGCAACAGACTGAAGCATAAGACAGCATTTGAACTGCACACTTTTCCAGTATGGGACTTCTAAACTAAATGCAGACAATATATAACTATAATTATTTTGGAAAGGAGTGATACTTGCATTGCTGCCAGTTACTTCTCATTCTCATATCATTTTAGAACTGCAAGTGCCGACTATCAAAGTCTTACTTTGTATATAAAAAAAAACATTTAACTATCAGATGATTGTCTAATGGGAATTTATATTTGAGTCACATACCAAAGGGGCTCCCCACACCCCCTGAGCAAACCCCAAAGCTTCCATCCAACAAAACAGCTTGGCCTGCACCAGCCCATATCTGGACGAGACACAAACTGTGGGAAAGTTATTTTTAAGTCGAATGCCAGTGGAGACAAAGCAGGAATTGCTCCTGGCTATGGCACTCTATGGCCTGGATCAAAATTCCACCTTTGGACTTCCCCCTCTGAATACGGACAAGAGGGGGGCGGATGATGCCTGGGATGCTGATAACAATAAATTCAGCCAGGACCTTAGTCACATGCCCACCAAACCGACACGAGAGGTTTTTACACAACTGATACTTGAAAATCAAAGACTTAACAGCGTATAGTTGTTGGTAATGCCAATATAATCCCTAGATCATCCTTTCACAGTCTTTATCGTCCACTCAAGTGACCAATCATTTTGGTAAACATCACGTTACGTTTACTCACTGGAAAAACTTGACCTGTGACCTTTTGAAATGCTAATATGTCACCTTTTTTCATTGACATTAAAATGAACATGCAAAAAACGCTTTGATAGTCCACTTTTGCCACTCTACTACTATAAGTAACTTTACACCTACATGTAACTACCAGTCATTACTGTATTAGTAGACTGCTGGCTTAAAGGCCAACTGCCCACCAAAGCGTTGTTTCCCGAGACTAGCTTATTAATCCAATTGTTTTCAATGGGAGCACCACGTTTCTGAACAGCATGATGAGGTGCTGAGAATCTATTTCATTACCGGTCGCCGGTAAAACGCAGGCTCATCATGGTCACTTTTTACCTAGGAGGGGGCGGGACAAATGCCACACTGACTAACCATCCATCACACAACAAAAAACACATATCTTCATCCAAAACTAGTATGTGACTATTACATGACAATTGAAATAAAATGTTACCAAAAAGGCAACCAATTTTTAAAGACTAGCTCAGTTATTTCTTTCGTTTTACATAATACTGTAAACATTTGCTTCTGAGTGAAGCACTTTGGTTCATTTAAAGTTATCTACTTTGCATGAAAAGCAAACATATTGTTTCCCAAACACATTAACCTCTTCAACATTTTAGCTGAAAGTCCTACAAACGCTTGAAAGAAAGCATGTGCACTATGAACGATTATTCAACGTATGTCTGAATCATGTACCATGTGGAGTCATTTTGCGTGAGATTGGATTCCACTATCACAGAAAATTAACTTCACTTGAAAATGTGTCAGGTAATCATATTAAAAGCAATGTTATGCAGTTTTTTTTAGGTTAGATTAGACAGGGGAAGTAGCATCTGACAGATTTATAGAACACTTGATTATACTTGAAATAATTTACTAAACTTTTCTGTGCAATAATAATTTTACAGCTTCACTGCCATGGCAACATAATGTCTAAAACCTTAAATGATCTTAAAATATAAGAACTTTACAGCTCATATAATACATACATTTTAAAATAAGAAGTGCTTTTATAAAAATTGTAAGCTTCACAATTCTGCTTTTAGATGCTTTAAAGTTTGGCACCATCACTTACATTGTAAGCATTTAGTAAGAAAACAAGGAATGAGTGGAAATCATTGTATTTGGTTATCAACAACATGGCAAAAAACAAACAAAAAAACAAATATACAACAACTGTCAATTGAGCTCAATTTGTATTGAACCTGTTGTTCAAGAAGGATCTTAAAAAAAAAAAAACGGTGTCTATTTACACTAAGTGTACCTTGTTGGCAGAGGCTATTTACACTGACTCCGCCCACTGATGTCTGGTTACGCCAGACAAAATTACGGAATTAATTGTAAGAAAATTAACGAAAAGTGGAAATAAAGTGTCTAACGTGTATTTAATAATAAAGTGTTTATTGCCTAGAGTTAGGGGGAGGTGTAAGGGCTTTATTGTCCCAACAAGGCGGCATCCATTTAATAATTTCAATAAATATAATAATTCGCACTTTATGTTATTATTGCATATCGTTTAATGTACAACACAGAGGCGCAAAAAGTATCTGCCACTATTTAAAAGTAAAAATATTATTTACACTTAGCCTATTGCAAAGAAAATACCGCTATTTACATGGTGTAATAAAATAAATAGCTATTTTCACAGTGTAAATAGAATCTATTGCTACTTGCATTTAGTGTAAACTGAAATATTAATGAAAATTAATGCTATTTAAAATTAGTATAAATAGCAGCTATAGCTGAGAAAATACGCTTTTTCACAAATCTAGTTGCTATTTACACGTAGTGCACTCGCAAAACACTTGCCTCTAAAAATGCCAGAACTGTTTGCTAACCAAGAAATTAATTGGTAAGGAAAAAGTAGACTAAGAACATAATGGAACAAGTCTTTTTCACTCATTCACGCCTTTTGTTTAATCAGAACTGACCGGTAATCACTTCAGCAGCCATCTTGCCTAGTTGCCTTCAGCACTCAAAATAGCACCTTGCATCTTACATAACAAGAGCCAGAATAAATCATGTATTTTTATAAACATAACACAACCTCTTAATTCAGACTCAATCGCAAATCCCCTAGCTGCCCCCCCATTAGTCCTTATTTGTCGTCTCGTCTTTAGAGTTGCCCAATCTTCCTCCTTCCCGCTCTCTTCCTTAATCTATCTCTCTGCCCTCGCTGTACCTCTGGCAGGCTGATGCCAACATGTTTCAGGTTAGATTGCAGCCAATAGGAGCACAGATCTCATGACAGGATCTGACAAAACAGCTCAGATAAGAGCACTACTCCAGGTGACAAGGACCTGAACTGGTGACCTAGACTCCAGCAGCTCGGCTTGTATCTGGAGCCTCCAACAACAGAAACCACTTACAATTTGTTTGCTATTCCACTACACAAAATACCTCATGAATATATTAATCCATTAAATCCAATTGCTGACATTCCTATGTTTTGAGCTCGATTGTCTAAAAAGGTTGTTGATGAAGTTTACACATCACATTCAGAGTTATCAACTATAAATAAATGAATTTTTTATATGGGTGATATAAATACTCACATAACAAGAGCCAATGTCGTAATGTGAATCAGAAAGATGCGTCTCAGAAGATCCATGAAAGTAAAACCTGTCATAATAAAAACACCATAAGTCTATAATTCATTTATCATTAAGCTCTGCCTCAAATTATGCTTACAAGATACATGTCATAGCTCTTTAATCCACATTATAAAATTGTAGATTTCAAAGAATTATTCCATTAAAATGAAAAAGTAAAAGCTAAATAAAATATGCAATTATTATCGGTTTATTATGTCTTTCACCTAACTGCATGCAAGTAAAAAAGGTAACTTTTTTTTACATTACTACATGTACATACTATAGTAATAACAGTAAATTATGCATAATTACAAGTAACTAACCCTAAACCAAACCATAACTCTATAGTAAGTACACATAGTTAATCCATATTACTCTGTAATTATTTGAGTAAGAAAAATGTAACTACGTCACCCTAAAATAAAGTGTAAAGGCCCATTCACACCAAGAACGATAACTATGAAGGTAACTCTATTAGCGTCCACAGCAGTGGACGATATTGTTTTGTTCATTGTAAGCACATGCTTGTCTGCCTCGAGTTTAAATCCTTGAGTTCGTTACAGCAGGATGGATTCTGATTGGCTGTCAGTGTCAATCTTTTTATCGTTCATCACCTGGAAACAATCATTCTGAAAGTGACGACATTGTTTCTCTGTGCCATTATCGTTATAGCTGTAGAATTATATCTTTATCTTTGTAGTTATCATCCTTGGTGTTAACCGTAAAAAAAAAAAAAAAAAAAAAAAATTAACTGTTACCTTATTGAGCAAGTAAGCAATTTTGACTATGCAGTTTGCTCAACGGTATAACATGCAACCAAAAATAAAGCAAATTTTAATTAAATGTTTTTAATAGAAAAGCCATCTGTTTTTTCCCTAGAAATATGGAAGTATTTTTTCTAAATATGAAATCACGTTGCAAGATATACATTTTCAATTCATTGAAATAGTAAAAATTATGAGAAAAAAAGGTGCACTGATGAGACAAATAAAGTAGCAATGTACAAGAAATAAATACAAATTGATTTCCATTACTTGGTGGAGAAAGCGGGCATCATTAAAATTCATGTGCTCACTGAGCTAAAAAGAAATCTGTGATTTTGGTACAATAAAAACATTAATAATCCTTAAGATTCTCAAAATTACTTAACAGAAGCATCACAACAGTGACACCTCTAAAGAAACACAACACCTGCATGAGCTACATTCCAAAGCAAACCGAGTTGAGATAACTTGAAACCAGTCATGTAGTCCAAATGTTCTCTCTGTCAGTGATGAGAAGTTCTCATTCGCTTCAATCTCTGACCGCATAAGCACAGTTTAATTATACGCCTGTTTCACATTCTTAGCCAAACCTTAGTCCCCCTTCCAGTGTGAACAAACTAATCCAACATAGCTCACCTGTCCTGAAGTTAATGGTAGCCTCAGGCTAATGTTGAACGTTACTGTACATCTACTGTTTTTATAATGCTCAGTATTATACAAAAATGATTTGTAGTGATTTTAACTTAATCTAATTTAGGGCATATAACAACACTTTCTAATTCCCCTAATTGGATTTTATCTGCTCTTGCAGTTTTTTTAGCATTCGCTAGCTAGAAGATTTGAGTTTTAGCGAGGAAGGCAAAGCGTATACATCATTTCACTGAGTAGATAAGAGATCAGTCAACTTGTTGTCAATCCTCACAGCAAACCATGAAGTGATTAAGAGGAAATTGTTCCCATTACAAGCTAACCTACCTTGAATTACAGCCAATTGTGTTTCTTTACCTGGACCAGGCCTAAAAGCCTACTTGAAATTTGAGCTTTCACCAGATTGCAACCATTAGTTGTGGGAACAAGCTCCCTTCAGCAGCAGTCAGCCTTTACCTGAACCCTTTTCAAAGACAGACCTGCCAATCATGTTTCAAATCACACACACATACACACAAACTGGGTTTTCATGTTTTATGAGGACATTACATAGATATTATGATTTTAATACTGTGCAAACGGGGGAAGCAGTTTTAGGTTAGGGGTGCTATGTGTGTTTTTGGGGGGATGGTGGGGTTATCACATTTGAAAAAGAGATAATATTGACTCTATATAACACGTCAAAACTCCACCAAGCACTACAAGCAAACACTCGTTTAAACAGCAGACACACCAGGACATTTGACTGCAAATCACATTTTTTACATTATTGATACAGCTTGCAATCGAATGTAACAGATCGGTTTACGGGACGTATATTAAACCTTTAAATAAAAGGGCTATTGAGCTGTTTACACTGTCATATGCAATAAAAGAGCCTGCACAGCGACAGGTAATAAAAATGAGCACAAAAAAGCAACCCAGGAGTTTCTGAAGCTAAAGAAGCTTTCTGCAATGTCAATACCCTGATCCCAGAGTCCGTCCCCTGATCTCAACCCGACCATTTCACTTGGTGAAGACAAAACTAAAGGCAGAAAGACTTGTGAACATACAACAACAACTGAAAACAGCAGTAAAGGCCTGGCAAAGAATCACAAAGGAGGAAACCTAGTCTTGGGGGATGTCTATGGGTTCCAGACTTGCCTGCATGCAAAGGATTCTCAACAATGTCAACAACATTAAAAACTAACATTTTATTTATGATCATATTCGTTTGTCCAATTACTTTTGAGCCCCTGAAAATAGAGGGACTGTGTATAAAATGGCTGCAATTCCTAAACGTTTCACATTATATTTTTGTTCAACTATTAAAGGTGAAAGTATATTCTGGAGGCATACAGAGCCAAAATTATGGAAATTGTGTCACAGTGTCCAAATATATATAAAATGCTAAAGTACTTGGCCACATAATCATAGGCATGCCTTAAAAACATATGACAGGATGTGTGATCATCCTCTTGGTCAGACGATCAGAAAATCAAAGGCAATTGGCATTACTCAGACCCAGGCCTTAATACCTCTTGATTGTGCAACTGTAAGCTGGTTTTGTGCGAGTACTGGGGAGCGCCGTGGCTTTAGCAGCAGGGAGATTAGCGGGCCGGCCAGAGTTGGCCTCCAATCCTTTGCCCTGCTGATGCCTGGAGGCTCTTTGAAGTAGACCCATCATACCTGGCATTGCAGCAGTGAGAACTAGACTGGTGTCAGCTCTAATCAGTTGGCTTGTCTGAGGATAGTGAACCCAGGCTTGCGCTAATTGGCCTAGTTGAGGATTATACCCCTTTGCTGGAGATTCGGGACAATCATTTAGTCAAATGGAGCCTTTTTTTATCTCTGACTCATTAAGATGCCTTCATTTTTTTTCTTTCATTTTAGAAATGGGATTAGAAACACAAGTTACAGATGTATACACACACACACACACACACACACACACACACACACACACACACACACAAAGAAAAGAGCAAAAATGAAAATTACTTGACAAATGCAAAAGATACATACAGAGCACATGCATTAAAAAACAACTTCAGAAAGTAATTTCATTTCTGATATTTAAATAATGACATTGCGGGAGTGTTTTGAGGGGACACTGGCTCTAATGTGGACTAGTTTTTGAGTAACTCCCTAGAGCAGACACTAAGTAACTCGCTAAAATGGCACTGGCCTGCCACGGTTGTGTTCTAGAGGGAGGCAGGTGGTATTGGAGAGGGCCAGCTCGTGGGTGTGGAGGTTTTTAACGCATCTCCGGGGAACTAAAGAGACAGACCAGCCTTAAAAATGCACGCAAAGTTACAGAAGGGAATAAAAGCAATTCCGAATGACACAGTAATCATTTATCGTGTGAGAAATGGGTCTTAAAATTAAATTCAAACTGCTCTTTTATAGATGTTAGAGAGGTTTTGAGTTTACTTTCTCTTGATAGTATAATAAATGTGACTCATGGAGCAAAATGTGCAACAGTCAAAGACCGTTTAGATAGACAGAATGATAAACAGATAGAACAATAGATAGAACGATAAACAACAGACAGATATAACAATAGACAGAGAATAGGATAGATAGAATGATAAATAGAACAATAGACAGACAGACATGACAGACTAGAATGACAGACAGATAGAACGATAGACAGACAGATAGATAGAACGAGAAACAGAACGATAGATAGAACCAAAGAATGACAGACAAAGAGAATGATGGACAGATAGAACGATAGGATAAATAGAATGATAGCTAGAACGATAGAAAGACAGATATATAGAACAATAGATATAACGACTGACAGATAGAATGATATATAGAACGATAGATAGATAGAACAATAGATAGCTAGAATTATAAAATTATAAATAGATAGAACAATAGACAGACAGACAGACAGACTAGAATGACAGACAGATAGAACGATGACCAGATAGAATGATACAATAGATAGTTAGAATGATAGAATGATAAATAGATACGACAATAGACAAACAGAGCGATAAATAGATAGAACGATAGACAGATAGATAGAATGACAGACAGATAGAAGGATAGAGGGACAGAACGATAGGATAGATAGAACAATAGATAAAACGATAGAAAAACAGACCGATAAAATTATAGATAAAACGATAAAATGACAAACATAGAACGCTATATATAGAACGACATACATTAAACAATGTATAGAACGATAGATAGAACGATAGACATAGAACGATATATAGAACGATAGATAGAACGACAGACATAGAACGATATATAGAACGATAGATAGAACGACAGACATAGAACGATATATAGAACGATAGATAGAAAGACAGACAGAACGATATATAGAACAATAGATAGAACGACAGACATAGAACGATAGAACAATTGATAGCTAGAATGATAGAATGACAAATAGATAGAACGATAGACAGAGAGACAAACAGAACGACAGATAGATTCATTCGATTCAAATTTGTAACCGATTGACAGCCCTAGCATAGACACATCAGCAGAGCAAAGCAGAAGATGAACTGTGGCAATGTGACAGGACGCCCAAGTCTCTTAATCAAGTGGTCAGCTAAAGAGGCCATCAGGTCAACACAGGGGCAGATCGGTCATTTGAGGGTGAAGTCCCAAACACCAAAGCGGTGCCAACCCAATAGAGCAGCCGGCCTGTGAAAGGAGGGGAGGAGGAGTATGCTAATTATCCACTGAGTATTCTTATGTGAAACAGGGCCTGGCTTAAGCCCCCTTTACGGTCTGGGGAGGATCAAATAGGTCCGGGGTTGTCAGTGCTGCCCACTTGTTTCATGTGCACCCATTATCTCGCTCCCTTGCATTGACTGGGACAGATAACTATCACGTCACTATGGACCCTCCTCTGTTTTCGCACATTTGATCTTTCACGCTCGGCTGGTCGAGGCCAGGGGACTTAATCAGAGAGAGGTATGGCATTCAGACACATTCAGAGGTGCTGGCTTTGCGAGAAGATCTGCCAGACCTAAAGAAGCAGCACCGAAGCTCTTTAGATGCTACCACCGGCCACCCACAAGAGCTTAGAAGCCATTATAGGCCCTTAATACTTCAATAAAAGAGAGATTACTGATTGAGACTGAATACAATTGAGCCTAGTTATCTAAACCCGTTGCCCATTACAGCACGAGAAGACCAAGCAAAAAGCCCAGAGAGTTCTCTCTTGAAACGCTAACTAGACATTTACGACCAATTTAACCTAATATTGCAAACATTGCCGTTGCAAATGTTTGATGGACCTTGGAACTGTTCAAGTGTCTTAATTCAGCTCAGACCACGCATGTAATCAGGTTTTAAACACCATCATTCAATCAGTAATTTGATTAAGGAGCTTCAGTAGGTAAACTGTTAAGTTCCTCTTGACTACAGACATGGAAAATGTTGGCAGATTAGTTAATAACCCACAAAACGTGATCACTGAATATCTAATGGATGGTAATAGATGGTACAAAATGCCACGTTTTACACTTATAATATTACTGATAGAAGTGAATGAATAAATGTCAATAGGTATAACTTTTACAAATAAAATGTTTACAATAATTACAAATATACCGACTCACAAATTAAAAAATGTTTTTAAAAAATGTGTGTGTGAATATATATGTATGTATATATATATGTGTGTGTGTGTGTGTATATACATACACACACACACACACACACACACACACACACAAATACAGTATATTATATATATATATATATATATATATATATATATATATATATATATATATATATATATATATACATATATATGTATATATATATATATATGTGTGTGTGTGTGTATATATATACACACACACACACAAATACAGTATATATATATATATATATATATATATATATATATATATATATATATATATATATATATATATATATATATATATATATATATATATATATATATATATATATACATATATATATTCACACACACATTTTTCTTTTGTTTGTGTGTGTGTGTGTGTGTGTGAGTTGCCAGGTCCTTTCTGATTCATATGCTTTAATGAAAATTATTAAAACATCCTGTTCAAAATGATTTCTTAAATAACATCTTTGCATGGTATAACAATATAATATACTTGAGTGTGAAATGCACAAATGCAACATGTGTTTGTTTTTACGTCCATGCTTGGTTGCACAGGGATTCGGCCTCAGTCAGCTGGCAGCTCGCTGCTTGGCTTAAAAGCACCGGTGAGAGGCTCAAACACGCTCCAGGTCACCAGGCAGAGGTGTGTAAGTGTGTGTGTGTGTACAAGTCGCACAGAGAGGCCCTGCTGGAGGACAAAAGAAAATTAGGGACAAGAGAGTAAACCTGCCAACCCAGATGGATAAACTTGACTTGCTGATGAAGGACTCAGCAAAACGTTCCCCACTCCGAAAGCACCCCCTTGGACTAGCAACACCTCCCCGCATGCTTGCACAAACAAACACACACGCTCCTTTTGTCTGCAGTGCAGTTTCGACACTTGAGGCAATGAAGCAAAATGTTGTGATTATTCTCATGTAATGAAGCAGAACAAGATAAACAGCCATTCTTGTTGGAGAGCGAACAATTAACCGTTCTAAGGTTCTGTGGTCCTTTAAGATGTCTACGGTTCGTTGTCACACTCACCTCTGTGTGTTTGCGTGTGACGGAGGTGAGGCTTTTTTATGCAGTATTTACAGTAAGCAGATCTGGCTATCACCTTTCACCATGCCTACAGCACGCTTGAGTCCTTTTTATTTTATTAAATGCACCAGTGGACAGCTACCAAAACAGGGACAAGTGCAAGAACAGAGGAAGGGGGAGAGAGAGCGAGGGAGGGAGGGAGGGAGGGAGTGAGCGAGTTAGCACATATTTAAATATAAACAAATTATATTTATTGAAAATAATTAACTTCTAAACAATACTCAGGGTTAAATACAAGTAAAAATTTACAGAAACTATACTTTTGAAGAAAATGTGTAGTGTTTGGTCATGCAAAAAATAATAATAACAATTTAAAAATATATATATAATATATATAAAGCACATAACGAAATTGCTGAAAATTAAACTAAAATTAACATGGAAACTAATGCCAATTCAAAATTTGAATAAAACAATACAAAACTTAAAATAAATAAATACAAATATGTGCATAATTAAAATTTTAAATAACACTGGTCTTTTCAAATAAGTATAAGGATTTTTGTAAATTTATATAAAAATTATAGCGCACCTCTCCTCAACAAGCCGCATGATTTGAAATCTAATTCATATTTGGCACATAACTTACTCAAAGTTGTTTGTGATACAAAGTATAAGGTTTATTAAGGTTGTATTAACTCAATGAAGGCATTGTATTAACTTTTAATTTCAATTAATTAAAATGTTTAAGTTAAACCAAAATATAAATTTCAGTGTAGGTAGGTCGTAAAATAAAAATAAAGGGCCCTATCATACACCGCGCAATGCGAAGCCAGGTTTTTTGCTAGTTTTAGCCCGACGCAGTTATCATTTCCACGTCCAGCGACACGTCGTTTCAATAGCAAATACACTCATGCCCATCTGTTCACCAATTGGTGTGCTGGTCTGAAAAGGAGGTTTGTTCAGGAGCATTGTTGGTGCATTGCTATTTTGAGGCAATTGAAAACGACAGCGCCATTGACCAAAACCTGATCTAAAGTCAATAAGGCAGTATTTTTGTGTTATCTAAAGCCCATGTTAGTAATATGAGCCTATAGGCGGTTGCACAACACAAGTACACTCTACTTGTTATACACACAAGTAGAGTGTACTTGTGCAGCAGCACATTAACATTTTTAAATATTAAAAATAAAAGGATTCGTCTCTGGAGAAGTGTTCTGTCTTTCTGCTTGCAAATTCTAATCCACCATGGTGCAAGCGCAACCTTATTGGCTTTTAAAGGGAACGGGAGATGAGACTCTGATTGGTTTATTGCACGTTACGCCCAAAACACTCCCATGACTCAAAAAGTACGACAGAAATGCACTTACAATGAAAGTCTATGGGGTGATAGTTTTATGTTTGCCGCATTGACTATACTAAACTTGCAAGTGCATTTACATCATGAGAAAAAAGAAATGGTGCCAATATTTCTCCAGTGCCTTTTTCAAATAGGAGACAGTGTGTGTAAAAGCAGAGGAAGAGACGCAAGTCTCTCGGTTTAATTGTATGTGACAGGACGGCTGGCATGCAGAATTCAGCCATGCACTACTGTAGCTACAGCACACAGAGACAGACAGAGCGCTGTGCTACATACTCTACAGCATGCAAAAACACAATGGCTTGGACAGTGACTCATTTTGCTCTTCTGGAGGGTTGATCATGGTGAAATTAGTTCCACAGATCTGCCTGATATTTAAAGACAATATCTAGTTGATTCTACTTCCACGTTTCAGAGAAACAAGATATTCAACATGAAGAAAGTGGGAGGGATTTGATTTCATGCATCAGGAACTGTTTGGATTGTGAAGAGTGATCTTTGTATGACAGGAGGGTGGAGGGGCGGGCTGAAAAATAAGAGGGCTTGATGATGTCATCTGAAAAGGAAAGCCGTTTTAGTCGTTTGTGATGATTATGTTGAGATAAAATGTTGAGCAGTTATTACTTCAGTCTCAAGGGCCACATGATTCTTCAGAAACTATTCTAATATACTGATTTGGTTTTCAAAAAAACATTGATTATTATGTTGAAAACTGCTGTGCTGCTTCATATTTTTGTGAAAATCATGATCTAGGATATATATATTTTCAGGATTCTTTGATGAATATAAAGTTCATATATATATATATATATATGCACACACACAAGAAATCCATGTTGAGCTGTTTCCTGCCAGTGATGTAATGGGGTCATTTATTTCAGTAAACAAAACAGTGGGAGGAGACCTGAGTTGGCCTGCTGATATTTACAGAGAACAAACATACTCTCTCGTTAGAACACACACACACACACACACACACACACACACACACACACACACACACACACACACACACACACACACACACACACACACACACACACACACACACACACACACACACACACACACACACACACACACACAACCAATAAAACTTGTACCAAAACTGCCAAATTCCGTATAAATGACATTTATGAGGTCCAGTGAAATCAGATATGCTTTAACGCGCACACACATGCTAAAACAACACCTATAAACACACAATATGTAATAGGATTATAAATTGAAATAAATATTGATTGTCTGATTCCAAGAACTAGATGTCGAGATGGCTGATGGGAGTGTGTGTTTGCTGTGTGTGTGTGTGTGTGTATCCAAGACCAATGGGGAACTCGTACGGCATTCTACAAAATTCCCTCGAGCCTGTCTGCCGAGCTGAACGTCTGATTGAGTCGTGTCACACTAATCTATCCTGACACCACGCGAGCAGTTGCCATGTACCCCTCCCAGCCCCTAATGCACTTTTTTGTGTGAGAGAGAACGAGAGAAGCCCATCCGCCCCTCCGCTCACTTCAGAGAGGATGACGTGGGGTGTGTGTGTGCGACTCAGCGTGTGTGGCAGAATACCTCGGGGTTTATGTGAAGGGTGATTTGTAAAGGAAAGAAAATCAATAGTTGGTCCATAGATGTCCTCTGCAGTGACGCTATTTTTATATCATATAAAACATACAGTTAAAGAACACGTCATAATGTAAAATAAACATAAACATGACATGTATTTAAGTCTTGTGATTGGCTTAAATATTCATAGGACCGTGGTTCCTTTTTTTTTTACTTTTTTACTTTTGTAGCAAAAAGTGATGGCCACAACATAACCAATGCTTTTATTTTTATTTTTTTATATATAATTTATAAATAAATGTATATTTTCATTTAATTTTAAAGTAAAGTACAAACAGGAAAAAATAATAGTAAAATATGATTGAAATGGCAATTTTATGTGAAGGATCATTTTTGTAAAGGAACGAAAATCAATAGTTGGTCCATAATGTCCTCTGCAGTGAAGCTATTTTTATATCATATAAAACATAAAAGTACATATATTTATTACATATTGTTTATCTTACATACACACACACACACATACATATATATATATATATATATATATATATATATATATATATATATATATATATATATATATATATATATATATATATATATATATATATATATATATATATAAGCTTTATTTTTTTTTTTATAGTCATAACGCAGAGATATAAGTAATGATTTTATATGGTTTTATTTGTATTATTTAAATTATTAATTTAAAATGTAATATAACAATATATTTTTTGTTATTTATTTTTTTGGCACAAATAATTCTAGGATTTGATTGGCCAATGCATTTTTTACCGGGAAACAAAAAAGGCCTGAAAAGCTAGAAAAGAAGTCATGTGTGTTGAACTTTTTCCATAGTTATTCCTGCACTATTGTCTGGCCTCGTCTAATCCCGTCCCGCTCCAGATGGGGTTCAGGCCAGGAGAGGGGACTGTCACCCTGCAGGTGGGTGTGGAAAGCGGCTGGGGGATCACTCCCCTTACGCCTCACCTTCTCCTCCACCCCCTCTCCCCAAAATCCTGTTTTTAACACATGACCGGATGCCCTGAATTATTCAACCTTTTCAATATTTCACATGGCCCCCTTTTCCATGTTTGTTGCCCTGGCCTTATGCAATTTTCATGGAAAAAAAATGTTTTTGTCCTACTTTAAAACACAAGTGAGACAGAGCAAAGGTTTGGTATCACTGGTGTGGAGACTGTTTTGTATGAAGCCTGAAAGGGGTTTGCGATAAAGACATGGAGAGCTTCTCATGAAATTAGACCGGCAGGCTAAACAAAATAATAAAGCTATAGATAGATGAAGCTTTTTCTTGTTTCTCACATAAGCCGCTATAAATGTAATGCTAAAACACCTGATTCTGACTGGTCAAATAAGGCATTCTGGGTTCAAATATTTTTATATACCGAGCTTTAAACTGTAAAATTGTCCCAGACAAAGGATTAGCCATGCTAGTTTCACCTCTTGTATCACTTCCTCTCACATACAATAAAGTAAAACAAATATTTTTATGGTTATTCAATAATTATTATTAGAGGCGTACATTCTTTAAAAAAAAAAAAAAGTTCTTTATTTGCATCAATGGTTCCATCAAGAACCTTTAACATCAATGGAACTTGCATTGCACAAAAGGTTCTTTATTGTGGGAAAAGGTTCTTTAGTATATTAAATAGTTATTGTAAAGACTCTGTGGTGATAATCAAATTTTGTTTATATGTCTATGTGCTGTTTTTAATATGCTTTCAGACAAACCATGTGCAAAGTCATCAGTCAACACTATTGTGTTTTCTCTTTAAAACTGCAGCGAACCAAAGACCAATCCCATCGCTGGTGTTTCTGACATCACAAATTACCTTGTAACCAATCACATCAACATCTGGGTGGGCTTTAGCATATCATCATTACGATGCTTTGAAGCGGTGTAGTCTCTGGAAAAGCCAGATTGGCCCGGTATATTTTTCTGTCGATATGAAACATTTTGTATATTTAGCAATATACTGAATCAGGTGAATTATGGATATGATGTATATTACGATGTTATGATGAAATATATGACTGATTTCTAAGGATGCTGAGATGGCGAATGGGAACATTGTTTGTGTAACATTAGCAACACATTATTAGCCATTTGATAACGTAGTCAAGCAAAAAGCCAATCATATTATTTACCATGATGTGTCCGACGTTGCACCATTGTGCAGCGTTTACTACAGTAACTTGAGTAAAAGTGGATCTCTGAGCTGGCATGAGTGAGTGGAGGCGGGGCTTTTTTGCATATTCATGGATCCGCGTATACTAAATGAAGTAAGGGTGTAGAGTTTTATCAAGCGGCAACCTCCCGCGGTCTCTCTTGAAGCCAATACGGAAGTGACTTAAACTGCAGTTCATCGACTGGCCACTAGAGACAGGCTCCAGAAGGGAGCAGAATCTCATTGAGCCCCATGTAAAAATGCCCAACTTTACAGCAGAATAAAACATGTTTACAGCCTGGTACAAATTCTAGTTTTGGTCTAAACGGCTAGTTTTTCCCTTCATGACAACTGTGAGGGGGGTGAATTTTTTATTAACTCATTTGTTTACATTATATAAAGCCTTAAAGTTCTGCTAAATTAAGGGTGTGGCCACTTTGAGAGGCAGGTGGGTAGCCATTTATTTGTTGTTTGTTAGTAATCGCGTCACCTCAGCTCCGCCCACATCCCACCTCTTTGCCCATTTTCTGTTATCCGGGAGTGACGATTGATGACGCGCTGCTAAGATGGCAACGGCCAGCTCGACCCTACTTTATGCTTCAAAACTGCTCTTCAGAATCCTATGGGTGACGTCAGGTACACTACGTCCATATTTTTATATAGTCTATGAGTTTCATGCTATTTTACGGCGTGAAGGAGGAAAAATAATTTCTACATATTACGTTTAAAATGTCATTTTAGTGATCAAAGATCAGTTTTAATGGATACAATTATTGAGTACAGGGGGACTTTAAGAACTTTGGCATTACTGCGAAAACTATTTTTATTCAGGTGACGGCAACTTTGGACCAACATAAAACAATCAAGTATTGTCTTTATATTGAATATCATCCTTGTATTGTAATCATTACAAGCAAAAGTTGTAATTGCTGCATAACACGTTTGCTGTGTCTGCTTAAAGCCACAATATGTCATTTTTTGCCGCAAGAGGTCACTTATTCAAAAAAAAGGCATAGCTTGATGACGGCTTGATTTCACAGAGCTTTTATTATGCTGCAGACGACTGCTTTTTCCAGTCATGCGTATGTGGGGTAAGACAGCACTGTTTTATCATATTAGATAAATTATTTGAGTGTGTTGAAAGTTATGTTATAATGCTACTCTAATGCATTCGCTCGGCGGCGACTATGAGACACTTGTTGCAGTAAGCTAGATCGATATTAGCCATGGTAAAACATGGTACTCACGGTAAATCAAGAAAACCAGATTTAAACAATAAGACAAATTGTGTTGTGCATTTAACAATGATTAGTTTTCTGTTGATGAATGTATCCAAACAGTTGCTCACCGGTCTAATAAAGCACATAATATATTAAAGCGTCTTTGGTGTTTCCATGTTTTCTACAAAATCGGAAATCAAGGGTAACACGGGTATGATGTCATTGATAAGTGATGCACAGACACAGTCCGTGTCCTGGTTAAAATTGCTTATTTCTCTGGATTTAAAATTTTTTGGAAACATTTAGGACAATGTAAGTACACAAGTCAAGAAAATTTATAAGATTGTTCAAGTGGTTTTTTGGATATTTTAATCCAAAAATCTTACATATTATGCCTCTAACTGAATAGATGATGTTAACTATAAGCACAGACCTTACAGCTGTATATCACTGCTATATGAAAATTACTTTGATACACTCATCTTTGAAACAAGCATTTTCTGTAAAGCTCCTTTGAAACAATATGCATTACAAAAAGCGCTATACAAATATACTTGAATCGAATTTTTAAGTTTGAATTGTACAGTAAGATGGTTATAACCAAAACTCTGATTATGTCAACCCTACTTTATATAAATAATCTCAGAATGATAAAAATGGGCAATGTCAACTTTACTACACTGATCCAAAATAACTACATTGTGTCGTTTTGAATACCTCCCTCACCACAAATTTGAAGTGCTTTGAGAGACAAGAGTCGACGAACACCCGAGGTTGGGCATGTTGGCTGGTGACCAGCAGGCTCAAGCCGCCCCATTCTCCCACTGTTTCCTTCAGAGTCCTGGCTGCCGCTACTCGCCAACCCCCCTGACCTTCCATACGGCCCCAGCCCAGGACACCGCGCCTGCCCTGCCATGTGGTTGGCTGTACACTCCCCTCTCACAGGACCCTTTTCATCCAGAGTGGGGTGGGGTGGGGGGTGTTACATTTTCTGTAAACACACACACATATACATAAAAATACAGTAGAAAATATGAGCGAAGAGTTAGATGTAGACGTAGACGCACAAACAGCCTGACACACATGCGGCACCTCATGAGCGAGTTATTATTAAACTTTCAGGTCAATTGTGTGGTAGAGACTCAACTTGAGGCTTTCAGCAGCATAGTGCAGTAGAACTGATGAAACATTCATGCTCAGAGAGCCATGTTTCTTTTCTCTTTTTTTGTCCATTTTCATTATATGTCATCTCTGTTGGGTCAAGTCTAGATCCCCTAATTCACTAGTACCTCTTACGGCTAATCAGCCTGACATATGAACTTACATAAACAGAACTCCAAAACTACGCGATTGTAAGTTTGTAAAATGAACACCAGAGAATAGCCCCCCAAACACTTTTTAAGTTTATATAACCATTTCATGCAGGATGTAACAGGCTTTTAATTATACATTATTCAAAGAAAATGCAAAATGAGGATCTGCTTAAAATGCTTTCAAAAGCACTTCTGAACAACATGACAAAATAGATAACGATTTCTTGTTCCTCGTTACATTTCCAAAACTCTAAAATAAATGGCAAAATTGTAAATATGACTAAAATACTTGATTCTGATTGGTCAAGGCATTCTAGGATCAAATACGTGTTATATAAACTGTAAAACTCTCCAAGGCAAAATATTTCCTCTAGCTATGCTAGTTTTCTTCTCAAATAGTACAATAATTTCATATTTTATGTCTATTCATTAATTATTTGTAACATAATCATATACTAAAAGGCATATTGTACGCTACAAATGCAACAAAACCCAAACTATTCCAAAAATGCTTTTCATAACTAACATGGATGTTTAGTAACATTAACAATCTGAAACCAAATCACATCAAGATTAATCTCAAAATGGCTGAACTGTGTAGACAAAAACAGGCATCTGGTGGGGGCCGCTGTCCCGGGTCCTCAGAGTGTGGCCGGTATAGGGGTTGCCCCTGCCTTCTGCCTATAGAACAAATGTGCCCAAGTTTGGACCCAGGGTTGCCCACAGTCTGCTTGCACCAGCAGCCAAGACCTCCATATGCCCACCCAGCTGACACCGTCTCCAGCACGCTGTGACCCCAATGTACAGTAAGGCAGACCAACACTTTCCAGCACATGCCCAGAACGTACACAGGACCAGTACACTAGGATGCATACATGGATATGCATGCATTAGTGCTGGGGAAGATACTTTGGAGGTTGCAAAGCTAATCATAATTTCAAGTAGTTAAACTATTGCCAAGCAACTATTTAGAAAAGGCAGATTCAAGTAAATGCCACGGAAGCCTTTAGGGGCCTTCAGTATCTTTAATCAGAGCCATAATTTGCATAAATTTTACAAACATTTAAATACACTAAATACAAAAATATATATATATTATTATTGAAAACACATCAACTGAAAGTCTTAATAAAAAGTATAAATAATTTAAATATTAAAATTATATAAATTAAATGCATTAACTGACCATTTATTTGAATTACAAACATTGATTTAAAATGCATTTTAACCCTGTAAACATGTCAATATTACATTGTGTACACACACACACACACACACACACACACACACACACACACACACAAATAAATAAATAAAAGTTTGCAAATACGTTTTTTGTTGAGTATAATCTTTGAGTATATTTTAGACTCTGTTTACACTAGTATTTAGCATATTCTCATTTTTAAATGGATGGTACCAAACAAAAGTAAATATCCCAGGGTTAAAGGGGGCCTTATTGCGAGTTACTTCCCAACATGCATGCATGCACTCAAATACACACAGAAATGAGGTTACAACAATCAAATCAAACACAGTAGCACAGGCATATGTAGTTATGCAACCCTAATATCACTGCGTCCATTAAAAGTCAGAGCATTAGTAACCACAAAAAACAAAAGCTTACTGATCTCTGAGCAGCTCTCACACTAAGTTTACACTGCTTCTTATACATCAACACTTATCAGGAGTTATCCTCTCCTAACAGCCACTGCTGAAGGCTCCCGCTGCATTAATATTTCACAAGATTAATATTTAAACACATCAAATGGAATATGGAAAATAGCATATTGAACAGAACCTCATTAGCCCACAAGAGAGAAGCTAAGTAAGTTTCATTCAGAGTGCCTTTTTATTGTGTGTGAGAGTGAAATGGAAGGGGGTTCGGTTTAGAACACACACTCTGGAGAGAAGAAGATTGGATGGATGGATGGTTTCTTAGATATTGGGTAAAAATATTACAGGCAACCTATATAAATAAACATGTTCAAGAGTTGACTATGACATTGATTTGGCAATAACTACCACTTGCCGTTTAAAAATAGTCTACTAAAAGAAAAACTAAACTAATGCAAAACGACCAATCAACTGTCTAGACTTTCTTTATAAATGGCTGGATGGCTTTCAAAAGCAAGTCGCAACTTTTTTGGCACGTCAAGTTTAGGGTCGTGGAGGAGACTTCATGCACACTGAGGAGGAGAGAAGCCAAAAAAACGTCACGCCGCAAGATCACAAGACTGCCTTTGGCCACAATCATAGACGGGGCTTCATTTGTGCACTTTTCAGCATTCAAAGTTCAGTGCTCTATTGTGATTTATAATTTCTCTCCACATATTTTGAAGTGAATATGAAAGCTTTTAAATGTGCTCTAAAGAGTGTGTTCCAACAGGCCCCATTTTGGTTAACCGGGAGAAAATGACTTTTTGCATACATATTCTGCTGCTAAAAAAGTTTAAAGGCCCATTTAAAATAGAAAAAATATTTTTTTTATATTGTCATATTTCATGGAGGTTGCATATACAACCCCCCCATACCCCCTCCCTCCAAAATCATAATAATAATTCATAATAAGCTAACCTATCTCACGAAAAGACAATCTAAACTTTAACTTTTAAATATGATCCAGATGTGTTATCGCCATTATATTGAGGCTAAAAAGGAAAGAAACATCGGAAAAGTAAACTTACGGTGGGAAAGGCATGATGCCCTTTAACATGTGGCGTCGTGCCAGATCAGGGTGGAAAAAAAAGACTTGCATGTTGTCACATATGACACTCAACAATACTTGTTTGCCTTCGAGCTGCCTGGAAACAGCTTGCCGCTGCTGATGATGGCAGACCCTGGAGGCCACCAAATCCCTGAGGTAAAGGGAGGAAAACATTAGTAACAAGATAACAGGGGAGGAGAGAGCTCAGAGAGCTTGGCTTCTTCAGGTACCTGGGCCTGCTCTTAACTCCTGAACTAGCATCCCAGGGACTGGGGACAACAAGCAGTGGGTGTTACAAAAGAAAGTGCTTGGGGTGGATATAATGGTTGATTATGATGATGATTTTCAGTCAATATATTCCATGATTATTATACCAGTCTGTCTGGCTGTTTATATAATATCACACACATAAAGAGTAACCAGTAAATGTAATTTAATACACTTATTTTTTCACTAAACAACAGTCGCCCTATTATAGTGAGAATCCCCCGGGAAAACCCTGGGATTAAGTGTTTTGCTCAAGATCAAAATGCTGACTGCCCCATGTGGTGTTCTGTATTTTGTTAGGTTTTAACTATATTTACTTTATGTCTATATTTTTGTTTATTATTATTATTTTTTAGTTATTTTTACACATATTTATTTTTTAACTATTGTATATATTCTGTTAGATTGTGTCTATATTTACTTGTGTTTTGTCTATTATTACTTGTTTTGTCTATTTTTTTAATGTTTTTTTGTTTTTGTTTCGCTAGATTTATGTTTTGATTCAGTCCCAAGACAGATCTTATTATTTAATGATTAATTATTTATTTTTTAAGGGTTTGTCTATATGTACTTGCGTTTTGTCTATTTTTTGTTTCTTTAGTTTCATTCGCTTTTTGTTTTGTTTCAGTACCAAGACAGATGTTTATTATTTTAATGATTGTATGTATTCTGTGTTTTTTCTATATTTGTTTGTTTATTTTAGCTAGATTTTGTTTGTTTCAGTAAACAGATCTTAAATGTTTTAAATAGTTGTTTATATTTTGTATTATATATGTTTTGTCTATTTTTAGTTTGTAAGCTAACAACAAAAAGAGGTACAAGCACCAAAAACAAAATATTAACTAAACAATTACACTGAATGACTTCAGCAGTACCATGGTACAGTGATGGCACCAGATGTTACTTTGACACATACCATGACACTGAAATGAGTGCCATATTCATATTCATTCAACATGGTATTTACACAGCACTTCAAACAATGCCATATAAAGTAGTACCATAGTACATGTGCAGAAAACTTTGGCATTACCATGGTACCATGTAAATAAAAATAAATAAAATAATAATAAAAAAAAATTATAAATTTTTTTTTTAAATTAAATTAATTAAATTAAATGTAATAGCATGGTGTTTTCTGTACGGAATACATAGTCTAATAGTATAATGCATGCAACACAAGTCTACTTGGAAAGATCTATGGAAAACCATTGATAAGTGCCGTAAATCAAAGACACTAGGGAAGCTGTTAATCAGTGACTGCCATTCACAACCTGCAAGAGACGCTTAACAAGGGGTGAATTCTGCTGAGACTGTGATGGCTTCATTACACTGGCCTCACTTACCGTCTGGAAAAAAAAATTAATGATTTAATGAACAGAGTTAAGATTTGACACCACCGCAGCACTACGGCGTTAAATCAGAAATAATGAACGAGCCATTAACGAGGGGCTGGGTGAGAAACACCTGATCTCTCTAATAAACAGTCCACAGCTGAATCAGGGCAGCACCTTCACCTGCCTCTGCTGCACTGAACCTCAGTCTATCAGAATACACCCACACACACACACTGCGCCTCTGTCTGTCACTACTCCTACGCAGTGTCCTATATACACACACACACACGCATAACAATCACACACAGAGACTCCCCTTCACCTGGAAGATGAGCTGTCTGTCAGGCAGGGAGACGTCTCTCGGGAGTGTGTGGGGGTCTCTCAGTCACAGTAAACCCCTGTCTGTCACACTCACAACCCCAGACGCGAACACGCACGAGGCGGTAAGAGAAGCACATCCGTACACACCTGTCAACAGAAGAATGTTTAATTTGAACAGGCCTGCCATTGTTTGATAAGATAATGACTAGGGCTGCCGGTATACTAATTTTGTACATTTATCTTCGCTTTGGTATAATGAAGGTGAAGCCTGATAGTTCCTGGGATTTGCTAAACAATCATCAACAAGTTTTGAAGTAAATGTTTTGAAATGAGACAATAAACAAAAACACAACTAGAACAGGAAAAATGTATGTTTGTAAGTATGTAAGTATGCTTTGACTCCATACATTTAAGGTTTATCAATGGATTTTTGGTTCACCAAAACCTTCCTATCAAGAAACATTTTTTTTCTCAGGGTTTCCGAGTTGGCTACATGGTTCTTCGGAGAAAAGTTCTTGTTTATGTAATAGGTTCTTCAGCTCAGCATATTTGGTTTTTGGGTTATTTAAAGCATCAGCTGATGATTGCTTTCTAAAGAACTAGACAAAAATATGTTCTTTGTGGAACCAAATTATGTTACATTCTGTTAGATGTTGTTAGCCATAGTAGATACACAACTGTTTGGGGACAGAACGAATTTAAATTAATCAAAAGTGACAGTAAAAAGACATTTAGGGCCCTATTTTAATGATACGAGTGCATGGTGCAGGTGCACTTAGGGTGTATCCGAATCCACTTTTGCTAGTTTAACGACAGAAAAAACAGTTGGCACATCAGGTTCAAAAGGGTTGTCCCTATTCTCCTAATGAGTCATGGGAGTGTTTTGGAAGTAACAAACCAATCAGTCTCATCTCCCATTCAGTTGTGCTTGCGCCATTGTGGATTCGCTATTTACATCCCGGAATTGCGAGCGGAAAGACTGACGCTTCTCCAGAGAGGAATCCTTTTATTTTAAAAATTTGCCATGTTTTTTTGCTGCTGCGTATCCCTGTGTGTGTGCACGTTGTGTACCCTAGTAACCCTAACCAACCATATATGGGCATATTACAAACGCACCATTTAAATAACACAAAAAAATACTGCGCTATTGACTTTAGACCAGGTTTTTGTTGGTCAGTGGTGCAGTTGATTAGCCTGGATGCCAGCTGAATTTAGCCCCGCCCACAACATTTGAGTTCAGGAAATTCGGTCTATCCAATTGAGGTCTTTCCTGGTTCGGTTTAAACACGCCCCAATCGCAGCCCAGTGGAGCGGTACCAGATTGATATTCTGACTAGAATAGAGTAACACAATGTCAGGCTAGCAGTCGATTTGAGTTGCTCAAAATAGCAACACACTAACAATGCTCCTGAACACACCTCGTTTTCATACCATGGGTGAACAGATGGGCGCCACTGCATTTGCTATCTAAACAACGTGGCGCTGGAAGTGAAAATGATAACTGCGTCGGGCTGAAACTAGCAATAAACACTTGTGTCGTGTCTAGCATTGCATTGCGCCGGGTGTATGATAGGGCCCATATAGTGTTACAAAAGATTAATGCTGTTTATTTGAACTTTCTATTCAAATAACCCTTAAAATAATGCACCACAGTTTCCAGAAAAATATTAAGAATATTAAGAACTGTTTTCAACATTGAAAATAATAATAAATGTTTCTCAAGCAGCATATCAGGATATTAGAATGATTTCTGAAGGATCATGTGACACTGAACATTGGAGCAATGATGTGGAAAATTCAGCTTTGTCAGCACAGGAAAAATTTTCATTTTACAATATATTAAAATAGAAAAGTTATTTTATATTGTAATCATTTTTCACAAAAATGACTGTTTTTAGTGTATTTTTTTTTATCAAACTCCCAACCTGGTCAAGCAGGTGTTTATTAGCTGGGCGGCCACCTAGTCTGTCAGCTGAAAAGTGCCCAAAACTTCTTTAAATCCAGCCAACAGACAAACTAGGTTGGGAGACCTTCCTTTTTTCAAGGATCTCATTAACTATGGACATGATCCACTAACATTTGAAAACCAGAAGGTTCTCAAGTTTAAATTTAGCACCCTAACTTTTTGTAAAATGTTTTACTGGAAAAGTTTGCTTGTGCTATATTGATACTTTGTTATTGAATGCAATGGCATTCATACCTTTTTAAGTGTGGTTTAAGTGTCCAAATGCTTTGTGGAGCAAAGTATCCTTGATCATACAGCCTCTGCTTGAAGTAGCCGATGGTCTGCAACTCCCCGTGGCTTTATGCTGTTGGATAAAAAATGCTTTAACATTCCAAAATCATGCTAGTTTACAGGTACTTCTTTTAAGTGTTAACATTTCCTTAGCTTTTATGATCTTAACCAGGCCTATTACACATAAAAGGTCCAAACATTAATTTAAGTGCTTTCCTTACTCCTCCAACGAACCCATCAATTAAGGCACTCTTTACCATGTGTTCCATTCTGGACACAACTTTACAATTTAGCATTGGGGCACCTCTTGAAACCTGCTTTTAAAGAGCTGTCAAAGAGAGGCATTTTTAACTTTTGACAAATAAACAATGGCACCCTCTGAGCCCGCTGCGCTAAACACCGCTCACCAGGCCCGAATTAAATGAGGAGAAAAATGCTCAGGTCCTTTTCCACCGCACCACGATTTTAAGGAGGGGAGAGCACACATTTCACACAGTTGCCTTTGTGTGTAATATATTGTATCATAGCCATCCTGCTGGGCGTATTTCATATAGATAATGATGAAGGCGATGCGAATATCTACGTGAACGAGTGGGTTAGCTAATTAAGATTATAGCTACCTAGAGAAGTGTCTCAGTACAGTTTGCACCCAGCAAGGCGCTGCCTTCATTGTGGGAAAAGCAGCACCATTTAAACAACAGGGTCCACATCACCTGGAGAGCAATTGATACCAATTATACCATATCATAAAGTAACCCAATTTAATAGTCAGGGAACCAACATGGGGCATTTGGTTCATTTAAGAGACAACAGCAAAAGGATTAATTTCTAGTCAGTGAGCTGTCATTGTGTCGCAATGATAAAGCCCAGATTCTAAACTTAAGGATCTGACTGTCACAAATAAGGCAGGAGATGAGAGCAATTACACACGACCTGATGCCAGGAAAGGGCGGTAATTAAGTGCGTTATTGTCTTTAGCCTTACTATTTTAGTTTTAGATGAGATGTTTTTCTAAAGATGTTTTTAAAAGATAATTTTAGAGAATAATCACTCCGAATGAAGTAAAAATATTATTAAATATAATTAATATTAAAATAATTAAAAGATTTGTGAGTCTAGTCCTAAAAATTAGACAGTACAGAAAGTACTAGTTTTTATATAATGTACATATACACATATTATTCAAATGTAATAATCAGTAAGATTTTTATAAAAAAGAAATCAATACTTTTAATTCAGCAATGATGCTTTAAACGGATCGAAAGTGGCAGTAAATACATTTATAATGTTACAAAAATGTTGCCTTTTTAGAGCTTTTTTTACAGCAGAATTTGAATTTCTCTCATATTTGATCAAGGTTGAATCTGAAACTTTTAAAATAAATTTAGTTTTTTTAATATTTCACACTAAAAGACCCCTGGGGATTATTCCAGAAAGCAGGTTATGTGACATACCCGGTATGTTTAAGAGTAAGTTAGCAGATAACCTCAATTTTGGGTTCCAAAAACGGAGATAAATTTCAGGTTATGTCAGTAACCATAGCAACTCACTCTCTGAACATAACCTGCTCCGGAGCAGGTTATGTTCCAGGGTTAGTTTGCTTAAGAGGTATTCAGTGTTTTATATAATTAATAGAGTTTTTAATATAACCAAATTTGTTTCAGTTATTATAGATTCTAAAAAATTTGAATAAAAAAATAAATTAATAACAAGTTTAAATGTTAATGCAATTCAAATATATTTACTATTTATTTACTATTTATTCACACATGGATCTGCATTCAATTAATTAGCATCAAACAAACAATATAACCCTTATTCTCAATTAATAAAGATTACTTATTAAACTAAAACATTGAAAAAATTATTGCACATCCACCAAATAGGTGGCGATATGCACTAAGTAGGTTATGTAACTCGCCATAAAACAAAAGAATGGCGCGCTCTTTCTTAGCGTCTGTTTCCATGGTGAATCATCGATTCGTCTCTCTGTTAAGAATGTCTTGTAAGTTAACCGGGAACATACTCTAGGTTGTCTGAACTTACTCCCAGACTCTTTTTTGGAACCAGCCTACCTCGAGTAAGCAAGGTTTGGGTTGATCAACCGAGAATTCAAGGTATATGTAACGGTAAATTAACCTCGCTTTCTGGAATACCCCCCTGATCAATAGAAAACTAAAGAATCAGTTTCCACAACAACAACAAAAAAAACACCTTATCAGCATATTAGAAAGATTTCTGAAGGATCATCACACAGCAATGTTTCAGCTTTGCCATCACAGGAATAAATTACATTTTATAATATATTAAAATAGACAGTGCGAGATGCTGGTAGAAACGGGTGGATATCAATGGCGTCAACTGTGGAATTTTAAGTAAATGGATGGAATGAAGTTCCAGAAGAGGATAAAAAGTTTCATAAATTTGATCATTTTTAAATCTATGAAAAGTTCACAATAACCATTAAAAGCTGAAATATTGCCCAAAATTCTTTAGTGAATTCAATTGAAACCGGTTCCATTGTGAACGCCATAATCCACTCTTAATCTGGATCAGGGATTCCAGTGTGTTTTTTTTACCCCTCTCTTGAGGCAGCAGTTGCCGTTCATCCCGTGCCTTTGTGTACGTGCCGGCCTCCTTAACGTTTTAGCAGGGCTTTGACTGGTTGAACTTTGATCTGATGTCTTCATTGAGGAGAACTGCAGGTTACCCATTCAAGATGCAAATCCTTTACCAGAGCCTATAGGCACTTTGTAAAAGAGAGAGAGAAAAACAGGGTGAAAGAGAGAGAGTGAGTGTGTTTCGATGGGAGGGGGAATCCTGTGTGAAGTTGAAACACTCCGCACGCCCCCCTCCACACACACACACACACACACACACACACACACACACACACTCTCGCTCTAATCCACATTGCAATATGGATTAAGGTAGGGGATAACCTTTTCTTAACGTGCAAGAAAGAGTACGGCAAGGACAAGCCCGGGGTGGGCGGCTGGGGATCTTCTCATAATAAAGGCAGTGCGGTATAAAAGCACGCTCTGTGTCAGGCGCTTGTGAATGGGCCTCAATGCAGCCCCATTCCCAGGCCTGGTGGGGAGGCTTGCCAAAGCCTACCTAGAGCCAACTAAGCGTGAGTAATCCGTCCACGCTCAATGGACGGGGTGAGCCCCATTCAACCCTCTCAGAAGTTTAAGAGTTGATCAATTTATTATCTGTGGCGATTAGGGTGCAGGCCCAGTCACCTTCTTAAAACCCGACAGTCCGGGAAGAAAAGAGAAAAGAAACGGGTCTCTCTGTTTCCACAGCTAGCGTCACATAACCGAGGCCCTCTAATTGCGATACTAATGCGCTCGAAACCTCTGATTTGAAATGAACCAAGGCAGAAAACCGATTTCATGCTGTGACAGTTTATATATTGCCGCCGATAGACAAACGGCCCATTGAATAAGAACTGTACCTTCTAATTTTGTTTCCGGGGGAGAGAAAATAATCGCTTTGTTAGATAGGTAGAGAAAATTGGGTATAAAATCATTCAGCCATTTTTTTTATTTTATTCTTACAGTCTGATGTGATGTTTTTAGACGGGAATTAGATGACTTAAAAAGCAAATTCGAATAATTGACTGTTGTAATTACGCCCCAAAAAAGGCTTTGTGCTTTTAACAGCTTGTAATGACAAGTGAGTTAACAGATCGGTGCGGAAAAATAAACTCTACAAGTCAAACAAGCTTTGTTGGCTAAGGATCACACCCACTCCAATGGCCACAAAGGGTGCAGTGGTTTGGGACAAATCTCAAGTGCTCTTCACACACACACACACACACACTTCTTAGCACATGGATAAACAGTTTTATTAGCTCGATTCACAATAGCCATCGTGGTCTTTTTTTTAAAGAATGTTAAACGCCACAGGAGACCAAACAAACGTAAATGACAACCGAAAAGGGGAGTGTGGTGAAGCCATGCCTGACTCCTCAGAGCAATGATGAGGTAAACAAAGCAGGTGTAATGGGGTGTGGCTCAATCAGCTCACTAGTTCAGTAGTTAGTACACTAGCTACTAGCTAGGGAGTCAGCCATGTCAAAATAGTTCCGGTGCACTGAGACGTTCACTTTGTAGAAATTCCCAGAACACTCACTAGATTCACTTATACAGAAACAATGTCATGTCTTAAGTCAACAAAGGACGGGTGTAAATGTGAATCAAGAGAGTTTATTTTCTGTAGTTACCTGTATATTTAATGGCTTCAACAAAATGAAGTGTCAAACAGTGCTGTAAGCTACATATGTAAAATGGCAATTTCATAGCTGGCATTTTATGTATACCAAATAATATTTTCACACTTTTCAGCTCAAGTAGAATGATGCAGAAAAAAATATTCTGCTCACAAATGCTTTTTACCTTTGTTTTCTTTCCACATCATGTCTCATCTCAAGCTCCTAAGGTCTCCTTGGCAAACAAGTGCACTAACTTCAAAAAGAGACAGAGGGAAAACACGATTTATTAGAAGCATAGTTGGTTGGTGTTGTGTAAAAATCAAATAAATACATTAAAGTAATTTAAAGAAAAAAATTATGCAGAACATTATTAAAATAAATTAATAAAATCTCAATACTATTAGTATTAGTTACCTACTTTTAACACTTTTTTTAAAAGAACAATTTGTTACAGTTAAAAAAATACATCTAAAAGTGCTCAAAGAGTGCTAGGATCACGGCTCCTGTTAGTCCACAAATTGAATGCTCACAATATACTGGGATTTAGGGAGCAGAATATCAAGTGAGATATTAACATTCTTGCTGGGCAAAGCAGTCATCACCTCCTCGGTTCACATGTTCATGCCCCAGTGTTTGAGAGAGGTCACTGCCAACCCACAACAAGCCACCACCTCATTACCCAAACTAAATAACTTGATTCTCTCTATTAAAGCCATGTGACAAATATGCTACATATTCACATGGACGCTGCTCAAAAGTGAGGCCCCGATTACAGGCCCAGAGCGGAAAAGATTGTTTCATCGTCATTCTCACACTCAATTGACTGTGTGGTTATGTGTGTGTTATGCGTGTGTGTCCTGGAGTCATTATGTGCAATTGTGGGCATGCACGTGGATGGATGTGTGTACAGAGCTTTCAATCATGTTTATGAGGGGCCGTTCGTGCATATGCGTGTCTGTTTGACTCTTAGCGGCTGTTTCCTCTGCAGTCAATTTATCTTAATGTCAATTGAATGTGCTAACAACTCCAGCGCCGTCAGACATCATTTCATATCAATCATCCGGTATCAGCCACACTGATCTACAATGGCAAATGCTCAGTACTTACGGCAACAAACAGATTTACTGTAAATTATGAGATTTATGTTGGAGGAATGGCATAGAGCACTGAGAACTCTTAGTATGTGCAAATTTTGACAGCTGACTTGTTTGCAAACCCTTTAGCCATGACTATATTCACAAAATAGCACAGCATTGAGTGCATTACTGGAATATATAAAACACATTCCACGACACTACGTAAGACAGGTGATTTAATTAATAAATAAAAACATAAATTCCACAACCCTACATAGGACAAAAAAAGTTAATACATTTACAAAATAATTAACATTAAAATGTATATAATAATAATAACAATTATAATGGAGTATCTAGTTACACCAAGGAAAATGTTGCGGTTGCTGTTAGCTATTTACACTAACTCCGCCCACCATTGTCTGAATGAGAAGTACAAAAGAATTCCTGCTGATAACAGAATCAGTGGCCTGGAGAAAATGGAGGAGGGCATTAAAAGTGTAGTGTAAATTTTAGCGGCATCTAGTGGTGATGTTGCGAACTGCAACCGTCCACCACTCACCCCTCCCGTTTGAAACACATGGAGAAGCTACGGTGGCTGATACAGGACAAAGATGTCAACGTACAGAGAGTTGCTAGCGCTCTGTAGAGCAGTTTGTCCTTTTAGGGCTACTGCAGAAACATGATGGTGCAAAATGGTGACGTCACTGTAAGGTGACCCGTGGTGTATGTAGATAGAAATGGCTCATTCTAAGCTAATAAAAACATAACGGTTCATTTTGTAACGTTTTTATACACCACTGAAAACATAGTTATGTATAGTATATTCCATTTCTGTCAATAGATCCTCATAAATACTACACTCTGCACCTTTACATTTTTGATGTAACCTTTTACCGAACCCAATAAAATATAATCATATACACTGAATATTATTGCATACTGCTTTATAATACACTGAGGTGCAAATAGTATGTATTGTATAGTATAAATATGTAAGTATAAATAGCATCTAACTACCATTTACACTGTGCAAAGAAAATCGTTTTTGCTGCCATTTACAGTGTAAATATCATCTGTAGCTAGTGCAAATAACTGCTGCCTAAAAATAATAAATAATCATAATAATGTAATCATTTTGTAATGTATTTTCAGTCAGAACTTCTGCATTGACCAATCAGCCTCCTTGATCGCAATCACCACATTTTATAGTAAAGTAACAAACCACTAAAAGCCATTATTGTGTTTTTATCACTTTTAAAGGGACTTTGCAAATCATTTTACAAAAATGTAATTATCTGTTTCAGCCTATACACTTTGTAGCATGTTGACCGTTCCAGTCTCTTGGTCCCTTAACAGGGTACATGTGTGAAAGAAGATGTGTCAGAGCCCCTGGGACGAATCACCTTTCTAACGCAATAACAAAACAGGCCATTGTCTTGCAGATAACACCTTAAATTAGAAAAGCCACTCTTCTTAACACCAACACTTCCTGATTAGACCTGTGAGAAGCTGTGGGCCAATCAGAGGCTAGGACCGTGGGGCATTCCTTTGTGACATCATTAAGGTAATGTGTGGGCAAAGGCTGATTTAGATCCCTGGGCTGGTCACTGTTACAGTTTGCCGGTTAGGAGTGTTTTTCTGTTTGGGGAGGAGAGGAAGGTGTGAGTGTATGTGATGGGCTGAATTCACCTGTTGCTTAGGACTTTCGCTTGGTGACTCCTCCTGGGAAAGAAAAAATAAATAAAATCACACTCTCAAGGCAAAATTACATTTGGTCAGGTCTAATTTGGCAACAAAAAAAAGCATACCCTTGGGTCAAATCAGATCCATCTGTCATTGGGAGGAAAAAACAACAGCGATTATTACCCATACGGTCAAACATATATACACCATCTTCGCTAAAGGATATTCCTCTGACCAGCAGGAACCTTACATATAAAAACGAGGTCAGATACACAAAACATGTCCGCAACATTCTTTAGATCCATGGAAACCTTCACTAACCTTCAGTGTCTCTGCACTCTGCCATGCAAAGGAATGGGAGGCCTATCAAAAACAAGCCAACATCCTGCATTGGATTCCCGCCCTCGCCATTTATATGGAAAACAAAGGTTTACGCCTTGACCCCACCCTCCATCAATCAAAATATTTACAATGGCCTCCCATCTGTCCACTGAACTGAAGCGGCCCGGGTGCTTCTGTTCCTCTTCCCATTAATGGAGGGCTTTTCCTGGAGAGTCGTGGGTTTGCATGACCCCCTGGCTGTGGTGAATGCTCGGGAAGGTCATTAAAACCAGCAACATCACCGAGCTGTAATGACAAGCAGAAGATGCACTTCCTCTTTTGTGGGATTCACTGACTGGCTGGTGGCTTTTCGTTACACCAACTCTGCACGGCTCGGTAGTTTTGCTCTAGAGGCCAGATCTGGATTGAAAGGTTCAGGAAAAGGTGAAGGAGCGTGTTGTAAGGAAGAACAATTGTATTATATGAAAATATGACAAGAACAACCCTGCAAGACATTACCAATGCACAAAAATGTTTCTGTAGGAAACATAACAAGAATATGATTTTTTTTTCTTTTAAATAATACCATTATGGTCAATTATATCGGGGATTGACTTAAGCTGATGTACAGTGAATGAATATCGGTAAACTGAAATGCTTTGCTTATGGGTTTATTAACTCACCCAAAAACATACTATACATATGCAATTGATCATATATATATATATATATATATATATATATATATATATATATATATATATATATACACACACACACACACAATTGCGGAATTATGAACGCTCAAATATCCAAGTACATTCTGACTCGACAAAATCCCATATTTGGTCTTACATCCAACCCCTTTGAGGCTTGCGGCCATGCCAGGGAGTGCGCACAATCTCCGTCTTGGCTGAGTGGGTCAGCACCCTTGGACGGATTTCACTTTTCCGCTTGTATCTCAGAAACACCTAGGTGAAAAATGCTTGAAACTCGGATCGAATATAGGTCTCCACGTGTCACATGCTAGCCAGAATGTTCAAGTCATGAATCTGATTTTTTTTCCACAACGCAATAAAACACAGGCAATGAATAACTAAAGCATAATGAATTCACATCATATTACAAGTGTATTCATATGTTATTTCAGGAGTGTTTACATGTTGTATTTATTAAATATTGATATATTTCAATATATATCAATTGTAAATATTTGGTTTAACTTTTCTAATAAAATTAGATGCCATTTAAGTAAGAGGTTCGCAAACAGGGAGCCTCCACACCAAAGGGGCCGCAGGGTGACTTAAAAGTATTTAAATGAATATATTATGGCCTGGTTTCACAAGCAGGGTTTAGATTAAGTCAGATTAGGCCTTAGTTCAATTAAGATATTTAAGTACCTTTCATAAATGTGCCATAAACGAAAACATTATTGGTGTGCATTTTGAGACAAAAAACAATGGCATTGGCATAATTTAAGATATGACTTCCACCAAAATGTTTAAAATCAAATAGTGTTAGAGAACAGGGGCACTTCGGGGTTACTTAATCTTAAAATATATTAATGAATATGATGAAAATGATGGAATATGATGATGAAATAGTGACAAAATTAAAAGAAAACTATAATTTAAAAAGACAAAAATGATTACTTGGTGTCACAAAAAGTTGCCTAGGAATTAAACTGTAATTCTATGATAATCTTTGTGCTGGAAATATCTAGCCTGACGGACTGGAAATACAGCTAACGTACAGCACATGTACTTCAGCATGAAATATGATCAGTTCCACGAGAACTTGTGTTTTTCCCCCTCCAGACCAAGCCTTTCAAATAACAGAATCGGTTACAGTAAAATTATATTTTGATATGCTATGAATGTCTCTTTTCATTTGCAGCCCCAAACCCATTTCGATTCAGCCTAAAAACAAAAGGCACTGTCTGCCTCAACATCACTTTGCCCCCAGACTTGCTGATTGTTCAACTATCTGCCACTCAATGATAAAAGTGCCACCCAAAAGCATGGCTTCCTTGTTTCTCCCTCCATCCTGCCTTTGTCTACAAAACGGTGTAATTTCAGAGATTGAAGTCCTCGCCGGTGCCTTCATTCCCCTGCTCTGACAACAATAGGACCCAAGTGCTTTCAGGAATGATGGATAAATTACTAGGTAGTAAAATATTATATCTAAGGTAGGTGATGGGTCCTTTTCTGCAGGGCTTGTCTCCATCAGTCTCATGGCACTGAAGGTAATTATAGTCTGTTGGATTGTCTCTCTCTCGGCATGGGAGAGAGCTCTGCTGTTTGTCATGAACTCATCTCGCCGAGCGATAGGACAGTAATGGTTCGAATTAACATCTGTTGCCTGGCTGGCATTGTGAAAGGCAGTGACAGCTTCACCACTGACCTTTTCTGATTATTGACCAAAAAAAAAAAAAGCGAACAATTAGCTCCTCTATCAAGGGCCAATAGCTTAAATTACAATGTATATTGTACGTTTGACTGAAAGACTGTCAATGGGCTCAGATGTGTGATTTATCGTGTCATTTCATTGCAATCATTTGGTCATTTAAAGGCGGTGGTTAAAACCTGTTATTTGGAGGTGGACTGGCAGTATGACGGTCAATGATGTGGTCCAGGACATCAAAGCCTGATTAGATCATTGAATTGGCTAATACATATCAACAGTAGCATGCCTCAAAATGTACGAACAAGCACACAAAGCTTCAGAATTATATTTAGAGGATGTGTAACGCTATAAGTTAATTGAATACACCTTTAAATAAAAGTACTAATAGTACATACAAGAATAAATGTGGCTAATTAAAGAAATATTCCTGGTTCGGTACTCAAGTTAAACTCAAACCAACAGAATTTATGGCATAATGTTGATTAACACAAAAATGTTCCTTTCCTTTGTTTAAAACTGCTAAAAAATATGGGTTACAGTGAGCCACTTGCAATGGAAATGAATAAGGCCTATTCGTAACTGTTAAAATACTCACTGTTTCAATAGAATAGCCACAATACGTAAACAATATTTATGTTAACACGATGTAAGAATGATAATGATTACAGTAAAATCTAATTTTACTGTAAACCCTAAAACTACTGTTTAATAGATTATACTTTCAACTTATACAATTTGGTTTTAACTTCAAATTCTCCAAAAACAGACATTCACTTCCATTATAAGTGTATTTTTTAAGTAAGCGAGGGGCAAGTCGAAATCATTTTTGTGGTAGGTTAATCAACATTAGGCCACAAATGCTGATGATTGTATTGACCTCAGAATATTCCTTTAAAGTCAGATAGCTAAAACCAAAGCATGGGGTAAAACCACTCAAAACATGTAAATTTCACTTCTACATTCTTGTGCGACAGCCTTTTCCAAATCTCCTGCAAAGGAGTCAACGTCTAATTCACCTCAGAAACAACTTGACCCCGACGACCAAATAATGACAGCAAAGTTGAGTAACGAACACAGTACAGTGGCCAAATATCATCAGCCTCACCCATAAACTCACAGCTGAGTAAGGCAAAGACGAGAGATTCCACCGCTCTTCAATTTGTCCTCCCAAGGATTGTCTTTTATTGATGGCTTTCTAGGTCAGCGACCCTCCGTGTTGTTCAAAGGATCTAAGAGGCACCCAGATGGGCCCTCTCAAGATGGAGCCTATTGTAGCATACTTTCTATAGTGTCTTACAAATGAAATGCGTAGGAGCCATTAGCCCAGAGTGGATTGTTTTAGGGGGTGGGTGTCCCTCTCATGGGGGGTAATGATGACAGTCTGGGCCACAGATCAGTCATCAAAACAATTGTGTTTCGGGCCTTTTCTTTTGATGAGAGGCTTTCGCTCTACTCTCTCTCTCATTGCTCTTAACTGCGAATAAACTCTTGATTGCCTTGACAATAAAGAGCCGAGAAAATGCAAGTCATGAATGCTCCAATCTGTTGGTTTTACACCTCAAGAATCAGTCCAGGAAGATTGACTGATTGATGATACAGCTTTAAATAGAATTGATGCTATAATAAAATCAGACAAATCAGGATGTTTACTAACTTTTCTCTCAACGTGGTGTGATTAAATCTTTGTCAGGCCACGACAACAGCAGGTGAGGTGCTTACTGTTGTCTTAAGGGATTGGAAAGGCAGGTGTCAACTTTCCACCTTGCTCGGCCCAGCACTGTTCAAACTCCCAGACACCTTGTGTGAATTCAGTAGATAAGCATTGGCTGACACTGACATCACCTTATTGAATTAGGCTGTTTGTGCAGGCAGCCACCAGAGCATTTGGCTTCAGCTCTGGTTCTCACCTGTTGACAGATGGGACAGACATGCAAGTTACCTCAGAGGAAATTAGACCGGGAATCCAATTTGAATACCAGCTGTTTTTTATGCAATTGGAGAGCCCCGGTAGTTCAATGGGGTCATCTAACAGGTCTTAAACCCGAGGGAAGGCACAAACAAAGGGTTAAAGAAGAGATGCTTTAGTTTCAACTAACATTTCATAAGACTAAAGAATTTTCTTAGAACTAGGGTGAGTAAAAATAATTGTACAATTATCATACTTCACCAGTGCTTATTATTACGTTCATGGTTTGAATATTTTTATAAGTTACATAAAAAATGTATAATACATACATTTGTTTATGAATTAAATAAATAAATCGGTATCAATACTCAGCCCTACTTACAACTATTCAAAACAACAGTAGTTCCTGAAAAATACTGACATCTTTTAGAGAGAAGTGTATGTAAGGTTTCAACAAAAACAACAAAAAAAGAATTAACCATAAATGTACAGGTAAAAACATGGATAAAATAATGCAAAAGTGTTGATGCTTATTATGAAAGTAAAGTCAAGAAGCCAGAAGACATTGTATGCGCTTTCAACTTAAATGTAGTAAGACAGAAAAACAAAGAACCCATAATCACCACCATCAATAAAAGAATCTAAATCCGAATTAGCGCGTGCAATCATGGGTAACAAGCTAAATTTTGCTAAACCCCCCCGTCATCAAATCCATTGTGATCGTGTTGTTTGATTATCATATCTAATTTGTAAGTTGGGCCGGTGGGGCCGTGGATCTCTCTAATCCCCTTTCTCTCTCCTGTGCTTCGCTAATTTGAGTCTGTAATGTTGTATGCTTCTGTGGCAGTGATTGCTATCAGTGACACAAACCTCCTGGGTAGTCTGCTCTGACTGGTGGGGCCTCATAGACTGATCTTTAGGACTATCTTGCTATATTTGCATAAGTGGCATGGAGCTTTGATACTGGACAGGCAGGTGTCACACATTCTGTGATCGTAGTCTACAATCATGACTGGGGGATGCCATTATTAACACTGATAACACTGATAACGGATATGTTTTCATTAAGCAGGAATATGTCCCTCTATGGAGGCTGTTTTGAGGGACGAATAATGAATAAAAATGACTGCAATGCGGTAATATATACCGCTTTTCTGCCAGTGGGGTCAGAATGGAAAAAAATTGACAAGATTAAAGTGCGAATTATTTGGTCCAAATGTGTGTAAAAAAAAAAAAAGAACAGTTAACCGATGACTACCTATTTTAAATTCTGGCCAGTGCAGATAAATATCATCCCATTACGGAAGATACTCGATAAATGGCCAACATTTATACTATTTTCTCTTTAATTCAAAATTAAATATAAACTAAAAATCAATGCTTTAATTGCTACACGTCAATGTAGACATCATATCATTATACAATCATTATGCCAGTTATTAAATTGAGTATTTTTAACGATTAACTTCATGTGAATATTTTGGCACCCTTACCAAAGACTAATATAAAACGAACTCAGTAAAGGCGCTGGATGCTGTTCTATATTTAGCCCAACTGAACTGACTTTACCTAATGTTTGTTATATTAAAATATATCACAAATCCACATAGGTTCAAAAGACTAGTTAACATCATTCAACTTCCATTTCGTCCAGCATTTTGACACAACTTGACACAATGCACATAGCCTCATTCGCAAAGCACTGCGGTCTGTACTTGCTATACAGTTTGGAAGGTGTTGTTTAATACTAAAGGGTATGTTTTTCTGTTTGGGACCCCCTGGTTTGAAGCATTTCCAGTTTCCCCAAGTTCCCCACAGTGCCTGACTGTCCAGCACAGCGGACAAGGACTCATGGAGTCATTTAGGAGAGCAGTGGGTCGATGTTGTGGCCTTGTGCTTATTGATCCCATCCAGCCGACAGACACGTCTATTTCCCACAGCACACAGTGGGACAGGAACAACAGCTTGACACCCCTAGATCATCAGCTCATGAGGAGAGGTATCTTTTTATGTGAGGGATTTTCTTGGAATGTTGCTTTGAAGATGCGGGAATGGGGAGCCTTGAATGGTGAGATTCTTGAGAGAAAAGCAGCTCCTGGGATGGAGGGGTCTGTCAGCAGGGGCTGTCACTGTTAAACTATGGCATCCGAAGTATTTATGGACAAAAGGAAACTTCTACCAGCTTTGACCACTTCTGACTTTTCTTCGAGATAATATTTATGAAGACCATTGTGCATTTGACAGACATAAGCTAGGTGTCGATTCAAAATTCACTTTCTTTGATTGCTCACTGAAAACCCCAGCAAGTGATGTCAAACATCTGCGATCAGAAGATACAAATCACTGTAAAAATCTCACAATAAAATTGGGCATCATTGCAGGTCATTGTGGTAATCACACAAAGGACAGCTGATCTAACCTCTCACATTTAAATGTGGGACAAGGAGAGATCCAATCGCTGGTAGCTATGACTGCAAATGGCCAACTCATTTACAATCTGAATCCTATTTGATTCCCAGCGGCTCTCCCAGGCACCTCTCTCCACAAGCTGTACCACCCGCCACTGAGCCGGAGACAGAGAGCCAGCTTGCCACATATGGATCGTCCCTTGATATCATTCAGTCAGCGTGTAATCTTATTATGCAAAGTCTTAATCCGCACCTATGTCCCAATGCCCAAGGGTGGCAATATTGTGATATCAAGGTTCTGGTAGGTCATGTTGCGTGATCCCTACTCTATTCTTTGGAGAAGATGGGGGACTTAAAAGCCATCCCTAGAGGCCAAAGAAATGGAGAGAAAGAGAGATCTGGGGCGGGTCCAGATGTATGGTTTTGTCTTGTTTTTTTTCCTTTTGGAGGACAAGATTGACATGAGGTCTCCAGCAAGGATTAGACTTGATTTGGAGCAGTGGGATTTTTTCCAGCAGACACATTATTGGACAAGGGAATAAGGGGCCACCAGCATGGCGAAATTGGATCAGGATTGGCAATCGCTGTGAGTCAGCAATGGTAACAACAACTGCTAAAACAGCAGCTGCCCTGCAGATCTCTCCCTCCTTTCAGGTGAAACCACCTTCAGTCACTCGGAAAGGGAGTGGATGGAAACCGAACCGGGGGTGGGAGAAGCAAAAAGATACGAAGGCTGGTGGTGGTGGGGGTAATTTTGATGTTGGTGAGACTTAGCACTGGCGTAATGGGATTAAGCGAAACACCTTTGTGCCCGAAAAAAAGCCACCTGGTGCTGTAAAGAGAAGAGAGGCAGCGAGAGAGAGACAGACAGACACACTGACTGAGGGAGAGAGGGAGAAGACTAATCCGTTCCCACCTCTGGGATGTCATTCATAAAGCCGAGTGATTTCCGCTCTGCTTGCTTCAAGCTAATTCCATCACCAGGAGCGACAGGCGATGGGAATAAAGGGCGAAGCTCATTATCCCAGCCATGGCCTATAACATGGAGGCATTCCCGTTCCACTTGGAATCAATACCACATGATGGGTTTCTTAGACCCGGAAGTAGTAAATGATGTTCACATCCTAAAAGAGAAGGGAGGGGAACAACACAGGCAGCTCAGGTGTGGTGGACACTTCGAAATGACACATCTACAGCTACAGTGTCTGCAATTACCACCCACTGCCTCTCACTCCAAATTAGTGGGTTTCCCTCAATAGAGCTATATGGCCAATAACCAATTAAGAGATTGGCAAACAATGAAGTTGCATCTCCAAGCAAGCTGTGCGTGGCCAAGCGGTTCCTTGTTGCATTTCAAATTCAACTTGGAGTCGTTTATTAGCAAGTCCGCCTCCTTTGAGACATTACTGCTGTGCCTTTTCAGTCTATCTGGCTAAAGACAGAAAGCATCTGTCTGCCAACCTGTATGACATGCTAACATTAAAAAACAGGCAAATGAAGGTGTGTGACGAGCAGGTTGACATAATTATCGGCAAGGGAGGACGGTGTGTGTTTTGGCGTAGCGGTTGGGGGTGGGTTTGCTTGATTAACAAGGAGTAGTTATTTTTAAAACCAGGTCCTGACATGTCCGGGCTTGCGACGGTGGGGTGGAGGCACCCGAGGGCCTGGTGGCTTCATGGGTGCACCAGTGCTGTCACTTGCTCAGTCTATGAGCACATTGGGGACGCTATGGCATTGTGACTTCCCTTGGCAACTGCTTTCACAACAAATGTGTAAATATCCTTTAAAAGAAAACAGTCATGATTCAAACACACCAATTCATATTTCAAGCAGATAGTATAGCTCAGCTCTACACATTACAACAAAGGAAGGCAGAATAAAACATACCTATAATGATTCATTGGTGTTTTGAGAGGTTATACTTTGGCTTAATATAACTGTATCCCTCTCTGTCTGGCTATCTCTCTCTTTCTCACACACACACACAGGTCTAGCATTGCATGAGGGCTGTTAGCATTATTGCCAATTGAATGGATAGGATGATGGGATAGGCAGTAAACCTCTGGCTCTCTGAAAGACTCTCAGTCATAAACAAACCAGACAACCACAACACAAGCATGGAGCCATCAGCTTCCTGCAAACATCTTTAGTAGAGTCATCCATCAAAAACAGAGCCAAACGATACAACCTTAAAGGTGAAGTGTGTAATTTTAAACGTAAATATATCCTTTTCCAGTTTAATTGACACCCTGAAGAGGCTAAACATTGTGACAATTTCAAAATATTGCTTAGTTTGTTTGAGCAGATGAACATGTTAACTTCTGCATGAACCAATGGCATGTGTTTTAAGTCAAATCACTTATTTGGGGGCCAGGTCGTCACATCAATATGAACATAAAATTCTGTAAAAAGCCTGTAAAAGAGTAAATGCAGATCTACATTAACACAAATGTATTATTATTAAAGTGTTATGTAAGTATGTAAGAAAAAAAAATCTTCTTCAAGGTTTCCCACCTGTTGGTCCCTCTGAAAATTTGTGAAAATTTTTTGAGATGAGAGGCAAATATGCAACCTATAAACTATAATCACTGGATTCTGGTAACAGCTGTATGCAAGTTGAGTTCTGGTGGAAGAGTGACCTATGACCCGAAGTATGATGTAGGAGTAGCGTAAGCTTAGGTTAGAGTAGATGCCTCTCGTGGTTCAAACAAACAGGGCTGGGCAACAAACTCAAGGTCTTCTTATAATGAAATCCTCTCACATTGTTCTTTTAAAATTCTCGCTTTAGACTTCTAATTTTGACCAGTGTTTTGTTTTGCTCTATCCCCTGCGCTTCTGTGTTCGTCAATATGTCATGCGTCGGGTTATAGGTCACTCTACCGCTGGAACTAGACTTGTGTATGACCGTTACCGGAAGCCAGTGATTATAGTTTATAAAGTTATAAATATGGATTTACAAAAACATATCGCTTCGCTTCAGGAAGCCTTTATTAACCCATTGGAGCCATGTGGATTACTGTTATGATGGATGGATGTGCTTTTTTTTAGGCTTCAAAATCTAAGGTACAGTTCACTCCCATTATAAAGCTTGGAAGAGCAAGGGTATTTTTATTATACCTCTAAGTTTGGCTGAAAGAAGAAAGTCAGATACACCTAAGATGACTTGGGGGTTAATAAATTATGGGATAATTATTTTTGGGTGAACTAACCTTCTAAAGGTTTGAACTGAGATTATTTAAAAGAGGGAAGTTTCCTTTCCCCCCCTGAACTGTCTGCATTAAATGAGAAACCATGAGAGCAAATAAGGTGATGAAATTTCATTCAAAGAAAAGGGTCCTATCTTCCTACTCCTTGGAGCGCAGAACTTTGCATTAAAATAAACTCTTTTCAAAGCTACCTGCGAACAAGAACCGGGATCAGTGAAAGTCTTGCTTAGTTTGACAAAGGTTTCAGGTTACCATTCACAGAGATGTCAACAGGGAAAATAACGTGAGAACAGTCACCAAACAACTGAGAGTAATGGTTTCACTTAAATGGTTATGATGTCATTTCTCACAGAAATACACATCAGTGTATATTTAAATATTTTTCCAAACATTTAGCAGAAAGTAATTGCAATATCCAATAATATATACATTAAAAAAATATTTAAAAAATAAAAAACAGCTTTCTAATTGACTTGAAATTCTGATCTATTTTATGAACACTGAAATAAATTAGTTGACCAACATACAAAGTTAAAGTTCACTCAAGTAATGGCTAGAACATTAAAGAAAACAAATCTTTACCATCTTTATGAATTATTATGTTCTTTTTCATCATTTACAGACATAAAGGGACATTCATTCAAAGAAACACAGCTGCACAACTGACTGGCCAGAACCACAAGACAAGTGCACGCAAGGCTAAAAGTTAGATCCCCTCAAAAATAGAATGATGATGTCTATCATTGCACTATAATGTGTTGTTGATCCTGTCTGCACATATAGGGGGAACAGAGGACTTAATTAGAGATTTGACAAGCCCACTCTCCAAAAGTGATGAGATTATCCGTAATTGATGTCACAGTCAATTACAGTTCGGTCCATTGCCGGTCCACTGGCAGGTCTAGCCTCGGTTCAGGCCTCAGGACATTGATGAAAAGCGTGGTTTTGCCCCGATCAAGCTGTTTCTACTATGGGACGAAAGATTTTAGCAAACAGCCTAATGACTGTTTGAGGTTTAATAAAGCCATGACCCTATTCCAATGCCATAACCTTGCGGATCGCCCGAAAATTGAGTGGACCGGAGAACAATTATGCTCGAAAGAAAAAAGAAAAGCTCATCATTAACCAGAGGGCCTTTTTCGACCAGTGATGTGTGGAGGCAGTTTGTGACTTCATTGTTGGGGGAGGAAAAAAAGTGCATTTATTTACATGCAAACAAAGTTAACAAGAGCTAAGAGGTTACTGAGCTGTCTGGTCCTCGCAAACACAGGGGAGTGAAAGGAAGAGGCTGGGGAACAAACAGCATGTTTTTTTCTTTTTCTTTCGGTAAACGTCTGGTCTGTAAAAGAGCACGTCTAGCTTAGAGGAAACAACCAAGGGCTATCTGAGACAGTGAGAGTCTAGTGTGACCCAATTCTGGAAACAGTTATTTGGTGATGCACTTGCTAAAAGGTACATGTAAATGAAATAAAATATGCTGCGCCCTTCCCACAAGAAAAAAAAAAAAATAAAAATAAAAAGAATAATGGGAAGGTTTTTACAATGTGGTCACTTTAAGGATTTATGTGGATTTTTATATGAAAAATAATTATGAAAGAAATGTCTTTTGAAATAATTTAATGAAAAGATATAAAGATATAAAGATATATATATATATATATATATATATATATATATATATATATATATATATATATATATATATATATATATATATATATATATATATAGTGTATACTGTGAAATTAGAATCCATCTGATGAAAAATGTGGACAGACAGTTCCTGAAAAAACGAATATTTCCTTATAGGTGCCAGGCTCATTTATGAATGGGGCGGACTTCCTGTTCAAATCTACTACGTGTCCATAGAAGTCCCTTTTTAGAAAAGAGTTAAATAATAGTCCAATAGTCCAACTAGTTTGAAGTATCCAAAAGTGTCATGTAACCTTCTTAACTTCAATGCTGAGCGAACAGGAATTGCAGCACACAACCGTTTCCATTTCTTCTGTGTCATCCTTCTCCAAGATGAATTCTCCTCCACAGCGACAGCCATACGTATAACACTCAGTGTCTGAAAAAGAAGAAATGCTTTGGAATTATAACCCATATTTATAATATACAACTTTAAATTGCTTGAGAACAGAGTACTGACTAACCACAATCCCAGTTCATGTCGTCTAGTGTTATATGAGCATCCATTGGCCAGCTCTGTTTCAGTTCATGTGCTGCAGAGAAATGTAATATGAAGATGAAGTCAAATTGATGATCAATCCAGGATTAAGCAAGAAATGAGGCAACATGCTCTCTTTCTATCATGAAAAACAGCATTTCGTCAAGAAACAGTTAAGTGGTCCTTTTAGCACTGCATTACAATAACGCTGAGGAATGCAATACATTACGACTAAAACATCACTAATATATATATTTTAAGAATATATGTTTCTTCTCAAAGTTCTGTTTCAATTACCACATTGAATTTGTGTAATAAAAACAAGCCACAACCTGAACCTTTGAGCTTTCACAAGTGTCTGGAAGAGTCAAAGCATCTGCGAAAAGTTTCCAGAGCAATCTTTGCTCGTTGAAATATTTAAGCAATAATCACAGAGGATTGCTGGGCCGCTGTTCCACTTATAAGAGATTTAGAAAAAGGGAAGCTGCGAAGTCATCTGAGGTCATTTCGAGTGTCCTAGTGAAGCCTTCAAGTCTCCTACAGCTGCTATGAATGCACACAAATGAGTCGTCTTAAAATATTCATTGAATATTAAAGCAGGGAATGCTCTGCTTTATAGGCTGCTAATAAGTGAATTTGAAACTAAAACCATGTGTGAAGTGCAATATGACAATTAATTGTCAAGAGGCCGAGAATGAAATTAGATCTCCTTGCTTCCCAATGAATTAAGGAATCCGAGACGCGACACTTCCAAGTAACGGTTCTAGTCCCTTTCTGGCAGCCTGTCTGAGATATTGGCAATTAACAGGTTTGAATGCAACGTTTTATCAAGCCTTCTTTTAATTAGTTTAAAAGAATGTCCTAAGTAAGTGTCATTTCAGTTCAGGCGACTAATTTTTATCATTCATTCCCTATAGGTGGAAAAAAAAAAAAGTTGACAAATGAACTCCATCTTTAAAATTAGTAGTCCGATGTGTCTCCATTCACCTCAAGAATATGAGTAACGTTCGTATATAATATTTAGCAAAAAACGAAACTGATGGGAAGGTTTCAGTTACGCAACACAACAACTCGATTAATTACCTCATACTATACAGAGTATCCCAGAATAACCTCCAGTTATGAACGTTTCTGCTCAGTCATCCAATCAGAGATGCATAAACTGATGAGAGGTATAAAGACTTATTTCACTGACAGGAACCACAAGTAAAATGCTATCTCTCCTTATATCTAATAAGACCCTGTTCATGAATATTCAAGACTAATTCATTGCTGATAAGTAGAGTGCATGAATATTTATAAATATTTTATAAATATAAATATATATAGCAACTCCAAATGATTAACCCAATCAGACGTGGCCTTCTAAATAGAGGCCACTGTATTTGACATCAAACCTAGTCTGGTCAATATTGACACACATTTTGTTGTCTAGTTAATGACTGCAGGGCTGGCTACTTAAGTTGGATAGGGATTAGTGTATCCTTTGAGCTGGCCAGAATCAATCTCAAACTTAATTAAAACAGACCATAGACTTAAATTGAGAGGCAAGATTATTTTTACATCCATTAGACTAAATTATGAACCGTAAAGTTGACATTCTATGACCTGTGTAGACTTTGTTTTGCACCAATACCGACAAACCAATAATTATTTTTGAATAATTATTATGAGCGATGCCGATGACCAATAAACAGTCACTTAAAATTCTATACTATATTGCCTAAAAATAAAATTAATATTTTTAAAAGCTACAGGTTAATTTGGCCATCACATCATAATTTAGCATTAAGCATTAGAAGATGGCCAAGAAAAAATAAGCATAAACAATTAAATATCAGTCAATGCATGCGATATGGACTGACAAATATTAATACATATTAATAAATAAATAAATAAAATACATTTTATGAATGGCTCATAAAGCGATTCAATTACTTCATTGAATCATTCATTCAAATAAAAAAAGAAGAAGAAATAATTCATTCAAATTAATTAAACATTTTAAATTTTGTTTAGTTGTCTGTTCAGAATCTTGGAATCGTGATCTCGATTAAAAAAAAAAAAAAAGTGTGATTCTCGATTTATTCAGAATCGTGCAGCTCTACTTTTTAGGGAAAAAACTTGTTGACATGAGGGTCGTATGAACCATCTGCTTTACATTATTTGTATGCCTAAATTTATAATTTACACAGTTTGAGAAACATTTAATATCATAATATCTAAAAAAAAAAAAATTAATGTTTTAACCCCCCCCCTAAAAAAGATGAGTAATTTACTTCTTGCAAATTAAGTCAAAACAAAGCGTGTCTGATATCAGAAATAAAGTCACTGCATCTAAATGAGGAGGTCAACTCTATCACTCCTGCATGTGCAGCCTAGACGAGGCCTGGCTTTTCTTTGGATGCTCTCTAAATGTCAATTCTGTGGCGATCCACGTTAGCAAGTAGCTGTGCAAAGTGTTCCCCCCCAAAGGCGATGCCACAGCTCCCCAGTTAATGGCGCACAGGACCCTGGATGTACACTTATTGAAGGTCCTAATGGAGGGCTAGGGGGAGCTTGTTCCTTAGGCGAGAGAGGAGAGAAGCAGACTATCACTTCATGTAAGAACTGGCCATGTGTGACAGACCTGACCTACATTCTCTCTCGCTCTCTCTCTTTATTCCTCTCCTCCTCTAGTACCAACAATTCTAGCTACGCTCTTCTGTAAGGAAGCATCTGTCCAGACCAAAGACAACAGCTCGGTTCTCATTTCTTCCTTTGGTATTTTAAATATTTCAGACAATTTCAGTTTGCCAAAGGGCTAGTGACAAATCTGTTTCATGCTCTTAATAAATTATCAACAATAAACGGAAATGAATGATGATTTTAAAATGAGTAAACGTGAGCTGTACTCATCAGTGCTAGACTTATCTGGCCTGCGTTTCCTAAAAGCATTGTAAGCCTAAGTTGATCGTAGAATAATTGCCACCAATGGTCTCGACAAACAATTTAAGCTAACGATACTTTAGGGAATTGCTATGAATATTTATCATGTCAAAAGTGCCAATTTCATGTCTATGACATTCAGGTCCCTAAATATGATCTCTTCTTCACTTTTGAAGGCCCACTAAAGTGCCTTGAAATGCACAGCATTATTCAATGTGTTGACGTAATTTCTACTGAAACAGGAAAACAGCTCTGGACATATCAAACAGCCCCTCCCCTTTTTTTAAATAGCCAATAGCATTTCGTTTATATCAAAGTGCGGCCAGAGCCGTGGAGCCGAATGTAGGTACTGTTTCTCCTCTTAAAATCCTCCATATCGCTTTAAATAATAGCATTAGGTGAAGAATTCAAATGAATCCTATCATGGGTGTCGGAAGCAAATAAAATGGGGGTGGGTCCTCTCAGAATTTTTTTTTTTACTGGAGTAACATTAGAGGCCATTTACATTAAATACAAATATACTGCTGTTTACTAAACGATTGATTGGGATAGACAAAATTATGGAAATCACCAAATCATTCACAGCGGCCATTGAGTATGGGTTCGATGCATGCCATTAAGTTTTGACGCAAATCGATCTGAGGTTCGAATCCGGCTTTTGCCGAACTCGCTCACATATCAGATCGGAAAGGCATTTATTTTCAATAAAACTGAAGAAAATATTACAAAAGTGGAAATAAAGCATCTAACGTGTTTACTATTAAGTGTTTATCGGTTACGGGTATAGGTAAACAGACATGAGCTGAATTAGAGACGATAAAAGTGAGGTGTGTGGGTCTTGTCCCACCCACACACAATGGTTCCAACGCCCATGGATCCTATACATTTTCTGATTTTCTCACATATAAGATCCGCTCTGTGCTATTGTGTCTCTAGACCGGAGCAGACTGTGTGCATTCGCCCCAATGGAAAGCATAATGTGGGATATAGAGTATTCTGAGTGATTTCTAGAGTGTTGCTAGTTGATTAATTAGCAAACAAATCCAACTTGATATTCTGGCCCCCAAAAATCATTAGTGTGGTCACTTAGCAAAAGCATTTACTGAACATTAACGAAATTCAATACAGCATAGCCCATCTAAACAAAACTCCTTCAAATACACTGTAATAGTTTCAGTACTTAGAAGGATGAGACTGAAAGTGCATGAGAGAATAGACAGGAGGGAACGTACCACGTAGCTGGAGGTTGTATTCCTTCCTGCTTTCCTCATTACTCAAGATCTTCCAAGCCTGGTCGACGTCAATGAATCTCTGCAGGTGCTGCTCCGCCTCCCCTTCTGAAACATCCGGCCTCTGCTTGTCCGGGTGCAACTGCCCGAGTGATAAGTGATGAGATAGACAGAAATGATAACCAATGACAGTCATGCTTGATTTAAACTATTATGCAATTATGCATAACTATTTTGCAAAGTCAGAATACAGAAACTGTCAATATGATTGGAGGTGCAAAAGGTAGAATAATAAAAATGTACACGAGATGACAAGACTTGACGCAAAGATCATGGGCAATTTGCTGATGGACTTGCAGTGTGTTTGGACAATTTACCAGAGAAGGCAGACCATTGACACTAATACAGACAATGGTGCAAAAAAGGCGAACTATATATCAGTTAGGACAGATATGTCTTTTCAATGACAAGACTGGGCAGAGTAGACAGTTAGAAGGGCAAAGGCCGCCTCTTTCCTCCAGCCAAAAACACTAATGCAATCTCCACTTTGTGTCCTAAAATATGACAGATCTTACCGTAACATCACAACTTCACAAAAATAATTATTTTTTACCCAGAAGTAATGCAGCCTCCCTAAAGGGAGTTTTAGGGGTTATTTTGACAGTCCCTTCTGGCCTGGATGGATCCTTACAGTATAAAGTCATTCTCCTTGAGGAATCTACGGATTGTGGGCTGTGACTATCGATTAATGGGGGTCGAGGGTCAGCTGAGCCGTGGGGCACTTCATTCGCCCACTGGAGAAGAGCAAGGTTGAAAGGGGCAAACGGAAAACAACTTAGATCCTTTCGAGCAGGCATTCAACCAAACTCTGATTATGCTCTGGCACAGGCAAGCACAGCATTGCATGTGTGTGTGTTTGTATTTTTGTATGGTCGCTATAGTTCAGAAGCCGCATCGCCGCCAAAGTCGGGTAATGATGCATGGGGTGACACTGGGCTACAATAACCGACAATCTGGGGCAAGCCAATTACTGTCCACAGCGATTATATTTTTAATTTTAAGTAACAGGAAGACTGAATTCAACTAATCATTTCAAGCAATTACGTTTAAAACTAATTAAAATTTAAGGGTGCCCGTTCTCCGTTGTTTCCCGTTCATCCCCCCTCCCTCCTCGCCCCTTTCTGTTTGTGTTTTTGTTGTTGTTTTCACTTTGTTAATGGGCGGTCAGAATGCGATGAGAAGAGGAACAGAAAAGCAACTGCAGCAACAAGCCAAAAATTAACTTCCTGATTAAGAGAATCATTAACCATTTCTTGCCATTTTTCCAGTGCGGTTGAAGGAGGACACAGCGCTCTGCCGCCTCACAGTCCACTCTCAAATATGGAAAGAGGGGAACTGAGAGATCCTTAAATATACTGATGTAAATAATTCATTGTGGCCATCCAATTGATGGAAGGCGTTTGGGAGTGCATTCACTCCAGCACTAGCACTTTCACACGCCGTCATTAGATATGGAGAATTTCAAGTTGGTAAAATGCAAGAAAAAGCATCCTTCTTCACTCAAATCTCAGTTTAATTAAAAGTACCAGAGTAAAAAAGACATTAAGATTAGGAACTGCACAGGATACCAGCTAAGAGGATTAAATCGATTTGTGTTTAGGATGCTTCAGATCAGAGGATCAGTGAATGACCAAAGCTAAATAGCTAAAGTGAAAACTTGAGCCGTAAGTGAAACTTTAAATCAGCAAAGTCATGTAGAATAATGCAGGAAATATAAATCAGTATAATATAATGCACCCGGTGTTAACCTAGTATAAAATATGAAACTAAGCATTGTGCGTGTAATGCTTAAAGTTTGAAAATGAGATTTTTATTCATGTTCACAACACGGAAAGTCACATGCAATCTACATTATGACACCCATTCGTAAGGGGTGTATTTCAGTACCCATAATGGCAATGAAGTTGCATGTGCAAAAACTACACTAGCTCTATGTTTAAACATCAGAATCGCTCTTTTTATTTCTGTGGTGTGGCAATCTGAACCATCACCTTTCCAAAAGTAATATGTCCAACATCTATTCTCGGCCAGCACAGAAAAGGAAAAACAGCTCTGCTCCTGAACCCTGAGAATGGTTGAGCAAGCTTGGCAGCACAATTTCTCAGTTACCTCCAGCAGGACGCCAGATTCTGCTAGAGAATTAGACTCTCTCCCCAGTGGCGGAATCGGAGATAGGGTTTTGCTTCCCTCTATTCTTTGTAGGTGAGCTTGAGGAGTTAGGACCACAGGTGTGAAGTGCAGCTTATCCCTGGCAAGCACATACCGCTGCTCCACAAACATCTCCCTGGGTAGTCTTTTGTCAAATAGACAGTCCCTGTGAACTGAGTTTCAGGTCTGCAGTAACAGAGCGTTTGATTGAGTGTCTGATGGAAAGGTGAAGATACGCTGGGCTGAATGTGAAAATGCAAGATTTAAAAAAAAAAGTAAAAATGTATAAATATAATATTTATTGGTTGGGCATCTAAAAAACAAAATGTAAACATTGCGAAAAAATACTTGTTTTTTAACATTTTTGAAAAATCAAGATCCTTCAGAAATCATTTTAATATGCCGAGTTGGTACTTTTCTTATCATAAATAATTTTTTAGGATTATTTGATGAATAGAAAGTTAAAAAGAACACCATTTATTTGAAATAACTATATAAATGTATTTATGGTCACTTCTGATCGATTTAATGCATCCTTGCTGGGAAAAAAACATTCATTTAAAAAAAAATTATCTTTAACACTTTATTTTACAGTGTCCTTGTTACATGTACTTACATGTACTTACTCACAGTAATAACAGTAAATTATGCATAATTACATGCAACTAACCATCAACTAGTCCTATAATAAGTACATATAGTTAATTAATATTACTACTAATTGTGTAAAAAATAATAATAATCTTACTGATCCCAAAATTTTAACCGATAGTGATGTGATGATAAAAATCGAAATCAGACTGTCACATGACTCAAATACATCACTTATGAAAACCTTATCAGATTTCACATTTTAATGTTAAAGCTTACTATACTGTTTTCCAAAGTCTTCTTAAGATGTATTCTGACTCTAATGAGGTTAACACATTTTACTATAGTGTCACTCTACAATTTCCAGTCTGTATAGCTCAGGTACTTGTCATAAATACATAACACAACGAGAGGCTGAAGCTCTGTTAGAGCAGCTCGTCCTCCTGCCCCTCTGGAGTTACACGCTTTAATTGCTGTCTCTTTGCACGCATTGTAAAATATTCATTTACTGGGGCTAATGGAGCTTGGAGAGCAGGAACACAATATAAAGGGCTGGGCAATTTGGAGCACTCGCCAGCTCTAACAATACATCATCATCTCTCAGAGGCTGCGAAGGGAGCACTGCCACATCCTCCGCTGGGCTCTGGTGTGCTGCCTGCAGCCGCTTTCTGCTTCAGTGGAGAGGGAGGAGAGAGACTGGGGGCACAAAGGCTACTACCATCACACTACTGCCACCTACTGTCAGGCTGATCTCAGAATGAATGAGGCAGGACACTCTGCAAACAGTAATCCTAAATATTGCAGCGGTATAGGTTTTGAATTAAGCCTGAGGTTACAATAGCAATGCTGAATTCTGAACCAGTAAACGGTCTCCTGCCCAAAACATGAAGAAACCAATATGTGATGTCATTTCCATCACAAGATGCTGATTCATTTGACTTTGACTGGCTAAATTAATTTAACGATCATCAATTTCATTACCAATCACTCTCCTGCTGTATATTGCGTAAGGCATTGGGGACTGGAGTCTTCAGACTGCTTCTACAAATTGCACGGCACACATCCTGATTGATCGACTGGTGTTATGAGATTGCTGTAATTAAAATGGGTTTGGGATTAAACAAATCAGCTTAAGTATAACTTGACTGGGATAAATCAACCTGCAATGTGTATTAATGAAAAATACTGATGCCATTGATTAATTGTGCATGTTTTCAAAGCTTGTATTTAGCAAGAACAATTTGCCCTTGGAGGAAACTTTGATGGGAGAATCAAGCATAATCTGCATAATCTTTATCTCTGTATGAATTTTACCACTCTAAGATCAGTAGACATCATGCACTGCATAACATATAGCATTTATTGTGTATTAAATAACATTTATGGCAGTGGTTCTCAGTCTCTCTGACTCCAAGGCCTACTGTTTTCCAATACAATATTCAAAACTAAGAGATTCTGTAATAAATAAATAAATAAATATGTAATTGTGATTTCAGAAGTTACAAGAACTGTTTGTTTGTCTGTACACTCCTGACCACAATGTAAATATTTGATACACAAGGGTAAACACACACACACACACACACACACACACACACACACACACACACACACACACACACACACACACACTGTAAAACTTAGTTTATGGTCCAATTCTCACTATTAACTAGTTGCTTATTAGCATGCATATTACTATGATATTACTGTTTATTAGTACTTATAATGCAAATAATAATGACCATATTCTACATCCCTTAATCCTAATGAATACCTAAACTTAACAACTACCTCACTAATATATACACTGCTGTTCAAAAGTTTTTTTATCATTAAGATGTTTAAGGTTTTAGAAGAAGTCTCTTATGCATAGAATATTGTGAAATATTATTAAAATGTAAAATAACTGTTTTCTATATGAATATATTTAAAAATTTAATTTATTTCTGTGATCAAAGCTGAATTTTCAGCATCATTACTCCAGTCTTCAGTGTCACATGATACTCCAGAAATCATTCTAATATGCTGATATGCTGCTCAATGATGAATGAAATGATGTAAAAAGTGTAAAAAAAAAAAAATCTGGATTCTTTGATTCATAGAAAGTTCAAAAGAACAGCATTTATTTGAAATAGAATCTTTTGTGACATTATAAATTTATTAACTGTCACTTTTGATCAATTTAATAAAAAAATTCATACTGACTCAAACTTTTGAATGGTAGTACTATGTTGCAAAAGCTTTCTATTTCAGATGAATACTGTTCTTTTGAACTTTCTTTTCATCAAAAAATCCTAAAAAAAATATTCCACAACTGTTTTCAACATTGATACTAATTGTAAATATAAGTGATGATGCAAAAAAAGCTTTGCATAACATAAATAAATACAATTGTAAAATATATTAAAATAGAAAACAGTTCATTTACATTTTAATAATATTTCACAATATAACTGTGTTTTAGGTTGCTAGATGAAAAACTTTTGAACGGCAGTGTGAGTATATATATATATATATATATATATATGTGTGTGTGTGTGTATATATATGTGTGTGTGTGTGTGTGTGTTATGAATGTATGTAGGTATACACAAACAAAATGTAGAGATCTGATCCCTGTATATATAAAATCTATCTTACTGTTATAAATTATTATTTTATATGATACACATCTTTCAGCGATCAGGCAGCATGGGAATAAATCAAGAAAAACAACTGGATGCAGGGACAGTTTGAACCTGTTCAGAGTACAATTTGAAGGACCATGGCTTAATTTTCATCAATTTCAGATTATTTTTATGCAATTTATATTTAGTGGGACCAGCCCCCTTGGTTGAGAACAACTGATATAAGGGAACTTTTGCTGAGCACCTACCATGAGGATGAGCTTCTGATACTTCTGTTTCAGCTGTTGTATGTCATCTGTTGGACAGGCACCCAGTATTGAGTACCAGTCTTTATGTAGACCACGGGAATCTGCCATCATTCTGTTGAATACAAACAGAAATGTAGAAGAAAGCATGACTTATTTGTTCACAACAACAGGTAAGTGCTAACTTTTAACTTATAACATTCACACATTCATATTGCTCATTACGCTTTAAAATTAATGATTAGTTAACAGTATATAGTTTTAAGACGGTCTGTTTTCAACAGTCAGTTGGCACTGGCAGGATGTGCAGCACGTCACATTTAACTACTTAAAAAGCATACAAAGCGATAAAAAAACAAGTTATACATAAATATTTTGTAGGATTATATAGTATAAGAGAACTGTCCAGCTTCCTAACCTAATATGAAGGCGTTTCTACACAGCTGTCATTTGCGTTGGCCCTTCCAGTCCATGCTGCTTCCCGTGTGATGGTTTGCCTCGCTCTTTAACGCCCTGACAGAAACACGTATGCTTTGATAAAATCATATTTTATTATCAGACTATGTTTTGAACCAGCGAAATTGCCAAACATCACAAATAATTCGCACTTATGTTCCTAATTGAGCAATTTAATGTCTATGTTTTAGCATTTCACTGCTCTCGAAGATGGCGGAACTACTCAAGCCAACGTTTCTACACGGACGCTTTAGAGAGCAACACAAGAGCACGCTGCTGCTGCATCTATGGAAACAGAGGCGAGCTGGAAGCAAACCAGCATTAGACAGCTGCTATTTTTCTGAATGTCTTTAAATTAGACCCTTTTAACTTCTTAGTTTGAACAATTTAATGTATAACAAACATTTATTCCAGAATGGTTCCTACTCACATAGGAATATATTTATGGAAACCTATTGTAAAATGTTACCATAAATTCTAATGATACAAAATCCTAAAGCATCTTTTAAAACAATTGTTCAAATAGAACTGAGCTATAAAAAAAAAAACAATAGAGACATTATACTATATTGGGATGTCATAAAATGCTGATATTTTACACAATTACAAAACAACACTTCCATTTGGTAGCATGTGTGTGATTGTGACAAGGGTTGCAAGAAAAGTTGTTGGATGTTTGTTAATTGTGCTGGGAATTATCTAAAATATCATGCGTGTCATAGTCTACAGAGGGCAAAAGAGAAAGAAAGAAAAAGAAAAGAAATCACACTGTGCACACCTTAGCCACTGTCTCCAGCTGCTAATTAACAAAGTCTTTAATGAGCACTGTGAAAAGATGCCACATGTAACAGAGAAAACAGATTGTTTGTCGAGGCATGTTTACTCAATTTAGGTTTATTATGAAGCAATTAATAATTCCACGATGAAATGTACAGATTTTGTATGACATTTCAGATGTATAAGGCACAATAACAGCTGTTTGTTTTCCTGTTTTACTGATGCGTGTAATTCGTTTGTGTAATTCTACTTCGACTCTTCGAGGGCAAGAAAAAGTTGTGCTGTTGGAGTCTTAAAAGTTGTAAGGATAATACTAGACTTTATGCTTATCATTAGGTCACTAATTTGTTGCTTCCCTTTATATAAATATAAAGGCAGATATTGTATATTCAATGTATGGAGGATGTCACTTAGAAAACATTTAACAGAATTATAAAGATTTTATATGTCAAACAATTTCTGCTGTATAGTGTCTTTAATACTTTTCAACTGCTGTTGTTATTTACAGACTCTGTAGGTGTTAACGAGAAAAGCTTTTGACTGGCGTACATCTAACAACACTCAAATATTACTTTAATTACTGGAACTGAAAAGCTAACAAAGCAAACAGAACAAACTTTACCATGACATTGTGCAAGAGTTCTAACGTATAATTATTTGTGCTAATTACTGATTTTGAATTAAACAAAGTAATTAGCAAATGGCATTCTGATTAATTTCAGCCTTGTTCTTTGTGTATTGCGTGTGATGCATAACTCCTTGAAGCACTCAATGATCAGACAAGCAAACGCATCTCTTTGAGTTCCTAAGGTCATTCATAAATTAAACCTGATTATCTTTAGTTTAATAAGGAAGTTCTTCATGAACTTCTGTAGAAAAAACATAATCCTAAACAGTGTTGGGGGAAAAGTGCAGATTACTTTTTGTAAAAGTAACGCATTACTTTTAAATTTACAACAAAATATCTAGTTTTTTAAATAATTAACAAGTTACTTTTTTTTCCATTTATTGACTGACAGCTCTCCTGTCCCCATTTTGAGAGAAATTGTGAGTAAGTGCAGAGGTGTTGTGTGCGCTGTGTAAAAATTATGGTTATTGTCTTTCTAATCTAGACTAAATGTGAGCATGCATTTACTCATCTCACTTGCACACAAGTAGATTCAGTTCTCTTCGAATTTATTAAAAACTGCAAAATACAAATATTTCACTTTATTAACCAATGTCTTTGCTGAAGACCTTCGATGATCCAATTCAACCATACGAATAAGCAAAAAATACTTTAGTTCATTTGTTTCATTTAGTTTTTATTGGCGAAGTAGTGTAGCCATATCCCATAATGCACTGCAATAATGAGTGTACTGTCACTACTCAATCCATACATAGGCCCTGTCCCAAATGGCACCCTAAACTCTCACGGTCTTCCTCTGAGTCTGCACTTTCACGACGTAATGCCGCTTTGACTACCGGGTAAAGGTCCTCTGCGTATAGCTTGCGAACTTGCGGGCTCAGCTGAAGTGCGCATCGAGGGCGCATAGCAGCTGCAAAGGGGGCGTTCACGAGCACCCTTCTTTAAGCTTAAATGAAGAATGGGACACCCTACGGTCTTGTGGACTTAACGGACACGCGCACGCAGCGGCCATTGTAAGTCCACAAGACTGAAAGTGTGCCATTTGGGACAGGGCCCCAGGCAGAGGACTGTCAAAGCAGCATTACGTCGTGAAAGTGCGGACTAAGAGGAAGACCGTGAGGGTTTAGGGTGCCATTTGGGACAGGGCCCGAAAACACGAAACGCAATTTTTGTTCTACGCATGCGTGAAATTGCTGCCACTTCCTGTCATCGCCAACGTTTTTAACAATGTCAATGTCACGATTTGTACTGCACGTGTGAAAACTTAAGTTTGATTTAATATGGATTATTTCACATTTTATGTACAAATTCAAGAATTTCTGTTAAAAGGAGAAATTACAATTACACAAAACGTCGGAAGGTGAAATGGGCAACTATGAATTTTACCATCAAAGGTAACTATATGGCCCAGTTTCACAGATAGGGCTTAGACTAGATTAAGCCTTCGTTCAATTAGGGCATTTATGCCTTAGAACACACACTGATGTAGTACACTCAACGGCAAGAGAATACCCATAATGCACTGTGAGGGTGCATTCCCACGTCTGGCCAGAAGATGGCGCCCGCAGCTGAATCCTCCATCGATTTGCCAAACTGCTGGTGTAATGTGGCTAAAGCGTATCGTACATTCCTTTTTTAATTGATTATTAAATTGTTTAATTAAGGTTTATGCATTCTATTTTCCAAGATAGTTCAAGATAAATATTTTCATTACTACTAAAACAGTCAGTTTGCTAAGTTTCAAATGATTATTAAACAGCAAGCACAAACTATGCAAAAGCAACAAAAAAGAAAGCCCAGATGTAATTCAAAAGTAACGTAATGCATTACATTTCATAAAAAGTAACTAAGTAACAAAATTTGTTACTTTTTAGGGAGTAACGCATTACTTTTAAAAGTAACTTTACCCAACATTGATCCTATGCAATGTTAACAGGTATTATAAGCTTAGAAATCTTTAAAATTGTGGTTGAGCTTCATGGTTACAGCCGATCAGTTTTGAACAGATTGTATTTTGCAAACCATGAGATGAAATTTCATGAAAGACAAATAATTTCAGCCATTTCAAGTTGAAGCCAGAGTTTATGAGTGATCAGTTTGTTCACTGACCCGGAGTTGAATTTCACCCTGAAATTTGGCTCTAGGATGCTGGCTGTTCCTGCTGTGTCCATAACTCCAGAGATTTCTTTTTAAAACTGTGGGCCAAAGAAGCTGTAGGGTACCTCGAAAAGTAGCTAAATGCTCAAAATAAAGAACATTTTGGTTTATAGGATAAGGTGACAACATGCATTACTTTCTAAATCTCTTTTGGTTCTCCTTGGATTGGATTCTCGGTGCATGCCACACTCTTAAAAATAAAGAGTCTTTATTGGAAGACCATAAAACCTATTGGACCTATTTGAATTCTACACAAAATGTGATCTTTTAAAGTGATATGGAGGAGAAAGGGTTAGAGATTAGTAGGAAACTGCAGCTTTACCAAGCTCAGTGGCTCTGGTTGAGTTGGATATATAAACCCCTTTTTAAAATAGCCAATAGCGTTTCGCTTATATCTGTCACAAACTGTTGAAGATCCAAATGCAGTTTTCTTGAGGTTAATCCATAATTGTAATATATAATACAGGTATAAGATCAAAACCACGGGCAAACAGTCCAAATACAAAACAAAGTTCAAGACACAGGCAAACAGCGAAATCCAGAAACACAAGCAGATGATTATTTTTTTTTAAAACAATACACAGGGAAGGGAACCAGGATAACACTCAGAAATGCAGTGTGACACTAAACAAGACTTTACAATCAATCACAGAATGTACAGGATTCAAAATAGGCAAACATAAATGCAATAATGACAAACAGGTGGCAGTAATCAGAACATGAGTTTGGGCAGTGGGTTATGGGAAGTGTAGTTCATGATGGGATAGCACTACAGGAGACGGAAGGAGTGCCCTCTTTTGTTTATCCTGGGCACTCCAGCTGGTGGGTGTAACAATATCACAGATCAGCCAGAGCCGCTGAGCTCGGTAAAGCCGCATTTGACAGTTTATGACACTTTTGTATCAATATGAAACTGTTAAAGGTGGAGTAAGCGGTATAACACTGTTTGAAAGTTAGTCAGACAGACACAACCAGACACAACAACAAACGTGTAGCCAATCAGCATTAGGGGGCGTATGACGTGAAGGAGAGAGAACGAACAAGAGTGAGATTTGAAGACTGTAGAAAGAGATGGATGAGAGACATTACAAAAGAGAAAAGCTCATAAGAATATCACTGGAAAATGAAGCGATATGATCAAGAAAGAGATTTAGGACCCGCTTTAATAGAAAAGCTTTCCAGCACTGGAGGGAGCTATGCGGGAAAGCCTGAAATAAGACACGGGTTAATTCCGCTCCATACTTGAGTAACACTGGTTTTGAGTGTTGTTTGTCTGGAGTTGCTGTGCTGTTGGCAACTAACAACAAACTCCTGTATTCACTCGTATGTATATGTCAATTTTTTGAGCTTCCTTGACGTTTATTTATTATCTTCACTTTTATTTTTCATGAAGCATTAATTTGTTGCATTTCTGCTACGATAAATAGACATCCACTCTTGCATTGCGTGTGCAACTGAGTTTAGCTAGTGAGAGTTGTGCAGGCTGGTGACTGATAGTGAATGCAGTGTTAACTGTTCAGTCCATGTTAGTGCACCTCGCATGCCAGCGACTGGGGTTCAAGATCGACTTGGAGCATGGCAGTTAGGATTAGAGGGTGAGCTTTGGAGGAGGAGCAATTAATCTCTTCCAAATCACTTTAAAATATTGCATTCTGTGCAGAATTCAAATAGTTCACATGACACTAATTTGAAACCAGACTTAATTCGCCCCAAAGGAAAACATGTTTACATTGTCTGAAACCAACCCTATCCCCTATGTAGTGCATTATGTGCCATTATAGATTATATAGAGCATTTGATTGGACAGAAAATCTGATGAGAAGCTGAAATGCAGAGTGATGTCATCAAAATCGTTGATCCATTTTGGCGGAAAAGAGAGACTGTAAGTTTTGCCTTAAAACACACGTTTCCTCTAAAACGAATTTTGTCAATGTTTTGGAGTACATTTTGAGAGTGTATAGGGGCTAAACAAGAAGGAGTCAAATGTGACCCACCTAACCCCCACTCCCCGCCCTGCACACTCTGAACATATTCATCTTCACCAGAATGCGTGGGCTGGACTCTTGCAATGCCAAGGCCCTAATTAAAAGAGATGAAGGCCAATCTTTTGTTTGTAATAGCAGGTTGAAAATGGAGCTTACACTATTGACCCTATTGAGGTCAAACAGTCTTAATTAAAGATAATGATACAAGCAACTGAATATTCTATCACCTCGTGCACGTCATCAGTATTATAACTAATTTGACGTTTAAACCAAGCTTATTATTGTTAATTATAAAAGCTAAAAGCCAATGATAAAAGATTGCTAACGACTTATAAACCTAAAACCATTAACACTTGAAATTGCATAAACATGAACTGATATTAAACATAGAAAACTTAAACTTATTAAAACATCTAAAACTAAAATAACACAAAAATAAATATATTAGTGATATTAAAACAATAATTTATTATTGTTGTATTGTATTGAACATCTTTGCATATAGCTACAGCCTTAAACTGAGATTTTACAGCTACAGTAATTCCTTGCTTTACCACATTTCTTCAACAACAGACTTTTTTAAAAATATTAAAAATAACAATTTATGTTTTATTTATGTTTTTTTTATGAACATGTATATAATTTAAAGACTTACCTTTACCAGGCCATGGCTTTCTATTTTAAAATAGGACATTTATTTGTAATATAATTTAAATGTAATGCTCATATTAAAATATCTAATATAAACTAATAATACAATAATATATATTCTTTTAAATATATATTATTAACATATATTTTTAAAACTATAATAATCTAATTAAATGGTAAGACATACCTAAACTACATCATTATTGTGTGATAATGGATTGTATTCAATTTTTAGATGTGATGTAAAAAAATATCACTTGTCAACATAATATTGTATTGTGCATCATTACCAACCAAGCTGTATTTTTGTCAAATTAAGCAAGGTAAAAATAGTATATATATATATATATATATATCATTCAAAAATGACATTAATTATTTAGTGAGGCATGTACAAACATGCATATAAATACTTTGGGATGTTAATAGTTAAATGAGTGATAATGATAAAAATGTGTTTTCAGGAGTTGTCAGTTACACCACTAACACCTCTATACTGGTACCATTTTTTCTGATGCAAAATGTTTAAAGACCATAAAAACTTTTATTTACTTCAACTGTGACACACCAAGCTTATGTTCCTCATCTGGTCATTTGTATGAAAATTATCCCCTTGTTTGTTTGCAAAGCACTCCAGTGGCTATTTGAAGTATTTGAGTGGCTTGTGTGTATATTTGTGCTTGTACTCATCATTTCCATAGGTGAGGCTCTACGCTGCCCCCTGAAGGGTGCATTGAAACACCCTTTCTTCTCCATGAGTACCAACCACTTGTAATTCAAGTAGAGCGGGCAGCTTTGTCCCTCGGTTCACCGATTGTTCCCGGTCGACACGGATGCCCCTTAAATCAGTCTGAACGGCGCGCCCCCACCAACGCACGGGCAGAGACGTGAGAAAGAAAGGAAAGGAAAAGAAGATCCAGGAGAAGAAAGGAAAATACAGTCTCTATGTCTTGGCCTTGACATCCTGGTAGGAGAGAGGAATTCGAGGCCTTGAATGCCTGCCAAGCTTTAGGGTTGCCGTCTCAGTCTACATGGGGGGCCATTCGGTTCATTCTGGCTGTTAAATCAAACAAGGTTTACTTTCAGGGAGGGAAGTGGTCCTGGATAATGAATGTTGTTGTGGATGCGTGTCGCACCTGAGATGACACGGAGGTACCGCGGCGGAACGCAGCGCTGAAAGGAGTTCAAGTGAATGATGACGGATTAAAGAGTTATATCTCAGCACGACACACACTGTACTCACAAGGCCTTGCCGGTTAATGCAAATCTACCACAATGGCTTCCCCCGCGAAAGGGGCTTTGACCGACAGTAGTTTGGCAGGGAGCCACAAGCGAGGCAGCACCCCTGCCAACCGTCATTATCCTTGAGGTGAATTCCCCACCAGTGGGCCGCCCAACCGACCCAATGCTCTGAGCTCTCCTGGAGGAGGTAAGCTCCATCCAGAAGCACTCAGCGCTCGTATTTGTTTTTCAATGGGAATGCCGACCACATGGGGAAAGCAGTCAAAGAGCTTTAGAAAGGACAGACATTTGGGAGTATTCGTACTGTTTAGAAATGCTACCAAAGAAAGGGTGTTTTCTATTCAATTAAGAGCAAGTGGAAACCACATAATCCTTTTCCTCTCCAACTCGTTTTCACTTAATTGAGTTTGAATCGAGAAGTGGACACATTTTTTTTTTTCAAGAACAACTGATTTTGTGTCATGGGAGGAGCTTTTTCATTATTAACATAAACATACCAAACAGATAATATATGTGGCATTAAACCAAACTATTGGAGCACATTTCAGTCTATATGGTGACATAGTGTTATATATAAATAGTATACACATATTAAACAATTATTTAAATTATGTACACACTGGGCTATATACTGTTTTATAATAACAACACAAATAGCAACAAGATAAGTAAAATAAAATAAATATTTAACACACACACACACACACCCACACACATTATTAGTGCTGTCAACCGATCACATCCAAAATAAAAGTTTGTTTACATCATGTGTGTACTTTCAGTATAAGTATTATGTATATAAATACACACACATGTATATATTAAAAAAAAAAACATTTAAATGTGTGTGTGTGTGTGTGTGTGTGTGTGTGTGTGTGTGTGTGTGTGTGTGTGTGTGTGTGTGTGTGTGTGTGTGTGTGTGTGTGTGTGTGTGTGTGTGTGTGTGTGTGTGTGTGTGTGTGTGTGTGTCTTCATTTAAATATACAAAAAATCCCTATCTCTATTTATATGCACCATATGCAAATGATATAGGTCTATAAATATTATTTATTTATGCACATCCTATGTATTTTGTTGTATGTGTGTGTAGACTGAAAAGTGTTTCAATTTCTTTGATAAAAATATGAGATTTTAATGTTTTATAGAAGAAAACATATTAGTCAAGCTTCTGTTGAGATATGTGCATTCTTTCACATTCTCTTCCATCCTAGTGCTGTTATATTGAGTTGCTCCTCTCCAAATGGGTTGTGCAAGAGATCATGTGCTATTTATCCTGGCCCAGGAGACGCCCGAAAAATGGTGCCATCTTACAGCCATGTTTATTTATGAGTCCTTTGCTGGGTGCCAAGTTTTACGGGCCGGAACTTCTGTGCTGCAGCTGTGTTTCCTTGGCTGGCTTTCATGGCGACACGCACGGCTGTTCTCTGAGCGCCCCGACACAGAGCGTGGTTGGCACGGCCCAGCGTAACTTTGCGCTCTGGCTCTTTGCTGGATCAGCAAGCTTTACCTAGCGAAATCTGCTGCTAGCGCTATGGGCTTTGACTGATAATCAATCTTGCGTGCCTGCTCGACAGTTGTCACTGGGACAGAGAGGCGGAGCAGGTGGCAGATGGGGCCTGTCTGCTGAGAGAGGAGACGCTAGGTGAGCCCGGCCTGGCCCAGTGCAGAGAGGTGAACCCACTGCACAGATTTAGCTCTCTACTCCACAGAGGTTTAGAGAGGGAAACTGGGAACGCTGTAGGTGTTGATAACCAGGGTTTAGAGCTAGTCTAACACAAAATCCAACAGAGGCCTTGTGTGAATTATCTATTTCCATTTTGGCTTTCATAGTGGTTTCAGGACTTATTGGGGAGACCATTGCTACATGTGTCACACAGGGAAATTCTCAGTTACTATAAAGTTATGAGTTAAACGTCCAATTTTTTTATTTATTATGATAAATATAATATCACAAAATAATATTATTACAGTTGTGATCTAAATAAAACCAGAGTGGCATACATTAAATTAAGGATCAGTTATATAATGAAGTATGAATATTTTAACCAAACTTTTGTTATTTTAACCAAATCTGTTCTCAGGCCAAATCAGGCTTGGGCAAGTTTTCAAATGAGTTTTATAAATATAAATGTAAAACAATGATGGGTTTAATAACTGTTTACTGTTTGGACGAAGACCCTGTTATAATGAAATTATATTGTGCCAACTTACCCCATATTGACATTGGTGTCATGATGCCAGTGGTGGTTTATAATGATTTTAACAAACAGATTTCCTCACACCATATTTACCTGTCTTCTCTGCCTTTATGTCCTACTTATGTACAATATGTATGCCTTTATTTAATGACAATTCGTTTTTGATATTATCCTAAAACACACTACTAAACCACTGTAGCCAACTGTCAAAAAATACTTTGTCCTTCAGACCTAATATTTTTTTTAATAAAAAATATCCGTATTTCTTGTTCTACAAAACAAAGCTGGTTCGCCCGCATTCTGTTTAGCTCACTAATAAAAAAGCACTTATATACTTTCTCATGAACCGTGTGGGAAGAAAACTCACGCGAGACCGCCACAGGTGCGAGGTGTGAGAAAAGGCCGAGCTGTCAGTCCGCGTTTTCCACTGTTTGATCACGGAGCTGATGTGTTGTGACGGGCTGTGATTGACACTGGGAGGTGTGACTGGCACGAGTCTGTTTGTTGGGCGGAAGAGGACAGGTTTACATCCGTCTAATTGCTGACTCCTCTCGACGGAGCGCGGGAAACTGAGGCGGAGACAGGTAGCGCGCTAACACTCCTCCTTGCGTCAAGCACGGGCTCGCGTGTAATTGCGCTGTCATTTTCTGTACTTTAGGACGAGTCTGGGTTGTTGTTAAATGAAGCAGGGGGAAACGGGAATGTTCCCACCTGCACAGTTCGACATGCATGTTCGGTGAGAGAAAGGCGAAGCACTCCAGTGAGGCGTGATTAAAAACATACATCCATGCACTTCACTCACACGACCCTTTTCTTTAACAGAAGGTGCTGATAAAATAGCTTATTTTCGTGGTAATTAAACAAAGATGTAAAAAAAAACAAAAGAGACATACTGAACACTTGACATTTTTATATAATGACTGAATGGATTTGGTTCATTTTCTTAAATGTGCATTTTTTTTCTTTGTCAAAATGTTTCAGATATTAAAGCTGTAATATATGCTGTTTATATATATATATATATATATATATATATATATATATATATATATATATATATATATATATATATATATATTAGTTGTATGTACTCTCTCTACTTTCTGACTTTTCTGTTTCACTACTGTTTTTTTACTGGTATGATACCTCAGACTGTCTTCTTACCATCATTCAATGCCCCCATCTGTCAGTTTCATCACTTATCTTTCTTGTGTGTATAGTTGTATAGCTGAAAAAAAAAGACTCCAGAATCCATGACCCAAGTCAGGCTTGCACCCTAAACCAACAGCTCTGCCATGATGAGATCACATGACCAGTCAGATAGGTCTGCTTACTATTTCTGTAACCCCTGTTTTTGCATTATTTAATTGGCAGAAAAATCAATACTGCAGATAAATAACACACATACAATGGCACTGGTAAGTAGGCTATACCTGAAAACTACATTTTTATGTGATTATTGCTTTCGTACTGATAAGTGCGACAAACAGAAAAGAACTGAATGTGTTTTTAAATTGGAAGCTGACATTCTATGAGTCACAATTATTTTCACCTTTTTAATAACCTTTTTGATTTCACTAGTTTGTTTTAAATGGCATGACAGTTATGGAATATAAAAACTTTATATTGATATTTTTAAAACAAAATATAATTATAAAAGACTAAGCAAAATGCTGCTGTGTAAAATAGTTTTAGATTCTGTACAATAGATCACACCACTGGAAATGTCAACTACACCAAATACTGATTTTGGAATTTTGCCAATTTTAAAGCAGTTAAAGGGCCACCGAAGTGCCTTGAAACATACAGAATCATCCAGTGTGTTGACGTAATTTCCACTGAAACTGGAAGACAGGGCAGGACATATCGAACAGCTTCTCCTTTTTTTTTTTTTTTAAATAGCCAATAGCGTTTAGTTTTTATCACAGCTCAGCCAGAGCCATTGAGCTTGGTAAAGCCGCAGCTTCCTACTAATCTCTAACCGTTTCTCCTTTTAACCTCCTCCTATCGCTTTAAAATATAGCATTATGTGAAGAATTCAAATGGATACAATACGTTTTCTAAATGCAGATTATGTCATTGTTTTTGGAGCACACCAGTTAATAGATAACAGTAAGGCTAACATATGCATACCAATAGCCAAAAGACTTTTGATTTTATGGGGACTTTAAGTAAGTGAACAGCTGTAGTGTTCATTATCCTAATATAGCCATAATGAATTTATATCAATAGATTTAGGGAAGGTCAAAGCAGGGGAATCAATAGTAAATGTATTATTATTATGTAAATGAGTGTCAAGGTCTGAAAATAAGGGCTTACAGGGCTTTTGCATGGGACAGGTTGAGCAGAAGCTGTTTAGGAATGTGCAGGAGTGCGCGTGTGGGTTTCTCGTCTCTGTGGAGCCTTGTCTCTGAGCTCTGACAAGCTGACTGGCACAGCTAATGGACTGATCATAATGCCTATCTGAGGGCACTGTCTGTCACATGACACCAATGCCAAGTCATTAGATACAGCCTTGAGGCCATCAATAACACATAATGCAAATTAAAAGTCTTGTTGAAGCAAATGCAGTTTAGACATAGAGACATACAAATATGTGGGGTTAGTCTTTTAGCTTCCAGTGTGTGTTTAATACTATTTTAACACTGTACAAACCAAATACAATCTAAAATGCTACTTGACAAAATTTTGATTGCAAAATGGATTGTTTTGGACTTACGGCCAGTGATAGACTTATGTTTAACCATACAGAAGTATAACAAGCAATATGTTGACTTGTAAAACAACATAAAACAGTCTTTGCAGTGTTTTTGTCAGCCACAATAATGTAATGACTTGAAATTTGGGGGCTTTCTCAGCAAGTATTGATGCATGTTATTCATTTAATCTGTATTTCCTGTAATTGACTAGATTGAAAAAAGGATTTAAAAAACATGTTTGACAGCCATTTTGTTAGGGATTTATGATGATATTGGATATTTCATTGTACATGCTCATTCTTTTTAGTGTACATTTAGATTACTTTTGTTATCAGCCATAAAATGAAAATAAGTACCGGATTATCAATATCGTCAGAAGTTTCATTTTGGTCACTAGTAGAGCATTTCTGAAGAGCATTGAGGCTTTGAACAACACAAAAAAAACATTGCTCCAATGTTGCTTCAGAAAAGCATTTAAAAGAAGCTGGCCTTTGAGAGAATAAATGTTAATTCTGACGCTGGTCATTCAGAATGGTTTAGAAACGTTGGTTATTACAGGGCAGACCATAGAGAGATACATCAGGAGTCATTACACATACACAGCTTAACTCCCTACTGTGTTGTTGATCATTTGTTCATGTGATGTTAAAAGGTGGGAAGATGTGTTAATGCGTAATGTCTTGAACAAACCAGCGCAGGAAAGGTCAGCAGGGCAGATGCCGGGAGCCCCGTAAGAAGACCGATATTGAATCAGAAGGAAATAATCAGTTGATAAGTGGCAGAGCCGTGCTAAGGTGAATTTTAATTATGGCTAAATTGTGAAATTATTCCCACATGCTCTCAGCATCTGTTCCCTTCAGGAGCTCTGATTTATGGTTTCTATCAGTCCAAGAAACCTGCTCCCCATACCTGTGATACACAGGAGCAAGATGACCATTGAGTGCAGGCATAGGGCCAGTCTACTTAAGGCTTGTCTGTTGAGTATTACCTATGTAGATTGCCAGCTGATTGGACAACCGATATACTGCAGCTATTGGCCTATAAGCTAAACCTTATATATGGAATATAAATCTAGTACTTATATCCAAAGAAAATCCTCTGTACCATGATTATTACTGTATGTTCTTGGCAGAGAGGTATTAAAAATGTGAGGAACGGATTTTGCTCATTTTGCAGGCCTTGGTGTTTGACTTTTTCACACCATTTTCCCAACCTTCGCTAGTCAATTTTCAGGTCCTTTCTTCCGCAATCCCTCAGAGAGCTTCTCCAAACACCTTTTGTGAAAAATCCCCAGCAGCATGCCTTAAAATTGAACAGAAAATCCCCCTCCAACGCTGTTCTGTTGAACCCGGCTATGTGGCATGCTACATTCCTTCTGCAAGACTAGACTGTTTTTATTCTCGTGTGATGGTTTGATGGAATGTGATGCACACGGTTAGCTATTTCACTGCTCTCGTGATATGTAATTCCCTCTTTCAACCTTATATGCATTTCAAAAGATCATTGAAGTGTTTTTTATACCCTAATGCACAGACTGAATTTAATATTACAATGAGTGCAAAGCTTTTTGGAAGACAGGGATACTACAGATGATGCTTGCCTGTCACCTGCATCTCCATTGAGAAAGTTGAAACACATAGCAATTGTTATATTACAATAGAAACTTAATATTTCAGTCCTTCTCTGGTACTGTTTGTCTGGTAACAGTTTCCTGTACAACTTATTCCCAACAATACAGGACAGTAGCAGAAATAATGGTCATAAACTGATCATTTGGAGTGGGCCACTAAGACTTATTACAGACTTGATCATCATGAAATATAATCTACACAACAATGGGAACCATATTTACCGCTAGATGGTAATTAAACTACATAGAACTGAAACTTACATCAAGCCTGACAAGCTTTTTCCATATAATGGGTGAACAGTTATCTCCAGTATGAGAGCCTATTTTGCAAAATGTTGTTAAAAAGGTGAAATTATAGTGCATTTTTATGTTAAGTTCAGCTCTGTGTTTGTGCAATATTAAAGAGCTTTAAAGGACCAGTATGTAATATTGACAGCTAGAAGTTGAAGTGGGAACTGCAGTACAAATTCACAATATTGTCAACTTATTTTCATCAGTCATCATCAAGCTTGTACATGTAGGCTACTCTGTACACAGACACAATGATGTGCCTTTAATTTCCCCAAGCTGTTTGCTCACTAAAAACCCCACAGTCATCATGTTTTCGGGTCATTTCAAGTTTGATTTTTTTGTGACATAAAGCGGTAATGTCTAAATGGCTGTTATTTACTTACTTTTTCATTAGTCTTCCCATTAACGGCACCATTATCTTCATTCAGGCCGATCCGTAAACGCGCACAAAAGCAAAATGCGGGATTTATTGCACAAACCAGTCATATCCTATAACCCATCATATCCAATCATAGCACAATGGAGCCATTGCCTCCTTTCATGTGACTTTTCCTCATTAATTTCAATTAGCCAGCACAAAACTCACTGCTTACATTAGGGTATCTGCTTTAAGTCAATGGGGACAGAGAAGGTGCGCCTCCCGCTGTAACTTCACTTTAGGGTAAAAAAGCTGCACTTGAACACACAGAGAGAACTACGCGCAGACTGCAGATACACAAACTGTAAACAAAGCAGCGTGTGCTTACCATTCTGAATATCAATCCTGCTGATCACTTTCTTTATTCCACTCCGCTCATGATAATATATGCTATTGTTCTTGTGCATTGAATCATTCACTAAGCTGAACAGCCAATCAGAGTTCTCTCTCTCACCGACGGCCCAACTCCGATTCTACATGCTGAATCGGCCCAAAAAAAAACAGACAATGTCCAACTAGAGCCAACGGTTCACTGCAAAAACTAAGTCGGCCGATGCTCAAAAATGGCCGGCGTTGCCTAATTGCCAAGCGTTGGCTTGGTGTGTCCCAGGCTTAACACTACAAGTTGATGAGTTAATTTATACGCTATTTATACGTTATGTGTCTCTGGTCATAGAGCTTTTTAGATGGATGACATGGCTTTTTAGGTTGGGTAGAATATACGATTTCTGACCCAGTTTATTTGCATGTGTTGTCCATGGCTACAATGAGCTGTGTTTTCTAACAACTGGCAACCCAGGTGTGTCGAAATACTATTGGGTAAGTTGGCAGTGGGCGGGATCACACAAACTAAAACAAAAAAAAAGTAGCATTGTTTTTCGAAGAAACAGGTATATGAACTTAGCTTGTATGTCTGCAAACATATTATGGTATTTTATGCTTTAGTACAGTCAGTACAGTTAGTACAATTACATACTGCATCTTTAAGAGAATTTGAGCAATGGTCTTATAACTGGCCTTAGTTTTACACCTTCCAGCTAACAGCATGAAACGCCAATGCACAACTTTGTCACAAATGTTGTGAATGTTTCAAATAACCACGACAATATTAGCCTTCATCAATGCATTGTATCTATCTGGGTGATCTCAGCAGGGTCCAATCAGATCTGCCCTTGTCTTGATAGGTATGTTTGTGTGATCTGGTATGCTGTAGTGACAGGCAATGCAGAAGAGAAGACAGGGTAGACAGTTTCCACATGCTAACATGCTCGCCTCCCTCACTATTTCTTCCCTGCAGGGTGGCAGGCTGTGTGGGCAGCCTGGTTCCTCTCGGTGCTGGCACCTGGAGTGTAAGTGGATGCCGCTGAGGGGAATGACGGGCTTCACCCGCCGGTGCCAGGTCCTCAGAGCCACCATAATGTGACTTGGCATGCAATAACGTGAAGTGACTGACAACCCGCCATTCCTCTTTGTGTCAAAGATGTCAGTCTAATCACATAGAGATTAGTCTAAGATCTATGAATCATGTTGCAGCTTCCTAGAGGTTGTCTATCACAAAATGTACATACCAGGCGTTATGTGCATGTTTCGTAAAGCTAATATGAAGGTCTATAATTTAAACCTTAGAATATAAAGATTGTATATTGTGTCTAACAATCAATTGTAGGTATTGCTATCCCTTAACAATTTTGTTGTTGGACCTGTTTTCTTAGAACAGTACATTTAGGTGAGATAAGAAACGATCACAAGATTTCTTCTAATTATACTTTAAAGGAATATTCAGGGTTTAATAAAAGTTAGTCCATGTACCACTGGTAACCACAAAAAAAACAAAACAAAAACAGAAGATGTGTTGGCAGTTGTGCACGTACAGTAGAAATCCATTTGGCAAGCATGTAACATTTTGCTCAGATGACCTGTAACCTGTAATATTCCTTTAACAAATTCTCAGTAATGCATATGCATATAATACATATATTTCAATTTTAAACAGTGTTAAATGCTAATTTCACCACAGCGTCCTGCTAAGGGCAGGCCCCATCCTTGATGCCTCATATGCAGAAGATCTCCTCTCTGACACCTTCGCAGTGATTGCTTGGAGCACTGGGGACCAGTCTGTCACTAACCTTTACTGTGGAGAACAACACTGTAGCCAAGTGTGATTGTGGTTACCAAACCCACACTTGCGAGCATACGCACACTTCAGCACCTCTGAACCTCCTTTGACTGTCACCTGCTTTGGTCCTAAGTCTAATTCAATATTTTTTCCCTTTCTTTCCAGGCATACTTGGTTCCCAAGAAGACAAGTCAAAGGACTCTAGTTTTATTGACACTTGGAAGTACAAAGCAGAGCCAAATTCTGTATTCTTATAAAGACGAAGTAGCTTCACAGGACTGATTCTGTCTCTACTGAATAATCCCATCTTGGCGGAATCAAACACAAAGCAACAAGTCACAGCATAGCTCCCTGTTTGTACAGTAGTATGCATTATTTATGAGGCAGCCTGTGCTGTGTGCATCCAAAATCAAATAAGCCTTCTTGTATTACAGCACTGTTCTGTTAACCCTCCACCCACCCTGTCACCCACCCCATTGCCAGTCAGCAGCATGCGCGTTTGAGTGGATTTGTAAAGAGTAAAGGATATAAATATGTTGGGAAAAGACCCACACATCCCATGCAATTTGGGTCCCATTGGAGTTCAGGGAGCGTGTGATCGGCGGAGTGCCTCTGAATGTCCTCCTTTAGGGCCCATGCTGCTTGGAGGCTGGGCCCCAACATGTCTTTCCCCCCTTCCCTCTATCTACACAGCAAACCTCCTTCACTCTCAATTTAACCCGAAATCTGATGAACCCTCTCTTCCTCGTCTCCCCCATGCACGCATACACAGACACTAACACCGGATTTCATGGAAGAAAGAGTAGATACAGTTGCGAGTTGATCAATCAGCAGGCGTGAACTGAGGCAGAAAGGCATTAACAATTCACATCGTTCTCAGTCCACTCGCCCAAGCAGAAGATTCCGGCAGCATATCTAATGCACAGCTACCTCACTTTATATAAGGGCAGCCATGACTCACAAGCTATTCTGTAAAAGTGTGCATTGATTTAGGGGGAGGGAAAGATGAGGAACTCTCAATTGCCTTGCCACCATCCATATTAGCGTTGCACCTTATCCAGGCAATTAAAACATCGCTCAAGATCTTGGAAGTACCTGTCTCCAGAGCTGGGGCAGCCTTTTTTGAACAGTTTTTCATGTGGCCAGGGTGAAGATGTCCCATTAAGGTTCCAGGGTGCAAAATCACCATGCCGGCTTTGCCATGTAAAGACTTTGTTGGCCACCCCGTCAGGTGAGCGCTGTCAATTTAATCCAGAGCAAAGCAGCTGTGAGAGATTTTGCTTAAAGTTCATCAGTGGTGTACTTGTCACTGTCCTCAGTACCGTGGTGAGCCAAATTCAGATAGGCATTGATATTTAGAAGAAGAAAGGTTTAAATCAGGCCCCTGAGGGACAGAGCAAGCCTCAAAAGCCAGACCAAGTGTCGACACTTGGAAGGACAGCTGTCATATATTGTAGGACCAACTTAAGGTGTGTGTGGGGTGTAGATTCAAAAACATTGGGTGTTGGGTAGGGTCCTCTTTACAACTTGTCCACAACTGAATGTAACATGCATCTTGTATGCTGTAACCTTAGTGGTTCTTGTACTTAAAATCTGACACTAAAGGCTGGCAGCAGAGGTTGGCATCAGGCATACAGCCATTTCATGTCAAAACTTGCAAATTAAATGTACAGTATGTGTGACTGATGAGTGCTGTAAGTCTTCCGTTAAGAGAAACACACACCTCACTTTTTTGTTTGTTTGTTGTTTTCAATTTAACACCGACCAAATCTGTCGTAGATGAGCTTGGCAGGGCGCTAACTTGGCGGAAACATGCTCACTTCGCCCTATGGTTGGTTAGTGTGAAGCAGCGTTGTTAAGCATTATGGTTCACTGTTACCTTTTGGGGAATCTCAATAACTTGTGAGGCTGACATAATCTTGCTTTTCACTCACATTAATTCATTACCTCTCTCTCCCTTCCTTCTCTCTTTCTCCACCTCCCTCTTTTCTTCCTCTCCACTCACCTTTCTTCCTCACCCACTCTGGGTTGACAGAAGGCCCCTTGTTCAGATGCACACCGGGCTTCACACAGTTTTTCATTCCCCAACAATGAAAGGAGCTTTCAGCAAGGCTGGTTCCAATTCATCTGTGATAAATGAGAAGATAAGGCAATCAGAGCACACCATGACACGGTGTGCAGCTAGTTAGGCACACTTCGAGCCCATTCAGGTGTGCCTGTGAGTCCTGACGTTGGGGGGGCCCTCTATATATACGTACACAGTCCTGATGGTGGCCAACACTCGGGCAGGAGCTGGATGTTGGTTCCTTAGTGTAGCTTCTTCCTGTTGACAGGTCAGGTGTTGCGACGTTAAATGGATCAGAATGCGTGGAGTATGGGAGTGAGAAGATGCTCTTATCGCATGTGTCAGTATTGGACCGTTGAGGAGGTCAGTATTTTCACTGGAGGCATCTATGGAGGCCTCTGAAATGGGTGTCTATGTGAGGGTTTCACTAAGGCCCTTTGGAGAGGGTCTCTTGGGACACCAGGAACACCTGAGACAGGTAAGTGGATTGTGTGGGCTGAGGGATTTTGCCACGGTTTTACTTTAGATTGACAGCCAGGTAATTAAGTATTGTTTAATTACTTTAGAATGAAGTATGTCAGTTTGGATATGGTTCACTGGCATGACAGGTGTCTTTTTCTTCTTTCTTGCCTGTCTGCAATCTCACTCAACGATTATTAACGTTTTCTTCCCACACAAATAGAAAACAGCTAAATGAATTTCAAGTTTGCTACCTAAAGGAATTCCTCAACTGTCTATTGGAATTCCTTCCATTGACTGACATGTCTAAACTGTTATCAGCTTTCTTACGTGCTGGGAAGGGCCAGGTTCACTCAAAGTTCAGATGAACTTAAGATTGACCTTATGTTCAATTCTGAGATTTACATATTATTTTGCCCAAAAGTAATTTCTGCATAATTTTGGTAATTTTGTGTATAGGTGGTTGAGAGTGAAGGTCACAGAGTCAGCCAAGTTTGGAAAACTGGACCCACTTTATATTAGGTGTCCTTAACTACTATGTACTAAAATTTTAATTAATAATTTCATACATTGCACTTATTGTGTACATACATGTTTTTACATTGTACTTACATTTTTAAAAATACCTGCATGTAATTACATCTGTAATTAATTTCTGTAGTTACATTTGTAATTACACAGTTGACACTTCCCTTACACCTAACCCTACCCTTAAACGTACCCATCCCATCACTTATCTTTCTTGTGTGTTTACATATGAATATTAGACATATTCATACATTTAGAAGGGAAGTTCAATTCAGTTCCACATCTGGTTCAATTCAGTACCACATCTGGTTGATGGGTGTGTCCTCTCAAATTAACATTAGCATTAGAATGGTGATGCCTTATACACGTGACTGTACAAGTGTGTGCATTAAGGGGTGGGGTGTAGAAGGACAGAAAATCATTGTGGGGGCAGTGTTTGTAGACAAACAGGCCTGCAGTGTGGTGAGGTGAAAACAGGGGTCCTCAGACTAAATGATGGAAGCCAGTGCTACTACCTCTCTACTCAACAGTCATTCACACCATTAGAAAGACAGAGTACTTTATTTATAATGCTTATAAATAGTTTGAACATTTGTTTTGAACTTCCAATTCTTTTTGTCTGAAATAAATAATTTCAGAAATGTTATATTTTCAGTATTAATTTGTCTCACCATGTCAAATGTGCTTTGTACTATTCATTCTAAAGCAACTAATCATGATATAATTCTATACACTGTAGCTCAGAACGCACACAAATATAAAAAAAACACCCTGTACTTTATTTTAATGATGCAAAGCTTCACCTTCTCTGCACTAATTAGAAAGTTTTTGAATTAACTCCTTCATTAAGTATCAGGGTGTGAGATTGACAGCAATAGAGCATCTTAAACTTCTGACAGCTTTAAGTGCCATAACCCATAGACGTCCCCACCTTGATTAAATGAAGTGAAAATTGTATTCTCGTCTCGCTTGATATGAAAATGGAATTTGCTATCATGAAATATACACAGTTGTCACTTCTTAAAAAGGTGTCAGCAATTTGCTTCAGTGGGTAAGGTGAATATTTGCCATGACAGGAGAAGAAGAAAAGGTTTGAGAGAGAAAGACAGGGGGAAAAAGTGTGATGTCTGTGATCAATGAAAGACTTCATTGCATTGCGCTTCGTTGCTTTTTAAATAAGAGAATATAGATCTCTAGAGTTTCTCAGGTTTGTGGCATCCATATTTCGGGTGGCATAACAACACTGCCACCTAGAGACTGATAACTATTCCTGAGAAATCTGCCTTGTGTGGTTGTGCGTGTGTGATTTTTAGCGGAGACAGATGCACTCATTCCCACCTTTTTTTCACCCCTCTATGGACAGGAGCACATTTGGATGATGTTCATTTTGTTGCTACAACACGTGTTAGTTGTATTTGAATTCTGAGTTGAATTCCTAGTGTTATAACAAAAAACTCTGCGTGCTTTCCTCTTTGCAGTCAAATTATATGTTTTTAGCCAATTGTCTCCCAGTGGTTCAACCCAAAATATTCCTCTTTGACTTTGGCAATGTTAAACTAGAAAAAAAAAACATGGTTGGTTGGAAGTAAATTACAGTTATTGAGCTTCAGAAGATTGAGTGAAATTTGTTTGCTGGTTTAAGTCTGAAACAGTGGTCATAATTTGCTCAAAACACCACTTAGAACCTTTTGTGTAGTTACTCAAAAGTTACTCTAACATATATTCAAAGTGTCCTGTTTAGTACAGTTTAAAAAGCTTTTGACAATTTAGAAATAAATAGCCAAAATTGTGGTAGATGTTAAGTTTTTATAAAAATTAAATGAAATGTATTTGCGATTACAGTTATTATGTTTCTCTCACAATTATATGTTAAGACCCCAAATGAAATCAAGCTAAAACTGCTGTTGATTGCAGGCAAGATGAAGTTGCCTCGCAGGGATTCACAGACCTGTCAGGTGTGCCAAACTACTAATGAGCTAGACTGCGCATCTAGCCATCCATCTGCGGAGGGCCTGCTGAACACCCTCAACCCAGCTGCTCCCTTCTCATGACCCAGGTGAGTCAGGCAGGGACAGGGTGTTGTGTGCAAGCCCATGATCCCTAGGAAACCTGGTTCCCGCATTGGGATCAAAGATCAGTTGGTTCAGAGAAGTGGTCTAGTCTGGAGCTTTGAAGATGGAGCAGGAGGGGATCTTGTTGTGTTGAAGCCAGGGTGTAGAGCAAGAGTTATGGGCAGGAAGCAGACTAGCCACAGGGATGCTGGTGGGATTGGATGGAGTGAGATGAGAGACACAGCTGAGAGGTGTGTGTGCGCTTGTGCAACTAATTTTTTTATATGTCCATGCACTGACATTAATTTAGAAGACCAATATTTTATTCTGATTGATTTAATTGATTATGACTTTATTTTCCATCCAGTTCCAATATTTAATCTTCATTCACTGAACACTGATATCAGTAAAACAAATGAGAAAAATGATTTCCACTAAGGGTCATATTTAATCCCATACCATAATATGGTATTCTGGAAAATCTCCTTTCCACATAGTTTGCAACAGTTTCACTGATAAAATTGTATTAATTATGTTGTTAAAGTTAGATTCCATTTTGTGTTAGATAATTGGCACTATAGTTTCTTTTCATGAGATATTGTTAGTTTTGGCACAGATGTTCTTAGTGTAACCCTGGCCTGCCCTGTCATATTGATTCAGCCTCTATAACGTAGGTGCTATTACAGCTGGGGTTCAATTGTGTATCTCCAGCAATACTGTGAAATGTCACTGAACATGAGCCTGACTGAGGAGCTGATTTTCATACGTCTAAAGAGATCAGAGCTGTTGCACTTGGGAATATGGTTTAAAGCGGTTGCATGTTATTGTGAGTCTACCACATGTAGGTTTGTCCCCAACAGGATAGACAATCACAGTAGGTTTCTTTATTGTGAATATCACCACTAATGAGGTATGGACATTTCTGCATTTGTATTGCATTGCATCCGAATGTCAAGGCTGTTTTGAGAGTGAGCTTTGTGTTGGAGATGTTAGTGGCTGTTAGACTGAATTCTTGATTAGTGCGTAGAAAAAGAAAAGGAAAAGTCTGGTAAACAGAAGTCAGAAATTATGAGAAAACTGTATTCAGTATAATCTGTTTAGATTACTTTGACATATTTGGGGCACTTGTTTCTGTAAAAGACCTCAAAAGACAGAGGAAGAAACTTTACAGAATTTATGTGATTTATAGAGTTCTACAGCCTTTTGTTGTCTGGAGTTATGAAGCCCCGCAGTAATGTCCAATACACCCACACACAATTCACAGACAATAACACTCTGCAACCTGAGATTGTCCAATTCCAACAGGCACCTGTCAGAATGCTGCAGTCCTGTCGCCGTGTGGAAAATTCCTATTTCGATTGCTCTCTCCCGAATCAGCTTATGTACAGAGTGTACCAAGCAAATGATGTCCAAAAATAATGTCGGACAGAGATTACTTTCTGTCGTGAACCATTATAATGGAAGCTATTTCTTGAATTTAAAGTTCAAAATGAGAAATTAAGTCACCTTATGAGAGGGTAGTTGCAATTATGGTCACACTTTGGATTAGAGTCCAATTCTCACTATTAGCTAACTAATAACTAAGACTTTTGCCTCAATAAACTCCTAATTTCTGCTTATTACTAGTAGTTAGTAAGGTAGGTGTTAAGTTTAGGTATTGGGTAGGATTAAGGGATGTAGGATATGGTCATGCAGAATAAAGCAATAATATGTACTAATAAACAACCAATATCCTAGTAATATGCATGCTAATAAGCAACTAGTTAAAAGTGAGAATTGGACCCGGCCTAAACTAAAGTGTTACCACAATTATTTATTTGTATATTCATTTCACACCATATGAAGTTTATTTCTTATTTAATTTTTTTTATAATTACCTTTTAGTCACAACATAATTGTGACTTTTTTGCCATTTATGAGAAGTTGCAAATGACAAAATATAAAGTCTCAATTGTCCCAACGATTTGTTTATTTATTTTATTAATGTATTAAGGCAAAATGGCCATATTACACAGCAAAAAAAACAAAAAAAACATTTTGTGAAAGAAACCACTATTTTTGAGAATTGCTATTTTGGAACCAATTAAAGCAACTAAACCACCAACAACACAAAAATTCATAAGAAACAAAACAGTTTCAATAGTGTAATAAACTTAATTTACTTTATTTCCATGAAAGCTGTATTCCATAGATTTCCAATGTCTCCAAAGTCCCTTCCCCCAAAAATGTTTCACATGCTTAGAAAATCACTGGTGTACCTTCTAGTACACCAGGATCTTTATTTTAGCATCTTGAATGATAGCCTGTAGTTCACCTCCTTGGTGTCAGCAAGACATGTATAAAAAAGGCATAAAGCAGTTGTGGTGTGGGGTTTTAATTGAAGCTCCCATGCACAACGAGCTGCTCTATAGGATCAATGTCAGGACCTGCGGAGGCTGGGGCATCTGAGCAGTGCTCCCTCACAGGCGCAGGATGGCTGGAGCGGTGACGAGCTTCTAATTGTGCTCCACAGAGAGCGAACACCCCTGTGGACGAAAATGAAAGAGCGCCCAGCCTGGCTGCATCTCTATTGTGTGAAAATAAATACATACAGTCGCTGCCCAGGGTGTGAAATAACACACCAGCCGTCGGATTTCACTGGTCATTTCACCCCCAGCTGCAGGGCCCAAAACAAAACGATATTGTCTTAACGGTGAGAAGAGAGAGATTATTGTGTTTTTTTAAGTGGGGACCTTGCTAAGGTTTACAATGCGGTTTACCCATGTCAGAAAGCGGAATCAGAAAAGATCTGATTTTAAAATGGAAAACTTAATAGAGGGTAAACCATGACATTTTGAAAATAACAAGTGAATTAGGATGGGATGCACCACGTTAGAAGCCATTGCACAATTCCAATAAATGTACAATTAAAACAGCTTTCCTTTAGGAACTACTTGGCAGGGGAAAAAATATCTCGGCAACTGTCAATAATAAATTGAACTGTTTTTATCAATTTGTTTTTAACCCCAGTTTGTTAGAAGTCATTTGAGTCTATATGTGATTGATAAGGCTATAGGAACACCCGTTTCCTGCGGTAAAATTGATGTGAAACACATTCTTTTTGGCTTATTGCTTTAATAGAACCGAATTGATTTCAAATAGTGGCCATTTCTATTGAAATGGTGAAGAAGGTGTCGTTAGCATGGCAGCCAAATGCCTTTCTTTTGATTTAATAGACAAGTAAAAATATGACATTTCAGATTGATTTGCTCTTTTAGTGCTAGCAGAGACATATTTTGCCCCTCGCAAACCACATCTCAGCCTTCTCTAAATAACTAGCTTGTCACCCAAACAGGAGTGTTAATGTAGGTCCTACGACAACTGTCTGATTTATTGTCCGATTCGCTCAAGACGACGACAACAAAAGGCTGATGTTCCTTTTTTCCCTTACACCCAATTTAGCAGCCACCCGTTTAAGTGGCATTGTCCTGAACAGCATGGCAAGCAAAGAGATGTGGGCCGTCTGCTTCTTGTCACTTCCTATTATTAAGAAGGCGCTCCGTGGCACCTGGGGGAATGCCAGTCTCCGCTGCTCCCATCAGAAATCTGCATAACGCTGCCTGATGGCTGTGGCCGTCCAAACGTCCAAACACAACCTGTCATGTTCTCAATGTTACCCAGTATGCCATGAGCAGCGCTGGGCCTGGGGACGCTTTCCAGCGACGTAACACTCGATGTCTCCGTCAACCACACTAATCCAGCTCTACAAATCAGAGAAGTCACCAGGCATATTTTTACTGCCAGGCCAAGCACAACAGCCTCTCGCCACTACCGCCAGTCTAAACAGAAAACTGTGGTTTCAGAAGTGGTCCATTTGTCACATTATATGGGGTAAGTTGTCACCGTTTCGACATTATTATTGGCTTTGCAGCTGAATTTGAAGGCACAACATGTAAGATTCTTGGATTAAAATATCCAAAAACCACTATAACAATGTTATATATTTTGTTGGCTTGTGTACTTGCAATGTCCCAATGTTTCCAAGAATGTTTAAATAAGTAGTTTTAACCAGGAAATGGACTGTGTCCGTGCGCCGCCCATCAATGACATCATACCCACTTTACCCTAGATTTTGTAGAAACCATGGAAACACCAAAGACGCTTTAATATATTATGTGTTATTATGTGTTTTATTGGACAGGTGAGCAACTGTTTGGATACATTCATCGATAGAAAACTAATCAATGTTATATGCTCAACACAATTTGTCTTCTTGTTTTCTTGATTTACCGCGAGTACCATGTTTTACCATGGCTAATATCGGTCGAGCTTACTGCAGTGTTCAACAAGTGTCTCATTGTAGCCGCTGAGCGAACACACAGAGCATTTTAACATAACTTTCAACACACTTAATTGTATCTAATATGATAAAACAGCGTTGTGTTTCCCCATATACGCATAAGCAGAGCTCCACCTGCTGTAGAGCTGTAGACAATAACTCCCATGATTCCATGAACTCGAGGCGTTATCAAGCTATGTCTTTGTTTTGAATATAAGCAAGCTGTAGAGGCAAAAATGACATATTGTGCCTTTAAATGGTTGACAACTGAATTCCTTTCTATAGTCGATTCTGTTCTAAATGTATCCAAGTGTGACATTAAATGCTACAATGACAACAAAAAATTGTCAGTCAGTTGATCTTACTGGAAAAACTAGTTATGGGAAAAGATTTAGATTATCATAACTGGGAAGTGAAAAATAACTTGTCAAATGGGTTATAAGTTAATGTTGTTTAGTAAGGTTTTTGAATTATTTTAATTCTAACCTGTCTGTATTGTTATTTCCATATTTCACTGGCCTTCTCTCTGACATTTCAATTTCTCTCACATTTCACAGTAAAGCACAGATTTGGGCAGAAGTGTTCCACACCACAGTTCACACAGAAAGTATTCTCTGGTTTGTAGATTACATCCTGCCAGACTTTTTACAATCCATTAGATCCTGGAGGTACATCAGAGAGAAATGGAGCTGGAGTGGAATCCCAGGCAGACGCAGGTGTCAGGATCAAAAGTTGAAAACATTCTCTGAGCAGCAGGAGGGGGTGGCATGCTTGTTAGACTTGACAAATAACAATTAGCATCCACCATGTGACATGGCTCATCGTAACTTTGCCGTAGTTGTCTTGAAGACAAGACAAGACTTTAAGAGCACTTGCTGGTACGGTCTGGGAAACTTTTCATCATCCTACTAATTCAGAGTTTGTGATATGAACTATTTGTCATGTTGAATAACATGTGCTTTCTCTTTTGACCAGATGGCTGGTCGTGGCCCTGGGTACTTGAGGTCTGGCCGTCGACCAAGTGGGTCATCAATAGGAACAGAAGAGTTTAAGCACAGTTCATCTGGTAGGGTCAGATGAATCATCTCTGGTGTGTTTTACATATGTCCACTCCATCAACTGTCCACCGAGATCAGTGCCACCCTTTTTATCCTTGTCCATACCTAACTATTAGTGTATTTAAACCAAGCCCCCCGGTAATAAGATTGATGTTCATTTAACCATCAAACGTTTGGCTAAATACTCTGATGAAGAGGTTACCTTTTGAAGTCAGTGTGTTATTTTGAAAGGATAGCTCACCTAAAAATTCTGTCACCATTTACTCACCCTCAAGTTACTCCAAACCTGTATGAATTTCTTTCTTCTGCTGAACCCAGTCGATATTTGGAAGAATATAGGTAACCAAACAGTTGATGGGCCCCATTGACTTCCATAGTATGAAAGAAAAATTTGGTTACTGACTCTCTTCAAATTGTCTTCTTTTGTGAAATTCATACAGGTTTGGAACGAGTGTTTAATTGAGGACAGATTATTCATTTTTGGGTGAACTATGCCCCCACTTGTAGTTATTGTCTCTGAAAGTCTAGTTTTCGAATTGGTAATACCACAGGATCCATTTGCCTTTCGAACACCAAAGCTTTGTGAGCAATCATTTCTCGCAGATAGGATACTACTCATTACGAATAAATGATATCGAAGAACAGGGGTGTAAAACAACCCGAATGGCACGCCAGTGTAAACACAGGTTTTCTTTGTGTGAGAGACGAAGGTGTGGCTTTTCTAATAATATACCGATATGTCATGCCAAGAGGTCACAATCCAGTCCCACTACTGCCTGACCTGCACCGTGTTGGGCTAACAGTGGCTTTTTTGTGTATACAATAGCGAGACTTCCAAGTGTGAGGAAGGAACGTGAATATTTGCTCAGCAAGGGGTGCAAATTAAAGGGGGCGTCGCATTAGCCACACCACTTTCTTCCTTTCAATATACTTCTCTGCCTTAATTTTAAATCAAAATGCAGCCAAACGCGTGTTTTAATTGGTTCCTGTTCGGCATCCAAATGAATTAAGAGGAACCTTTCAAATGGTGGGGACGTTTGAAGTATGGTCAATTGTTTCTGTTGTAGTCGAACAGGTGTCGTTTCTTAGGGACCTTGATGTGTGTTTTGTGACATTCGTCAGTGGAAGATTGGCAGGTTATGATGATGGTGCTGCGGCAGACGTGAAGGGTTTAATTAATACGAGAGGTGTTGCTTGCTTCTCTGGAGCTCAGCAGGGTTTTGCAGAGAACAAGAATATGACTGCAACATGCGGCTCCCTGAATTGAATGTTATAATAGAGTTAAACAGGTAATCATGGAACATACTGTGCAAGGCGATTTGTGGGATTTTTTTCTTTATACACTTGGCTAAATGTACTTAAAGCACTTTATTTCGCAATCTGTGCATTTTTATTTATTTTTTGGGGGGGAAATGTGGGGGGGTAGTTTTTTTTATTGCCATGACGATCAAAAACTGTGCCGACTGTGGTGTCAGTGACCCTAATTCCTTACCCTATATTTATCTAATTGAACAAAGGGGGATAAAAAGAACAAAGCGGGACTGGGAACCCACACTAAAGCCAGCAGAGGTGTCTTGAATGTAACATGCGACTCGGTTGCACCTGCCCCTCACGTCGGTCAGGCGCAATGACTGTGGGTTGTGGGCTGGATATCAAAGCCTAGTGCCACTGTCCTAGGTGGGAAGGGATGGAGGGGAGACTTGGGGGTGAGGCTGGAGCCAGGCCTCCTGAAGGGGATTAGTGTCTCCCAGGGAGAGGAGAGAGGATGTGGAACGAACACCTGCTACGTTGTCAATAGAGTGCCGGAGAATCACGGCAATCATACACAGCACGGCCTTACTCAATGCATGCTAGTGGCGGCTGGTGGGGGGTACGGAGGAAAGAAAGCATTGAGCAATGAGCAAACGAGTGCAAACCAATATCACAGGCACTCAAACACACAATAGCTCAAAAAGTTGCACGCTAGCAAATGCAGTAACTTGAGTATGAATTCACGCAAAAATGTTGATAGATACAGATTTCAGATGATTTATGTATTGTGAAAAGTAGGCATTATATGCCAGAATGAATCCATAACCAATGTAAGTTGTCTAAATGGCTTTTTGGCTTTTGGTTAAAGAGATAATTCACCCAAAAATTATGTCATACCATAATGTCGCCCCAAACCAGCCCGAAATATCCCAATTCCTTTCTTTCTGCTGTGAAGCTCAAAATATATTTTAAATGGTTTTGTCCAATGAAAGTGTGGTCCAAAACAACATTGTGACTTTCGTTAAATTGACCAAAAACGATTAAAAAAATTATGTTCCACAGAAGTAGTTTTTGAATTAAAAATTATGAGGTTTTTTCCAATAATGTGGAAGTAAACTGTGCTGATTTGCACTTATTGAGCAGACACTTCATTATTCATCAAAAGCATGATTTCTCTGTTTACTTTCATTTAACTTTTTCAAAGTCCTGAATATGGCTTAACGGTACCATTGTAAATGTTTTCAATAAGTCCGAGCTTCATGTATAGCTGCTTCTTTTTAATTTTCTCACTTTTCAAATGACAAGAAACAGAGCTTTTCCTTTCATCCCTTTCAATTTCATTGTACAAGCATTGTATGAGCCTGTCTGTTTTTGACTGCGCCAGCACAATATCGCTCCATTATTTGGGATTTTCAATTGTTAGCTCGGATAATGACCCAATGATGCTAAAAAGGGATCATATCCCCCAATTTAAAAATGGTGTGACCTCCTCACAAATTCTCCAACTGCTGTCATTACGTTAAGTTTCTCCAACACAATAATTCTAAAGACAACAGTTTGTCTTCTGGGGAAAGGTTCACCACACCCTTGTAGAGGCCTATCTTCCCATTCTCTTCTCTTTGTCAAACTCTGCACCTGAGCAGCCGTTTCAGAGGGCCCTGCCTTTCATAAAGAAGTCCAAGCTGTCATTCACCCTCTTCTCCACGGTGACCTGTGTTCCTCATGCACTTCTCCTCACCCTGCTTTAAGTGTTAAGTTGAAGTAGGCGATTAAGAGCCCTTAGCTCAGTCTGAGAAAATGGAGGACTTGTCAGCCTCTAGATTTTGCCAAATTGAGAGGGAAAATGAAAGCGTCGGGAAGTGCAAGAGTGGTCCTTCTAGATGATGACTGCTTTGTTAAACTTGACACAAACATCTCTCACGGCTGGCCTCAATTACAGCCAGTCACCATTAATTATAGCACTGGGTAGTTTAAGCTTGAGTCAACTTGCAATGGTTGTACGTTCCTTCATCTATATGCAATCTTAATTTCTTCTGTAAAGATGTTGTGTTAAATAGAAGTTGAATGCAAGTTTAGCTCAAACAACAGCATTTGTGGCATAATAACCACAAAAAAATATTCTAATTCGGCCTTCATTTTCTTTAAAAACAGCAAAGGTTTTATTTACGGTGAGCGACTAGCAATGTAAGCGAATGGAGCCAATGTACGGATAATTTAATGCTTTATTATTTTTATTATTTGTATTATTTGTAATCTTTTTTTAGCCATGGCAATGGAGTTGAATATAAATAAGGACAGTAATTTTTTCTCACTTAAATCATGTTAACACATATTGTGGTTGCACTTTATTTTACAGTACATGTACTTATGGTGTGCTTGCCTACGAAAGTACTGGTTAATATAAGGTAACTACGTGGGTTAAGGTTAGGTTTAGGGGTAGGTTCAGGGTTAGTACCTAGTTATTACCCAGTTATTGTAATAATTATAATAAGTACATAGTACATACATGGGAACGGGACTGTAAAATAAAGTGCTATCCATATTGTTTACGTCTTTTTTAAATGTACAGATGGACCCCGCTCTTTTGCATTATAAGTGGCACATTGTAACCCATTTTTAAATTCTAGAGTTTAAACTTTTACAAACACTATGGGGGCAGATTCACTAAATAGTTGTCACTTTTCCATAATGTATTTCACCTTGTTTCTATGGACATATATTCACAAAACTCACCCTTATATATCTCCAATAATAACGAAGGCACATCAGGAGTTGCTCTGTGCAAATTGTGTCTATAATTCCTTTAGTGAATCGGTTACAAAAACAGGGCAGACGGCAGGCACAGTTCATTCTTAGTGAACTTCCCCATGCCTTGTTGAATGCCTCTCTCTAGAAAAATAAAAAAACGAATGAATTTGGATTTCATTCAAACTAACTGTTGTAAACAGACCTGTTGATTACCATCATCAGTGTGACATTTACAGACTTTTTGAACATTGACAACCATTTATTTTCACTGAAAACTTTTTCAGTTGAAGAGATTGAATTGAGTTCTACTGTCAACAGACTTGTCTGAGGCGTCTGAAACGTATACATTGTAGGATTTACAGGCAGGTGATCGAAAGTCTATGACAGAGCGATCCTAATTGCTGTCTTGGCAGAGAGTACACTGCTTTTCTTAACAGCATAATTAAGATACCCATTAGCCGGTGCAGCCCTCTGTAATGTTTTGACAGAGGTTGTTAGACTTCTTATCTTTATCGTCACCTGGCTAGCACTTCTTTTTTCTTCTGAGCCCAACCTTTTTGCCTGGCTTTCTCTTGTAATCGATCTGTTTGCCTCCCTTTCGTCGTTTAGCTTGTCTATACTTTAATTTATTTACTAAATTTGGCCACTTCATTTTGGCAGCCCTCAACAGCCATATCATTACCCATAATACTCCATCTTAAAGATGTTACCTCTAGAATATGGCAAATAAGTGGACTATTGACAGAGCACTAAAGATGCCAGAGTGTCATTGTAAACCAAGTAGGCATGGTAGTCGCTCTCCTTCCATTCATTTCTGTATGGCGGTGCCAATACAGTGAAGAGAGTATTAGGATCAGAGGGCGCATGTCAGAGTTCACTGATTGAGCCTTGTGCAGAAAACCTCACTGACAGTGCAATCAATGCAGCGTTGGGTATCGATTCGGCAATATCACAGCTGTCTCTTAATGAAAGGGTAGCGGCGAACGAGGCAGCGGTGGAGTGAGGGGAGAAGGGCCGAATCATCGCGCAGGCTGGAATTACCTTTCGATTGGCCCGAGTCCACTGTGTTGTGACTCTCATTTTGCTGCGGCACCTTTCTCGGCTGATCAATACGACATCAGCCAGTGAGGCGGTAATTACCATCCCTCCGGCTCCACACAAAGCCCGGCAGCAAGGGCCGGGGGGAACGGAGAGGTCATGCAAAAAGCAGCCGGCCACGCTGAAGGTGACGGGAGGTGGGGGGGGAGAAAGGATCCCCTTGCGCTCAGCGGAGTACTTAGCTGCCTTTTTAATTACTGTAATTTTCCACACAAGTCAGGAGAGCGAGCTGATGAAGTCAGACACTCTCCTCCCTGCTGTTCCTGATGAGGCTTGATGGGCCTTCAAATTACGCATTGACTTTGCTGTTTCATTTCCCAGTGTTTAGTGCTAATAACCTGTAGAGCCCCCTTTTTTCTCCTTCTCTTTGCTCCCTCCCCCCTCCGCAACCGCTACACTTTCTACAATCGCTTATATACACACACACACTCTTTCTCTCTCTACCTCTGAGTCCTTGGTGTCAGTGCGGTAATTACACTGTGTGAAATCTCTACCGCAATCACAGCTGTCTGGCCCTCTTCTCGCGCCCAGGTCAACCGGGCCACAGCTAATCTGCAACGCCATCAGTGACAAGATGGTAGACCGCTCTCTTTCTCTGCCGACTTTGGGTGTTTTTTCAATGGTTACTTTTGGCCCTGTGGACTTTAAAATAAAGTCTCTTAAACACTTTTTTCACACTCACTAGTTTAATTGATTTGTCTGCTAATAATGTCCAGCAGTGAGCATGCATACTTTTCTTTTTCCCCCATATCATGAGATTTTCACCAGTCTCATTTCTATCACATATCAAATTATATGTGTTTAATAATAATATGTGGTTGTGAGAAAATGATTTATATATATATATATATATATATATATATATATATATATATATATATATATATATATATATATATATATATATATATATATATATATATATATATATATATATTGTTTTTTGTAAATGTGTAAATAACATTTCATTTTTTAATCTGTTACACTCTTAAAAATAAAGGTTCTAAAAATGGTTATAGCAGTGCCATATAGATAAACTATTTTGGGTTCCCTTAAGCACATTTGAATTGTTCCTAAAATATATATTTTTCTTAATGTAAAGAACATTTTAATAATGTAAAGAACCTTTTTTAAGTAAAATAATCTTTTGTGGAATGGAAAAGTTCTATGGGTTTTAAAGATGCCAATATAGAACCTTTATTTTTAAGAGTGCAGTTTTAATGTGTCTGAAATTAGTCTGAAAATTATTCAAATTGAAGAAATTTGCACTTTTCAATTGGTAACGGTTCTATCTTCCATCACATTTCAAATGATATGTTTGATCATATTAAGTGAAGGAAATTTTAAAAAAAAAAAATTGGAATGAAGTGTTTTTGTTTTTTGTTCTTGCTGTTTTGTCTTTTGTGGTATTTTCTTAGATTTCCTTTATGTATAATTTAATGCTAGTTTGCAAATGAGTAACACTAAATTGACTTGAAATTTGATGTTTAATGTACAGTTTTGCCAAGCAGGTTTTTTTTGTTTTTGGACCAATGATGTTTCAATACCCAGAGCAACACTGTAGAAATCGAAACCATTGTTCATTGCTCAGATGTACACGGAAGCTTTTATCGCTTATCAGTCTAACATGCTTGACAGACTTCTGCCTGTCAACAGAAACAAGGCACCATCAAATCTTTATAAAAAATAAATTGCCATTCTTTTTGTAATGCAAACCGAATACATGGCACTACCCCACCTCTCTTCAGCCCTGGGTCTTTCACAAAGACCGTGAAGTCACACCCTCAGTTTAGCAGGTTACTTGCCGCTCCCCAGGCCTCGACACTCACTGCAGAGAAAACAGTTGGAGTTCGAGTGTGACCACTGATGCATAACATTCCAATTTCAGTGCCATCCCATACTGGAAGACTGCAAATGAGACGAGGGGAAAGACGAATCCTCTGCTCTCGACGAGATTTGGGCCTACCGTGTGTTGTGAAATTCCACTAAAGAGCTAGAGACAACTGTGGATCAGGGGGTTCTAGATTTCTTGCATGCCAATTATCATAGAGTAATAGAGTGTGCTTTGGTTTCTTTTTAACATATTTTGGTTGCAAACATATTGACAATAGACTAGTTTTAGGGTGTGTTCACACTTGGCATGTTTGGCTCGACCCTGGAGCGATTTTCTCTGTTAATGCAGTTCATTTGAGTAAGTGTGAACACTGCCATCTGAAACCTGGTGCGAACCAAACAAGCGGACCGAGAACCCTGAAAAGATGGGTCTCTGTCCACTTTCAAACAAACTTTGGTGCGATTCGAATGATATATGAACGCAACATGAACGAAAGACAAGTAAACTAACCAAAAACAGGAAGATGCGGCCCTGCACACAGCCTTGCTTTTGGATGCCATTAAAGGCGACAACTTTTAAAGATAAAAGTGATAAAAGTTATGTAACCAATAAAAACTCCTTGTGTTTTATCCAGTTTGATTGATTTCTGAGCAACCGTAAATGATTGAATGGTTCTGTGATAAAAATTCCAATTTGAACGCTAAGTGGACCAGGACCAAAAGTTTTTTTTGGTCCGGACCAAAACGAAACCAATCAAACCGAAGTGTGGAAGCACCCTAAAACTCACAAAACTTCATATTTATTAAAGTTTGCTTGGATCTCTTTTTAACATCCTTTGCTTGTAAACATAGTGACAATCATCTAGTTTTAGGTTGTGTTCACACTTGGCTTGTTTGGTTCGATTAAAACGAACCCTGGAGTGACTGCTCTGTTCATTTGAGTGTGAACGCAGCCATCTGAACCCTGGTGCAAACCAAACAAACAGACCCTGCATCCAAACAACTGGTGCAGTTTGAATGATATATGAACGCAACCAAATGAACCAAACTACAAGTAAACGCACCCTTAAACTCACAAAACTACAATTATGACTAAGTTCTACACTGTCAAAACCACTTTAGTAGTATCCGTTATATTATATTTGATTCATTTGCACATGGTTTTGTTCTAATTTAACCAGATATTATAAAGCTCATCAGTTTAACCCACTGTTGTTTACTTCAACAATACTTCATAGTGTAACCTTTAATGCAATATTGCCTTTTGAGCTTCAGAAGTTTCAATAATACACTGTTCGACACAATAGATGTGTTATTTTTGTCTATATGGTAGGGACCTGTAGAGAATTGTCAGTTGTCGAACTCTGGAGATGTGGCATTTCTACAGTCTTCTCTCCATCGAAAACAATGGACCTTTGGTTGCTTATTGACTTGTATACATCACCCTTTTTAGCACTCCGGCTTCACTCCCATCCTCAGAATGAATAATTGATTTGTCATGGTACAAGAAAAAAGGTGAATGATTGGAAAAGTAGGGAATAGAAAGAAGGGAAAGAAAGTGAATTGATCTGAGATGAGAGAGCAATCAAAGACCTCTCAAATACAGTAGCCCAATGATACAAAACCACTCAAAGAACTGTTTTGGAGGCCTTTTGATGCTGTTGGGCTTTGTCCAGATATGAGGACCACACTCATGCATACCATGTTTGATTCCGACAGTTCTGTTGTGTTGGTGGCTGAGTGAACTTGAGGGGGAAATGAGGAGGCTTTGAGCAGTGGGGCCCTGTTGGTCCTGCTTTGCTTGTCCATGAAAGCAATGCTGTTCATTAGCTCGGCCAGTTCTGTCTGCCTCACTGAGCCCAAACACATACACACACACACAACAGCACACCCTCTAGACAGAGCAATTGGACCTTGCACGTAAGCCACCCAAAGACCCGCCGCACAATGAGCTTATTTATCTTAGTGAGTTGCGATCCGTTCTCAGGATGAAGCGCGCTGGGCTGAAATGGTCAAGGTGAACGCTAATTACTTCTGTTGCAGAAAGAGGTTGAGAAAGGCGTTGAATAGTTAAATCTGTTATTTTGTCTACTGTGTGTCTATTGTTTGCTTTATCTGTCTATATAATATGTCTGTCTATCTATTATTCACATTGTCTGTTTGTATATATAGCGATAATAACCAGACTATCACACTCGATTTCTGCGAGCCCCAGATATCAACCAAAGAGCGTCGAGCCCCACAACCATCAAAGCCTGTGGGCCCAGCTCGCTCTCAGCCTCCTCCTGTGAGATTTCTTCGGTCACAACGCCAGGCCAACACCCTCCTCCATCTGTTGTAGGTGAACCCAAAACAACTGATACCAGCTCTCAGTGATGTGTGTTGGGTCCCGCCATGATAACAGTAACTTTATCAAATGTTTACAGAGCAGCGGGAACCCAGTGTGCCTGTCTCTTTCTCTATTTCAGTTCTGTTACGTGATAGAAAGTGTAAGACCTTCTCAGACCGTATAGCAAACCCATCTAATCTGCTGCCTATTACATGTCAAACTAAGATTACTGTGGGGAAAAAATTAATACTGTTAAGTTAGCACTTTTAAATATCCGTTCACTTAAGAACAAATCATTTCTAGTCAATGACTTAATAACCACAAACAACCTAGATTTTTGCTTCTAAATGAAACTTGGCTTGAAGAAAACTGCAGTGCAACAGTCCTCAATGAAACAGCTCCTCCTAACTTTAGTTTTATGAGTATGTCCAGAGCGTTTAGAAGAGGTGGGGTATTGCTGCTCTTTTAAAGATGTCTATCAATGTAAGCAAGTGTCATTTGGTGACTATCTGTCTTTTGAATATCTGGGTATTGTGTTAAAAGGTGCTCCACGCATCCTGCTTATCATTGTTTACAGGCCTCCAAAATACTCTCCATCCTTTACTGAGGACTTTACAGAGCTGTTATCAATAATCTCCTCAGAGTTTGATTGTTTTGCCATTGCTGGGGATTTTAACGTTCACATAGACAATGCTGAATCCAGTACAACAAAAGAGCTCATGACTGTTATTAACACTTTTGATTTGACACAGCATGTACATGGTCCACACACAATCGTGGACACACTCTAGACTTACTTATCAGCAAGGGTCTAAACATTTCATCAATTGTTGTTAAAGATGTAGCATTGTCTGATCATTTCTGTATTTTCTTTGATATTTCAATCTCTCCTGCCATTGAAGCTAGATCTGTCTCTGTAAAGAGAAGCTTAAATGAGAACACTAGTGAGCTATTTATGAAGGCTATATCTCTAACACCAAGCATATCTGCAGACTCTGTTGATTCTCTCCTTGACTCCTTTAACTCAAAAGTTAAGAGTGTAATTGATAATATTGCTCCTGAGAAAGTCAAGAAAGAGTGGAAGACAGAAAGCACCTTGGAGAAACTCAACGGCAGTGCAAATAATGAAAAGACAATGCAGGAAATCTGAGCATGTGGCGGAAGACAAAACTTATAATCCATTATAACATCTATAAAGACAGCCTTCATGATTTCAATGTGGAACTAGGCAAGGCTAGACAGACCTTCTTCTCAAATATTATAAACAGAAACATAAACAACACGCGCACTCTTTTTGCTACTGTAGAGACTGACAAACCCCCGAGTCACATTCCCAGTGAAATGCTCTCTGACAGCAAATGCAGTGAGTTTGCTTCCTTCTTCTCAGAGAAAATAAATAATATCAGGAAGGCGATCAGCACATCCGTGAGTTGCTTTGGGGTCAGTCAGATCAGACCACAACCTCGGAAAGTTACTATGTCTGATTTTGAAGCAATTGATTATAAAATTTTAGAAGAAAGCGGTGCAGCACCTTAAAACATCAACCTGCCTCCTTGACACACTCCCCACTTCTTTTTCAAAAGTGTGTTTAACTGTTTAGAAGCAGATCTGCTAGAAGTGGTAAACTCATCACTTCTCAATGGGAATTTTCCAAACTCCTTAAAACCGCAGTAGTTAAGCCTCTTCTGAAAAGAGAAATCTGGATAACTCCATATTGAACAACTACCGACCAATCTCAAATCTCCCTTCATAGGCAAGATCATTGAAAAAGTTGTCTTCAGTCAGCTGAACAAATTCTTAAGCTCAAGCGGATACTTTGACAATTTTCAATCTGGTTTCCGACCACATCACAGCACAGAAACAGCGCTCATAAAGATCATAAATGATATTAGCCTCAATACAGATACAGGCAAAACATCAATTCTGGTGCTACTCGACCTCAGTGCCGCATTTGACACTGTTGACCATAACATACTTCTTGACAGGCTGGAAAACTGGGTCGGACTTTCTGGGATGGTCCTTAAATGGTTCAGGTCGTACTTAGAAGGAAGAGGTTATTATGTGAGTATAGGTGACCATAAGTCTGACTGGACATCCATGACTTGCGAGTCCCACAAGGGTCAATTCTAGCACCACTCCTATTCAACCTGTACATGCTGCCACTGGGCCAAATAATGAGAGAGAACCAAATGGCTTACCACAGCTATGCTGGCGACACCCAGATCTACTTAGCACTATCACCTAATGACTATAGCCCCATTGACTCCTGTGCAAATGCATTGATGAAATTAACAGTTGGATGAGCCAAAACTATCTCCAGTTAAACAAAAACAAAACTGAAATCATTACATTTGGAAACGAAGATGAAATTCTCAAGGTGAGCATATCTTGAGACAAAGGTCTAATAACAAAAAATCAAGTCAGGAATCTTGGTGTGATTTTGGAGTCAGACCTGAGTTTCAATAGTCATGTCAAAGCAATAACTAAATCAGCTTACTATCATCTGAAAAATATTGCAAGAATTAGATGCTTTGTTTCCAGGCAAGACTTAGAGAAACTCGTTCATGCTTTCATCACCAGCAGGGTGGACTATTGTAATGGTCTTCTAACCGGCCTTCCCAAAAGACCATTAGACAGCTGCAGCTCATACAGAACGCTGCGGCCAGGATTCTGAGCAGAACCAGAAAATATGACCATATCACGCCAGTCCTCAGGTCGTTACACTGGCTTCCAGTTACATTTAGGATCAATTTTAAAGTATTATTACTTGTTTATAAATCACTCAATGACCTAGGACCTCAATACATTGCAGATATGCTGATTAAATACAAACCCAACAGATCACTCAGATCATCAGGATCAAGTCAGCTAGAAATACCAAGAGTTCACTCAAAGAAAGGAGAGTCGGCGTTCAGCTATTGTGCCAGCCGTAGCTGGAACCAGCTTCCAGAAGAGATCAGATGTGCTCCAACAGTAGCCACATTCAAATCTAGACTCAAAACACATCTGTTCAGCTGTGCCTTTACTGAATGAGCACTGTGCCACTGTCGTCCGACTGATTGCACCTATTCTAATCTATGCATCATCTTAATTTTTATTTTTATTTTATTTTTATCTATATATACACTGTAATAATTTTATTGTCTTCTTATTTTAAAAATTCTCTTTACAACTGTTTTTAATTATCCTGTTTTATTTTAAGTCTTACACGTGGTATTCTTAATTCTTATCACTATTTTAATTTCATTTTCATGTAAAGCACTTTGAATTGCCATTGTGTATGAAATGTGCTATATAAATAAACTTGCCTTGCCTTGCCTTTGATAATTTGTAAAATCTGAATGTATTTATTGTTCATCATGTATAGGCAGTATATAATCTCTCTCTCTATCTATCTATCTATCTATCTATCTATCTATCTATCTATCTATCTATCTATCTATCTATCTATCTATCTATCTATCTATCTATCTATCTATCTATCTATCTATCTATCTATCCATCTATCGATCTATCACAGTCTTGATGTGTGTGTGTGTGTGTGTCTTATGGCCGATTAGAAGACTTGGGTATAGCACATAAGTTCTGTGGTCTCCATCCACTTTCATTGTGTGAAGAGAGCAGCATAAACATTCTTCAGAACTTCTCCTTTTGTGTTCCACAGAAGAAAGAAACTCATACTATTTTGGAATGACATAAGGGTGAGTAAATGATGAATTATTGCCTAAAATTTATTGAATTTAGGTTGTAACATAAACGATACAAATGTAAGTTTCATATACTTTTGATGCCAATTTCTTCTCAGGGCTTCGCTGACCTATAACCTGAGTCATATCTTGAAGCTGTCCAACATCTGAATGCTTTTGTATCTCTCCTCTCTGGCTCCAGATGTCAGGGTGAGTGCTCATGACAACAACAACTGGAGGAGAACGAACCTTTCAGGCAACCGCTGGTGTCTTAAGCTGCGGTAGAAATAAACTATGAGCATATTGGACAACAGCAAGACCGTCATGCTGTGCAATGCCATTTACCTGCAGGCTCCTTCTCCTACTGTCTTCAAACACTGCTGGGGTGGTGTGTATGTGTGCGTGCACGCGTGTGTGCGTGTGTGCGTGTGTGCGTGTGCGTGTGCGTGTGCGTGTGCGTGCGTGTGTGTGTGTGTGTGTGTGTGTGTGTGTGTGTGTGTGTGTGTAAGAACAGAGCACTCAACTTTAGAGTTGATCAAAGCTAGCAGGCCTCATCCTCGCACTGGGGCATCACCGAATTGCTAGTGCAGAGTTTGTCAGCCACAAGTGGCCCAGCAGATCTACGTACCCCGACCGTGACAGAGAGTGGATTAAAGAAAGTACACAGAGGGTGAGAGCTGTTTATGAGCAGGCAAATAAATCAACAAACCACCTTGCTCAAAGAAAAACAGATAAAATGTGAGATTGTAAAACACCTTATGCACAAAATATCATGGTATTCCTGTGGCCATGTGTACAAATCTCTATCCATTTATTTCAATTAGGCATTTTCACGTTAAATGTCAGTTTTCATAAATATTTCAATATTATATTTTATTGACAAATGTGCCTAACTTAAATCCACATCTGTATGAAATGAAATAACATAAAAGTGTGTAATTTGTTAAAGTATTCTAACATTATGCGTATGATCCAGGTGTAACAGAAAAACAGAACCGAAGTGAAAGATGGTCAAACAAGTTCACAGAGGGTGTCATACTGTCCCTGTTGGCCTGCAAACACCCCTGCAACCCCCAACCTCTCCTGCACACCCTTATGTGCCCTGACAGTCGATAAGAGCAGCCAGCTGGGCGGGCGGCTTGGGTGTGACCCAACTCCCACATTCATACCCATGCCAGGCAAAATTCTCCATCTTTTTCTCATTCTCCCTCTGTTCTTCTGGGCTCAGAGGGTGTGAAGTAGGCGTTGACCTGTGCCGCTGGGTCTCCAGGGAGAGAGCTGTATGTCCGGCTTCATTTGCCACTCACCTCTCAATTAGAAGCAGAGCGGGGACGATTCCCGTCGCCTGTGTGTGGGAAGCGGAGCCCTGTCTCTTTCTGCCTTCGTGTGGTTTGATGAGTGCCGTGAGGGCTTGTATTAGTTTCACTCACTGTCTCCGTGGGCAGCTGGAGATTTCAGATGCTGCTTTGTGTTGAGCGCCGAGATGGTGCAGTGATGAGGGCCATACAGTTTCCGCGAAAAAAACAGCCCTCTTTCAAACTGCATTTAACAGTATTTCATGACCAGATAACAGCAATTCTACTGGAATTGGTTATTTATAATTGCATTAATCTCAGCAAGCATGCTTCTTTTTTAGGAGTATTATGGGTTAAAAAAAATGTTGTGCATAATTCAGTTAAAATGATCTATGGGGCAAAGCATTCTGGAGGGTTTAAAATCAGAAATGTGCATTTCTTCTTTTTTTAAGCACTTTTAAAAAAATGTGCTTTATTCAAGCTGCAAAGTTGCCTATTTCATCCTTTGTACAAATTGGCATCCTGGTGCATTTTAAAATGACAGAGGTCTATGAAAACAGAATTTTTTTACAAAAAAAAATATATATATATATATAAAGCCAACTCATCAGTGACAATTCACTATAAAACTGGCTTCACGCAAAGGTTATCATTTATCTGTGTGTGTACACTCCCAAAAATGAAGTTCTTTATTGGCATATTCCATTAAGAATCTTTAACATCCATGTTTAAAGCCTTTATTGCACAAAAGGTTCTTTATAGTGGGAAAAAATCCTTTAGATGAAAAATAGGTTGTTTTAAGAATTGTTTGTAACAATGATACCTTAAAATAAAGTGTAACCTAATTGTTCAACCAAAAACGGTTCTTCTATGGCATTGCAGTAAAAACCCTCATGATTTAGTTATTATAAAAAGTATTTTCAAAAATTCCATGCACATTGATGTATAAATATAAATAAGATATTTACAAAGCATGCCATATAGAAGAGGTCTTTGATTTTAAAACAAAGTTAGAGAAACCCTGGTCGAAATTGTCTTGTTAGAATGAGAACTACTTTTCTAGGATTGACTTCTGGTTAGGAGTTACCAATTTAATTTATGTAGGTGGATTTAAACAGGCCGTTTCTGATTAATTTGATATGATAACTGTGTATATTTTAACATTTAATATATATTCAAACTATATTAAATAAACTGGTAAAATCTGTTAATTAAATGCCCTTCTGAGAGCGATTGCAAAAAGCATAGCCAAAATAAACCAAATGCTTTCAGTTTACATGTCATGTGAAAATACCACAGTTATAGCTGCCTGTTTTCTGTAAAATTCCATTTTTGCAACTTTTTGTGTTATTAGACTCTGCAGGCTCATAAAATTACTTATGAGGTCAGAGCCTCGCCGAGCCCAATACTAATCCTCTATGGCCCCCTACTGGTCAGATGCATTAAATTCGTGTAGAACGGGTTTGTCACAGTGCCTGTTTTTCTGTCGCTGTCTCTGACATGATAATTCTCTGTGTCTGTCTCCTATAGTTTCAAGAGCTCTTCCTGGAGCTGGAGTTGAGTGACTTCTCCCTATGCTTATGAAAAGTCTATTTCCTCTCTCGGATGAGTCATGTGGTCCTCCCAGCTTCCACAGATAATCCTTTAGAGGCTGGGGTCACAGGCAGGCTACAGTTCAACAGGCCCCTGACTATTTGTATGATGAGTGGCCCTTGCCCCCCCTCGGAAAGGGTACAAGGTTTATGCAACTTAGAGGGAGGCACATGGGCCGACCATTTTTGTAATATTGCTGAATAATCGCTCATTGATGGGAGTCCTACTGTCCATGTACTGGCGTTTCTTCCAACAGGCACAGAGCACTGCTCTGCAATAATACTTTGATAATGGATGGTTTGGGGCAAGGCCCACAGAGTGGCATATGAAATCATAGTGGCATCTTCCTCTCTCTCTGTCTGTCTCTGCTGTCCTGCCTGACGGCTGTGTGACAGAGAGAGTGGAGAGTGGGCTTTTTCCTTCATGTCTGACTAGTCACTGTAATGACTGCAGATGGGAGAGCTGCGGGGGGCCCGTGGCTCCGGGGCCCTGTCATTGTTTTGGGGCCGCCCTGACCCACTCCTCTCATCCTCTTCTGCCTTCTGACGCTGAGCAGTAATTGAAAAGTATGCTAAAGCAAATTGCTTATATCCGAGGACGCAATTTGTCTGAGCCGGCATGTATTTATTCTCAAATAAATAAGAGAAAGCACCTCCAGAAGTTGCGACGGATCTCTATTTGATTGTTTATAATTTGACAGTAACACTGAAATCATTTGTCCATGGTGATGGTCCTCCCCTGGGAAGTTAGAAGGATGAATGATGATCTGCTTATTGACTTGAACTAATGTCGCACTTCGATATTATGTTTGTCATTGCAAAACACCTGCTATTTTGACAGACGTATATCAACAAAAAGTCTTTGATCCTCCTGTTTTTAAAGTTTAGATGTGAGGAATGCATGTTATTATTTTAGTTTGCTCCAGACATAACAATATTTTGTTTAGTCTGGAGATGTTTTTTGTTGCGTTCTTAAAACATCACATTGCTTTCATCTGATGACTTCAGACGTAGACACCGCTACTCTTTTAGTTGCTAATTTGAATGACGGCCGGAAGTGGGCCACAGGATGGCAGGAATTGGTCTCAGGGGACCCTCAGGCTTTGCTTATGGCCCCTGAGATGAGGGTTAGTGTTCCCAAGTGAGGGGCCACAGGGAGCAGCAAGCAGCTGTGTGGAGTCTGGCCTCCCTCTTGCCTGGTACATCACCTTAGGTTGAGCTGAGCATCCAACCAGAAACAATTAGGTTTTGTCCCCTAATGCTGTTGCTCAAGCCTGGACTCTCTTCACTTTCTTCTGACTGTACATCTTTGTTTTGAATATGATGGAAAATGAGAAAAGACATTTTACACATGATATGGACCATAATAATTATATATCTCAAGGTGTTTCTTTAACTATGGGCTCTTTTGACCTTGTCACTTTCACTATTTGGTGAGACTATCTATCACTATTCTCCACTAAGTGGGTGCACATTTAACAGAGGTATTCAAGTGATAAACCTTTCACCAGAAAGGTTTCATCTTTACTCCAGACCTTCACTGATATTAGTCCTGATCTCTATAACCTCTATTGTGCTAGCTTAACACAAGCTCAGATCAGATTCATGAGGTCAGATTAATTTCTCTGCAAACAATGATCTGCATTAAGTCAGGATCAATAAGTCTCTATTTGTGGATGATCCATGTAGTAACATTAAATTCAATGTATGCAGTCACTAAGGCTTCAGCATTTGTTTTAAATTGACAAGTTAATGCGTTTAATTTTTAGGCCAAATGAAGCCTGTAACTCATGAAAAGTGGTTGCAACAATTGTGAAGTTGTCATGAAGTCCGCTTGGACTACGAATGAAAAGAGAGTTTGTAAAGAGGAATTATCTTTAAAATAACAGTAATTCGCTGCACTCCGAGATTACTTCACTCTTGCTCTAAGCTCTGAAAGACTCTTGATCAAATGTTGGAAATTTCAAGGTTGACTGCTTTGAAATCAAAGCTAATTTAGGACAGATGTTGAGTGTCTTTTCAAGCAGTTAATTGATCTGATGTTTTGTCTAAATCTGAGAAGAAAACGTGGCATTAATCAAATTAGTCTCGTAAGAGAGTGTGAATGTCTTAACATTTGCTAATTAGTCTATTTCTGCTTTGGGTTTGTTAATTTGATTAATTATCTTTCTAGGAGAACACTTGTCCAATTGATAATTAGATGAAAATATTATCTCATGTACTTGGTGCATGTGCTATTTTGTGTAATTTCAAAATTATAGATGGTTTACGTGAAAAATAATGCAAGTATTGTTTTAAATTAAAAACAGCTATGTACTTAGTAGTGTTTCACATTTAATATTTGCAAAATTATGTATTTTTTTGTACTGTCTAAATATTACAGTCATAATCTTGTAGTTGTGTACCGCTGTACCAAATGTTCAAAAGATAGGGTTGTACTTTCTTTCAAAAGCTGGTTCTAAACATCCTCAATCTAATGCATGTTCTCATCTCGTTTACCCCGTAGGCCTCTGTTTCAAGCTAAGCACACAATAGTGATGGAGAGAACTACCACAGCTGGAAAGAAAGGAATTACTAGACCCGAACGAGGGACACCTCTCCGGCAGGACAGGGCTCAGTGTTTGCGAGACTTATTAAGCTGCCAGCCCTGATCTCAGTTTGAGGTGACCCCTGTGACTGTCTCTTTCCCCTTCACATCAGCGCCAAAGGGGGAGAAGATGCTCTCATCACAAGAGGATTAGCCGGGACACGAGGGACCCAGCATGCAATAATGCGCTGACCAGGGATCCTTCTTTGCACTGGCTTAAAGTAACATTGCAAGTTATTTTGCTCACTGTGAGAGTATAAACAATCATGGCACATGAGCTCACTTTGTTTAAAAAGACTTAGATTTCAACATTTCAGTTTACTTAATTTACTTTCTTTTTAATTATTCATCAATTCATGCTATGACAAATATTTTTACTATTTAAGAATAGGTACATATTTTCATATCGGCTGCATCCGAAATCACACAATCTCTCTAATATTTAACGCGTTGTTGATAACAAAGAATGGAATATATTTTCTTTCTCTTTGTATTTTTATATCAATATGATACAAGATTATTCTACTCAAAATAATCAATGTGTTAAACAAGTGAGGTCAAAAGTAATCTAAAAGTAATCCAAAAGTAGTCAGATGAATTACGTTAAAATGTAATGGATTACGTTACTAACTACAATTTTTGTCACGTCATTTGTAACCACTAACCGATTACAATTTGTAAGTTATTTACTAGCTCTGTTTATGAGTATGCTGTCAGCTTGGACATACTTCTTTAGTCACATACACTCAAAAAAATGCTGGGTTGTTTCAACCCAATGTTGGGTCAAATATGGATTAACCCAGGAACTGGGTTGTTTTAACCCAGTGATTAGGTTGTTTTAACCCAGGGGTTGGGTTAAATAACTCAATCGCTGGGTTAAAACAACCCAATAGCTGGGTTAAAACAACCCAATAGCTGGGTTAGTCCATATTTGACCCAAGCTTGGGTTGTTTTTTACCCAGAATTTTTTTAGAGTGTACTGTTTTTTGCCTACTACATAGTAGGGATTCATGCGATTTTGGATGCAGCCTTATTCTTCGTAATCGTCCTCTAAACAACTTCCTCTAAAACGATGTCCTTTTCCGCTGACGTCATTCAGGCAACACTATTGGATAATGTTAACAAATATGCAAATAGCTGCATTTGTTTCTCATAAATAAACATCCTATTTCACTCGTAAATGAGTAAAATTAACTGCAAATTGTGATTCACGCTGGCTAAATCAATTTTACTGCACACCCCAAAAGACTTATGGGAAACTTTGACATTTGAAAGTAGAAATTTAAACTGTAAAATTAAAATCTAGAGTGATAAAATGAGAGTTCTCTCCTTGTTTAAGTTTAGGGAAGCGAATAAACTTGAAGGGTTCAAATGCATGCGGAAGTATACACGTGAACCTAAGCTAATAATTGCAGTGTATTCGAATGAAACTTTTTCTTTCTTTGAAAGAAGATGATATGTCTTCCCACACATTATGCATTAATTAGATAGGTGCAATTCTGTCTGAGGTGGCGATGCACTCGCAGAGGGCAAGTCTTTTCATTACTCAACGGAAAGGTGCTGTTTAAAAGTAGCATCTACATAACATATAATTAGACATGCTTCAACTCAAAGAAACTAAGTTATTGTAGGGGAGGCATACAGAGGCTTATATTATACATGTAATATCTTTTTTGTCAGGCTGGTTTGTGTTGTGTTTGTTCTAAGTATCTCAGAACAGAATGGTTGTTTTAGTATCCAGAGTAGTTTTGAACATAGATTCCAAATTAGATTAATTTGTCACTGCAAACTGAATTCAGAGAGTCATACCGGGTCTTCATTTTTGACAACAATACTTTTCCTAACCACATCTGCTTTCTGTTACTAGTACATGTGTTGTAGTTGGGTTTCCAGGTGATTTCTGGTTCAGCGAACCTGGTGAGGATCAGTGAGTCGAGCTACGGTCTGTTCTCTGTCCGTGTTCAAATCGACATGTGACTGGAATTGCTTCAGACTCATCTGGATTTCACACTTTCTCACCCTAATGTGTCAGAATTATGCAGTTTAAAAAGTATAAAATGAATTTAAAAAGCCAAATTGCTTCAGTCTGTCAGTGCAGAATGCAGATCTTTCCAATTACATTTGTCTCATTATGCTACATGACTCACAAAAATCTTTGCCTGAAGAAATGGGCTTTACTATATGATTCAAAATTAGCCAATAGGGTTCTTACAGCCCAATGCCTCGCACACGTAAAGGAAAGGGAGTTGTTTGTGGTAAAAGGAGTGTGAAATCAATGAAGTGTGTGAGTTAGTCTAAGGCCGATACATAACAGATAGCACAGGTCAGCTCTAAGCTCTGCTGATCTGCGTCGCTTTACTCTAATACGTGTCAAGCGCAACAATCTTCTCCCTCGCTGCCTCCCCTGCAGGGCCGGAGATCCGGAGAAGGGATTGTCCTCTGAAGCCTAATCGCAGAAGATGACACCATCTCAATCGTCGAATCACTGTTGAGTAATCTAATCTGTACCAATGAACTCGGAAACTCAGAAAGGCATAGCCTAATGCTCCATGAGTCTAGTCACTAAATTTATCTAATGAGGAAATTATGTCACACGGAAATAGACATGGATGGGGGCTGAGGTGGCTTTCGTTTTGGTCTGCGGTTTTGCATCTAGCATTAGGTTAGCTGATAATACAGAGGCACTGAGAAATGCAGTAGTGGCATGAGTTGAGCAAATGCCAGTGTGCTCAAACTGAAGTGTTGGAAATCTACCGTTTTAACTAGTAGCCATGATTTTCCAGTTCCAATTCCTCTTAATTATTCTGGTTCTTTAATGGTTAGCCATTGTACTTTTAATGAAGAAATATTTGGAAAAAGGCAATTATATTTCCAAAATAATTATGTTATTTGATGATAAATTTGGTGAAAAATAGCATTATACAAACAAATAATGTAATCTATTTAATTTACTCACTCATTTTTATTAAATAGGCCTATACTGTCAAAAACTCATTTAATGTGTCTTTAACTATAGCCTACAAAATGTTGTTTTAACAACTAGTAGCCTAGTCATTAACTTGCCTAAGTTTCAGCTGCTTGCCGTGTTTTATTAACTAAAAAAATGAAGGTATTCGTTCGGGAAGTGAATTGGAGAATACTGGTCGCAGTTTTCATTGATTCGCTACCCGAACCGATAGCCTACACATTTCGTGCGAGAATTATTCTTTTTTTTTTTAGTTTTTGATTCACTAAAAAGAACCGATTCACAAGAGTCATTCATTCGGGAACTACAAAAAAAAATATATATATATTATTTTTTTGTAGTTCCCGAATGAATGACTCTTGTGAATCGGTTCTTTTTAGTGAATCAAAAAGTAAAAAGTAAAAATTTTTTTTTTTGTGTGTATATATATTGTTTTTTTGTTAAAAAAAAAAAAAAAAAAGACCGATTCAAAAGAGTCATTTTTTTCGGGAATCGGACTACATCTGTTTGGCATTGTGCAATGGTTTTGCATTGTAGATTCAACATTGCACTGTAGTGCAACATTTCGTTCTAATAACGCGCGAGTGAAACTCGGACGTCTTATGGGTTCGAACATTTTTGCATGGAGAAAGTTCTAAAAAAGAAACAGTTCTCGGTTCCCAAACCTAGAATTAAGGGGAGTTTACATGAATGGCCCATTAAGCAAGCAAAATTAAGTATTAATTCAAGTAAGTATTACACAGCATTACGCAATTTACCTTTATAAAACTTTTGCACCTCTTCTTGCATACTTGCTATTGAGTCCTGCATTGTTCCTCTTCCCTCAGGCACCAGCTCTACCCCTGCTTATGTTGGCCTACTTGTTGAATGGGCTCAAAAAGTCATTGGTGACCCCAAAGTATCAGCGGCCATTATAGACTACTGCACAGCTCAGCTTGAGATGGACGGCAGCAGAAACAAGAGTAGGTCTCCGATTGTATTTGTCTGAAAGAAAAATATCATATACCCCTAGGATGGCTTGAGGGTGAGTAAATTATGGGACAATTTTCAATTTTGGGTGAACTATCCCTTTAAGGGAACATTCCAATTTGCAGTTCTTTGAAACAAGTTCGAAGAGAAAAAAAGGTTCAAGAAAAAAACGTTCCATGAATGATGTATAGATCATGTTTTTGTGCTAACGTTTGGATAATATAATAAAAAAGAACTTTGAATGAATATCTGTTAACATTACTGGAAAACGTTTGTTCATAACTTTGAGAGAACTAGAATATTCTGAGAATGTTTCCTGTTCGCTATAGGTTTCTCCTTTTTGCATATTAATTTTATTATCAAGTAAAATGATATGCCATTTCAGTCTGAATGAAATGGACTAAAATGAATAAATAGCCTATGACATTTATAAAAATTTGCTACATTTAAAGGACATTTATAAAAATGCATACAGCCTTAGTGATATTTACTAAAAAAAAAGATGGTTTTACGTTAGCATAGTTGCTAGTGCTTTAGCAATTTAAAACCTATAAGACAATAAACGTAAGTTAAAATCCCCACAGTTACTTTAAGGTTTAAAAGGCTTGAGTAATCACTGAACTGTAACTTTACATATTCAAAGCATTTTTACTGCTTCATAAGCTAGTGTTATTGTTTCACTCTGATTTCATATTCATAGAAATTATGTGAGGAACCTGATATGGTCTGCTACCCCTTACATCTTAAATGAAATCTGCATTCAAATGTGTGAGCATTCTACTAATAGCAGATTCACATAAAGGGACATTATTATAATAGTATTCAAATGTCAAGTCAAGTCATGCTTCATTGTCATTCAACCACGTAGGGGACTGTTCCTCCATACAATAATACGATACAATCAAATATAAGACAGATGCGTACATAACATACATAGGACAGTGTATCATGTGGTGCGTGTTGTTGACTTATTTCAGCCCCTGTAATGCAATTTAACAATGTTGCATTTGCCACCTCATATTTCATAATGACAGTATGTTCAATCACAGCAAGCCCGCTCAACAAGTAGCCTTCACCGCTGATGGGCCCAGATGTGTTAAAGGCACAGAACGATACTTCCACCATGTTTAATAGGTGTGTAACCTTCCAGACTCATCTTCCCATCACCATTTCCAGCATTAGAGCGAGCAGTGTCCCCTTCTGCATTTGAAGCCCAGTGCATTGTATTTGATTTGCTTATTGGCAAGCTTATGCCCCACTTGGCACCATTGATGCTAAACAGAGAAACAATACACCCATAGTAAATATTTGCCATGTGACCTCACAGAGGTATCCTTGCACGCCTTGAGTTGGAGCATCATATTTTAACTTTCATTTAAAGGAATGTTCTGGGTAGTGATACAGGACAAACAGAAGTACGTAACAAAGGTGAAAGAGATGTTAAGGGATGAGACATTATTAAAATAGAGCTTTTAAGAATAAATGGATAACTGAGAAAGAATTCAAAGACCAATTGTTTCTAGTAGGTGCTGTGTTGCATAATGTTAAATTAAAAAAACGTTTTTTTTTTTTGTTTTTTTTTATTGAAAAAATCTTGGGTTTTTGAAGATCTAAACACCCTACGTCGGTAGAACACAGTGATTTCATCCTTTAAAAAAAAAAATGACAAAAGAACATAAAAAATTATTAAAACTTACACTCTAAGAAATAATCATTAAAAATGAATGCAACAATTGACAAGTTTTGAGTGAATTTACGTTCAACCAACAAGCTACATAGAGTTAGATTTAACTTAATAATTTGTAGCTTAAACACAAATTTTAAACGTTACTCAAAAAAATTAGTCGCTCCAAGTACCAGACTTGTAGCCTTGGAACCAATTAATCTTATCTATTTCAGTTCAAATCAACAGCTATCATATCACATGCTAGCATAACTTATTTAACATGTATATTTAAAGAACAAGCAAGATATTACTTGTCACTGGCATTAGCGCAGTCATTGCTTATAGAGTCAATAGTGTTTACCTTCATATATCTATTCTTCAGCACAATGGTAACCACACAAACTTCAACATTACAGAAACTCTTTTAAATGTCAAACAAAACTAACAGTTTACACTACAGATGATATTAAGTTGATGTAATGATCAACATAATTATGTCAACAGAACTCCACAAAATAATGTCTGCATTAAATTAAAAATGTTAACTTGCAACCATGCATGTATTTAAGTTGTGGTAACAGGTCCCCTGAATTAACTTTTAGGGTGTAAAATTAAATAATCATTAAAAAGTAAAGTATACAAAATATGATTAAATACTAAAATAACATTGCAACAAAGTTGTAAAACTGGATATACTGTAACACAGAAAAGTTTTTTTTTCTCACACTAAAATAAGGGTGACATGTTGTTTATGTCTTGTGACTACACTATTGATACGGTGAGTATTTTAACATTTACATTTAGCCCCATTGACTACCATTGTATATACCTAACTGTAACCCAGATTACGTGAGAAAAGGAGGGACATGTGGAAATTATCCCACAACTGCTGTTGACTGAGCTTGTTCTAAACTGGGAATATTCCTTTAATGACATAATGTTACAGTATTTTTATAACAATGTTGAGCTTTCTGAAAAGATATGTTGAGATATCACATTATCAAGCAATTGCGTTTTGTGAAATATTTTATTAAGAAAAATGCCATAGAGATATTCATTGAAGGAGATAGCAGTCTTCTAGCACATATTAGATCAGATAAGATTGTTGCAAAAAGTGAAGTTTCCCAATGCTTTTGTCAGCTCTTTTGGATGGATAACTCAGATCATGCGTAATTACATTATAGCCGAGCTAGTTTGAACTAAGACTGACACATGCCTCAAACACATTAGAGGTTCATTAATGTGTACCATGATCACCTCCCTAACACTACATGGCCTCGTTTGAAAAGGGCACATCTTCATTAGACTTCATGTGATGGTAACACTTAATTAGAAACATGGATTTGGAACCTGGGGAGCGCTGCAAATGGAGTTGTTGCTACAAGTCAATCAGATGAGGTGGCGAACACCTTTTCCCAGTTTGCCGATGGCCGCGTATGACTGTGTGTGTGCGTGTTGGGGAGGGGGCTGTTCAGTCGAGCATGACGGCCCCTCCTGTCACCCACTGACCTGTGAGGGGGCCCCAACGAGCGGCGAGTGGTTGTCAACCTAAGCGCTAGTGACAGGCCCCACTCCGGGCACAGCTGTGCAGGACCCCGCTGTTGTTTTCCCACTGCCTGCTGGGCAGCTGCACTGCTGAGGGGGCGACGCTCTCGTCCTCTCCCCCCTTTTCCCTCTCTCTATCCCTTTCCATGTCTCTTCTACCCTCGCTCGTTTTGTCTCTTTTTCTGAATGTAAACACACATTTATATCTTTTTGTTAGTGTTGCACCAAAATGAATTTTTACAGCAACACTGAAAACAAAATTAAAGTTTTAATTTAGCCAAAACTGAAATTAAATTTGGGCTCGGACACAATCAATTAAACGTCACTATTTCGGTCAATTACATTTTCGGTCAATCGTCGAAATTTCTGTTCATCATCACTTCTTTTTGTAGTTTTCAAGCAACATGATTTTGCAGGAACTCTGTCCTAACCTCTTAGAAGAAAAGATTCTATAGAAGAAGGGTTCTGTCAGGTACTTTGTAAATAAAATAAACTTTTAGGAGTTCTCATTTTATGGATTATTTTTATTAAATTAAACAGCTCATATATATTTATCACTACAAAAAATATACCTCAATAAACCTGACAATATTATACAATCACTAAAGAACATTTTTGGCATAAAATGTTCTTTAAAATTCAGCTCAGAACCCTCGTGTTCTATAGTGTCATTTGTGTGTATCGTGAGCTGCCCCGCAACCAGGCTGGGAAAATGGCAGTTAGGGTTGCCGTGACAACCCCCTGCTCTTACCCCAGGGTGGGCGACAGGCTTGTAGCCCTTGGGGAGCCACTAATCCCTTAGTCTGTCCTCTGTACTCAGTTACTAGTTCAGGGTCATGTAAGACCTCAATAGTTCATTAAACTCTGACATGAACAGGTCAAAGGACCTGTTTTGCTGTCCTTGGTTCACCCATTTGCCCCATGTCTGTCTATGTGCATTTTTTTATATATTAGAGATACAAATGAAATAAAAATGTTATTGCGTATTGAATATATTATTTAACATTCAATTAACATAGCATGAAAATTTGCATCAAATGCCTGTATCTTGTCCTTAATAAGGGGCATTTTCTTGGCATCTTGAATTAGAATAATCCATAATTTTGACTGTAGTAAAATCTTTTTTAGTTTAAACTAAATTAAAATTTAGCTGTGACTAAATGTGCTGCTAGAAAGGACATATATTTAAAACAAAACTTTTTACATCCTGCTTGATAAATTGTACTGTGATGATTTGATTCAATTAATTGATTCATTCAGATTTATTTTAATTCAGATTAATTCATAATTCAGTTTGGTTTGTCTATGTTTTAGGGTATGTTTTTCACATACAGGCAATAACGTTGTCAAAAATGATCCCCGTTCACACGGATCCACGAAAACGACTGAAAACGCTGTATTGTTCATGGCAGGCCAGTAGTTGGCAACTTTGTAAAGAAACACTACGCGCCTATAGACTGAAAACCTAATACCCATGCACATGACATCACTGTTTTCACAAATTCGCATTTAGTAGTTTACACGGAGACTATAACGATAGTGTTTTCAAAAACTTTGTATCCCATTTTGAAAAGTGTTTTCATGCCCCCGAAACGCTGTTGTCCTGTAAATAAACAACCAAACGCATAAAAGGTTTTCTGTTTTTAGTTGAAAACGGTGTCGTGTGAAATAAGTTTTGGTTTCTTCCTGTTTGGATTGCTGGTTGATTTCCTTGCATGAGCCGGCAACATTTTCTGTCCATCATGGTGTCCTTGTTGAGTACGTGGGAATGGAGAGGAGGCTGCAGATGCTCCAGAGGCTGCAGTAAATGACAGAAATTCTAGCCCCCTTGTAATTGGAAGTATTAGCACAATGCCTGTTTCTCCACCCAGCACCATGACATGACATGTTTCCTCATTCTGCACCAGTTTCATCGCCCGTGTCAGCCAGCCAAGGAGGCCACTTTTAAACTATATGCCTGCCCTGAATCATCCAAGGAAGCAGTTTTGCAACCCTCTGCCCATGCTATCTTCTGCCCTGTCTTTGTTGGCTCAATTCATCCCTTCGGCTCCTCTTGAGCCACCTGCACCTGGTATCCTAGATCCGCCATGGGCTTCCAGATTGCCAACTCCGCCCTGGAGTGTTGACCCTCTAGCTCCACCTAGAACCTCCAAGCCCTTCAGCTCCTCGCTCCCTCGGCTCCACCTGGGACCTTCATCCCTATGGCTCCACCGGGCTTCCTCATCCCTCCAGCTAGCCTTGGTCAGTCGTCACTCTCCCTTTGCTATTGACATCTCTTCTAAAGACATTGTCACTGTTCTTATTACTGACTGAACAGACTTTACATTGTTTTTCATCTCTGACTTGATTGGCTGCCATGAGTTTTGATTGATTTTAGAGAACTTTCTATGTCCTCTGCATTCACTTTTAGTTTACTTAGCAACGGATGCAGAAAATGGCCATATTAGGCCCAAATGGGCTTTAACCAAATGGGCTTTAGATTTTTTTTTCTCCAGAACTAAATGTTTTTTTTACTGACCTCAAAATGTCTTCAATGAAAAGAGAATGGAAAATTTTCACATGATATCTGTCTGCCAAACCGATAAATATTCTAAAGGACGCCCTTATTACGTTCAGTTTCTGAAATCAACTCAAGTCATAATTCAATAAATAATTACGCACCATCACTGTTGCAGTCCCTGCCAAGTTTGTTACTGTCAGATTGGTTAACAACCGCTCTGCCAATAGCTGGTTTTTGGCACTTGTGCTGTTGATGCCCTTCTCTCCTGCTCTAAATAGCTTTGCATTCTCACAGCAGCTCTGAGATTATCCGCCTGCGCTCCATTCACTTCGAGATTACAAAATGAAAAAGAAACAATGTCTGATTGTCTTTGTACATGAGCTCTGGGCTCTTGGGAGACTGACTCATTCTGCTTCAGGCGGAAACATCGTCCTCAGTACAGATGTAGGCCTTAGTGACAGACAATTTAACACTGCCTCAAAATATACGTGCACACACTAGTTCGGTCTTTCAATTGGTACGTTTATTGCCATGTAAATACAAATTGTCTGTAAACAAAGCAAAGCTCCGATAATGAAATTATAATCATCCCAATAATGCTTGCTGTGCCGTGGATGTAATAATTATGATGGGTTTTTGTTTGTTAATGTCCTCAGTTATCATTAAGGGAACATTTTAAATGTTACGTTTAAGCATTTTGCATACACTTATCCGGAGCGTTTTGCATTGCATTTAAGGTACACATTTTATCACTTCTTGCATTCACTGTGGGAATCGAACCTGACCTTGGTCTTGCTTGCAACGTGCACTACTGTTTGAGAAACAGTTACATGTAGGAGTTTAAAATGTCGAAATGTTTTGGGTGCATAACCACCTGTAAGAAAGAAAAATCATAAATGAGATCACTTTAATATGATTCTTGCTTCTCAGACTTGTCTCCTGAGAAAGACCCCACTCAGATTTGCTGAAATGCTAAAGTCTACAGTCATATATCTCATAATGAATGCAAACATTTCTTTTCAAATTATACCAAGGTTAAGGTGTCTTTAATTTGATGTCTATATACCATTCTCTGCATATATACAAATGATTGTTTAGTTTATTTTTATTTATCTTAAGCAATTTTGGAATACATTTAAGATTGATTAACCATAGTGAAAACAAGTACACTTAAGAATACTTAAAAAAAAGCATTTGTTACAGATCAGAGACTCACAACAAGGATGATATTAATGCGTTAAAACAGTTTTATTGACAGCAGAAATATATGCAGACTGGATGGTGAGTATATCTGATGAGATGTGCAGCAGATGAATGGAGAATAAGAATTCTGACAGTCTTTATCATTGAAGATGGAGGAGGAGGTCATGAAGGGCGAAGAAGTTGGAACTGGTGAAGGGACTGGTGACTGGATGGATGTAAACTTGGAACTGGAGTAGAACTGCAGACACGGAAGACCAGGAGAATCAGGAGAGAAGATGGAGTAACATTCACTGGAAACAGGTAAATGGACCCAGGAGTCCTTCCTCAAACAAGACCTGACAAAGTAACTGTGGGAGGTGTGTGCTTATATGAGTCTGGTGATGAGGAGATCAGGTGCAGGTGTGGGTGATTAGAACTCAAGTGACATCAAATGCTGTGATTGGGTGATGGTGGGGCCTGGCTGATCTCTGACATTATTACAGGCTGAATCCGATATCGCCCCCTAAACCCTCATTCACTATTCCCTACTTTAGTCCACTAATACAGTTCACTTGAAGGAGTAAATGAAAACGAGTGCGTGAAGTCGGAAAAGCCCTTGAGTTACATCAGCTGTACACTCGTTATTGCCGTGAAATGTGGAATTGAATGAGTGCACTCGAACACGTCCACTATGGCCCTGTCCCAAATGGCACACTTCATGTTCACTTTCAGTCTTGTGGACTTAAAATGGGTGCTGCCTGCGCGTGTCCGTTAAGTCCACGAGACCGCAGGGTGTCCCATTTGTCATTTTAGGTCTCAGAAGGGTGCTCACTTCTGCCGAGCACGCACTGGCAGAGGACTTTTTCTTGGCAGTCAATGCGGTATTACGTCATGACAGAGCGGACTCAGGGGAAGGCTGTGAGGGTTTAGGGTGCCATTTGGGACGGCCTATGGTTTCAGACACCACTGCAAATGGCTGTCCCCTCAAATAGTGCCCTATTTTAGGGTATAGGGGGTGATTTCTGATTCAGCCACTGAGATAATAAACTTAAAGGTACACTATGCAACTTTTCCGTCCGCTAGAGGGTGCCAGTTCAAAACAAAGGCGTAGTTTGATGACGTCAGGTTTGAGCGCAGAATCTTGGGACATGTGGTCTTCACCTCACAGCCAGTGGAAAAGAATCGGGATAGGACTCGGGCAGAAATCATGTTCATGGATGCGATTATTAACGTTACTGTAGTATGAAGCAGAGCAGGGGCGAGTGCTGTGGGAGCTGAGTAAGGACCGCCGGAGCGATTGTTATACAAACACACTGCTCGCGAGCAACGGGACTTTTATTATGACGGGACACAGTCGCCGCGCAATCTCCGCTTTTCCGGTCATGAGTATGAGGTAACGCAGCTCTGTTTACCCTATTATATTAGATACATTTAAGTGTGTTTAAAACTATGTTATGACGTTACTCTGTGCGTTCGCTCGGCGGCTGCTGTGACACTTGTTCACACTCCAGTGAGAGTAAAGCTTTTCTGCTAAATAAAACCGGAAACAAGGGTAACGCAGATATGACGCAATTGACAGGCGACTCCCTCACACGCTATGCTCACACGTCCCGGTTCAATGGCAGAAATAGCTTTTTTCTCACAATTTACAAATAGTTGGAAACATTTGGCACATTGTAAGAACTCAACAGAACAAAATATATAACACTGGACTCACTGGTGGTTTTGGGATATTTGACTGCAAAAATCCTACATAGTGTACCTTTAAAATAAAAAAAAAATACATTAGTGCAAACTGAATATGTTCTTGGACACTTAATTTCAATTAAATGAAATATATTATAGTTTATATTTATATTACATACAATTAGTTGAATTAGTTGCTTTTTTTGACCCACTTAAGTACTGTACATCTTTATATGTAATTTCATAATTCTTTTTTCTTTGAAATATAGTTAGTGTTCTGCTGGATGTTTTAACAAGCATTCTAAGTTTGATTTATTCAAATTATTTTCTATTGGAACTTGTATGTCATGTATTTAAATATATTTGTTTGTATTATATTTGTTTTGCAATTTAGTACATTTAAAAATGGACATATTGAATAACACACTATAGTTACATTACAGTTATAATCAAGCACTTCACGTGTGCTTTAGTATCAGCAACACTTTGAAATAAGTGTATTTTTTAAAGCACAACATTTACGAAAAAGCAACCTTTGAGCAGTAACATTCTCCTCAAGCTATTGTTAACCATACAATTTACAGTGATTACTTGTTTACCATTCCAAATGACAGGATTATTCTGTAATTGTGTACGTGCATCAGTGTTGTGTAGATGCATGCAAATGCCATCAGGGTTGCGCCCTCTGCTGTGTGTCTGCTAGGCACTTCCAGAGGTTACACTGTGCTAAGCTAATTAAGAGCTTGCCTTGGCGCTAGCCCAAAGCTAGTATAACGCCCAGATCGAGCGTGTGCTTGCCAGTGACTTTAAGTGATGAGTGTACAGGCCACGGCCCAAGTTATGTAGAGCTTTTCAGAGTTGGATTGAGATGTCAACCGTCACACAATGAAAATAACAGACACAGTTGAACCACATTCACTCCATTGATCCATTTTCTACAAGAGTAAACAAATCATCAAAGCGAAGATCCGTGCCACAAGGTGGGTGGTGTAGCCTTGGCAGATTTGCGCACGTCTGAGATTTAGAGTGTAACAGGCCACTGGATGTTTGTATCCATGCATTTGTGTTTCCCTGTGTGAACCTGTGTGTGTGTGTGTGTGACAGCAAGCGTGTCGCTGCCGTATAAGGGGGAGGGCGGCATTCTGCACCCTTTCTCACACTATCCCCAGTGGTGCGTGGCTCTGTGAGGCTGCGCTTAGTCAAGCAAGCCGCCCATGCTCACTGGCATTTCCTAAATGCGGCCCAGCTGGAGGCCGACTCTCTCGCCCGCCTGAGTGGCACACACACACTCTCTTAGCAGGAGAGGGAGGGACGGCAGAGAAGGAGGGAGACGTGTGGCGGCTGATGGAGTTCTGCCCCTCGTTCGCCATCACCGGTACCGCTACGGCTATTAGCCACTGCAGCGACGCATTTGATGCGCATTTCCTGTCACAGTGGTCTAGCTCCATTTCGAATGCGCACAAGGCGCTTAATTTTCATCATCCGACTGTGTGATGCCCTTTCTTTTAAGTAATGTCAGTGTCTTTTTTTTAATGGTATTTCTGTCAAAAGTCTCTAAAGGTAATAAATGAAGCTTACGGGGGTAGATAGCTAGTGGGCGGGAGGGGCAGAGAGAGATAATTGACTTTCTAGAAAGCTTCTGAAATTATCTCCCGACTTCAATCATTAACATGAACGAACATCTGTCAGGGAGGGGTTGCACATGCATATGCACACAAAATACGGCCAAACATTAAAAGATTGTATGTTTTGGGGGCCACATAACCCGAATTCATTACAATGACCACAACTGGTCTGGATGTGGTGGTGGCCAAAAACGAAGCCTTACTTCATTGCAAGTTAAATTTCGTTCTCCGCAGATCATATTTTAAGATGATTTTTTTGTAACGTTATTTGTAACTTAATATCGCAAATGTTTGCTTTCATATCTCACAATTTTAACTTATCATAATTGTGATATCTCTCAGTTGACTTCATGCAGTATATCAAACTTCTCACATTTGTGATGTAATGGTGGGTGACTTTGTATCTCACAATTGCAACTTCATATATCATATTAGATTTTCTTATTTCATGTTAGATTTTCTTATCTCAAATCTGGGATTACATTTCTCACTATTGCGACTTTCTCACAAGCCGTGTTTCCATTGTAGATTTGCTCAAAACTTTTGCGATATTTTCTAAATGTCGATAAAAAACTATTGCGAAATTACGAGTCATTCCAAAAATCATGGCGACGGATGTTGGTAGGTTTACGTATATCTCAGCCACCGCACTAGACATTCAATTGAAGGAGACGTAGGCGTGTTATCCAAGCATTAATGGCAAGGAAAGCCCCTTATGCCTAGGAGCGACCATATATGAGCTGTTTCTGGGTGTTTCTCCCTCATATCTCCTTCAAGGTCTTGATAAATTGTGGCATTTCTTTGTTGTTTAGATTCCAGTATTCCTGTAATTCTTTTATGAGTTTAATAAAGAACTCTGTCTCGTCTTCTATCCAAACATACCGTGCCATCTTTAAAGAATGATTGCTTTCCAGTTGACCTGTAAATGTGAAAAATTTCCATTGCAGTTTTGCAAAATATTCCTTTTTCGAATTGCCTCAAAAACTACATCATGTGAGCGTAATTATTATTATTTTTTACGATATATAGGAGTTATTGCGAAATTGACGTTTGCATTTTCAAGTCACAATTTCAATATTGCAATTTGAAGGGTAATGGAAACATGGCTACAGTTAAGACTTTGTATACGTCTTATAAGTATGACTATTTCTTACATTAGCGACTTTTTCTCCTAATTGTGACTTTATATCTCACACCTCACACACCTGGCACAATGAGGCGCCAAGTGCGACGCAAGGGTTTTTTGCTAGTTTCAGCCTGATGCAGTTATCATTTTACGTCCAGCAACACATTGTTTAAATAGCAAATGCATTTGCGCCCATTTGTGCGCCCATGTGCGTGCTGGTCTGAAAACGAGGTGTGTTCAGGCGCATTGTTGGCGTGTTGCTATTTTGAGGCAACTTAATATGACAGCAATATTTTTTGGGTTATTTAAAGGGTACGTTAGTAATATGTGGGTCCACAACGTGTGTACATTTTGCTTATTACACACACAGGGACGCGCAGCAGCACACAAAAATAAAAGTATTAAAATGTAAAAGATAATTTTTGTGTACATAAATATAAAAAAGCCTACATGTCATATGCTCATGGAGCTTTGGTGGAATCCGGCTTGTCCCGTAGATGGTCTGCTTGTGCACTTTAACATTGTGCACAAGCAGATCCGTTTCCTCGCTAGAGAAGAGTTCAGTGTTTCCACTTGCAAATTCCGCCATATAAATAGCGAATCCGCCATGGCGCAACTGGTATTTAAAGGGGTACTTCAGCGCTGGGAAGATGAATCTGTATTAAGACTGGGTCATTAATGTAGTAGAAATGTGAAATTATTTTTGAATTTGGTGCCTTCTAGACTGAGAAAACACAGAAAATGTATTTTTGTCTCATGGGGATGAAAGACAACAATTCCCAGAACGCACTGCTTCACTGCCCTACTCTAGGCGCTGCTAGTCGGCTACTGGATTACTGGATCACTTGCCTACCACGTTCATTTTCAGAAAATCAGTTCAGTTAGAGACACTACAATTTAAAACTGAAAGTGTCTGTTCGATATAATGCGAGTGAGCCGATTGAGCGTCATGGCACAAACGCAGCACGATCGGATTACATTCATCACATGAACTGAGGTAATCGCGGGATTCGCGGCTGCGGCTGCATTCACAGCACGTGTTCAGTCTGGCACGTGTTCAGTTCATGTCTTTGGAAGCTTAACTGTCATAGGAAGTTCATTTTAAAAGTTAAAACACTCACTTTGCTCTCCACCGCTCCGTTTACATGAATCTCCGCAGCTCCCGAGAGTGCTGTGAGTGCAATGTTGGAAAAATGAGGAAACAGTGCCCTCTGCTGGCTGTAGTCTTCAGTCTCTGGACAAAAACTCCTCCGATGACGATAAATGACGATATTTTTGTGTCATCGGAGGAATTTTTCCAAAAATAAAATACAGGGTCATATGAGGGGGGGAAGTATGATAATTTGAATATACTCCTGGGTTTCTACTGATACAAAGCTTAATGCTAATCGCTGAAGTAACCCTTTAAAGGCATTGATGTCTTTAATGATGTCAGATGAGACTTTATTACATGTGACGACCAAAACACAATTTAACTTTATTTCACGTAATAGTGGCTTTGTATCTTATAATTGCAATTTCATAACTCAAATAGGATTTCCATATTTCATGGTTATGACTTTATACATCTCAATTATGATTTCATATCTCAAATGAGCAATTTAAATCTCACAATCTCGAAATGTGACCTCAGTTTATTTCATATAATAAACTTTTTCTACATATATAACTTTTTACTATGAGGTTGAATCTGGCTTCCATAATTTATTAATCTTTTACAACTTGCAAAAATCATTAGCCAGATCCAGAGAGATTACAAAGCTATACTATTCCTTTAATGCCAGCTAATGCCTGGGCTTCTTGATATTGTGCCCTGCATGGCTCTTAACGTAATGTTTTTTAATTATATGCACAACAATATACCTGTCAAAAATGATATAGACCAAAAAGTGCATTACAGAAACTGTTAATTGATCAAGCCTATTTATGACCTCAAAATAGTCATTCTTATGACTTTTCCAAGAGATTTATTTATTCAGGCGTTAATAGCAACAGCAACACTGCCTCGTTTCTGCATAATATTCATATACGCTATTGGATATAATAGAGCTGTCTAGTTAATTATTAGTCATCATTAAACTGTCCCTCAAAGGTTTATTCTCAGCTCATATTCATTTCATTCTTGAAGGCATAATCACGGCTCAAAGAATAAAGGCTTGCGGTTTAATAATTCTGTGTAAATACTTAAAGACACAGGGTTTTTTACTGCGATAATAAAGACGTACTCTAGTTAAAAACACAAAAACCTCCATGAAACAGGCTTTGTTATCTAAATTGTGAAATTATGTTTTGTCATCTGCTTTAATCGCTCATTGTTCTCCTTCTAACAATGGAACCGCAAACGGAATCACATAAATTGGTGGGAAATTACAGTACGCCTGTAACAGTCGACTCAAAACATTCCATTTGTTTTAAATCCATTGTTGTACCAGCGGAACAAAAGAAAAGAAAATGTTGAACCCCCCAACATGCGTTCTGCATTTTGCATGAACTCTTTTCGTAATTCCCGTGGACTGCATTGTCTCCGACGTGTGTTTGAATCATCCAGCTCTAATGTGTTTTTCATTAACACAGCTCTTAAAGACCCTGCGCACTGGTGGGTGTTGTGTTGACCATGTCAGAAACAAGTAGGGAACGAGAGAGACGAGCAACTAAAAAAAACTTTCTAGTGCCATTTTGTTTTGTGTGCACTGTAATTAACTTGCCAGCAGTAGCACATTAGCATTGCATTAAGCTCTCAAGAGCAGAGCTCAGCCGCTAGGTAAACAACAGGAGATTGTGTTGGCCGTGACTTATGTTGCTTTGGAGACTCGGTGACCCCCATTAGAGCGGTGCCCTCTTCCTGGTGCCCACAAAAGCAGGCACGGCTTTAACTGTCACCCTAGCGCCAGTGTTTAATGCCCACCATTCTGGCTTGGTTAATTATTACTCATCTCTGATGAGATTGCTTACCGATGTGGCTCATTATATTAAACTTTTGCGCTGGCAAAACTCTGTCACACACTCTGTAATGCTTTCAAATTTGCATACATGATGATTACTTATGATTGATTAGATTTTATATTGACCTCAGATTCAAAAGGATTGGATGTTGATTTCCGTCCATTGTAAGGGAAACCTTGGCTATAGGGTTATTGTTTTTGCACAAATATGTTTTATCAGTGCATTTTTCAAAGAGCTTCTGTTTGGGCGAGTTGTTGCATGTTTTATGCAACAACAACAAAAAAAATCATTTTGTATATCATTTATAGGTTAGCCAAAACAACGTTTTGCTATATTAACTAGTTAATACATTATTTTGTGTTAATGTTTTATGTTTTAATTAGTTTTCATTGGTTGTGTATGTTTGTTCAAAGTTTTTATGGGGACAGTTTTTTTATTTGACATTTTTTATACATAATTTCTGATAGCCAAATTAATATTTTGCTGTTTTTCATTTTAGAATGAACATTTTAGCTAATCTGTAAATAATTTTGTGTTTTATTATTGTTTTAATTAGTTTTTTAGTGGTTTTGTATGCTGATTGGGGCAAGTTGTCACATGTGTTTTATACAAATTTTGTACATGTTTGTACAAAACGGGATGCCTGTAAGAGACTCGTCCCATGCATTGTGACTTTTTTTTTTTTACTTTAAAGTTGAATTTTGATCAGTTTGAGAGCATTTGATAATAATGCAAAAATAATGCTTTTTAGAAAACACTGAACTCTGAACACTGAAAGTCTCAAAGAGCAACACCTGAATTAGTTTTAAAGTTTTAAAATGAAGGTTGATAAAGCGTTTGGAACTATTGGAATGAAAGATAATGCAACTTTCATATGCCAATAACTGTGTTTAATACATGTGTTTTGTAATTTTATATCATTTTACACAATTTCTGATGCAACAAATGAGCAATTTAGCTTGTTAAAGGATTAATTCACTTCATAATGAAAATGTTCCTGATAATTTACTCGCCCCTATCTCATCTTCAGTCGAAAAGAAACAACGTTTTTGAGGAAAACATTCCAGGATTTTTCTCCACATAATGGTTTTCAATGGCAACCAACAGATTGAAGGTCCAAATCAATGCAGTTTCGAAGGGCTTCGGAGGCTCTGCACGATCCCAGCTGAGGAATAGGGTCTTATCTAGCCAAACCATCTGTCCTTTTCTAAAAAAAAAATAAATCATTTATATACTTTTTAACCAGGAATGCACAACTTCAGTGTTGTGAATCTTTACGGCGTATGACGTCATCACGTCGGAAAGGTCACACGTGATGGTGGAAGTACCAACTCAGTGCTGAAAAACTCCATCTCGTGTTCTCTTTTAAAACTTTTAAAAGTGTCCGACATCGTTGTTTTACCTTTATTTTTGTAAAGGGCGTTTGATTTAGTCTTTCGCACATTCGTTTTAACACTGGGTCGGTACTTCAACGTACGTCACGTGCGTGACCTTTCCGATGTGATGCGTAATGCAAAAGCAGAAAACGGAAGTCGCGCATTTGAGGTTAAAAAATGTATAAATGTTTTGTTATTTTAAGAAAATGACTGATGGTTTGGCTAGATAAGACCCTATTCCTCGGCTGGGATTGTGCAGAGCCCTCTGAAGCCCTTTGAAACGGCAATGATCTGGACCTTCAACTCGGGCGGTTGCCATTGAAAACCATAATGTGGAGAAAAATCCTGGAATGTTTTCCTCAAAAAACATATATTCTTTTCGACAGAAGAAAGAAAGACATAAACATCTTAGACGAGATGGGGGTGAGTAAATTATCAGGAAATTTCATTTTAAAGTGAACTAATAATTTAATGATTTTCCTAAAAGTTTTATTTAGTTGAAAAACCCTTTAATAGGCTGTTAATAATGTCAGGTTCCAAAGTGGCATTTTGCCTCATATAATGCATTAACCTTTAACTTCTCACATTTGTGATGTAATGGTGACTTTATATCTCACAATTGCAAGTTCATATAACATAAATTATAAAAATTTATTCTTTTTTTTTTTAAAGACATAAGGAACTACAACTTCTTAGACAACCTTCTATGGCATTCTAGTGATTTTAGCAAGGTTTGGTGAACATTTCGCCAGCTGTGACATTTCAAACCTCTGAATATAGCCTTGAAGCATTTGGACACCTTCTATTCATCCATTCTTCTCAATACGCACTCATCCATCCATTGTTTCTGTCCATTACACTTCCTCCAGCATGCAGTCGCTCCTTTAGTGAAGCTCTCGTTCGCACCAGACTTGTCACCCCTGATGCGCAGTGGTAGCAGGAACCCAGCAGCAGCACCGGCTCTGCGTGTCCTGTCAGGTTGCCGTATAACTTGTGTCAGGAACAATCTGTTGCCGATTTGTCCGTCTCTGGTGGTGTCCAGCCAAGCGGCAGGTCCGCGGCCTCTCTGACCTCAGGTGATGGGACCCACTGCCCTGTCACATGATATTTGCAGATAGACCTGTGCACCGTGTATGTGTATGTTTGTGTGTGTATGTGTTTGAACCCTGTAGGCTGTTTGTACAGAAATTAGCTACAGTAGGGAGGAGGTGGCAAAAGTAATTCGAACAGACAAGAGTTTTTACACTTGAAAGAGAGATCACACACACACTCAGATTTTGAAGTTTGTGTATGTCGGAGAGACGGAGAAATGACGTACCTCAAAGAAGTGCATATTTTGTTGATGGTTTTAGCATTGAAACTCCAGTTATATCCACAATATGCAAGGCCTATTATCATTTAGTCATGTGGTTTATTATCCCAAACCTTTGCTCAGAATTATGGATAGAAATAAAATCCGTTATATAATGAGATAACAACTCACAAACTATATTTCTGGCCATAAATTCACAAGCAAACATGTGCTGTAAAATGCTGGGTAAAAAACAACCCAAGTTGGGTTGAAAATGGACTAACCCAGCAATCGGGTTGTTTTAAGCAAACATTTAACCCAACAACCCAATTGCTGGGTTAGTCCACTTTCAACCCACCTTGGGTGGTTTTTTACCTAGCATTTTTTAGAGTGTAAAGTTGAAATTGAGAGAACGTGTTTTAAAATCTACAGAACTGCAACTATGTAGACAACATGCTTGCTCACACATTTAAAATGTATCAAAAGATCAAATAAAAACATGATGGTATTACAACATTGAAACATGCAATTTCATAATGTTGTTGTTGGTCATGTTAGGCCTTTGTTCTTGACTGAACACAGACATGAGACATGATCTCCTCGATCTATCTCAAAGCATCGTAGGATGTGTCACCATGTCCCAACAGAAAAGGCATGGTGTGACACGACCTTGTGTTTTTGTGTGTGTGTGTGTGTGTGTGGACGTGAGGTTTTGTGTGAAGTGGTCACTGTGGGGCATCGACAGCAGCTGCGACCGTCCACTCAGGGGTGTGTGTCCTGGGGTGTGATGGCCAGTGACGGTCTGCAGAAGGTGGTTTGGCCACAGCATGGCAAAGTCGTCTGTTTGCTGAGGAGGTGACCAGGAACCCTGGGGGAAATAAAGAGGACACATACACACTTACACAAACACACATGCATGCTACATTTGAAGAGTCAAACCGAGGCGCCATACTGGACATTACTGGCAAAAAACACCACGTGATAGATGCATTATCTTCCACTTCAATAGTTGAATGCTATAGCCATCCAAAACGACGTTTTATTGCTCAAATGTTGCTCTTTAAAGTTGTATGTTATTGAGATATCAACTTTGGCATTTTTCTTTTTAAGTTAAACACACATGAGATATGTGTTTACGTTAAGAATAAAAGCTAAATGTCAATTTTATATCGAAGCTCAGATCTTTTTATTTTATTTTTTATAATTTGATGAGAAATGTGTTTTTATATTTTAAAAAGGAACAGTTTAAAGAGATCTGTATTATTGATCAGACCAATAATATGTAACGTTTTGGACTGGATAATTTGAGTTAAAAATTATTTTGTTGGAAAATGTTGTTGTGCACCTTCAGCCCAATTCATAAGATCTCTTATTATTATGTTTTATATATTATTTTATATATTACATATCTTACATTATGAAAACAAAAATGTTCCAATGTTTTTTTGTTGTTATTCAAATGTATTTTTCTGTTAATTTTTCCAACCATTCAGTGTCTTAAATGGCTTAATTGTCTTAAGTGTTTTTTTTTTGTAAAATATTAATTTGTCATATTTTGTTGTTAACATGCAAATATCTGTCATGCATCTTCAGGGCAATTCTTAAGATTTTATCTCTTATTATATATAACTATCTATATCTATCTATCTATCTATCTATCTATCTATCTATCTATCTATCTATCTATATATATATATATAGAGAGAGAGAGAGAGAGAGAGAGAGAGAGAGAGAGAGAGAGAGATATGTAACATCATGAAATCAAAAATATTCCAAATCCAAAAGAATTTGGGGGGGTATTCAAATTTGAAGTTTTTATGTAAATTTTCCCCCATTCTTAATACATTTTAAGAAAATGTTCACAGATTTTCACCTATGTTTATAGGATAATTTGTTTAAATTATTATGTAAATGTATGTACCGGTATGTGATATGTTGTCATATTTTGTTGTTAATATGCAAATATCTTCTTCAGTACATTTAAAAAAAAGATTTTATCTCTGAAAAATGTAAATAAAAAATAAAAACATTAAAAATCTTTAAAACATTTATTTAATTAAAAAAAACAATAATAGAAATAATAAAATGTAATATTAAATGTTTTCTTTTTTTAAGTCTTAAAATTAATGTTATTTTTTATTTTAAATGAATTTAAAAAACATAATAATACAAGAAATAAAAATAGAAAAAAAAATGTTTTTACTTCAAGGGGTGTGCAAACTTATGAGCACAACTGTTCATACACGTGTAAGTGTGTGTGTTCACATCCAGACGGACCGTGCCTTTGATGCTGCAGGTGAGCCGGCCCCAGAATCCGTCGCCTCCTTTGCATAAGCACTAATGACAGCAGCCAGCGCATGTAAATGAAGACGCTTCGCTCTGATTGAGAGAAAGCAATGTGGCTGAGTAGCCGCACACTAATCATCCCAGCGGGGAGCTCCATCTGATTCAGTCCCATCATTCCGCATGTGTTCAACATCGGCCCATTTAAATGTCAGGCCTTGATGGGCCACCCCAACTGCAGACAGGGGAAGGGTGGGAGATGGGATGTTTGGGGAAGGTGAGGGGGGGGGTGCGCGGTTGTGATCTGAAGAGACGAAATTACCTTTTAATTAGTCGATTCTTTAGACTTTCATAATTGTTTTGGTCTTACAACAAATGTGAGGCCTGTAATTTGAAAAGCTATTTTCAGGATGAAAGCCCAGGCAGTATGAGAGAGTTTGAGAGGTACAGAAAAGCGGGTTGAAAATTACAGCGAGTGTTTTTACTTCATGTTAGTGCTCATGACTGGTTACTAGTTTTGAATGATACTTTGTAATGTTAGAGTCGGATCCCAGGCTTGTGTCTGTGATAGTGACCTTTGACCTCAGCTTTGCCTGTCATGATGGCTTTTTGGCTGTCCACTTTACTTTCAGCTCTCTAAATTATTGATGCTCTTTTGAATGAAATATTAAGATGCTCCATTTGTGTCTACCTTACTGTGATCTACTCATGTGCATCTTTTATTCAACATAAACAGAACAATATTGATATTATAAAGAAACTGTAAGAGACAATGAGTTTATGTGTTTGTTTGAATGGCACTAGAATGTAAAGGCACGCTCAGATTTACTGTGACTTTACCCTTGGGACACACACTCACACACTAACACTCATATTTGCTGGAAGACACAAGTGACATTTATATTTCAGTGTTCTGATTCTCTGTTCTGAATATGTGCCGGTATATGACATAGCAATACCAAAAATCTTGTGGGTACATTTTTTTGGAAAACTGCTTATAAAGCATACTACTTTTTTATGTAAAAATGCATAACGTTTACTGTGAGGGTTGTGTTTAGTTAGAGGATAGAATATACAGTTTGTACAGGATAAAAAGAATGATGTCTATGGAAAGTCCCCATAAAACATAGAAACCCAACGTGTGTGATTAAATTATATAAGAATTGTCATGTGATGTTTTTTAAATGTGAAAATAAAAATTTACTATATATATAATATATATAAAATTATAAACTGAAAGAAAGAAAGAATCGGTCTTGACAGTTTCAAATTGAATGTAATATTATGAAGATCATGGAGTTCTGTTTCCCCCTAGTGGTTACAATAAATACAACCCCATCTTCAGTGATTTCTCTACTTTTTATCACATACGTTGTACAGTAAACAGTGAAAAAAAAGCATTATATATGGATGTCCTTAATTTTTTTATCATTTTAAAGAAAAACAAATAGATATTCTGTGAAAGAATGGGTTTCCTATCATTTATATTTTTATTCTGATTAGAAATGTTGGTAACACTTTATTTTACTGTGGCACATGTGTTTGCTATAGTAATAACTACAATTTATGCACAATTAAATGCAACTATCCCTATAGTAAGTACATGTAGTTACTTAATATTACTCAAATGTGTAACTACAGTGTAACAAAGACACCTTAAAATAAAGTGTAACCGAAATGTCCTATCTTTTGTGTTCTATAATTCCAGTTTTTTAACAGCATAGTTCACCCAAAAATGAAAATTCGCCCATGATTTACTCACCCTCAAGCCATCCTATTCACCTTATTCCGCCACGCCCACTTTTAAACCGTCGCTCTTCCGCATTTTGTCGAATACAATCTGAGTTATATAAAAAAATGTCCTGGCTCTTCCAAGCTTTATAATGGCAGTGAATGGCTGTCTCTGTTTTAAAGACCATAAAAGTGCATCCATCCATCATAAAACTGTAATCTCGCACGTGTTCACGAGAGACTGGCGTTCCAACATATAACGTAGGACGCTCTCCAGTGAGAATATGCTAGTTCTCGCGAGAACCAATTTTGTTTTGCTCTATCCTCTGCGCTTCCGTATTCGTCACCGTCCTGGAACGCCGGTAAGCGTGTATGACGGTTAGCAGAAGTTAGACATTACAGTTTGTAAAGTTTTATGATGGATATTTTTCTTACACAAACGCATCGCTTCGCTTTAGAAGGCCACTATAAACCCCTGAAGCCATGTGGAGCAGTTTTATGATGGATGGATGCACTTTTATGGACAGAAACAGCCATCCACTGCCATTATAAAGCTTGTAAGAGCCAGGACATGTTTTAATATAGCTCTGATTGTATTCATCTGAAAGAACAATGTCATATACACCTAGGATGACTTGAGGGTGAGTAAATCATGGGCTAATTTTCATTTTTGGGTGAACTATCCCTTTACGGCTCTACTTTTGTCACTTGCAGGATTTGACCTCCAATGACCTCCATGGTCAACAGGGGGAGTCAGAATCCTTCGAATCAACAGTTTATCGGTATGATATGATTCTTGTATGTAAACTCAACACTTGTCTGTTTTATCTCAGCGTACTCATACTAATACATTGAAGAAACTAGACTGAGTAATAATGTAGTTCTGAAATATTCCTAGTGTGGATGCATGGCGTTATTAATTTTTAATATATTTGCATGTCTTGGATTAGCATTTTTCCCAGAGGATGCATAAATGTTGTGTGTTTGTTTGATCTTGGAAAATACATAGGCCTACATGCTGAAACCCATGGGCGTTCAAGATGGAATTCGTTCTCCACTAATGAGTGCCGACTTCTGACCCACTTGAAGTAATAGAGGCACAAAGGTTTTCCAAAGCAAAGAGGGAACGTTTTGAAAGGAAATATATTCATCCCAACTCCAGGTAGGTTGAATATGAACTATGAATACAAGCAGACTGATAACTTTACTCCACTCAAATAGAAACCACACACATATAAAAATGAAAGAAAGAAAAACATACAATAAATACAATTATTACATCAGAATTAAACATAGCAGAGAAAACTCTGGTGATTCTTAATAGATGTTTGAAGCAAAAAAAATGTAAGCAACTATGACCCCACATAGAACATTTTAGTTATATAATCAGAACAATTTGAGGCAAGGTGGCCAAGTCCATTACTGACTAGTTTTCTTTGGCCACAAGATGGCGCCAAAACCCTTAAGACTGAGTTTTGTCAAGCACAGACACATCATGTGGTGTGGTCTATTAAAAAATGCAAAACTATGCTGCATTTCTCCAAATTTCACGAAATTTGAAGATTCTTTCCAAATTGTGAACTTCAAAAGGTAACTATATCACATTTAAATATATTAAAAGCTCTATGCATCATTATCAAAATATTTTTTAGGAGTTTATCAGCAATATATTATATTATTATTAATAATACCACATACCACAACAGGGGAAAGCATAGTCCAGGTTAACAGCTGTTTTGTGTATAGGTATGACAAGGTTTATTGGTTACAGTCACTCATTTAACAGTGAATTATGGCATGGGTTCAGATTCTACTTATAAAATGGTGGAACTTCGGCATATCAAAAATGTCCAAAGGTTCCTTTATATGTGTACCCATAGCTACAGCTCTCAAGCGTATTATAATGAATTGAGCAGCAATAATTGGTTTCTAAGATTAGAGATGGATAGGATTAGGATTTGTTTCAGGATCAAAATCAGGTTAAGCATGGGATTAGGATATATATTTGGATTAAGAAAGGACACAAAAGAATAGGGGACATATTGAAACACAAGGTGAGATGGGACTGACTGACTAGTGTGACAAATGAGACACAAAGACGGCGCCATTTGCGTTTATACAAAACTTTTTCTTCTTTTTTTTCAAAGTGATGAATGATAAAAACATTCACAGCCAATCAGAATCCACCTGACTTTAAAGAGCATGTAAAGCGGTATGTGCAATCAAAATCATTTCCAACCATTCTTTCACCGTTTGAGCCTTATAAATCTTGACATTGTTATCCTAGAATATGGCCATGATGTGTCTTCCAACATGTGTTTAAGAAATGAGAAGCTACACACTCCATCAAATTATAGTGGAAAATAAGTATTTGGTCACCTATAAAAAAAGCAAGATTTCTGGCTCTCACAGACCTGTAACTTATTCTTTAAGAGGCTCCTCTGTCCTCCACTCGTTACCTGTATTAATGGCATCTGTTTGAACTCGTTATCAGTATAAAAGACACCTGTCCACAACCTCAAACAGTCAGACTCCAAACTCCACTATGGCCAAGACCAAAGAGCTGTCAAAGGACACCATAAACAAAATTGTAGACCTGCACCAGGCTGGGAAGACTGAATCTGCAATAGGTAAGCAGCTTGGTGTGAAGAAATCAACTGTGGGAGCAATAATTAGAAAATGGAAGACATATCGAGTATCTGTGGGATGTTCTGAACAAACAATTCCGATCCATGGAGGCTCCACCTCGCAACTTACAGGACTTAAAGGATCTGCTGCTAACACCTTGTTGCCAGATACCACAGCACACCTTCAGGGGTCTAGTGAAGTCCATGCCTTGACGGGTCAGGGCTATTTTGGTAGCAAAACGGGGACCAACAAAATATTAGGAAGGTGGTCATAATGATATGCCTAATCAGTATATATAACCTATATATTAGAGCTGTCAATAAATTACAGTTTTTAATCTCACACTTTTTGTGAAATTAAGCATACACCATTTATCTTTTTAACACATTCATTTTGTCATCATTTATATTCAGCAAAGTAAGATATCAGATTGAAGGGTGATTCTTTCAAAACTGTATTTTCTGCCAGCTTTTTTAACCCTCATCCCTCCCTCACACTTTGTAACAAATTACAAATTTTGGGGAGATTTTTTTATTTTATTTATCTTTAAATTGCTAGATTTTACAAATAAATAATACACAATTTAAGCACATTATTCACAATCTTTCGACTTACTGAAATAACTAAAAATTGGGTTAAGAATATCTTACATTGGGTGTCTTTGCCGACCTCTAGTGGAAAAAACATAATATAACATGATATTTTATAACTCTTTTGGCTTATACTGTAGCTCTGTATGGAGCAAATAAGCTGTTCCGCTGGGTCCTAAAGTCAGTTTCTCTTCAGTATACATTTAGATACACATATAGACATTATTTTGTGTATGTGTGTGTGTGTGTGTGTGTGTGTGTGTGTGTGTGTGTGTGTGTGTGTGTGTGTGTGTGTGTGTGTGTGTGTGTGTGTGTGTGTGTGTGTGTGTGTGTGTGTGTGTGTGTGTGTGTGTGTGTGGTACAAGTACGACAAAATGTGTCTTTCCAAGAAAGGACACTTGGGCTGCGTCCGAAATCGCGCATTATGTGAGTAGGTACTACATTTGAATGTGAACTTACTTTGCGACTGGTTAAAAAGTATGTTCTATATAGTATTAATGAATGTGTGTAGTATGAATGTAATCCGGACTTACAACATTCGCCATGTTGTCATTATCACATGACTTGCAGTGTCAGTTGAGTCCCTTCACCTCCTTTCACAAATCTTCTCCAGTGGCCTCATGGGATAGTAATGTCCATCGTATGCGCACTTCAGAATCTCGCCGGAAGTAGTAGGTACTTTTCGTCTACTGTTTTTCGAATACTATGAATCCGGCCATACTACTCCGTTTTCGCACTGTTTTTTGCATACTATATAAAGTAGGAAAGTATTCGATTTTGGACGCAGCGTTGGAGACAAAAGGACATCAAATAACCAAATCAGTATGATAAACTCCCGAGATCATCTAACTGCGCGTGGCGTAAATTACGTTACAGACGTGCTTCAGTCATTTATGTGCGTTCAATTATTTTAACACGGTAAGGATTTTGAATTCACATGTGTTAATGCCAATATATATCATATCAAAGTGTCTCTTTCTGTCTACTTATGGAAAACTTCATGCCTAAAGGGGACGTTCTACAAATGTACTGTATTGGTTCCACAAAAGAAAGCAGGTCATGAGTGTATAATAGAAGGTCTTAAACAGGAAACAGCGCTCTGACAAAATTCCAGGACACTTTCAAGATATATAAACGGTTTTGCTTGGGGGAAGGGTATGTGAAGCCAAGCGTCGCGTCTAGTACCGTGCATTAAGCATGACCTTGAGAGTCTGACCTCGGACGTTACGCTGTTGAAAAATGCACCGTTTTGCGTCTTCTTTTAACATTTCGTGTTGGCTGACACTAAAGAGTCGGCTGATTTAACATCTTTGCCTCTGCTATCAGCGGGAGCACATGGGGTCAGAGTTGGCATCAGCCTGTGACATCCATCAGACGAGCACGCCAAGGCTGCGCTGACAAATGTCCATGATCAATAGCATCTGACAGGACAACATGAGGTTATGGCCATCCCTGTCAACGCTATCTATTCTTTTTTAAGTCTGACAGATGTGGAGTAATTAATGGACTTCATTAATCAATCAAAGCCGTTGCTTAACTCCCAATTGAATGTGTGAACACATCGTCATTTACTGTGTGGGGAAGAAATAAAGGGATAGTTACCCAAAAATGATAATCCTGTCCTCTTTTATACACTCAATGAATTTGAGTCCTTTCATGAAACAAAAAGGAGATATTTGTACATGTCGAACAAGCTGCACTTTTCCATATAGTGAGAGTAAATGGTGAATATTTTCAGTGTTTGTTACCAACACAAAGCTTTCATTTGGCTTCATGTGACCCATACATGTGTCTTTTTTTTGTTATTTGACATCCCCATGTCACAATCCACTTTTACTTTGGGGAAAAAAGCAGCTCAGACAATCTTCTAAATGCATTTTGTGCACCACAGAAAAAAGTCAGGCTTGGAATGGCATATTTTGCACAAATACAATTTCAATTTCTTTTAAAAAGAAAAATGACACACATCAGATAAAAATCTTGTTTTATTTGCATATAAACTTGGCTAAAAGTCACAATGGATTAAAAAAAGTCACAAAACATATAAAGAAAGCATTTACAATATCAGAAATTACATAAAGTTTTTTTTTTTTTTGCTCGCAAGATTGCAAATCCACAGTGAAATATACAACGCACATTATCACAACTAAATATGGAGATGAACGGCTTAGTGTTGTAATGTCACTTCCAGTTTCAAAAAAGACTACAATCGTATTGCAAATCTATATGATAAACAATTGTGTTTGAATCTTTAGACATTTACCAAATGTATCTTCGTATATCTCCTGAGGCAGTCACATTGTAAATTCTCATCCACTTTTAATGTGCTTAATGCACATTCAGACCGTGGCATTTTTATGATCTCAAAAATGTACACGTTCAGTCTATTCTAAACTGTAATTATAGGACAAAGCGCCACAGCGATAATGCTAAAAGAGCATTTAAAAACTCTTTCATCTTTTGACACATACTGTGCCACTCTTTATGTTGAGAATACAAAATGCTCACCTGATGGCATTTAATGACCTGGTAGATAAAGATGTCTTGACTAGAAAAGAGCAAAGTCTGATTGCAGCAATAAATATCAAACCCAATGGACCCTTGAGTGAAGTATGAACTTACCCATTTCATCCAAAATTGAATACACCACACAAGAAGTTCATGACTTTAAATAACTTTATAATAATTTTACAAAGCGCAATTAATATAAAATCAGACATGGTCAAGTATTGCTGACGCTTTTAGGGTACCTTTATAATGCACTTTTTAAGATCCTGACCAATAAAAAAAAGGAAAAACAGAAGGCAACTGATGCAAACAAATTACAAATATGAATTCACAAGTTCTTCTTCGCCTACAATAGTCATTCAAATGGCGTCGGCTTCAATCCAACTTTAAAAAATAGTTTGTTTCCATGCATTTTTAAATACAAGCAGTACAAAAAGACCATTAATTTTAAGTAAGGAAGAATGTAGAAAAAAGGGGGTGGGGTTTAATGAGTCTCAGGAATTTCCTGGGTTGGGGAGATCAAATATGATTGGTGGGTTGGTGGGCTGGAAGCTGACTGTACATGTGGAGGAGTTGATAAATGTTGTGCAGCCATCTGTCATTGTGCCATACCCTGAGAACGAGAATAGAAAATATTTTTATGAATTCATTTTAATTTACATGTTTATCCAATTCAATATTTGTTATAATATTTTAAATTAATATAATATGTATTTAAATAGTAAAATGATAAAAACCCAAAAATAGAGTCATGCACGCACACACACACACACACACACACACACACACACACACACACACACACACACACACACAGACTTAATCCCTCACCTTCATGGATTCCCCCATATGCATGGAGTTTGGGTCTGACCCTCTTTTGTACAGTGTTGAGTAGTTCCACACAGCCGACTCTCTGAAGTTCCTTGGGGACCCAATCTCTGAACCCTGGACAAAGTCCAACATCACATCCTTAGTGGCGTATCATCACATTTATGACGACTTTAAAATACAACAATCCATCTACAGACACAAACTGATGTATACATGCTGTACATCTACAGTTACATTCACATTTCCTCAACGCTTACCTAGAGGAGGCCCATGTGTCATAAGAATATCTACGTCTTCAGGGATCTGGTTCCACTTATCGAGGAGAGACTGGCCACGAGGTAAGTTAAAGCCCCATCCATTAAACCACGGGGTCCTGTGGGAGCAGACAAACGCATTTTACACACTTAATAAATGTCAAAATCATCATACACATGCCTGCATGCTGTTCTCACACACATACGGCAAAAGTACGACAGATTTTGCAAAACCGATTTAAAAAAAGACTAGTTAGGTTGCATGAATCTAAACATATATATAGTATACATTTTATATATTTTAATAATAATGCTAGTATCAATAATAACAACAACTCCCTCCCTCCCTCTCTCTATGTGTGTGTGTGTGATAAATGTACATTTAAATTTAGACTTAACATGACTCGTCGACAGACAGCTGATGGGCATCTAGATGACACATTTTTTATCATCAACAGCATCCCAAATAGTATCCGGATTACTTTTTCTTAAAAAACACACACACACACAAACATGAAAAAAGTCTAAAAATGCCTCAGAGTATTGCAGCATCTGATTTGAGGCCAAGGCACAACTCAAGCTATTCATTTCAGTCTCCATCAGGGCGTCCAGCGGTTCGGAGCAGAGCAGAGGTCATCTGCAGAGGAGGCAGATTGATCAAGCTGTCAGCACCAATGAGCAGAAGCATGTTAATAAGAGTTTTATTTCCCCTCTGGGATGGGCCTGCTGACAGCCTGCGGTAACCCGGGCCAGACCTTTATTTACCACTCTCAGACCCAGTCTGATAAGGGCCAAGTGTCTGGCCCCAGCTAGACAAGGCTGTGCAAGGCCAGGGCTAAATGTAGGCCTTGGTAGGGAGGGCAGGAACTGACCCCATGCTGATAAGCAGAGCTGGGTGATGGATGGAGACAGAGCAGACAAATGAGAGTTGGAAGCACTGCGGAGAGCAACGTCTGCAACTGCTCAACGGCACTTTAGAAGCTGCGCTGCAGTGCAGGATTTCAACACAGCTTGAAACAAACGCAAAGGACTAACTAAATTGTAGGTGCCTGTATAATGTAAATGTGCGCATGGTTGTGACTTGACAGCAAAATGCCAGAAAAATGTGTGCATAAAAGGTCAATTGTCAATATCGTAGAGATATATGTAGCACTGCTCACACAGAATTCACTTTGAAACCAAGCAGCTTTCTGTTGGTCAGCGCGGGGAATTTGCATGACCAGCTTAAAAATTAGTGAAATCTCTGTGGGAATCTCTTTCGCCCTCGCATGAAAATCCCAATCATCCCGAATCATATTGGAATGACTGGATTTTACCCGTGTAATTTCGCTGAGCAGCAGTAAATGTGACCACACCTTAAAGGGGTCATTTACTGAGAAATCTAATTTTCCTTGAGTGTTTGAGATCTAAGAAGTCATCATACAATAAAAATATAGAATATCCTTTAAGCTTTAGAACTGAAAACTTCTTGTTAGTTCAAAAAAAGTTATTGTAAGCAAGCCCTGAGAACAGCTTGTTGTATGTATGTATGCCTATCTATAGATAGGTGGAAGGCCACCTCTGCAGAAGAATATCAACGCCTACTTCATCATTGCAACTTTGGCCCCGCCCACTGGCGTGTTTGTGAGATGACGAGGAGAGAAGACCAATACAGGATCACTGGACTAATAACATTACCTTCTAAAGGATCCTAATGCTAGGAATCAATACCACGCAAGGGCTGTGGCAAGTGTGCGATCGCACAGGGTCTCATGCCAAAGTAAATTGACAGCTGAATTGATGTAAAAGCCATGTTTCTGTCCTTCGAAATACTATAGTACTTAAAAGACGTAGTTAAAAATTAGACTATGACTATATCGTGATGCTGTATTATTCTGCTTTTTAAAAAATTATTATGCAGTAACCTACAATAAGCTATTTCTCTTTGGGACTGTGAATCATGCGCAAGTTCGTAAAGAGCTTTATTCACAGTCCATTCAAATTCTGGCCACCTCTGAAATGGGTCAAACCATAGATGTTACCTGACAAGTTCAGGTAAATATGCTAGTCACACAGTTTAACTTCTTTAACCTAGTGCTGTTAAATTAAATATACAAAGGTAACCTTTTTCTTAAATATCTATATAACACAAACAACAAATTGTTTTTCGCTATAGCAACAGTAGACCCCCGTTAATATACCCTGTTAATTATTAAAGTGCTAAAAGTTTTCGAGAGGGTTCCACATGTACTACTTAGCTATTTCATATGCGAAGGTGTTAGCCAATCACAGCAGTGGGCGTTTACACTGAAGTCTCACAGCAGACACACTCCTTAATACAGAGTATGAAAAATGCACGGCTCTTTTTAATACACTATATATTGTCACGCAGTGTGCCGAAATCTCCCATCAAGCCTGTCTTGCCGAAAATAGTCTGTACATTTATTATAATTATAAAGGTAATCTGCAGGCAGTGCAAAAAGAGTGTTTTTGGCAAGAACATGACGTATGAACTTCTTAGAATTTATCTTAAGAAATTTCTTAATTTTAGTCTATCTAATTGATGAACCCGATGAATATAAAACAGAACCATTAGGAAGGATGAGATTACAAATATTAAGTAGCTAAGTTGTAGCAGCTAATACCATTAATGAGTCTTAAAGAGCTTGATACTGGCCGTACTCCCAGGCATGCATATATGTATGAGCACACATGCCCAGTTGTCGAGAGGTCATTTTACAACGAGCACTTGACAATGTCGGAGACTCTGAGAGGCAGGAGGTTAAGACTAGAGGGGGAAAGGGTTTTCACAGCATGTTCCCTGAGACCTGGATCTTTTTTCATTCACTGAATTATGTTGAAATAGACAAGGAACTAGGGCCCAGTCCTTTGTACCACCTCAAAATAACAAAAGAGGGAGAGCCCTGGAGCAGAGTATTGAAAACCAATTACAGAGAGAACGAAAAAGGTTTTAGAGGGAAAAATAGAAATGGAGTCTGTTGCTTTAAAATAACTGCCAATTAAACTTAGAGACCAGACCCAGTTAAACCTTGCAAGGAAACAGGGTCTGTCAAATAGCAAAAATGTTTTTCAAATATGTTTCTTCACCAGACACAGGTTCCAGCACCTACTCCAATTTAGATTTTAAAAAAGACACAATTATTTTACCTTTTTTTTTCAAGATTTACAAAATGATATGTTTATATATATATATATATATATATATATATATATATATATATATATATATATATATATATATATATATGATATATATATATATATATATATATATATATATATGAGCTGTGAAGCAATCAAAAAAATGAATCTAATTATTTACACGATATGGCGATTAATCCAAAAAGAAATTACCCGCAAAAAAACTATTTAAAGATATTGTGTGAAATTAGAAGTGTGTCAAATAGATATTACAAAAAGTAGCTTTAAAAAAAGAAATATTATATTTCATTCAACATAGAATGTATTACACATAAACTTGGCCATGGGGGTGAGTAAATTATGACAATTTTCATTTTTGGGTGAACTATAATTTTCATGGGGGTTTTTATTATGGAATTTGTGGATTTACACAAAAATTTATGGATTTTTAAAAATTAAATAATCCTCTAAATAAGAAACTAAAACTGCCAATAGGTGGCGGTACATGTCTAAATTATTAAGATGTGTGTAACAGGTGCGTTTATTGTTCATAATTTGTATAATTTTGTATAATGTATAATTTTAACGCATTCTTTTTAACTAATTAATTTAAATAAATGTCAATCATTGCTCTTAGTCAGGACAAACAATTTACATTACAAATAAAGCTTTTATTGTGTGTTATTTTGCTATTATATATACCGCTATATTATTTATTAGCTTTTATATTTTCATTTTTCATTATAGTTTTAACTTATGCTTTTGTCATTATATTCTAATTCTGATTTCTAATTTCTGATTTCTGTTTAACTTTAATTTATTTTCAGTTTAGTTTTAGTAATGCAAGTATTTCAACTTCAGCTTATTTTATTCCATTTTATTTAAAAGCAACATTTCTTAATTCACTGATTTTATATATAAGTGATTTTTAAGTTTCTATTTCATTTTAAAATAACTACATGGATTGCATCCCACCTGGTTACGACAAGATCTAGGCCTAGTCTTGGATTTGCACACAGTGATAAACACAAAAGAATAATGGTTAAGACAAAGATGTATGCAAATATTCAAATACAAGCTTTACTGCCATCCTCTTTAACCAAACTTAAGTGTGCAGTCATATGGATTCGACACTACACGTCCATCATCACCAGCTGGACTCATAGACTCTGCAGTATCCCCTGTTTGTCTATCCATTAACGCTTCTTCATAGATTGGAGAGAATGGAGTTGATAGTGGATGAAATAGAGCCTGAACACAGGAAATGGCTGCTGAGGTCTCAGTTTAAGTGTGTGTATGTAGACTTGTCCGTGGATGATTGATGGGAAGGCAAATAAAAGCGAGTGGTTGCTTTCGAACCAGGCCGGTACCCTTGGGTACAATCTCTCAAACCCTGTTAGTTTTCCTGCAAACATACTCAGGCTCGTCTGCTTTAACTCGCACATAAACGTCAGTGTCCAAGTCGGGGTTTCATCCGCACATCAAGCAAGTCGTCAATGAGAGGTCATTACATCCCATACAAAGAAATGTATTACTACAGGGCTCTCTGGAATACTCGATTGCTAGTTTCATGCCTCTCGTATCAATTTTGCGGTCTCCTTTTTCTCAATCGATATTTCATGTCCATTCATTATTTAAGTAGCTGTGTAATAAGTGAGATAATGTGCGGTCTGCTGGTAATTATCACAAAATAAAATCACCTCTGCTAAACAATAATACAATAAATTTAAATATAAAATAAATTTCGTTTTTTACTAAATTAAAAAATATACATATATTTACTATAATTATATAAATTTCAATAATCTTGAAAATAAATACCAAGAAAAGGAAGCTTTTTTAAGTACATTAACAAAAAAAGAAAGAAAAAAAAATCTTTAAAAAACAGAGAGAGAAAGAAAGAAAGCTTTCACTGTCAGAAACTGTTCAATACTGAGACACAAGTGTATATTTGTGTCTGTGTGTGTGTGTGTGTGTGTGTGTGTGTGTGTGTGTGTGTGTGTGTTTGTGCGTGTTTGTTTTGACTGCGTCAGCACTTTGTTTTGATGAACTCTCTGTGACCTGGACACACTCACTCACAGTGGCACACAGGAGCAGCCGGCTGTGCCTCAGTAACAAACACGCACTCGCAGTGCTTGCTTTGGAATCAGTGTGGCCACACTAATGCACAGGCCTGCCAGTCCTTCAAACACCTCACATGCAAAAAGGATTACTGAAATATTTATCTGCCCCTGACAGCAAGATGACCAAATAAGAGGGGGATCAGAGAAAGATGTGTGATAGTAAAAAAAAAGTGACGTTGGAGGCGGTTATCAATGGTCAGGAGAGAAAAAGCAGCGATGAAAACAGGACGAAAGAGAAACGAGAGAGTAGAGAGGAAATGAGACGTTGGGATTTCCTGTCTAGTGTGATTTTGAGCAGCACACATATCAAAGATAGACTGCCAACCAATAGAGACGTTTCCTATGCTCACCAAGGATCCATTTATTTGATCAAAAATAGAGTAAAAACAGTAATATTGACAAATATTATAACAGTTTAACTGTTTTCTACTTCAATATATATTAAAATCTAATTTATTCCTGTGATGCAAAGCAAAATTTTCAGCAGCCATTAGTCAATTTTGAGTAAAGTCAGTCACATGATCCTTTAGAAACCATTCAAATATGCTGCTATGATGCTCAAGAAACATTTCTTCTTATTATCAATATTTTGTAATCAGTTCTACTGATGATAATACATTAACCCCTTAACTGTGACCCCCCTTTTTGTGAACAGACGTGAAAACTTAAATGGCTGTAATTCAAGAAAACAAAAGGTTATGGGAGTTTAAATTTACTGTAAATGAAATGTACTATATAAATTTTTATTTTATATAAGATATATATTTTACTAAATAAATTTTACTCTAAAATGACTATAAAATAAAAGCCATGTGTCTAACCAAGTAGTGTTCCAAATTTGAAGTTGACACCACAAAAAGTTCCCATGAGATTTTGTTTAGGCGCTGTACCAAAAATATCCACCGGGTGTCATCCACATTTCATAGATTTTTTTTAATGCCATCTCCTGTAACAAATTAATTTCTGTCCAAATATCAATTATATCACTAAACAGTCACCAAATATGGAACCTTGAGACTCTTCGACCTTTCCGACGATGTGTTTTGTTAAGATTAGAAAAGGTTACAGTTATAAAGTAGTTAAAAAAAAAATGTGTAATATGAAACTTGACAAGCTTTTTGAGAAGTTTTCAGGTCTGTTCTCAAAAAGGGGGGTCATAGTTAAGGAGTTGATGTATTATCATCAGTAGAACTGATAACAAAATATTGATAAATTACAGTAGTTGAGGAGCCAGCTAAAATAATTTAGTGAAATGTTTCAATGGTAACGCAACATCCAATTTCAAAACGGCTTTCACAGGATGAATTTTGAGTTCGTAAGCTTTTGAATGATGCCTCATTTATGATTATTAAATATGTGAAATTAAAAAATCTGAAAACATTTTTACTGACCCCAAAAATTTTGAACAGAAAAGTTCAAAAAGCTGTTTATTCATAGCCTAGAAATCTACACGCACCCTAGTGGCAGAATTTATTTTGCCGCGAGTGTAGTCAACTCTCGGTAGACCTGAGAGCTGGAAAAACCAAACTCTGGTCAGGCCAATCACAGCGTGTGTAGAGTCAGTGGGCGGGCTTAACATAATGACGGTACGTCACGGCAGAGTTGCGGAGGTTCTGCATGCTACTCGTAAACAAAGAAGCTGACGAACAGCTTTTTGATTTTGAATCAGCTTTGGCCACGACTCAAGAAAGACTTGGAGTTAAGCTTTTCTTTGAGAAAAGAACAAAGAACAGCACTGAAGTCATTCTTAAGAATGACTGAATCCAAAAAATAAAAAGAAAGAATATAGGCCTAGCCGTTCAATAAAAACAAGTTTAATCTGTTTCTGCTTTGAAGAAGAAAATAGAAAAAAATCTGTTAATCTCCGAACAAAATACTTGTTTTTGTTTGTTTTAACAAGCCATTACATCGGTCGTGTCGCACTAAAGCTTTTTAGGCTGCGGTTTAAAACCAAAAAACAAAGGTAACAACTTGCCAACAAACTTTTAAAATAACCTCAGACCACAAAGGTAGACTACAAGTCTAAGACTAAACAAAATATGTTGTGTCTGCACATTGCCTTCAAAAACAAATAGCACAATCCCCTCTGGTGATTAAAAAAATAAAAAAAGTGGCCCACTCCACTCTTGAAGCTTGTGAAGAGAGATAAACTTCATCATATTTCCATACAGCCTGCTTACTAAAAGCATCTGACCCCTCAAGTTGGTCCATCTTTCTCTATACCCTCCAAAATCACCACCAGGCATCAGCAGGCCTAGCAGAGGAGATGTCAGCTGTTAATTATCATTGACAAATGACGGCACCTTCGGGCCAGGGGTCAGCTTACAATCAGTGACGTGAGCAGGTAGCTTGTCAGCAGGAGCCAGAGAAAATAGTTTCATCTATAGGAGGCTTTTGTTGATAGCTGAGAGGACCGGATGGACGAGGTAATTACATTTGCGAACAGCATGTAAGTTCTGCGTTTCCTCTATGAAGGTCAATAACAGAAGAAAAAAAAAGCAAGCTTAAGTATAACAAGCTTATGCTTCTGACTCAATGGGAACATTAAGGCCATGGGATTGATTCACAGGGAACATGTGCAAGCCATCGTATTGTGTAAATCAGAAGAGCGATGAGAAGCATCAGACTGTTATATATTCTTTTCAACACCTTAATTCAGTCAATTCAATTCAGATGAGTCGATTAATATTCATTAGCAGGCCTTCAAGAGTCTAACACTACCAAAGGTGCAGCACATGTTAACGCACATTAAGCTCTCAAGATGTTATTAACAAGCCTGTCAAATCTTACATCTTTACTAAAGCCAGTGTATTACATGATTTAACACTGTTTATACGTCTCATCCTTGGGGGTGGGTATGGAATCTTTTATAAAGGTGGCCAATTTACATGAGAAACCCAATATGGTGCAAAACATTTGTAAAACATACCCGTTTTATCGCAAATTAAGTTCTCTTTCACATCTTATTGTGCTTGAATTTTCGAATACACACACAAATATGTAAAAACACATTGTGTGAAGTATGTAAACACAGCTGGATGTCTCAAGTTGAGGTTAACAGTTGGGTGTAAATCGCATGTCTATTAGTATAATGAATCCTTGCATCCGGTCTTAAAGTGACAGCAACCTAATATACCTGCTGTGACATTAATGTTAATTAAAAAGAGAAAATAACTTACTGCTCTTAGCTGAATAACTTTTGTAGCTTTAATAGCAATAAATGTATGTTTAATTCATACAGTGAAGATTATGCAGTATTTTAATTTTACATTTGATTATTAAAAGTTCTGTACCATCTCTCACTACATGTAAATAACTCTATTGTACCTGAAAGTCATATTTTTGTTATATCGCATTTGTCCAATTTTTTTGTTCTTATTCTTATTCTTTGTTCTTATTTAATAACATAATAAAATAACTAAAATAACTTTTGAAAGTGATATATATATATATATTTTTATTATAAAAAATTCTCATATCGTGAAATAAGATATTTGGTCAAATCGCCCACCCCTACTTTATGTAAAAATGTTCATGTTTTAATTCCAAATAAATACCTAAATAGATTAATTGCAGAAATACTAAAAAGGGAAAATTAAATAATTTAATACAACAGTTTAATACAAAATGTAATCGTTTTTTTAAGAAATCGCACAAATCTGTGTTTATTTGATCAAAAATACAGTTAAAACTGTTTTCTATTCTAACATATTTAAAATGTCATTTATTCATGTTATGGCAAAGCTGTCGGCATCATTACTCCAGTCTTCAGTGTCACATGATCCTTCAAAAATCATTTGAATACGTTGATTTGCTATTGCTATTTCTTATCATTGTCAATGTTGTAAACAGCTGTGCTGCTTAATATTTTTCTACAAACAGTGATACTTTTTAGGATACATTTTTTGCATTTTGTTTTGTGATTTGCATTCGCTCAGCAAAACATAAAAAATAAATTCCAGCACTCATTATAACACACTAGTAACAAAACTAAACCTCTATACCAATGCTTCCTCTGTATTACATGTATCACGATTCACGGGCCATCTCATAAAATGGTGGGGACATAATCAGCCTAAGCAAAAAGAGGTGGAGACACTTCCCAAACATCCTCACCTTAAATGACATCTATGCAACTAATACTTACTATCATCAAGTAATTATCACTATCAGTTTCAAACGGATCTAACCACACACTTCATATCTAGTATCCATAGTTCCGTACTAATGCAGATTAACAGCTTTTCAGTGTGTGCCCTAAAAAACCCACATCTCTATTCATTCATTCATAAGCACATCATAATCAAAACACATTAGCACAGGGGATGAAGCTGTGATATGGTTTCTATGGCAGCAAGAGAGACACCCCCCACACTATCTATCGTAGCCTGGCCTTGCAAACACTCACCCAAGATGAACTCGGGTCACATGACTTACGCTTGCCTTTCTTAAGAGGATTAGAGAGTCTTTGATTTTCTAGCACAACAAGCTTACACGTTAATCAAACCAATCACAGCTGCAAGCTGGAATATATGCGACACATATCGGTGTGGATATCAGGCGTAACGCAAGTAGGATTACCAAACGCGCTATTATCAGGATACCGGTTGCCAAGCTATGCGAGATAGTCCCGCTTCTATTGGATGATCTGGTTAGGCATGCAAAGGTATATCGGATAATTGTCTGGTACGACAGAGAGTAATCAAGTCAAGGTCAATGTAGCGACAGGAGCTCCGCCATGAAAGGGAATACTGATAAATAAACATAAAACAGGCTCGTCTTCTACCTCGGGCCAGACGGTAGTCAAGCTTGACCGAGCACTTTGTAGGGAAGAAGAATGAAGCAGTGTAAATGACCCTCCTTGATAGCTGAGGCCCGGGGTCAGCCAGGTCAGAGCGGCCCACTGCGAGCATGCACTTGGAGGGGCGCACCGGGGTCGGCCTCACGTTTTGATCCTGGATCTCAACAAAGCACCAGGATGTGTTGGAACAAAAAGCACTTCCTGCAAAAGAGGCTGGGAAAACTACGACCAAAGAGCACCCCCACCAAGACCACCCATCACAGATGTCTGGTTTTCCCACTTCTTGCCAAAATTAGCATTCTAATTCCACCCGGCTGAAGACCACAAGATATTTTAGATTGATATACCAAAGACAGTTTTTATATATAATATAATATATATATATATATATATATATATATATATATATATATATATATATATATATATATATATATATATATATATATATATATATATATATATATATATATAGGTTAAAATGAAAAAAATTCTGATAATGTGAAAAATCATTATAATATTAAGTAAAGATCATGTTCCATGAAAATATTTTGTACATTTTCTACCATAAATATATCAAAAAAGTATTAGTAGTAGTAATATGCATTGCTAAGGACTACTTTAAAAGGCGATTTTCTCATTTTATTTAGATTTTTTTTTTTGCACCCTCAGATTCCAGATGTTCAAATAGTTGCATCTCAGCCAAATATTGTCCTAAAAACCATATATCATTGGAAAGCTTATTTATTCAGCTTTCAGATTATGTATAAATCTCAATTTCCAAAACCTGACCCTTATGACTGGTTTTGTGGTCCAGGGTCACATGTGTGTGTGTGTGTGTGTGTGTGTGTGTGTGTGTGTGTGTGTGTGTGTGTGTGTGTGTGTGTGTGTGTGTGTGTGTGTGTGTGTGTGTGTGTGTGTGTGTGTGTGTGTGTGTGTGTGTGTGTGTGTGTGTGTGTGTGTGTGTGTGTGTGTGTGTGTGTGTGTGTGTGTGTGTGTAAAAAATCTGGATTTATTAATTAAAATATAATTGTATTATTTACTCATATTATTATTATAAACAGTATAACTAAGTGACACCACAAATGTTATACTATATTTTAAATTAGAAAATATTAATATATTATACATTATATATAACAGTGACTGCATTGATTAAGCAAATTATTTAATAATTATTTAGAATAATCTGGATTCATTAACATTTAAAATGAGGGGGAAATTTGCATGTAAACTTTTTCTGTGCACAAACATATATTTTGTATGAAATTACTGCCATTGAAATGAGGCCCAACACATCTTTCACAAAGAAGGAACTAGATACCAAGTGACCAGAAAATGGATGATAATAAAAAGCCTCAATGTACACATTCTTTTAATTAAAATAAGAGGCAACTGTCATCAATTTCAACTGATGCTTTAGCATCGTCTCCAGGTGATAAACTGCTTCTAGTAACTGTCGACTATTGTATCACACTATCACAAAGCTCTCCGTGCCAAACACTGCTAGGCATCTATTCACACCTGAAATCTAACACAGCTCTGTTGGTCTCCCGTAGAAGAGGGGGCAGCCCAGTGGGTGAGGGGTTAACTGAGATAATGGTCTGCCTATCAGACGCTGAGGTCTTTGCATGAAAGATGCCAATGTGTGATGACGGCTGTGTGTGGGTTAAGAGCAACAGAGGAAGAAAGATAGATGGAATGAAAGAGAGAGAGTGAATGTGCTTATGTGTGTAACACTATCTGTAGCTAGTGAGAACATGTCTCGTGTCCAGCGGAGCAGAGAGTACAACGGTGTCTAGCATAACCCAGGTCTACAGAGGTCTCTCTGTAGACAATCAGCTGATCTTCACGTACAAGACAGCCATGAGAAATCATACAAGAGACATAAACATTCTTTGATTCCAATGAATCAAACAAACTTAAATGTAGGTCAATCAGCCATCTGTTACTTAACTAACAGACTTGACATATGTTGCATATGGTACATACAGAGCACTGATTGTGAGTTATGGAGATTTATCAAAAAACTTAAAGCAGTTACATTCTACATTAGCCAGAAAAACTAAGCAAACATGCAAACCTCAACAAACAACGTCGTCTTGGAAATATGATTTTCGAAATATTTTAGAAGTGGTAAGAAATATTTAATATTTTCAGACCAAGTACCATGTCTGATCCAATTAGATTATCCAAGTAACATTATTATTTTATATTATTATTTAATGCATTCTTTTTTTTTATGCATTCAAATATATTTTTAAATCCCAGTACCATCTAGGGGACACAGTTCAAGATCTACAGTCAACATGAAATGACATTTGAAACCCATTTTACTTCTATAACAATATGTTTTGATGAGAGAAAAAAAACATGTAGTTTTATATTTTATCCATCTGGAATTTATTGGTGGGTGTGTGACCCAGATCATGGAACTTAAATGACCTTGGTGACATTATGTATTACATTTTAGTAAAAAGACAAACAATTATTTTAAATTTATTGGTAGAAATGAAGTGTTAAGTAAAAATTGTTCATTTGGATTTCATGTTGACCTTAAAAAACATGGAAACTTGCTTAACTATTGTACACAGTGATGGCTAATTTAGAAGTCACTTTACATAAACTAAACCCGATTATGCTTTTGCTGTGGATATCCGATTCAAATGTTTGATAAATATTCTGCTTGACAGATGCAGCAAACAAAAAATGATTTAGAAATGCTTACCAAGGAGCCCCGTATATCCGGAATCCTTTAATGGTGACCTCAGAGTCCTGTAAGTACACACAGTTTGTAAGGAGGGACTGAACGTCGTCAAAATCCTCAGGCCTCAGCTTGGACACTGAGGGGAAACGGTAGTAATCCTGCTTTACGAGTTCCGCCATAAAGTCTTTATCGAAGGTAAGTTCGTGATTTCCAGCGATTACAACTTTGTACTCATAGGGAAGGCTGCCTGTAAGAGGAGACAGATAATGAGAATGACAGATTTCGGCAGCAAACAGACAACAATATTTTGCAGCATTGTGGCCATACGACTTCAAATGCTGAGAAGTGACATGCTAGGCCAGATACTTTAGAATCTAAAGGCTTTGACCAACCAAGCGAACTTACAGCTCACTGTGGCTGCCATTCGTAGGCGAAAGCTTGACTTTGATTTCACCAAATAAACAATCGTTTTGACCTCTGTAACCCTGAAGAACCTTGATTTCATCAAAGTGAATTGCTGCCGAGGCCAACGAGACCAGACTGAAGGGCACCTATTAAAGCCAACAGATGGGCATTTTTCAATTCCCAATTTGACCTCCTTCACCTCCAGTAACAGCAAAGGCCTTCCTACTCGTTAGAAATGCTGTGCACATTGCAGCTTCTTAAATTCAGTCAAAATGATGTAACAATAACTACGGTTTCTGCATCGACAGAATATACAACACTGATATGCATCAATCTTAAAATAGGGCACTGCCGAGATTTGCGATTTGCTAAATGGAAAACTCCTTTGCAGTTAAAACAAACCCTAAACAGCACAGCTTTTCAGTTCATAAATAAACCATTTTTGGTAGAAGTGACTTAAACAGTACCATTAATATTGACCTGTTGTTAGGAGTTTGTGTTGTGACAGTAGGGGAAGTTCTTGTCACCAAAGGCGAAAGGACTGGTTTTGCTCACTTACCTAACCAGTCGTTAAACTTCTTCACTTCAGACGGCAGGCCGAGCTCAGTAAAGTCGCCCGTGTGAAGCAACACGTCACCAAAAGGCATCTGGATTCCATCTGTCCTCGAGTGTGTGTCTGAGACGCAGACGAAGCGCGTATGACCCACGGGCTTCGGCGCATCGTAGGGAAGTGGCTCTACCCTGTGGGAATAAAGAGTGTGTTTGTTTCTAAAGGAATGTTTGTTTGTTATATGTACAGATGACTTTTATTAGCGAATAAAGAAAAGATTAAATATACCAAAGAAAACGTTATAAAAGCTTTATAAAAAGAGAATGACATTTTGAATGTTCATACAATGAATGTCAATGGGGTCCAAAACAACTTTAGTTGAATGGGGAAAGACAAAAAGGTTTGCGATTAAATGTATGTGAATTGATAGTGTAAGTGAACATCCCCTGTTTGAGCTTCTTATATGTGAACCATGTCATAGTTTACCCGTTTTCCCAGCATTATATATTGCGCTGATAAATTGCTCTGTACTGCACATCTGTACAAAGTACATTGCATTGGGTTACATAATAGAATTTAACAACAAGTAGACGTTTCTTCCACACTTAAGCTAAAAGCAATTCAATGGCACACATGCGTCCTGGTCGATCCCTTTTGCTTGTCCTGATGTGCCTTAATTGCATTGTACCATTAAAGCAGCAAAGGCTCGGCTAATCAGGCTGCTCCATTCTTTAGTATCTGCACCGGGTCTCATTATGCCATCATCAGCATCAGTCAATAATCAGGTTTCTTTAGAGGTGAGCTCTGACCCTGGGGTCAAAGTGCTATTGTTAAAGAGATAATCAACTCAACTAACCTTTGACCTTTCTCTGGCTAATAACAGTCTTACACTGTTTTAGCCTTAACATCTTTATTACCATTACAAGAAATTTAGGCCCAACTGCTTTAATGCTGAAAAAAGATGTAGATGTATTGGTTTGATATAGACATAACCTAAAATGTTTGTGTCTATGGTTCTTGCGTTCAGTCTAAAAGAACAAAAAATGAAGAATGAACAAATAGCCAATTTGAAACTGGACTAGATTTACACAGTGCCATTATCTCATAAACCTTGTTATGGACACCCCAAAAAAAATTGCCTCATTAAAATGCCTAATCTGCAACAAATATTAAGTTAAAAAGGTCACTTTAATTCATTACAACAGAAGTGAAGCCGCAGGAGCCTCTGATCACCTGGCAGGGCGAGATGAGACAAAGGCAGCCAGATGTCCTCTCTGTCAGCATTCTGTTCTCTCGTCAATCAATCAATTAAATCAATGTTTCAGTTACAGGAACACTGTACAAAGACACTCACATGTGGACGTGGGGGCTGGAAGCGGCTCTGGTTGATGTTGTAGTGGGTGAAGGCCTGGGTCGGGTTGGAGCTGTACTCATCCACGGAGATGGTGACCTTCCCCTGGGAGGATATTCTGCGAGCCATGGCACCTCTGGTTGGGGCATGAGCAGGTCACAGTGGTACAGTGCAGATCCGGTGAGCAAGCATCCTTTAGTCCCAAGGCTTGGATCTGAGTCACCACATGCACAGAGATGCAAAAGGTTAATGATGCAAATCCAAATACAATTAAACAAGAAGGTACTGAGGCAGTATCAACAATATATTAAGTAATCTGACCTCAAGGCAAATTTAATCTATGACTTTTTGGTAGAAATTATCTTATATATGCTGCTACTGATCTATTCTATGTGATATGGAAAAATATTATACAAAAGAAACATAAGAGTGAGAGTTAAGCGTTATATTTTTCGGAGCCCCTGAGTGAACATACGGAAAAAATGTGAGAAAGCTGAAAAAAAAAGTGCATTTGTGAAAGAAGGCAAAACCTTTGCGTTGCACCAAGAAACTTTGGTGCTTGACATAATATTAACTGGAAGAATACTTTTGCATAAAAACACTAATTTTTGCAAGCGAACACAAGAACATTGACATATTTTTTTCCATCACCATAACTCTTTAGAGGCGTACATTTTTACAAGAGAAGTATTATATCAGTTTACGTAAATCTATTTTTTTTTTCATATTAAGTTTGCCTAATTAAGTTCTTTTCATATCAACAGAAGCAAAAATTTTACTTCAGTGTTAATTTAATGATGAGCATATAACCTTGCCATCTATCAAAGGTTTTATGCTCACCATAAAATTAATAGTGTAGTAAAAATCTAGAAGTTCAGGAGTCCTAAAAATTACTTGGAAGAATAAAGAACCGGTAAGAAGTGAAGAGCTGAATAACAGATAACTTAAAATAGAGCAAAATGTGTTACATTGTGCTAGATATGATAGAATAGAAGAAGCTAAATGAATTGTTAAGAAATATTAAAAGGTGTTGCACTTAGCATTGGGTCCTAACCATCCTGTCAGGGTGTATTTTATGATAATGACCATTTAACTGTATGTTATCCCTTACATAACTTATTCTTTATCCTCAGCTCTGCTTCCTGTTCTTGCAACATGGATTTCAAACATTCAAATGCACCTTTCCCACAATGCTTTACTGCCAACAAAGACAAAAGCGCAATTCGTTGTTTAAAAAAAATGATTCTATGAATGTATATTTATCGTCCTTAATTTATGTTAATACGTTTTGCAGATAACTAAAAACACACAAGATAGTTTTAAGGAAAAAAATCCCTCATTGCATCTATTTATTTTGTTCAGCTGCACCGCCTCCACACACACAGTCTCTGGCGGGCTAACCTTTTGCCATAAACTTGAACTTTGCTCACCCTCCCTGGACGACTTCAGACCGGTCACGTTAATAACACTTATGACCAACAGCTCGAGGTGAGCTGGCAGCCTCCGACTCCATAATTATCTGTCAACAAAAGCCAAGCTTCTGAACTGGCTTCAGACTGCACGAGGAAAGTCTATATTTCATTGTACTGGTAATGCAAAATCTGTTCTTCTTACTAAAAGGAAGCAGAATCAAAAACGTTCATTCATACCGCATAAATAACGTATAATTTGTGCACAAAGCAAGGCACGAGAAAACATAAGCACGTAATAATCAATAAATATATCCCTTTCCACATAATTCCTTTATTCAGATGCCGAGCTATGAAGGTGAAAGAAACTTGACGGCGCGAAAATGTTACAGTGTATCGCTACGAAAATGTTATAACGTGTCCGCTGCGCTGGTGTAAAAATGTTACAATGTATCCGAGGCAATTTTAAACGATTTCCCTCGAACATGACAACCAGCCACCTCTAACCCATTACCGCTTTGTGCCTCGCTATTTCCCCCCCTAGCGCTCTTCTTCAAAAGCGACTTGTGTGTACCTTCTCTTTTGGCCCAAAAGCGCTCGGGGGTTGTCCGCTGATGTGTCAAAGACGACGGTCATCGGATATTTCGGAAGCCGTGAGGGGTTGAGGTCGCGGCGGCCAGGGCAGAACCTTCGACCCCCGGGGTCTCTCTCCACTAGCACTCTCACTGAAATGCGACAGACGAGGAAGGAGGGAGACAGAAGAGAGAGAACAGCCTCGATGTGAGAAGAGGGGGAGCCCGAGAGAGGAGTGCAATGAGCGCTAGCTGCCACTGGGGTCAGAGAGCACAGCAGTGGAGTCGAGGGGTAAAAACACGGACAGCCATTGGGTAGCACCTTTCACCGGAAGCGCACGCGATAGGTCAGACAGCCAATGAATTTGACAGCGCTATTTGCATATATTTTATAATAAAAATAGACTATCTTTAGGGTAAAATCTTTATATTTGTATAAACACGAGCTGGCTTTATGGTCTAGCACAAAGGTTTTCAAATAGGCCTATGTATATATTAACTTATGATAAAAAAGTTCAAATGTATTTGTAGACATTTTTTTTGCAATTAACATTGTTCCAAAAACAAAGAATACTGCCTTACAATTCCCAGTAAATTAAACAGTAAAATAAAATAAAAAATGACTGTATTAAACATATTTATTAATTTAATTAAAAGGATAGTTCACTTAAAAAAAAAGGAAAAGACAGTTGACGGCACCTATTGACTTCCATAGTTTTTTTACTACTATGGAAGTCAATGGGTCTGGTTACCAACATTCTTTTTTTGTGTTTGAACAATTTTCATTTTTGGGTGAAATATCCCTTTAACTTTAACAGCCTTAAAATCACCATGATATCAATATTGACAATTAATATTTTTTATGGAACATTGCTGTATTTGTTATAAATGATTTATCAATGCACATCATTATTATATTTCTAATTCCTGTGCCCCTGTATTTTTAATGAAAATAACCTGCCCTCCCTCTTGCAACGACATATCTGATGATGTGTTTACTGGCACGAGGGCGGGGCAACCTGTCACTCACATGACATCATAGCAATAGCAAACCACGACCATCCAATCAATTCCCGGCGGACACAATCAAGTCCCGCCCCACATTTTTTCTTGTTTGAAAAGACTTTTTACTCAGATATACGTCGCAATAGGAAAGGATGTATGTAATTTTTTTTTTTCTTTCCAGCTTGCTGGGCGTCCTGAAAACACCTACAAAGCGGTCTAGCACAGTTACCTTTCACTTATCACTAAATTAATTATTATCGCTAATAAATCTGCATCAGTTTACGTTCATAAAAGCAGGGCTGACATCTGGTTGATAAGGGCAGCGGCTGTGTCAACATTACAAAGCTTTAGGCAACTCATTTTTCATTACCAGCAGGGATACTGCAACAGACTCCTTACTGGCTAAAAAAAAAAAAAAACATTGGACAGCTGCAAGCTCATAGAATGCTGCATACAGAACCATATAAACTGAACATATCACATCAGCCTTGGGAATCCAGTCACATATCAAACTGATTTGAAAGTTTGCTTATGTATAAATCATTGAAGTTATGCTTGTAGAATATAAACATAATACCCCTCTTTTGTTACCTACAGTTGGAACCAGTTATTTTATTTCCTTTATGTCCATTTATTTACACTTTTATATGCTTGTTTCCCTAATTTTCTTTATGATACAGATGAGATGCACTTTGAAATACTATACAATAGAAATTCTATTGAATACTGTTTATTTATTGAATTGTTATAATGAATGTAGTGGCACTGCTGAGTAAAAGAGATCAAACCACCATGCTTGCATGCACACCCTGAAACCCAAATTTTGTTCTTGCATGGGCATGGATGTCATTATTTTGTATGCATGTGTGTGAGAGAAGAGACATTCTTTGAAGAACAGTGGGTGAGGGAGGCAGGGAAAGCAAGCTGAAAGAGAATTTCACTTCCATGGCAACCAGGCTGTTCAGGCTTCCGTGCCTTCTGTCATACGGCTCTATACTGATAGAGCCTGGCATCACCAGCACTGCTCTCTTGTCTGTTCAGCACAGGAGAGCGAGCGTCAGATCATTACTGCTGTTTTCCATTCAGAGCAGAGTTGTATTGGTGTATGTGGGATTGTGGATGTGCTGGTGGGTGTTTTGGTTGTTTCTATTGCAATATAAGGTGCCTTTGTTGTGTATATTCATCGCTAAGCCTTTTAAGGTGATAAAATATGATAAATGTTCTCAAAGGATGGATAAGATCAAATCCTCTCATGTCAGGATGATTCTCCCATGTCAGATAATACCAATTTAGGTCAACCAAACACCAAGCAATGCTTCGTTTGTTCAGTCTGTGGTGTAAAAGGTCGCATTAGCAATTAAAGAAAAAACATTTAAGCAAAACATGGTCAGGTCAAAGTGTCTGAATAAATTTGGTCCCAATTTTTTATTAATTTTACCGGTAGTCCACTGTATGAAGAATTTTTGGGTATAATATGTCACAGTTTACTTTATTTTGCCATCCTCACTTACATAAATGAACTATAGTGTCCTGCACCCACTAGTAAAAAAATATATCTGGTGTCTGAATAATTTTTGGTTTGTCTGTATATATGGCCACAACAAAAAATCTAAAAAGTAATTTTTATTTAAAGATAATCAAAAAAAAAGAAAGATGGTAAAAAGAATTGCATATTTACTTGAAAGAAGTATTCATTAAAGTCGATATTCAAATATACTTTTTAGCAGTAAAAACCACACACAAAATACAGTACAGTAAAGCTAATCCCTTTTTAAAATGACCGTTAGCTGACCTCCAAAGTAATGAATGAGGGAACAAATCCATAATCTAGAAAGGATGAATCAATACACACTAATTCCACATAATGCAATGGGGTTTGGGGCCTCTGCAGTGGTCACTGGGCATTTGCTGTCCCCTGCAGAGTTCTCACAATTGCAGCAGCTTGCCAGGAATCATTATGAAATGAATTGACTCTGTGAGGCTGGTGTAATTAGGGGGTGCAGGTCCACACTTCTTTGGACCGTCTTCTCTGACAATGACACATTAATTTCAATTATAAAACAGCTGATTCAAACCATTCATTGTGAGTATTTGGAATATTTGGGGTTAAAATTACAAAGATTCAATACATTTATAGATGGTGTAATATGAGAGAGTGATACATTTATGGGTAAATCGCATGCCTGGTTTATTTGACTCATACTAATGCTAAATATAAAATGGGAATGTATGTCTGTCATTGAGTTTGATATTGATTGCACAACCAAGCTAACCCAGTTTATGTCTCTTTCATGAACAAGAATATTTGTCAATATGTCAAAGGTGACATGGCACTGTCACTCCCTGGATCTTTGGAACTCCGGCACACAGTGTAACCCCCTTTGAGGAGGAAGGCCTGGTGCCCTTTGACCTTTTCAATAATTACCGGAGGACTGAGGAGTATAATAATGGGACACTCGGCTATTCCAATGCATAAGGAAAGAGGGGGCTTTTCTCTAGCGCTGCTGTCAGTCTTTGCAAAAGACATGTAGTCAATAGTAAATGTGCATTTTCACCATATGTCAAAACAACAGGATGTTTACTGTATTATCAAGGGGTTATAAGAACTATAATGGTCAAACTGAGATGTACAGTTATTGACATACACCAATCACTGATCGAGCAGGCATGTACAGTAGGTGCTGTTTACACTGGCTGTGTAACAAAGTAGGATTGTAACAAAGTGGGATTGCAAATTGATTTTGAAGTTAACTAATCATTAGAAGAGATTCCCTCAAGCTTTTCTCACATTACTGCATGTATTGATGCTGCTTTCAGATACCATACACATCCCTTGTGCCACTTGCTTTGCAAAATGTTAACTATTTCAAAGACTATTATTGCTCATACCTAGGATTAGGAGTCCTTTACTACTGAATCTGAATGATACCAGAACACAACCAGCTATAATACCTTAAAAACTGCATTAAAACACTATAGAAACCACTCACAACACCTAGCATGCTGGATTTTGTTTCGCTCACAATTTCTTTAAATGGTGTATCATCTAGCAACACCCTAACAACTTCCCAGAACACCCTGGCATCTGCATTGCAACACCTTAGCAACCACTCACAACAACTTAGCATACAGGTCCTTCTAAAAAAAATAGCATATTGTGATAAAAGTTCATTATTTTCCATAATGTAATGATAAAATCAAACTTTCATATATTTTAGATTCATTGCACACCAACTGAAATATTTCAGGTCTTTTATTGTTTTAATACTGATGATTTTGGCTTACAGTTCATGAAAACCCAAAATTCTCTAAACGAGCTATTAACCTAATCATCTGAATCAACTAATTAACTCTAAACACCTGCAAAAGATTCCTAAGGCTTTTAAAAACTCCCAGCCTGGTTCATTACTCAAAACCGCAATCATGGGTAAGACTGCCGACCTGACTGCTGTCCAGAAGGCCATCATTGACACCCTCAAGCGAGAGAGTAAGACACAGAAAGACATTTCTGAACGAATAGGCTGTTCCCAGAGTGCTGTATCAAGGCACCTCAGTGGGAAGTCTGTGGAAAAAGTGTGGCAAAAAATGTGACCGGACCCTGAGGAAGATTGTGGAGAAGGACCGATTCCAGACCTTGGGGGACCTGCGGAAGCAGTGGACTGAGTCTGGAGTAAAAACATCCAGAGCCACCGTGCACAGGCGTGTGCAGGAAATGGGCTACAGGTGCCGCATTCCCCATGTCAAGCCACTTTTGAACCAGAAACAGCGGCAGAAGTGCCTGACCTGGGCTACAGAGAAGCAGCACTGGACTGTCACTCAAATTTTGCATGTCATTCGGAAATCAAGGTGCCAGAGTCTGGAGGAAGACTGGGAGAAGGAAATGCCAAAATGCCTGAAGTCCAGTGTCAAGTACCCACAGTCAGTGATGGTCTGGGGTGCCATGTCAGCTGCTGGTGTTGGTCCACTGTGTTTTATCAAGGGCAGGGTCAATGCAGCTAGCTATCAGGAGATTTTGGAGCACTTCATGCTTCCATCTGCTGAAAAGCTTTATGGAGATGAAGATTTTGTTTTTCAGCACGACCTGGCACCTGCTCACAGTGCCAAAACCACTGGTAAATGGTTTACTGACCATGGTACTTACTGTGCTCAATTGGCCTGCCAACTCTCCTGACCTGAACCCCATAGAGAATCTGTGGGATATTGTGAAGAGAAAGTTGAGAGACGCAAGACTCAACACTCTGGATGAGCTTAAGGCCGCTATTGAAGCATCCTGGGCCTCCATAACACCTCAGCAGTGCCACAGGCTGATTGCCTCCATGCCACGCCGCATTGAAGCAGTCATTTCTGCAAAAGGATTCACGACCAAGTATTGAGTGCATAACTGAACATAATTATTTGAAGGTTGACTTTTTTTGTATTAAAAACACTTTTCTTTTATTGGTCGGATGAAATATGCTAATTTTTTGAGATAGGAATTTTGGGTTTTCATGAGCTGTATGCCAAAATCATCAGTATTAAAACAATATAAGACCTGAAATATTTAAGTTGGTGTGCAATGAATCTAAAATATATGAAATTTTAATTTTATCATTACATTATGGAAAATAATGAACTTTTATTATTATTTCTTAAGAAAGTGTACAGCAACCACTTAACAATGCCCTAGCAACAACTCAGAACATTCAAGCATACACCTAGCAACACCCTAACAACTACCAGAACAAACTAGCATCTGCATAGCAACACTTTAACAACCAGTCACAACAACCTAGCATAGTGTGCGCTTTTGCACTTCAAGCACCGCTCACAATTTTTTTTAGAAAGTGTAAAGCAACCTCTTAGCAACACCCTAACAACTACCCAGAACACTCATATAACCACCTATAAACGTCCTAACAACCACCCAGAACACCCTAGAAACTCACAAAACCCCAGTGTCAGCTTTTGCACTTATAAGCACCACTTAGCCTACTGTTTCTTCAGAAAGAGTACAGCAACCAACAACTCAGAACATTCAAGCAACCACCTAGAAACATCCTAACAACTACTCAGAGCACCCTAGCTTCTGCATAGCAACACCTTAGCAACCACTCACAACAACCTAGTATAGTGTCAGCTTTTGCTCTTGTAATCACCACTCACCATTTCTTCAGAAAGTGTAAAGCAACCACATAGAAACACCCAAGCAGCCACTCAGAACACCTTAGCAACCACTTACAACAACCTAGAATAGTGCTCGCTTTTGCACTGATAAACACAACTCACCATTTATTTTTAAAGTATAAAGCAACTATAAGTGACAACCAACAAGAACACCCAATAAACCACATAGAAATTCTCTATAGAAGCCACACAGAACCACTTAGCTGCCATGAAGCAACACCCTAGCAACCAGCTAGAACACCTTAGCAGCATAACACCTTAGCAACCTTTACAACACCCCAGCATAGTGCTGGCTATGCACTGAAGAAAGTGTAAAGCAACACTCTGGCAGCCACCTGAAAATAACCACTCACATTTTCTTTAGAAAATGTAAAAAAGTCATTTTCATGAACACAGCTAAACAGTGTATAACAGCTACCACAGTTCAGAAGAATAATCTCCTGAAGATGAAACAGGTTACATTAAGTAGGATACTCATCAGAGTACAAATCAGAGTTTTGGCTCTTTCCCCCTTTCTCAATTAAATCAAGCAATTAGCAAAACAACTTTCATATGAATTGCATTAAATGTTCTTTCTCAAAAAGAAAGTGTAAAAATGGAGTTTGAACGTTTACAGGGCCTGACCTCACAAATGTGCCTTGACTTATAATGGACCTGTGCCCTTTTTGATATTTATCAGGTCTTGAGAAAATTAAAGGTCTTAAAAGGAGTTTTTCACCAATTCCGATTTTCACAACAACTGATAGGTTTGATATGGCAGCGGAAAGTAAATCTTGCCCAGCAAATGAAGTATTGATTTGTGTCTCTCTGGCCTTGCTATCACCTTGTCCTCAACGCTGTGATACACTGACTTGTTTCCATGGGCTATAGAGAGAGGGTATGACATGTGTCTCGGTAAAGAGTTTATTTAGACCTCAACCTCGTTCCCACCCTTCCCGTCATCTCAGGACCTCTGTGTCTCTCAATCTGTGATTCAATTAATTCTTCTGTCGTCAATCACTGATGTTGCCAAAGCAGGTTTATCAAAGGTTACACTTCTTGCAGTCTTCCAGAAAGGACAGACATACTACTTGTTCAAATGAAAGAACTGAATTCTATTAATACTATCAGTCTATCACATCCAAGTCACACGTAGCCTACCTCCAGATCGCATGGGTTTAGGACCACAGAGAAACCTTCATGAATTTTAATGCCTCGGTTCTAATATGTTTCAAGTGGGGAGCTAGCAAAGCAGCAGAGATTACTGCAATGATATGCATCTTTTTGTGTCATAAATTTCAGGGCTCCGCTGACAACTGTCTGGTTATTATGTGCTCACATTGGTGAAGCAGTGAATGAACTGCCTCGTTGTTACTCGCTGACAGCACAGACAGGAGCTTTGTTTGAGGAATTATGGTATTCAATTTCGCATCAGTGACAAACTCTCTTCCTGTGTCATAAAAACAACGATAACAGGACAGATTTTATGGCCATCCACCTCAGCCTCCGTCGCTCAAAGTGGCCTTGTGAATTTCAATGGCATGAAACAAAGGAAAGAGTGCATTTGTGTTCCTGCTGCAAAATAGGAAGTTTGTGGGCAGTCATAGAGTTTTACCTCAAGCAATAACAAACAATCTATAGCCTCTGTTCCTCATTCTCCAAGAGAGCTAATATGTATTTCAGCAACACTGTTCCAATCACTCCGCTTGTTTGTGTTTGCATGTTTCAGAAAGACTGAGGCCGCATCCACACGGAGCCAGAGCTTTCCCTATCCAATCTTTTTTTCCCCTCATCTCAAGAAATACCAGCGTACACACGAAAACACTAAAACCGATTAAAAACGATGTAGTATACATGCCAGACCCGTATGTGGCGCTGTAATTCTGCCACAGATACACTAAAAGCGAAGAAAAAGACTATGGCCCTGTCCCAAGCAATGTGCACTTTCGGTCTTGTGGACTTACAATGTCCGCTGCGTGCGCGTGTCCGTTAAATCCACAAAACCGTAGGGTGTCCCATTCTTCATTAAAGCTTAAAGAAGGGTGCTCGTGAGCGCCCCCCTTTGCAGTTGCTATGCGCCCTCGATGCGCACTTCAGCTGAGCCCGCAAGTGCGCGAGATACGCAGAGGACCTTTACCCGGTAGTCAAAGCGGCATTACGTCGTGAAAGTGCAGACTCATTGAAAGACCGTGAGGGTTTAGGGTGCCATTTGGGACAGGGCTTTGGAGCATGCGCATGCGGTGTCTGACTAGGGTCAAGATGCGGGGTGATGACATCATCGTTTCACAAAATACACGGATTGGCTGTACACACGAAAATGCAAGGGTGTCATTTTCAAAAAATACGCCCAGGCGATGAAACGCTGATATGATACACAATTTTATATACAGTTAAACGCGTCTCCATGTGTACGGGGCCTGACTCGATCTTTCTGCGAGTTACATCATTATGCCAGTAGGTGGCGCCAAGTGACTGTCATTAATTAATTCATTCAAACAATCCATTCAAAACAATGGCTGCGTCTGAAATTGCATATTCTCTTGAGTAGGCTATGTATTATTTTGAATAAGACCTAAAAATTATGTTCTGTATTACATTTGCCATTTGCCATTTCACATGACATTATCTGGGAAGTCTCTGCCATTCACAAATCCTGTCCCGTGGCCTTATTGGATAGTAAAGTATCCATCATATGCACACTTCAGAATCTTTCCGGAAGAAGTATGTCATTCAAGTACTTTTTTGCCTACTTTTTTATGAGTACTGTGAATTTCGACATACGTCTTTTGTCACAAACTTGTTCGCCTACTATATAGTAGAGAAGTATGTGATTTCGGACCCAGCCAATAATCATTGAATAATTTGCCCAACTGATTCGTTCAAGGCAATGATTAATTTGGGAATTTAACATGTAAGGGTCAATGAATCATTTACTCAGCTGATTTGTGCAAAATTCAAGAATGAATCAATGACTGTCTTAATGATTCACTTAAACACATTTATTAAAATCATAAAAATAATAATTCAATTTTTCTAATAATCATTTATTTACTCAAATGATTCGTTCAAATCAGATTCATTTATAGGAACAAAACATGGCGGATACGCATGACGGTTTCTTTTGCTTTGTTTACAACATTTTTTCGTTGGCAGAGCAAAAATAGACAAAGTAACTGCAATATTGTAACTTATATGTGTAAATTCTTGTTTCTTCACATCACTGGGCAAATCAGAATACATTTTACAAATTAAAATGATATTTGGTCACGGTTATGCTAATACAGTAGCCAATACAGTTACTTTAGATGTTTGGGATTGAGCACATATGCCATAACCTATCTCTTTCTATCCCTGTTATTACCTTCCTCAACATTTCCATATTACAGTATTAGACTGCATTTAGGAAATTGAGTCGGATGGGCAGTCCATCAGAGACTACAACTGAACTGTCATGTCTTCTAGGCTATACAGTACATGTACAGAGTGAGTGAGCAGGTATATTTTCATACAATTGAGGTTTTTTTTTTCTTGGTGCTTTACTTTTGGCTAAATGTAGTGAAGCGGTCTCATCTCCTGTTGTCTTAAACTGTTAACAACGATACAGCTAACAAAAGACCCCATAAAATTGTTGTGCCAAATGTAGCTTTTGAATACTGCATTTTCACTAGATATTTTGCAGGTTTATAGCTGTTTTAAGGGTGTTTTAAGATTTACTTTTTACACAGGGCTTATGATTGGAGTTCATTTGCAATATTCTGGAATAAGAAAAATTCTGTATGTGGTCTAAAAACACACAAAATTATGAATATTTTATGAATACACATAACTATGAATGTTAAATGAATATTTAATTAAATGTTAAATAATTTTAATGTTAAGGATGATGATGATTTCATGACCCCATTATTATGAAATCCTGTAGGCCTGCAAGGACAAGGAATGTGAATATTTATTATTTGGGATTTTAGGCCATCTGATCACACAGTCCGACTAATTCTGTAGAATTCAGGCAGATCTGAATAGAGGAGTCATGTTCAAGATCACAGATGATGGATCTTCAGAAAGCCATGAGCAAACATGACACCTCCTCTCTGTCTTCATACTGTAATCCACAAATTAAACCCTTAATCAGAGTGAGGATGACCCAAATCCCATTAACAGCCCTTAAAGCGGCTGTTGCTGAGCCTAATTAAAAATAAAGTATACTCAGATCTGTGTGTAATTAGCAGCATCTGAATGAGACAACAGTATGTGATATTATTATTTATTAAAGAGAATTGTATCCAGTAACAAATTATCTTTCATTTTTTATTTATTTTTACAAGTAATTGTTTTGTTTCATATTTAAAAATGTCGGTTAGAATCAACTGTTGTGGGTCCATGTTTTTCTATGCCTGAATGCACACTGACTCATGGGGACTTGTGTCAGGAGGAAACAAGCTTATAAATCATACAGAATTAGCATGTTTTTATTGTATTTTTTGAAAATGTTTGTACAGTATAAAAACCATTACCTGTATGGAGAATCCCCACAAAGATATAGTGAACCAACAGGATTGTGTGTGTGTGTGTGTGTGTGTGTGTGTGTGTGTGTGTGTGTGTGTGTGTGTGTGTGTGTGTGTGTGTGTGTGTGTGTGTGTGTGTGTGTGTGTGTGTGTGTGTGTGTGTGTGTGTGTGTGTGTGTGTGTGTGTGTGTGTGTGTGTGTGTGTGTGTGTGTGTGTGTGTGTGTGTGTGTGTGTGTGTGTGTGTGTTTTCTCCGACGTATAGGCGTTCTATATTGTATTATGATGTCTGTTTTAGCTCTCTGGCGCCTCTTGCTGTTATATCATGAATGCCACACAATTCTTATATATATATATATATATATATATATATATATATATATATATATATATATATATATATATATATATATATATATATATATATATATATATATATATAAAAGAATTGTCTACTTTTTCTAGTTTGCTGTTATGAAAATGGCTGCCTGGGTTAGGATATTGCAAGGGACTGTAAAATACAAAACTGTCTTGCACAGTGTAAGGTGCAAACGATATATATATATATATTCTTAATGGATCTATCTCAGTTTTATAAAGGGTTTTGAGTCAAATAACCTCAAATAACACCATTTATATTGTTGGGTAACAAGTAGCCTAATCATTCATAAAAGATGTATATGACATGTCTATAATGCTAAATCGATTCTAAATCGATAAATTATTCATTAAAATTCCTATCGAACAAAATAATGGCTTTATATTTTTGTGTTATCTTTTACATTTTTGGCTGAAATGTTTTGTTTTTCACATTTGTGTGTTTGTTAACCTTTCTCTGAAAGATACACTTTTCAGTCAAGCTGTTAATGGCAGGTTTCATTGTGTAACTGTATTTTTTTATTTTTTTCTGTAACGATGGAAATGTTCAGTACATTTTTTTTACCCTAGTCAATACAAAATCTCCCCATAGCAATATTCACAGAAATAAAAAGTGTGAAGTAAAACCAGCCACATTCTCGTTGTGTGAATGTGCGAGTCAGTGTGTCAATCTGGATTAGCTCCTCTAGATGGCGTACAAATTCTTCACTAACAAAGTTCCCATGGCAACGATAAACGCTGCTGATAGACGGGGTGGGATTGGGGGGTGTTCTTTTGGTCTGGCCATGACGTCATAAACAACACCGCTACTTTCCCAGCCGGTTCCGCGTGCAACACCCGAGAGAAGACTTCCACCGTTTTCGTAAACCAAATAAAGTATCATACTGAGGTAATTTCCTTTCTGTGTCTACTTTTTCTAGTTTGCTGTTATGAAAATGGCTGCCTGATATTGCAAGGGACTGTAAAATATAAAACTGGTCTTGCACAGTTTAAGGTGCAAACGATTTGCTTAAAGTCATTTAGTGAAATTGAACGAATAAGTGAATTTAGCCTAATGCAAATAAACTGCATTTATTGCATGTCTACTAGTTGGACTGGAATTTAAAAATGTAAAGGTTTCTAAAGTGTGTCAAAACTTATCCTTTTCAAAAGTTGTAGTCATGAGATATGCTAAGTTGTACAGACAGTTTCTGACACATGTACCTTTACTTTTCTCTCTCTTTTCCTCACTCTCTAAGACACACACACACACACACACACACACACACACACACACACACACACACACACACACACACACACACTTCTCAATCCATGCATGACTCTAGGTGGCAGAGGATCTCCAATATGACAGCTCTATGGCTAATATGAAACGTGACTTGAGATGCTCACTCGTGCATCGCTGGAGAAAAACGAACCTCCTAGGACTGACTGAGCCACCCTTGTCCCCCCAGCAAGTTCCATTACTCCTCATTTGGGATCATGAACCAAAGATCAGTGTCTGCAGCTCCTCCATCTCTGGTTGTGCTGGACCAATCCATTGAACAGCAGAGCAGCCAAATGAAGGTTAGCAAAGCCCCTCGTTTGATTGTAGCTTTAATGACCAAATTTAATGTCTGATAACGGGGAACATCTTGATCGAGGAAGGATCCCGGAATATCTCGCACGTTTCGGAGTGTAGATTTGGTTGGGAAGCCCCGGGGTTTCCGATATAATGGAGGTAGGTTCAGGGACGTGCCAACACCTCTGTCCCCATCACAAGCTCCACCAGCAACAGCAGCTTCAGCTGAAGAGGAAGACCGTCACACATGCTCTCGAAGACCAGAAAAAAGTAAGTTCAGCATATTTTATTCACATTGTCGAAAAATTCATAGCTATATTTTGTATTTGATGCAAAAACATCTCTGAAATCTCCTTGCCTATTTTGCTCGCAAGGTGGACGTTGGGAAAAGCAGGTTATTTCTTTGAGACCAAACTATTTTCATTCACACATTTGTCTCATTCAAGAATGCTTGAAGATGGAAAAGCAACTTTTAAAATTAAGACATTTTAAAGGGATAAATTCTGCCTTATTTGACCCAATCCCATGACTTTTCCACTCTTTCTTCAGTAAAACACAAAAGATGATATTTTGAAGAACTATTTCAATTGAAGTAAATGGGGTCCAAAAAACATTTTTCTAAATATCTTAATTTGTGTTCCAGAAGAAGAAAAAAACGTTTTTTGAGCAACACGAGGGTGAGTAAATGATGACAGAATTGTCAAAAAACCGAACTATCCTTTCATAAACAATTACACAATACAAGTACTTAGTAGTTTCCTCATGAATGGTAATTTCCGAGCCTTTGTTCCCTGAATATTCCAAAACACGTGTGCTTAGAATAAATTAAAGTGAATGTTCAAGCGGCACGTCATCCATATGGTCTTCAGAGCGTGGAGTGTTTCTATTGACACTGGTACCCCAGATGCCCATATTCGAACAGCTGGGGCACCATCCATGCTCGTGCTTTGAAGAAGCCAGATTCCATGTTAACTGTCAAATACATTAGTTAATTTGCCATGATAGGTGAGGGTGATTAGATCTAATGATTTGCTGGGTGTTAGACAGACCTAGAGGCCCTCGTAGGAACCTAAACATCATAAAGAATCAGGCTCAAATGAATCCGTCCTGATGTATGCCAGGCTAATTGTCTGGATGAACTAGACTTATGATTAGCAGCATGTGTTGGTTCAAAAATTATATATATATATATATATATATATATATATATATATATATATATATATATATATATATATATATATATATATGAAGCATTGCTTGGTGATTGGTTGACCTAAATTGGTATTATCTAATTGTGTAATTACATTTAACAGCTGACAGCTGATTGGTTGATTGTAATCCATTACATAACTTTATATCAAAGTTATCTGACGTTATCAAGATGAATTTGTTCTGACACAGTTTAACTCTGAGTTCTTGTCATATTTTCGAAACTATAGCGAATAAACTGTGATAATGTGAGAAAATGTTGAAGGTGTCTGAATAAATTTAGGTTTGACTGTATATATAAACTTTGGTTGACAGTACTACCCTGGTTTTATGTCCCTAAAAATATCTCATTTAATTTTAGAAAAAAATAAACTCATCATTATCAGACAAGATGTAAAGTCAAGTATTTTTTGCATTTTTACTGTATTTATGAATAGACCAATTTATGAATAAAAGGAACTTGAGACCATTTAATTAAGAATCATGAAAAAAATGGCTCAAACGTGGTATTAAAAATTTTTTTTAGTGTCAATGCATAGGGTCAATGGATACTGGCATGTTCTTAGTCCTTGTAGAATGTTGAAACGTTCAACTTCAGATTTCCCCTCCTTCTGTGGCCAATAAAGAATGTTTGCTCAGTTCACCTGCAGTGCAGCTGCACATTCATTATGACAATAAGGGTGTCATGGCTTGACAGTTCAACAAAGAACAGGTTGTTCTCGAACCCTTGGCATACCCCATTTTTCTGAATTAAAACGAGATGTTGATTTTATGTATGCAGGTCTTCTCCAGCAACCGTTTATATCTCTGTGTGTCTGTGCGTGGTTTTCCAGCAGAATTTCCACTGAGGTCTGCAACATAAATCCAGATTAAATTGTTGAAGCCCTCTCAGTCACCCCCCTCTGAATGCTTTTCTTTCACGACCGAGTTGAGCTCGGCCTGTGGACTTGTGTGTTAATTCACTGTTAGCCCTGTCATCGCCATTAACTGGTTCCACTGACACGGAATCTAATCACTTTATAGGGGCCGTGAGGAACGAAGAATTGTCCAAAGTCCTCCTTCTCAATGAAGAAGAGCTTGCCAGTAGACATTAGGCTCCACTGGCCTGACGGACTAGCAAAGCTAAAGTTCATTTCGCTAAACTTTGCTGTAAGTGTGTTAGATGCACATGCGAGCTGTTCTGATTTAGCTTTATATTCCAGGCACTCGCCCAATCAGGTTACACTGGGGCGAATATCAACATTTCTGGTTTGCTTTCATGTCTTTTGAGTTTTTTTGTCAATGCACAGTTTTTCAGTTGTTGGATTTGTTGGTTCACCTGTACTTAGAAACAGAGAATGTGGTCCAGCGTATATGTTCATATTAAATTCTGACACATTTTCACTATTAATTCTTGAGTCCTGAAGGTTGAAAAGTTTACAAGTGAGTTGAACCAACAGGTGCATTAGGCTAAGCCACTCTATGAGCAATTACAGGAATTAAAATGTTATAATTATTTAATTATAACAAGTTTGAAGGGTGTTTAACACAAAATACATAATCACAGCCGTTCACCAGTAGGTGGCGACAAGTGACTGTCTTTTATTCATTCATTCAATTGATTCGTTCAGAAACACTGATTCATTCAAGAACCAAACAAGTGTCAGTGAATTATTGAATCATTAAAGGGTTAGTTCACCCAAAAATGATTCATTACTTACCCTCATCGTTACAAAGTCCATTTCACTACAGTGGTTCTACAATCATTTTATGAAGCGACGAGAATAGTTTTTGTGCAAAAAAAAAATATATATATATATATATATATATATATATATATATATATATATATATATATATATATATATATATATATATATATATATATATATATAAATATACATAGTGATGGGCCGATTTCAAAATACAGCTTCCTGAAGATTCGAAGCGCTATGAATCAGTGTATCGAATCAGCGGTTCGGATCGCCAAAGTCACGTGATTTTCAGCGGTTTGGCGATTTGATACAAATCATGATTCGATCAACTGATTTATAGTCTTTATTTATTTACTTATTTTTTGCGCACAAAAACTATTCGCGTCGCTTCATAAAATGATTGTAGAACCACTGCAGTGAGATGGACTTTGTAACGACGTCTTTAGTACCTTTTATGGGTCTTGAGAGAGGAAATTACATTGCGATGTAACGGAGGCCTTTCTGAGCCATCGGATTTCAACAAAAATATATTCATTTGTGTTCCAAAGATGATTAATAATTAATGACAGAAATATTTTTGGGGGTGAACTAACCCTTTAAATATATTGATTGTTCAGAAACATTTAGCAACAAACCGACTGTGAGTAATCATTTGCTAACTCGTTCACTCCGATTCATTCAGACTGGTTTAGTAACCAACTAATGGTTTTTGAATCACTCAGTCCATGGATTCGTTAATTCTCATGTGGTGTTTGGGACGGATTGACAGAGCAAGTAGCGGGCGATATTGTGTCTGAATTCTGAAATGTAAGTAGGCTAATATAGGCCTTTTTCACAGCAGCGCCATCTTTGATTTTTAACGAGAGTGAAAGCGAGGTGGTGAGGGATAGATATACATCCCTTCAGTGGGTTATAACTTACTGTTATTTAATGCGTTTTTGGATTGTTCTGCTAATGAAACACTGCAAAATATCTTTCCAATAAGTTTTAGTATACAAAAAACTCCAGATAACATGAGTTGTGGAAAATAAGTGATTTATGAGCTTTATACAGCTTTTTACAGCGGATGCCATTGAAAACACGGTAAGTCGTACCCTCACAGCCTCGCTTTCATACCGGTCATGGCGCTGCTCTGAATAAGGCCTATTAACTTTGGTGAACTGTTGTAGCAACATAAAGTGTGCAGGTGCCATTTTAGAAGTTTGGTTGCGTTGAGATGAGTAAAAACAGCATTGCTATGCAAATATGAATGTAATATTTCAGTCCTAGTTTAACCTATTGACACGTTTTAAAGTTATGTTTCTTGTGTGATTGTTTATCTCAGAAAATCCACCATCCACTTCGCTGCCAATGTCTGCTTTGTTCTGAAGCCTTTTTGGGCTTTCAATCAGACGTCTATTTCTTTTTTACAGAGCTTCACAATGAACCTGTTTTTATGAATTTCAAAAGGTATTGCGTTGGCCGGGAATCGAACCCGGGTCAACTGCTTGGAAGGCAGCTATGCTCACCACTATACCACCAACGCAGACGAGATATTGGTGGCTGTATGTTGTATTACAACACATTAGCAGCGGGCATGCGCAGAGGGACTGATGGCACGTGCTATCGGAATTATCTTAAAGAGATCGTTCATTGCCAAAGTTTTTTTATTTAGGAATTCGCTTCAGAAGGCCTTTATTTACCCCAGGAGACGTTATGATGAATAGCTCCACTTGTATGGGCTTCAAAACAGAAACTGACATTATAAAGCTTGGAAGAGCCAGGACATTTTTTTAAAATAGAACTCCAATTGTTTTCATCTGAAAGTGAGAGAAAATGTCATATACACCTAGGATGACTTGAGGGTGAGTAAATCATGGGCTAATTTTCAATTTATGGTGAACTATCCCTTAAATAGGAGTTTCCTAGTAGGAAATTGAACATGAACGCACTCAAGTTGTATTTACTCTGAGATAATTTTGATACGTGTGACTGTGACTCCAGTGGTTTAACCTCAGTTTTATGAAGCAGGGCTAAAAAACGAACAAACATAATTTACCACTATATTTACAGTATATTGATCTCCAATGTGCTCTCACGCAACAGCGTCTGCTCTCGCGTCAACACAACACGCATGCGTCGTGCTCTCTTGAAACAGACTGTCCTACCTAAATGCATAATTCATTAACAGTATGAACTGTTTCTTTAAATTTTTATGCTTGAACATTTTCCTCTCTTGCTGTGCCATTGGATAACATCCTCTGTAGGACACTACAGAGTGTGTGACCTCTTCATTTACTTCTTGTAATGCTAATTCACATTTTTTTTCTTCTCTAGTACCATCAGTTGCAGTTTGGGTTAAATTAGGTGAATGACAAGCCAGACACTATTGCATTGTGGAAATTTGTTTATTTCGTCACAACAATGTTTGAATTCAAATTTGAATCCAATGGAAAATATTGCATCCTGATTTTAAATGTAATTGTATTTATTGCACTCTTTACAATCCCCTGGAGTTTAAAAAAGCAGAACTGATACTACGCTATACTTATCAGTGCATCGCTGCACCTTTACGGGAAACATTTTTGATAGACATGTTGTGTCTTTCTGAAATCCATTGGAAGTTAAGATATGGACATTTTATGATAAGGAAATTCTATCTTAGCAGATCTCGTACCCCTGCCAATTTCCATTCCATTTCTTTTTGTCCTTCCTTTGAGCTGGAAGCTCAGTGGCACAGTGTACTGTAAATGGCCCCAGTGATGTGATGGGAGATGACTGGTGTTCTGATAGACTCTGAGTTTTCTTTCAGTCTCTTAGCCCAGTTACTTTGTATGCTATTGAAGCACACTGGATAAGATCAGATGCATGTAGATAAGTATAGGGTGAATTCAGGTCAATGTGGCTACTTTGGTTATGTCAAAAGTGGACTGATTTACCTGAATTCACCCTAATTGTAATAAGGAAAAATTAAATATGTACCCAACTAATATACCCAGATGAGGCATAACATTAAGACCTTTTATTATAATCCCTCTTTTGCTGCCCAAACAGCCCTGACCTGTCGAGGCATGCAATAGACCCCTGAAGGTGTGCCGTGGTATCTGGAACCAAGATGTTAGCAGGAGATCCTTTAATCCTATAAATTGCGAGGTGGGGCCTCCATGGATCGGACTTGTTTCTTCAGCACATCCCACAGATGCTCGACTAGATTGAGATCTGGGAAATTTGGAGGCCAAGTCAACACCTCAAACTTGTTGTGCTACTCAAACCATTCCTGAACCATTTTTGCTTTGTGGCAGGGCTCATTATCCTGCTGAAAGAGGCCACAGCCACCAGGGAATACCGTTTCCATGAAAGGGTGTACATGGTCTGCAACAATGCTTAGGAAGGGGGAATGTGTCAAAGTAACATCCACATGGATGGCAGCACCCAAGGATTCCCAGCAGAACATTACCCATAGCATCACTGCCTCCACCGGCTTGCCTTCTTCCCGTAGTGCATCTTGGTGCTATGTGTTCCACAGGTAAGCAACGAACACACACCTGGACATCCATGTGATGTAAAAGAAAACGTGATTCATCAGAGCAGGCCACCTTTTTCCATTGCTCCGTCATCCAGTTCTGATGCTCACGTGCCCACTGTTGGTGCTTTCAGCAGTGGAGAGGGGTCAGCATGAGCACCCTGACTGGTCTGCGGCTATGCAGCTCCAAACACAACAAACTGCAATGCACTGTGTATTCTGACACCTTTCTATCAGAACCAGCATTAACTTATTGAGCAATTTGAGCTTCAGTAGCTCGTCTGTTTTGGACCACATGGGCCAGCCTTCGCTCTCCAGGTGCACCAATGATCCTTGACCCCGCCTATGACCCTGTCGCCGGTTCACCACTGTTCCACCATTGGACCACTTTTGATAAGAACACCCTACAAGAGCTGCGGTTCTCGAGATGCTCTGACCCAGTCATCTAGCCATTGCAATTTGGCCCTTGTTAAACTCACTCAAATCCTTACGCTTGTCCATTTTTTTCTGCTTCTAACACATAAACTTTGAGATCAAAATGTTCACTTGCTGCCTGATATATCCCACCCACTAACAGGTGCCGTGATAAAGAGACTATCTATCTATCTACCGACCGACCGTATTTGCAAGCTAAATTTTTACCCTCTTTCATCCATTAGTCCTCCATCTTTCCTTGTGGAGAAAGGAGAATGTGGCTTTTTAATAAGTAAGTGACTGGGACTGAGGGTGTGAAGACCACCTCATGGCAGTGGTGCGTTTTCAAAGGGCAAACCTCCCCCATCCATGGCTTTGCTTCTCTAAATAATAGATGAAGCCTCAGAAATGCTCAGAGTAAGGGGCGGCTGAACACAAGCCTCTCAAAGACCCCCAGATGGAATTCAATTGAATAGTTTCACAGTGAGTGAGTAGTTCACTTACATCAGTGTGTTTGGTGTGAACATGTCTGATCACTAACATTTAGGTAAATTCATTTTATTTTAAATTTGCATTATTTTTAATTTTCAGTGAAGCAAAGCACTTGCAGTACAAATCCAAAGTATATTCCCTTGCAAAAGTAAATGTCTTTATGTGAGCAGAACATTTGGCTGTCTTGTGGTTTTTGATCACTGTTCATATTACTGCCCTTTGCTGTAATGCAGTCAGTCTAACAGTAGGTGGCGGCACTGCTGCAAATTGCACAAGGTAATGATTATTCTCTATGACTGATTTTAAACACCATTTGATTAATGCATCAGATTGTCAGAATTGTTCTTATTTTTATATACATTACAGGAACTTAAAAAGCTTACTGCATGTATAATTATTATGTGTATATATAAATACACACATTCATATTTAAGTAATATTTGTATGTATATGCTGTATATTTATTTATATATAAATATAACATATTTTTCTTATCTTATAATTGTTATATTTTTCATATACATGAATGTGTGTGTATTTATATATACATAATAATTATACACACACAAATTGATCATCACTATAGCATTGTACTGGTGAGTTTTGCTATGTAAAAATCAAGTTACTTTTTTACTTCTTGCTGAATATTCTGGAATCATTGCCACATTAATGAGTTAATCCCACTGCTAACTCACTAGAAGCTTGTAAACGTACTTCCTAAAGTAGTTCCTGACTTAATTTGTCCCAGTGGTTGCGTGTAGGCTGGTATATTCTGGTTCATTTTGCCATGAGCTCAGAAGTTTTTGGGCATGAGTGACATCACACATAGGTTGATGTGTTTTTGGGTTTTTGTGTGTTTCCTGCAATTAGTGTTAAGTTGGACTGCGAAGTCTAGAAGTGAGTGTGTGTTTGACCAAAATATCAAAGCCATGAGGATTTGGCAGCGAAGAAGTCTACAATTGAACAGCCCCAAATATGACATTAATCGGATGGTTTGTTTTTATTTCTATCTGGCTCTGATGTCAATTGATTTAGCATGTGTTCTTCCTTTCCTCTAATTCAAACCTTTTCAAACCACCTAAATGAGACCGTTTGGAGAACGTCTAAAGTGTATAGAAGTTTCTGAGATGGCTTAAGCTTTCAGCATTGTTCCTTCCACTTGAAGAAGCAACTATTTATCTTATATTGCGCTCCAATGGGAGTGAGAAGAACACAATCTCGAATCCCTCAGACACCTCTCGTCTTATCGGAGGCATTGTTCCATGTGTGTTCCTGTTTCACACGTTTGCTTCCTCCAGGCCAACAGTGTCTTGTCGTGTGCCACTGTGATTCTCTTCTCTATCACCTTCTATTTATACCACCATTTTTTCTCTGTTCAAACAGCACTGCCCAAGGCTTTGACCTGCTAGCTTCGGAAGGAAGGCCATTCAGGACGTGTAGTAGTGTCGTAAACCATAAAGATTGATTTCAGTTGAGTAACATCTCCCATTCTCTTTTAAATGGCACAGTGTACGTGCATTGATGAGTATTGCATAGTCTGAGTGGTGATAGCCTGGTGGTCTGTAAGTCAGCTTTGTTTTGTAGAGTCAGACTTTTGACCATCTGCATGAAATTTGTTGCAAAAGTTTATTATTCTGGATTTTATACATAGAAGTATGACCTATAAATTAAACTTGTGGTATTGATTTTCATTAGATTATGCAGTTTTATGTTAGATATCTTATTTATTTTTAATATTATATTCATTTTTAAATTTGACCAAAAAAAGGACATTTTAACCAGATAACTTCAAAAACATAATTATTCTGATATTTTAGAGACGGATAACCGGTTCTATATATATATATATATATATATATATATATATATATATATATATATATATATATATATATATATATATATATATATATATATATATATATATATATATATATATATATATATATATATATATATATATATATATATATATATATATATATATATATATATATATATATATATATATATATATATATATATATATAATTTTTTTTTTTTTTTTTTTTTTAAATTTTTTTACTTATATTTATTTTTTATCATATATTTAAACCTTTTATATTTTGGTTAATTCCTATCAGATTGGTCTATTAATATTTAGAATAATTAAGTAATAATAATTGATCTACATTAATAATAAATAGTAATTTTATAATTACAATATTGTTAAATCCAATAAAATAATAATAATTTATTTAATAATTTATCACAATAATTAGCTGTTATTTATAATTGTATTATTTAATAACAATATTAATTTTATATACAATATTTATTTTATTAAATTATTTAATGTAATAATAAAGTTATAAGTATAACAATATTATTATCAATTCTTTAATACGATTTTAATTTAAAGTAATACTAATTTATTATTTAAAATGGTGATAAATAACAATTTCTTAACTGTTTTTTAAACATAATTATTTATATTATAAATGAGAGAATTAAAGATTTTAATCATTTTAAATAAGTAGTTATAATTTTAATAATAGTAAACCTACTACTAATAATAATTTATTTATTCACAATAGTAATAAATCTACAATAGTAATAGATGGTTAATTATAAATAACAGTAAATTAAAAAATGATAAACACAATTAAATAAAATATTCATAATGAATATTGTTTTTCAAGGTTGATCTGCAGTGTTAATAAGTTCCAGTTTGTTTTAAAGCTCATCACAACAAGCAAGCGATGTTTTCACATATTCAGCCTCCAGCTGCTAGCGTGGCTCAGGTGTACATGCTAACAGGGTAATAAGCATTAGGCTAAGATGCTAATCTTGTGTGATATGTCACTAAAGCCCTTATGCTATCAGCAGTTTGTGAATGTTGCTTATCACTGCTGACTGCAGACTGAGCAGGAGTTTGTGGTAGTGGTAAGAGGATTCAGCAGCAGGTGGTGTTTGGTGTGACGGTGTGACCTTCTGTGTTTGATTCTGAGCAAAACAACACATTCATTTACTTTGGAAACACCTTGTTCCAGCTAAGACTATCTTTGTCTCCATTTCACTGTTTGTGAAATGGAGCGTGAGCATCAGAACTGGAAATGGAGACTTGTGCAAAAGAACATTTACTAAAGTATCGAAAAGGCTCTTGCTGAATGGCAATCCAAAGGATCAATTGCTCATTTACTCCCCTGCATTTAACTTGCGATTGAAATATACCTTTTAGAGGGTATTTATTGCTTAAATTAAATGAACATTGTACCACCACTGTTGATGTTTGACATGAATGGCAGTGTATGTAGCGGTGATCCCTCAGAAGGTGTGATCTTCTTGTCACCAAGCCCAGCATATAAGCCAGTAACAAGATTGTTTGCTGACTGGGCATGCAAACTGTAATCTAATCATTGGCTTGGAAAAGTGGAATAAACTGCATTGCCAAGAGTCCGTCTGCTGCCTCTCACTAAGCTTGTGAAAGGAAATACATGGAGTGGAATAGACCTCTGTTATGACCCTGAGTTTACTAGGTCAAACCTAAGGTTAACTCTTGTTTGCTGGTGACCAGATCTTTTAAATTCATTAAATTATTACAGGTCTGCATCCTGTACCTTTAAAATATTTACTTTAGGAGAATAAAATATGTTTCAGTAAACACTTTCAAAGCTATACTACCATTCAAAAGTTTAAGATCGGTAAGATTTTAAGATTGAATGTTGAAAGAAGTCTCTTATGCTCATTAAGGGCTACATTTATTTGGTCAAAATGACAGTAAAAACATTAATATTGTAAAAAAAAATATATATATATATATATATATATATATATATATATATATATATATATATATATATATATATTACATTTTAAAATAAATGTTTTCTATTTGAATATATTTTAAAACGTAATTTATTCCTGTGCTGACAAAGCTAAATTTTCAGCATCATTACTCCAGTCTTCAGAGTCACATGATCCTTCAGAAATTATTCTAATATTCTGATTTGCTGCTCAAGAAACATTTATTGCAAACATTCTATGACTCTTTTTTTTTTTTTTAAATAAACATTTTAGCACTGTTGAAAACAGTTGTGCTGCTTAATATTTTTATGGAAACCATGATGGGTTTTTTTCAAGATTCTTTTTAAATATAAATTTCAAAAGAACAGCATTTATTAGAAATAGAAATCATTAGTAACATTACACATGTATTTACTTTCACCGGTACTTTTAATTAATGTAATGTGTCCTTGCATTACAATTTCTTACAAAAAATAAATTAAAAAAATTAACCCAAACTTTTGAACGGTACTGCGGTATTTTCACTCATTTATATAACAGCATTATTACGGTATGTTGTTTTGTGAATTCATAACAGTGCAGTGGTTAAAATATTGTTTTTTTATATTTTGAAAAGTGTGGTCCCCTAGAAATTGGCAAAATATGACACAACTATTAATATTGGTAAGTATAGTAATCTTATTATGTCTGTGAATAGGCACGTCTTTGAATAGGTTGAGACAGTCATTCTCCTGATAGTGTATCGCTATCTCTAAGTTTGCATCCTGTTCAGCAGAAGCTTGCCACTGTCGATGTGCAGCTGACATTTGGCCATGCACTCGGTTTATTGTTGGACAGTTTTGCTGAATATACTGTTTTGTGTTGATCTGTTGTGGACAGCATATATACTGCATTGTGTGTGTGTGTGTGTGTGTGTGTGTGTGTGTGTGTGTGTGTCTATTAAGCGGTACCTTAAAGTGCCTGTGTGGTTTTGGATTCGGACGTGATTGTGTTTCAGTCAGCAAGAGTGTAGCTGATAGTCATGTGATTGTCCAGCACTGTGGAGACTTGCTGAAGTGGTGTGTCTGTTTCACATCCTGCACACACTTTTGTCTGATATGGTCCATTGATGTCCTCTGGTTCAAATTGTTCCAAACATTTATTTTCGCGAGTGATGCCATAGAAGAACCAGGTTTTGGTTGGCCAAAGAACCTTCCATTTATCAGTTCTCAAAAAAAACATTTTGTCTTAGTGTGAACCTTTTTTCACTATAAATAACATTTTGTGCAATGGAAAATTTCCATGGATGCTAAAGGTTCATTTATGCTAGGGGTTAAACGGATCGTAGTTTGTGGTTCAACACACATGTGATTCAGAGATTATTTGTAAAGTTTAACCATCGTAGAGTGAAAGTTTATCATTTGCATGTTTTGTTTTTGTTTACACATTCAAGTGATTTTAAATCATTACAGGTCAAGAAAAGGCAAAAGAGAACTAATTTTGGTACTCGCACACTGTTATGTGCACACAGCCGCACGCACCCAGAGAGGCGAGCTTCAGATAACGCACACACTACAAATTGATTCCTCTTTCACATTTTCGTCTTTGCACAACGGACACATACACACAAAATGATGTCAAAATACCCACCTGGTCAAGTCGGTTATGTCTGAAAGGGCTACTTCAGCACTGGGAAGATGAATGTGTATTTAAACTGGGTCATTTATGTAGTAGAAAGGTGAAATAATTTTTTGAATTTGGTGCCTTCTAGACTTGTCTCATATGGATGAAAGACAACAACAATTCGCTGCCCAACGAGGCCACTCCCAATTTGATTTTCATAGTAATAAAATAATTTTGTTCAGTTAGAGAACAGACACTACAATTAAAACTGAACGCGTCTGTTCAATAAAGTGTGAGCAAGCCCAACGAAAGTCACGGCACAAACGCAGCAGGAGTCAGATTACATTCATCACGAGCGAAGAGCTGAGCCGAGGCGAGCGCCATGCATTCACGGCGCGTGTTCAGTTTGGCGAGTTTTCAGATCATGCCTATGGAAGCTTAACTTTAATAGGAATTCATTAGAAAAGTTGAAACGCTCACTTTGCTCCGCACCGCTCTGTTATGAATGCCCGAGCCAAGCGGCCGTGTGCATGCACATTCGGTGAGTGCGATCCCACCCCTGTGGGCGGGTTGAGATCGTGCGGAACTAGCTCCCTCTACTGGCTGTAGTCTTTAGCCTCTGGCCAAAAATTCCTCGTCTCTCATCTCAGGGGACATGAGGGGGGAAAGTACGATAATTCAAATATACTACCGGGTTTCTACTGATACAAAGCTTAATGCTAAATCGCTGAAGTAACCCTTTAAGTGAATCTAAACAGTTGAGAAAGATATCAGATATGGATCATATTGGATTAGTGCATTTGTTCTTAAAGGGGTACTTCAGCGCTGGGAAGATGAATCTGTATTTAAACTGGGTCATTAATGTAGTAGAAATGTGAAATTATTTTTGAATTTGGTGCCTTCTAGACTGAGAAAACACAGAAAATGTATTTTTGTCTCATGGGGATGAAAGACAACAATTCCCAGAATGCACTGCTTCGCTGCCCTACTCTAGTCACGGCTAGTAGGCTACTGGATTACTGGATCACTTGCCCACCGCGTTCATTTTCAGAAAATCAGTTCAGTTAGAGACACTACAATTAAAAACTGAACGTGTCTGTTCTATATAATGCGATTGAGCGTCACGGCACAAACGCAGCATGATCGGATTACATTCATCACATGAACTGAGGTAATCGCGGGATTCACAGCGCGTGAACAGTCTGGCACGTGTTCAGTTCATGTCTTTGGAAGTTTAACTTTCATAGGAAGTTCATTTTAAAAGTTAAAACACTCACTTTGCTCTCCACCGCTCCGTTTACATGAATCTCCGCAGCTCCGCGAGGCGAGTGCTGTGAGTGTGATGTTGAAAACATGTGGAAACAGCGCCCTCTGCTGGCTGTAGTCTTTAGCCTCTGGACAAAAACTCCTCCGATGACGCAAAATGACGATATTTGCGTCATCGGAGGAATTTTTCCAGAAATAAAATACATAATTCTCTCGTCTCAGGGTCATATGAGGGGGGAAAGTACAATAATTTGAATATACTCCTGGGTTTCTACTGATACAAAGCTTAATGCTAAGCACTGAAGTAACCCTTTAAAGTCGCAGCAGCTTATAAATACCTGCTGTTGTCTGTCATTCATGTTAATCAAACAACAAAGCACAGCTTTAACAAAGATTGATCTATATTTAATTTATTCAGTGAATACTATAGTGGTATTGTACATTTAGGCCTTGTATTCTGTACCTAAATACTACAGTTAGACCTTAATTTATTTGTAAATTTGTTACATTGTATTTATCTGTGCTTTTTTTTTAGCATGATGATAACTTACTAAGTAGTACACTGTTACACTGGCAACAGGTTAATACTAAATACAATAGGTTCAGCAGGTTCATTGTCCATCCTAAGACATGATGTCGACCTGTCCTTACAGTTTAAGGTAACTCTGACCTAAGAAGTTACCTGGCACGCTCTGTCCGCAGAAACATATTGAGTGTGAAGTGGGCAGATGTCCACTTACAACATGTGACCATATGGAATAAGCTGCTTCTCTTGGGAGCTCTATATGTTTAAAGGCTAACTTTGGTGAAAGAGTTGTTAATGAACTGGACAGTCAGCGTCAGATGACCCCCTGGTGTGCACAGGCTTTCTCTGGTCTTAAAGAGAAAATATGATCATTTGCTGCTCCACAACCCAGTGAGCTGCCTACATGAGGAGCATTTTAAGTTATCGTAGCTGTCCAGAAGGTGTTTGCTTATGATACCTCATTTTGGAAAGATTTTAAGGCAATATATATATATATATATATCATAGAGATTGCATTGTGAAAAATGACTCCAAGATGGCGGATAAAGCAGAAGAAATTTTAATTGTTTTGAAATTAGTTTCTATTTTATTTTCAATGCCTTTCAAAAATTTTTAATTAGTTTTAGTTTTTAATATCCATCCACTCACACACCCATGCATCCATCCACCCACGCAACCACCCACAGACAGACAGACAGAGCTTGTAGGGAAACTTGACTATGAAAGCCTGTAGACAGACGTTTATTTGGAGGACTCTGGACATTTTTCCCGGGAAAATCAAAAGGCTGTGACGTTTACATGAGCTCCTGTTCAGAGACTCTTCAGTTCAGTGACACATGAAACAAATGTTTACACACTGTTCAAGAGCAATTCTGTACTGTAATGTCAATGTGTCATGGAAAGAAAAGGGGATTCTTCAAACTACTCTCGCATAGCCAGATCTAGTATATAGGCCTACTCTATAATCAAACTATCAACAGTGTAATTGAATTACTTCATCTGTCGACATGATGCCGGTGGGTGAACGTGTACACCAGTGCGAGCACACTGCAGTTCACTTTACGGTCACTAGTGGTGCTAATAACAAGGGTTTCTGAATTATACGTGAAATGTGGGTGAAATACATTGGGCATGTTGTACTGCTCTAGATTGTTGCCAACCAAAAGCAGTTTGCCTTCAAGGAGTATTCTTGTGGGTTCAATAATCAAATCCAGGTTAACAACATGGGTCTGTAAAACTGATCCCATGCTGCGTGTTGTGGTTGCACGTGTGTTTATCAAAGCCTCAACCTAGCAACCTGCACCTACCACCCACCATTCTTGTGGTAGGTTTATTACTGTGTCCTCTGCTTGATTCCCAGTGCTGTTTTAATGATCTGAAATGAGTATAATGAGAATCCAAGTCCAACATGCCAACATTAGTGCGAAAATATCTGTTTTTGGAAGACGAATAGAGGGTTTGGTGGTTGACTAATCACAAAATGTGGCTCTTTTGTACCTGTTGAGATAAATGAAAAATGGGTATCTCAAGTTCATAAGAAAGCATTGGCTGACACATATCTGTTCAGTTTCTCAGATCCGTGTTGGACTGGCATCATCTCCAGTTTTGCACATTCAATATAGTTTTGGAGTCAGTGGACAGTGGTTCTCACTCTCAGAGGAAACAATGCATCAATGCCAGGCTTCAGAGAGGCAATGGGTTTCACTCGTCCCCACAGGGATTATTGGGTTCAATCTGCAGACACGCAAAACTGCTGCTCCAACAGAATTTCATCCTCCCAAAGCCTCGACTCGGGCTGCGTGAATAACCAAACACTCCCTCTCTCAGCATGCTGTTAGAAACGCAACCGGGCATGGGAATTCAGCGACTTCCGAAAAAACGGCGAATGAGACCTAACATTTCAATCATGGTAAAACCGCATACCAATTTTTAACTGGAAATAAAAATACTTAGGCTTCAAGGCAGTTTTGGTCTTTTACTGATTTTAATAAAGCCTAATAGATGTTTTTGGCAGTGGGTAAATTGCTTTGTTGAGATGACAACAAGAACAAACAATTCTCCTTACCATTTTGCCTCAATTAGTTGTACTTGTAGACAGTTAGTTATAATCGTATCCGTTGGGATTTTCTTGGAACAGAATTATAGTGAGAGGGGTTTTTAAAATTGGGGTCACTTGAAAAGTTCAGAGAATTTTTATTTATTTAGACCTAACTATTTTTTTTCATAATTATTTATTATAATAAATATTTGTTTTTATTTATCTTTACATTTTAAATATATAAACAGTTACATTTTTTTATTTAAATATTATAATATATATATTGTAAAAATTCCAATTTCTAATTCTAATCTATTTATTTTATAATAGTTACATTTATTTTAAGTTTTTAAAATTGTATTTAAATATATAAAATGTATATATTATAATATTTACATGTATATTTTACACTTTGAAAATCATGACATTAATCACAATTATTTTAATCATCATTATTTTATAAATTTACTTTAATAGTAAATTATTAAAGTAAGTCCAAGATACATTTTTCCTGATCTTTTTTTTTTTTCTTCAAATTTATAATATTTTTAATTTCCCCACATTATAAATGGGTCTATGCAGCTGCCTTTAATATTTGTAAAAGTCTGTGGCTTAAAAAAGTTTTATAAGCTTTAAAACTAAAGCAAGACTTTTCTTCTTTGCTTGCTAATTGTCCGTTTTTCTGGTGCATTTGCGAGAAGGGTGACATTATGGCTGATTAGGCTGTCTCCCAGGGGTGTTAGCGTTGCATTTTCCCATAAGACACATCTGCTGTCTTGCTAATGGCTTGTTAATCCGTCTCAAGCTTGAGAGTCATGCCTTGTTGCCACTGCATCTGGAGGCTGGTTACACGTCCATGTACAAACTGTAGGTTTCTTCTGCTCTGACAACAAATTGCATCCTGCCTTCCCACTTATCTGTGATTTTCTGCCTGCCAGAGAGTGTCTGCTTCTCAGCAGCGGCTGCGCTGGGCTATATTGGGCGACTCCTCGCTGCTGTGGAACTAAGAGCAGGTGGCGGGCGGAGTCCAGATCTCAAGTCGAATATGGAGAACGGCTTCATTGGACGAGAAGAACACTGAAGATGCTGATGACGGGGAAGGATTTGGCTGATTGTCATGGGAAAATCACATTATTAGAAGGTTTAGCAAGACGTCTGTGTGCTGCCAAGCTTTCCAGTGCTGCATGAATGTGAGTTTGTGGACACACTTCCCACTGCATTGCTCCAGCTGTTAAGTCAGCGTGTGCGGTTGCTCCGAGCCTTGTGCCTCTGCAACCAGACAACTTTGTGCCAGCGTGTGCGTGGTTGAATGTAAAAGAATAAAGAAGATGCCTGCTATTCTAGTCGCCTCCAAGATGAAGTCGGGATTGCCCAAACCTGTGCATGGTACCGCACTTCCCATTCCAGCTAGAGTGGCGACCCAACAGAACGGACCTCTGAAGCCCGTGCAGCCCAGCCTCATCCCCATGAAGGCTCCCATCTCCAGACAGCAAAGTCAAGGCACTGCGACTTTACAGAAAAAGTACCAGAATGCCAAAGAAACATCAGGAGACCCTCAGGTTGGAACAATGATGCTTCATTTGTTTGTGGCTTTGCGGTTGTATTGGTTCTTGGTAATAGATGATCTTCCTTGTATGGATAGTTTGATTCCACACAGACAGTTTTATACTTAAAATAACTTGTGCATTGACCACTAGGTCTATTAGTTGTTGCTCATTTCATCTTTATTGTACATCCTTTATAGATCGTCTTACACCCTTTAAAAGACCCCATCAAAAATATCAGACTACAACAGGTTTTTTTTTTGTTGTTGTTGTAATTGTGACAATTAAGACTTTGTTTCTTGCAATGTGACTTGATATATCACAATAACAACTTTGTTTCTCATAATGGCAACGTTATATCTCACAATTGCGACTTTTCTCATACTTGAATTGTGACTTTATATCTCGCAATGTAAATTTTTTCGTAATTGCGACTATATTTCACAATATGGCGTTATGTCTCACAATTATTACTGTCTCAACTTTTGTGTAACTTTTTATATAACAATTGTGACTGTTTTTTATACTTGTGACTATATCTTGCAGTGTGACCATATCTCAAAATTACATCTTTGTTTCTTGTATTTGCTACTTCAGATCTGACTTTTGTGACTGTTTCTCATACTTACGACTTTATATCTTCTCGCAAGTACGACTTTGTTTCTCATTGCAACTTTAAATCTCACAATTGCAACTTTGTTTCTTGTAACTACAACTTTATATCTCAAAACTACAAATTTCTTGTAACTTTTTATCTCATAATTGGGACTGTTTCTTATATTTGAAACTTTATATCTCGCAACTATGACTTTGCTTCTTGTAATTGCAACTTTGTCTCATAACTTTGACTTTAAATCTCTTACAGTGTGACTATATCACACAATGACTTGTGTTTATCATAATTGCAACTCTGTTTCTTATAATTGCTACTATATATCTCAACTTTCTTGTGACTTTTATCTCATAATTGGGACTGTTTCTTATATTTGCAACTTTCTATCTCCTAATGTGACGTTTATATCTCACAATTATGACTATTTCTTGTAATTGCTACTTTAGAGCTGACATTTGCGACTGTTTCTCACACTTGCGACTTTATATCTTGCAATGTGACTGTATCTCACAGTTGCGACTTTATCATAATTGCTAATTTACTGTAGATCTGACATTTGTGACTGTTTCTCATAATTGCGATTAGCGACTTTTTATCTTGAAATGTGATTTCACATTTTGCAACTATAACTTTGTTTCTCAAAATTGCAACTTTATATCTCACGATTGTCACTTTAAGGGCCAGATTTACTAAACAGGGCATATTAGCGTGAGAGCGCAATTCCAAAACAACGCAGATGGGAGTGGAAAGTTTTGCACGTGTCTACTGACGACGCGCAAATTAAACAACACCGACACAGCCGGATCATTTCCATTATCACTAACGCAATCTACCAGTTAGTGTCTGGTTTAAGATGTGTTTTTTTGGGTGGTAAATATTGGCGCAAACACCAGTAAATTGACTAGTGCAAACTAGTGTAAATCACCTTGCATGATTCATTTAAATACTCTCCTCCCATAAATGTTGCATCTGAAAGGGAAGCTCCTACAAATACATATGCATTAAGGTCATCTGCAAAAAAAAACCTGTAAACAGCTAATTTTTCACTGTGTGTCTTCAATAAATCCTGACAGTATTTTTTTAATGCCAAAAGAGGGTTTGCGCTGGCCCTAAATCTCCTCTCTCACATTGTGATTTTTATTATCTCACAATAACGTTTTGTTTCTTGTAATTATAACTTTATATCTTATAATATAACTTTATACAAAAACCTAACATTTATTTTTTACTCTATGGTGGAAACAGGCTTCCATGCAAGGTGCTAATTGTGTTTTTGGAATATTAATGAACAGAAAAACCCATGTATTTTTATCTGCAAAATGTTTTTGTTTGTCATGTTGAAGTCCAAACTTTGCCAAGTAATGCTTGTCTGTGCAAGTGCCCAAATTCCACTATGACTTGACCTACAACAACTGTAGGGATGGTATTCATGTCTTCAAAACAGTTTCTCTCTGGCCACATTACCACCATTGTGACTACTGTTTGTAGAGCTTCCCGCTGAAAGCTTGTGTGTTTATACATTTACATGTTTAAAATATTATGCTTTGTAAGAATAGATCCTGCTGACCTGGTCAAAGCAAATTGCCTATGAAAAGTCGCAATGCTCTTCCTTTGGTCCACGGCAGCGGTGTGTAAGTTTATGTCTATGTGTGTATGCGTACATGTGTTTATATAGCTTCATACGTTCAGTAGAGCTTTGAAGGCAACGAAGAGCCAAGTTCTTCATGTGGCGGGGTAGAATGAAAAGCTCAGCCAGTTGGCCTGTAATTACAGCGCACACGCACACATAGACACGGTCATGGAGGTTTTACTACAGTGCTCCATTAGTGGCGGTGAGCCGCACTGCAGGTGGGCATTTGGCCATATGGACGGGACGCCACACACACCAATCCCAGAAGCCAATAGTGGGCACTCTTTCGCAAACACTGGTACTAATATACTACTATGCCCTCACACTGCACCTCTGTCCCTCTTTGTTCTGGCCAGGATGCTGGAAAATGCTTCACATTAACGAAAATGGCACTGAATGTGTGTTGATGTGAGGATTAGGTTGCCGTTTCAGACACGGTTGACTGCCTTGTAAAACAACGTGACGATTGCAGTTACTAGTTTGTTAAATATCTGCTTTTAGTCTTGTATTTGGAAATTACCAAAAAAGACAAGGAATGGAAAGTCCATTATATAAGTTTAGGGACCACTTTTTGCTTTCTAAATTGTCCTGCACCAATTGAATTGCTCGGGTTTTATTGAGCTGATATTTAAAAACTTGAACCTTAAATGGAGAAATGCAATGTGGCATGTTCGCTCTGATTCATGAAAAATGCTTTGCTTTGGTGATGAACTTTGATTTGGTATTCATATTTAAATTTGGTATTTACAAGTCTGTGATAATTCAAATGACATTAGCATGGTAAAAGTCCAACAAAACCATGGTAATATAAGTTGTTTTTTAAGTATTTTGTTTTTAGATTTGTTATTGCAGTCTACTTTTAAATAAAGTTTCAGTAATTGAAATAAAGCTTAAATAATACAATAAAATAAAATTATTAGATGAAAACCTTCAACTTAAATTAAAATGTTGCCTTGGCTGAACTGAAATAAGTTTACTAAAACACATTTTTTCATATTACAAACAAATAAAAAAATACAGAAGCATATAACAAAATTACTTAAATATAAAAAGCTGTCGAAATATTAATAAATCATATAATAGTATATAAATAATACTAAAATATCACTGGTTTTTAGTCCATTGACCATCAAAACACTATTAATCTTAACCCTAATAGTTTTTTTAGATTCTCATAAGAATAGAAAAAGTATTAAACTATATGTTTAAGTTATTAAAATGGTTGTGTGGTCTTTTAGACACCAAACAGAACATGACGGCTAAAGGCTGATTTGTTTTAATGTTATTGTGTTAACCACGTAATGCCTTTTCATGTTAACATGGAACCTGGTTACGCATACCTCTTCCCCTATGTTTTTATTATTCAGGATTATTATTCCCACATGCTGTCCACCGCAACCTAGAGGTTTTGTTTACAGTGAAGGGGTGGAGCGGTTCTCCAGGCGCTGCGGGCAGAAATACAAACAGCCCCCTGCAGAACTCACAAGGAGTCTCTGTATTAAAACCAGCAGTGGCTCCAGTTTTAAATGATCCATGCTTGGCTCTGATTTGCATGATGTGCAGTCACACCAGTTCTTTTGTACCATGTAGACACATTTAGACATAACTAGACCAGCAACAAAACACCTATAGCCCTTCATTTCTGACCTTTGTACTACTGGGTAGTCAGAGACTAGTGGCCGATTGAGACTGTGCTGCCTCCCAGTGCCCACTTTTTGTAGTTGCATGATGATTATGAAGAAAATAAAAGGCATCAGGCATGTTTGGACTTGCTTAGGACTATATTACACATGCTAGTTTTGCAGTATGTTTACCATAATACCATAAAAAAAAAAATGTTCCCGAAGATAGCAGACTACTGTTTAAATTAACTCTAAATTCATCACTTTTTGTGTTAATGTTTCAAGTCTAACATTATTAAAATATTTAGATGTACAACCTGATATTCCAGACCCTTTTGACAGCTTGCCTAAATTAATTTTCTTGGAAATTTCCCTGTCTACACTATATAGTTAAATGGTAGCTGATGGAACACAATGTGGCATTTGTCTTTCATCCATGTAAGCTCTAAACCCGGAGTTAGATGTTAAGTGCCTTTTCCTCATTCGGTCTCTCTCTATTTTTCTTTGGATGAATAGATTTATACAGATTGGGCCAACCACTACCTCGCCAAGTCCGGACACACACGCCTGATTAAAGACCTCCAACAGGATGTTGCCGATGGCGTTTTGTTGGCAGAAATCATTCAGGTTGTAGGTAAGATTAAAGATATAAAAAAATCATTTTCCATACTTCAACAAACCCCTCTTCTTCCTCCAGAAAAATTAATACATAAAACCTACAATTTTGCTCCACCGTACCAGTAAATCTAACCATAATGAGTAGGTAGAGGAGGAGGACTGGGAAAGAAATGGACACACACAAGTATCAAGAAAACTCACCACCTTTGTTATTTTGAATGTGTTCTGAAGCTGTTTTATGAGATCAGTTTCTGAAAAGGGCCAATTTGTGGATGGTTTATGAGGCTACAAACTGAGTTGTGAACATTTTATTAAGCCAAAATGTAATAAACGTATGAAAGCGGAGGATACACATTCCTATTACAAATACGAAAGCCTGAAGGCCACACCAAGTGGATGATGTGCTCATAAAACCAACTAGCAGGTTTAAAATGGTGTTACTTTAATTCAGTGCCTCTGTTTTTTCATTTTTTTTTTTCATTCAGCAAACGAGAAGATTGCCGATATCAATGGATTCCCAGAGAGTCGCTCTCAAATGGTAAGACTCTAAATTGGTTTATCGTAATTTCTGTCCTATGTGATCTGTCAAACTCAATCAGATACTGTCACTGTCACTTGGTGGTGGATCTGGTGAAGAAGCTGTCAGAGATCAAAAATTGATTTTGAAGATGTTGAAAATATGGTAGAGATCATGAATATGAGCCAGATGCTGGATATACTGGGAAATTCGCTATGATGATGACAGTGATGATGTCATCAGCTCAAATTGAAACCGTCGAAGTTCCAAAGAATAACTCTTTTTTTATTATTTCTTTGTAATTGTTATTAAAATATCAGACCCGAATATGCAATGATTGATGTAACATTTATGCATGTAAGGGAGGGTAAAGAATTATTATTATTTTATTTTTTTTATTTATCCATTCAATTTGTTACCGTTTCAGATGCTTTTAAGCTGTTTTTCTTTTTCTTCTCTTTAACTTTTTAGGCCCTCAACTTTTTCCAATGTTATTCCTTTAGTATTTTTACTGTTTTAGTATTTATTAAGACTTTGAATTACCTTTTTATTTAAACATTTTTTTTTTAGTAACTTTATTCTTTAGTAATTCTGTGCTTTTGTAATTTTTTATTTTATTTTTTTATTTAGCTAAATTTTTTTCATTACATTTTTTTTATTGTGGTATTTCATCTTATTTTATTTAAGTTAGTTGCTAAGACAATTTTTTTTTAAATCTTAATATTTATAGTTCATTTAAAAATTTCAGCTTGATTTTAATCAGCTTTATTAGCACCATAAAAGTCATCTATACGGCATGTGCTCTAAATTATAAGGTTTTGTTTGTGGAACACACTCAAATTTAAGTTCCTATTCATTGAACATTTTCTATTTAAGTCAAATTTACATGACAGCAAATGATGGTGAGTATATTATGACAGAATTTTCATTTTTGGTAAACTGTCCCTTTAAGAAACAACCTCAGGGATGACATGGCAGGTCTTGTTGACCTTAAAATCCTGGTGTTAACCAGCATGCTGTAGTCTGTCATCTCGCCAGTGGTCAGGATATACATTGTAATGTCACTGGAACACTGCAGGCCGGACCCACAGGGTTGTAGACCACAAATCTACCCTATTGAGCACCATCTGTTCGGCTCTGTTTCTGTACACCTGAGTGTAGTGTGCAAATTGGCTTTGGAGGGGTCACATAGGCTTAATTTTTCAACAGCAAGATTTTGATGCATGTCCGTGTCTCTCTCAAACAGGTTGAGAACATTGATGCCTGTCTGAGCTTCCTGGCTGCTAAAGGAGTGAACATAAAGGGACTTTGTGCCGAAGGTGAGCGGACTCTTAACTAATGATCATTAATATTTGAAAAAGATGTCAACAAGATTATTTTCTTTTTCTGCCAAACCACAGAGATCCGCAATGGCAATCTGAAAGCCATTTTAGGCCTTTTCTTCATTCTGTCGCGCTTCAGGCAGCAGCAGCAGACTTTGAAACAGGCCTCCAGCAATGTTCAGATGCTCCAGAACAACCAGGACCACCAATGCGCCAGTCCTGCCCTGCTTCCTCACTCTTCTCCCTGTAGCTCTCCCTGTCCTTCTCCTATCCAGCAACACTACACCTCCTCTCCATGTGCACAGAAAACACAGACAGACCTGCAGTCCAGGTATTAATCTCCAACTCATCTACTGTATAGCTTCTTCATTCCTGAGTCCAAACACGATTGTTCCCGGCGCCCCCTCCTCGGCAGCGTTAGTCTGGTTTCATTTGCATTTATCTAACATCGCCACAAATGTGCATGATAGAAAACAGGACGCAGGAATTTTTATTAATTTGATGCTATTATGCACCGCTGAAAAAACAGCACCTGCGTCACATGAAGGTGGCTTTCTGCTGCTTGCAAACAGACACTTGCTAGTGATGGGCGATTTCGAAACACTGCTTCATGAAGCTTCAAAACCTTTACGAATCTTTTGTTTGAATCAGTGGTTCAGAGCATGTATCAAACTGCCAAAGTCACATGATTTCAGTAAACGAGGCGTTAAGTCATAACTGTTTCTCTGATCAGTTTTATACTTTTAGACTTTTTAATTTGACATTAGTATAATTAATAGGAATAATCGTAGTTAATAGTCTCTTATTGGCCTGTTTAGCTGAGCCATCCAACAAAACAAGCCCTAGAAATTGAACACATATACAGATATTACAATAAATTGCGCTGGATAGATTTTACTTTCAATAAAACATTTGCAATGGGTTTGTAAAAAGTGTTTTTTTATGTATGTTTGGCCTGAGTTTTGTTGCATTTCCACTCTTCTGACCGGCTGTGGTCACCAGCGTTGTGGTGTTTCAAACATCATTTTACAAAGCAATTGGTTCAATTGATTCAAAGCTTTGAAAAGCTTTGTTTCTCCCATCATTAGCACTTGTTATGCACAAATACACTGCAGGCTCACTATTTTCCTCTCCAGTCGTATCCCAGGTAAATCATCAACACTATCATCCCTTACATGTGATTTATTGAACTAAATACATCGGCTACATCGGCATGCACAGGTTATTTTACTTCCTGAACAAGTGAGCACTCAAGTCCGTGTTGCTTTTGAATTCATGTGAATCGCGCCACAGTTGGGATTCGGTACCCGAGTCCGCATGACAGCTTTCGCATTCCAATTCTCCCAATTTCTTTTTTTTTTGTGAACCGTGCTCCAATCCGAACTAAACTACCAGTGTGAAAGCACCCATAGATGCCAACATATTACATTTCGAATGTCATAATTTTGTCAGTATCCCATTCAGTGTGTTAGTTTCATATGCTCTTATATTTCTCTTCTTTTTCTTCCTCCTGTAACTTTTTATGCCCTTCACATTTAAAATGATTACAAGTTCGGTTATTTCCTGTTATGTTAGTACTATTTATATACCATTGTAGTGTTTTTTTAATATTTTAAGTGAGCTTTGAGTTGTATTTTTAAATTTTTGTTTAATTTGATGTGGTTTTGTAAAAATATTATTATTTTTTTAATATATTTCTGTTTTTTATATTTCTGCGTAAACTTATTTTGTTTTAGTTAATTGCCAAGGCAAACATTTTTTATTTAAGATTTTTAAGTTAAAGATATATTAGTAATATTAGAAATATGTTATTTTATTTAAATTAACAAACACATTTTTTATAATTTTTGTTTTAGTTAACAATAACAGCACTGGTTATTTCTCTAACTCTTTATTCATCCCTTTTTCTTTTGTGTTTCTCTTGATCTTGAAGTCATCCATCAAAAGGCTCCGATCAGAAAAACGCTGTGAGACTCTCAATTGCTCAGAAAAAGAACTCTAGGTCAGCTTTCCACATTTCTATGTCCACTCTTGAAAACATCACTGTGTGCCTGATTTACATCTCCTTGTCCTCCTAGTAAACTATTAAACAACAGCACCATCTACTGGTGATCTTGTGATTCTACACAAACCTATCGGGTTTCCTCAGGGCCAAAAAAACATGTGAATCCCCTTCAATAGTCATTTTGTTCTCAATCATATGATCAGATGTGGACTTTAATATTAAAAAGGTCACTGAGGTTTATTTATATAATTGTCACTCCAGTCTTGAGTCTTTGCAGCATAAATAGTTATTGTTTAAACAGAAAGGTTGTTCTGACTGAACTCTTTGTCAGGCTTCAGAGCCCCTGTGTGAGGGCGGCTGGAACGGGTGGAGAGAGTAAACCACGAATTTCAAACACCAACAGACGCAGCCAAAGCTTCAACCAATGTGACCGATTAAAGCCGTCAATATCTCCCTGCGTTCATGAAAGAGGTGAGTTAATCACACTCATTTACGCAGTCTAGAGAATTTTCCAAGCGTTATGTAAGAGTATGTAAGTAGTCATTGAGCAAAAACTGTTATTCTAGCATGCATAAAAAAAATGATCCTGAAAAAAAAACTCTTTGAGGTATTCAAACTTGTAACCCTTCACCCAGAACTTTAACCATAAGGCCACACCACCCATGGAATCGGCAGGCTTTATTCCAGTATTCATTTTTGCTAGAATAACCTGTGAAAAAATTGTTCTAGACATTTTTCTACAAATGTATTATTACTTTTTACTTGAAATTGGTAAGGAATTTGAAGGAAATTCCTTACCCCGAAAATAAAACTGTTATTTTTTTAATATATTGTTAAAAAACTATATTATTATTATTATTATTATTGTTATTTTCAGAAACTAAAACTGGCATTTTAATATGTAAATATATTTCTCAAAAAGTATTTTTTCCCCAGAAATAAAAATGGAACCTAAAAAAGAACCAACTTAGAAGAATGTCCAAGCTGCTCCCTCTATTGGTAGCTAAACAACTACCATTTTGACACTTCAAAAAGTTTATGAAACTACAAACAGATCGTAAAACTAATCCGTATGAATTGAGTGGTCTAGTCCAATTTTCTGAATGTCCACAAGAGCTTTATATGATGAACAGATTAAATTTATGCTTTTATTCACAGTTTTTACTCAGCAAACATGAACAGATGCTCAACCTACCTGCTTGACGCATGAGAACAAACCTCATTGCTTTTTCTGGAAGCTCAAACAAGCTGTGTAACACAAGAATGAACCTCATTGGTTCTTGCTGAAGCTCAAACGTGCTGCGTAACACACAATAATTAATCTCATTGGTTCCCGCATATCAAGCGAACATGCTTGAGCTTCCGTTTACAATAACTGATGTATGAGTTGATGTTTATACATGAATAAACGCCTAAATTAATCTGTTATAAAGTGATCATGTCGCTTCAGAAAATTTTGACTAAACTGCTCAATTTTTATGGATTAGTTTATGAACTCTTTAAAGCGACAAAGTGGTAGTTGCCTACACTGTCAATGGAGGGACAGAAATCTCTCAGATTTCATATGAAATATCTTCATTTGTGTTTCGAAGATGAATGAAAGTCTGGGTTTGGAACAACATGAAGGTGAGTAATTAATGACAGAATTGTTAGTGTGAACTATCCCTTTAAGAAGATTTTAAAACAATTAAGTAGATAATGAAGAGAATTTAGGTCTGTTCCTCATGCTAAGTTATCGTATGGCATCAAAAAGTTGAAAAAGTAAATGGACTATAATGGTAATTTATTGGACTGTTATTGGACACTTCAAGTTCTATAAAATATTTTGAATAAAATGTTTCAGCATTTTCATTTGAACATTTTTCCTGCTTGCAATGAGTGATCCAAACCATCCTCCCTTGATTTGCTGCACGCTGCTGGATCTGGTATGTTGATGAGGCGTTTACTGCTCACTGATTCAGCTCTAATTAGTGTACTTGTGGCAAAACCAGTGCAGAGAAAAGTCAATGATAATGACAGAGCTTTATATACAGTGAGATCAAATGGCTAGGAAGACATGCAAGGAAGATGAATGTTATGAATTTTGCTCAGATCGCCTGAAAGGTAAGCACCGCTTAACTAAGTTTTAATGCAACAGGCTAGTAAATAATTTAATAATTAAATGCATACAAGAGCAACCACCAGTTTATCAGTGCAGGAAATGAAATCAGGGAAACGGGGAAATCGTGAAAGAGAGTGATTGATCAGGTCAAGTGAAACGTTTCAAATGTTTACTTAGACTTTTCAAGAGTTTGGTTTCATAACATACTGAATTTTCATGCAATTCAGGCTAAATATATATGCTAATATTATATACTGTATCTAATGATAATATTAATAATTTGTCCATTTTTATTTGTCTTTTGCATTAGTATTATGACAGAAAGCACATTAAAAATGTGCCTTGGAAATGGTTTGTTTTTATATTTAATCAAATAATCAGTTTCTTCACTCACATCTCAAATGTCATGAAATGCTCCACAGTCAGTCTCCTTTGCTAACCGTCATAGAGAAAAGACCCTGGATCTCAAAAATAAATATTAATACATTATTTCACATACTTCAAATTTTTCTCTTCATAGCTCATACCTTTTCTCAGGACTTCATCCAATGCGCTCTCATATTTTTAAACTCCCACGGGCGTCACACTTGCTAATGTCTATGTGAAACAGCTTGACTGCACTTGCTAGTGTTTGAAAGATTTGGCCCACTTTCTCTGTGCCAGAGTGACTATTTGTCCTCCCTACTTGGCCAATTGCCTGTTACAGTAGTTGAATGTACTAAAAGTGAGACAAAGCAATGCATAAATATAGATTAGGGTCCAATTCTCACTATTAACTCTCAACTATTAACTGTGACTTTTGCCTCAATAAACTCTTAATTACTGTTTATTAATAGTTAGTAAGGTACTTAAGTTTACAAATTGGGTAGGATTAAGGGATTTAGAATATGGTCATGGAGAATAAGGCATTAATATGTGTTTTATAAGTACTATTAAACAGCCAATGTCATAGTAATATGCATGCTAATAAGCAACTAGTTAATAGTGAGAATTGGACCCTAAACTAAAGCGTTACTGTGTGTGTGTGTGTGTGTGTGTGTGTGTGTGTATATATACATACATACATACATACATACATACACATACACATACACATACATACATACATACACCGATCAGGCATAACATTATGACCACTGACAGGTGAAGTGAATAACACTGATTATTTCTTCATCACATCTCTTAGTGGGTGGGATATATTAGGCAACAAGTGAACATTTTTGTCCTCAAAGTTGATGTGTTAGAACCAGGAAAAATGGGCAAGCGTAAGGATTTGAGGAAGTTTAACAAGGGCCAAATTGTGATGGCTAGACAACTGGTCAGAGCATCTATAAAACTGCAGCTCTTGTGGGGTGTTCCCGGTCTGCAGTGTTTAGTATCTATCAAAAGTGGTCCGAGGAAGGAACAGTGGTGAACTGGCGACAGGGTCATGGGCTGCTTAGCCGCAGACCAGTCAGTGTGCCCTGTCCATCACTAAAAGTGCCAACAGTGGGCACGAACTGGACCACGGAGCAATGGAAGAAGGTGGCCTGGTCTGATGAATCACATTTTCTTTTACATCACCTGGATGGCCCGGGTGCATGTGCGTCGCTTACCTGGGGAACACATGGACCCAGGATGCACTATGGGAAAAAGGCAAGCCAGTGGAGGCAGTGTGATGCTTTTGTCTTGCCATCCATGTGGATGTTACTTTGACACATACCACCTACCTAAGCATTGTTGCAGACCATGTACACCCTTTCATGGAAACGGTATTCCCTGGTGGCTGTGGCCTCTTTCAGCAGGATAATGCTCCCTGTCACAAAGCAAAAATGGTTCAGGAATGGTTTGAGGAGCACAACAACAAGTTTGAGGTGTTGACTTGGCCTCCAAATTCCCCAGATCTCAATCCAGTCGAGCATATGTGGGATGTGCTGAACAAACAAGTCCGATCCATGGAGGCCAATTTACAGGATTAAAGGATCTGCTGCTAATATCTTGGTGCCAGATAACACAGCATACCTTCAGGGGTCTAGTGGAGTCCATGTCTCAAGGGGTCAGGGTTGTTTTGGCAGCAAAAGGGGGACCAACACAATATTAGAAAGGTGGTCATAATGGTCAATATTTATTTGTATTTATGTATGTGTATGTGTATGTGTATATGTATGTATGTATGTATGTATGTATGTATATATATATATATATATATATATATATATATATATGTATATATGTGTATATATATGTATATATATATATAAATAAATAAATAAATAAATAAATACATACAATTATTTGCAAACCTTTACATACATACATATATACATACATACATACATACATACATACATACATACATACATACATACATCAAAACAACCCTGACCCCTTGAGACATGGACTCCACTAGACCCCTGAAGGTATGCTGTGTTATCTGGCACCAAGATATTAGCAGCAGATCATTTAATCCTGTAAATTGGCCTCCATGGATCGGACTTGTTTGTTCAGCACATCCCACAGATACATTTTTGCAAACCTTTAAAATACAAATTAAATACAAATAATCTTTATTCAGATTAAATATAAATCTCACAGAATGAATGGAAATGAGAGAAAATATGGATGTGTTCTTGAGGAATAATGGGCATCTTTGTACAAAAGCGGTTGTGATGAAGAGCTAATAAAACGTTATATTTCTTCTTTAATTTACAGAGAAAACAACCCCATCACCAATAATGGTTGATCATGGACCAATCGGCTCTTCCATTCCTCAACCCAGCTGCACCAGCACCACAACTACCACCTCTAAACCCTGGAGAAGCAAGTCGCTCAGCGCTAAACATACTGCTACGTCATCCATGGTCACGGTTAAACAACCAGCTCCAGATTCTCTTGAGGTTCCCCCAAAGGTGATTGCCCAGAAGTCCATGCTGGAAAAGCTCAAGCTCTTCAACAGTAAAACGGGTTCCAAAACCTCCAAGGTTGTTAGTACAGATGACGTGGATGTTGTTGAACCAGAAGGCAGCCAGATTTGCCCCATCCACCCTGGAAACCAGCGGCCTGTCACCCCCAGCAGTTCTGGTAGCTCAAGTCCCAAGCAAGCGCTGAAAGGAATTGCGCAGTTGACGTTCGGAAAGGCTTTGGCACCGAAAATAACCGCTGCAAAAGCATCTGAAAAAGTTAAAGAGAAGTCAAAGCCTAAAGAGAAAGAAAAGCTCAAACAGCTACGCGTTACAGAACCCGAACATCTTAAAGGAGACACAAAAACTGATGGACTTGTACAAGAGTCTAAGAAGGCTGTTCCCAAAGGAAACAAAGCAAAGAAAGACAATGCAAAATCAACCATGAGTGGAATTCCCAAACCAAGCCAAGGAGTAAAGGGTTCAGCTGCAAATAAGAATGTAGCGTCACCCCCTTGTGGTGCGGAGGGAGAACGGTTACGGAACGGAAAGATAGGAGGTCTGTCTGTGCATAAAGGGCAGAAAGACTACAGAAACTACAGCTCTACATCTAGCTTAGCATTTTCAGATGGGAAAAGTTCTCAAGATCTCACTCTTGGTGCACAGACCCACTCAACAGCCAGCAATACGGTCAGTGTGCAACTTCCACAGCTCCAGCAACAATACAACCATCCCAACATGGCCACCGTCGCCCCATTCATGTACAGGTAACACCTTTGTTGGTCCAGTAATGTGTTATCCTACATACTCCATAAGACTCTATTTGCCTCTGAACTAGTATGTTGTCCTGTCTCCATATAGGTCTCAAACTGAAATTGATAAGACTTGGCTAGTGGCAGGAGTGGGGGAATGGAGAGAACGAACAGGCCTCTGCAGAAAATCCATCCATACATCTCTTGAGAACCTGACAGGTAAGCATTATGAACATAATGAGACTGAGAGTGAGGACAGAGTTGCAAATAGCAGTGTTAGGAAGCTACTTTGAAACTGAAAATAATATAACTAGAAAACATGCAAAAAAACATGAATAAAAACTATGTTTATGCAAATATTTTGATACAAAAATGACATGAAATGCCTCGCAGAGATCACAAGTGAATTTATTAGTGATACTGAGTCATTATATGACATGCGTGTAAGCAGGAAAAAAAAAACATTAATTCTGATATCCTCAGATCGGATTCATGCCTCACTCATATGTGGTAATAAATCTGATATGATCCGGATATGTGCATTTGCGCCTGCCATGTGAGCGGTCAAATCGGATATTCCCCAGTAAATGTTAGTCGTACGTCATTGAAAAAGGGACCGAGGCGAATGACATCAACTCAGGTGGACATGAACTGCGATCACATGCAACAAGGGCTCTCCTCTTTTTATGAGAGCAGTGTTTTGCTGACCTTTAAAGATAGTGTGGAAAGTAAAACATTGAATAATCATTTCATCTGCACCTATTGCGTCCATTGCATATCGTGCCGTTTTACTTTATTTTCCGGGTCAGAATGTCTTGGGCTGTTTCGCCAGTGTATAGTGTAAATGCAGATATTAAATACGGGTCACTTTTAAAAGATGATGTAAGCGGGTCGTCAAAAAAAATCAGAGATAATCACCAAATCGGAATTGTGCGTCAAGGCCTGCAGTGTAAATAGTGAATCATTTTAGGGAATCATTTAGTAAATAGTGAATCATTTAGGAATCATTTAGTAAATAGTGAATCATTTTAGTGAATTGCACCATTTATGCATTTAGCAAAATTATAGCAAATAATTTTAGATTCTCATGGCTAATCTTTTTGATGATTCATAGCAACTTTTTTTAGTGATTCATAGCGAATCATTTTATAGGGAATCATTTTAGCAAATCATTTGAATAATTTAAGTTTACTTATCAGACATAACCGTTTAGACTAGCTTGTTTTGTTTATTAAGCTTGCTCAGGAAACCATGTGAGGGGAAAAAATGCTGTCGTTTTATCATGTTACAGTGCTGTATGTTGAAAATATTGCTTATTACTGGGAAAAAGTTACAAAAAACTTTTTAGTAGTGTTGCCACTTTTGGTAGCTACTCCCCAACTCTAATGCCTAGTTAGGACAAGGTCATTTACTGTGTCTTTGTATAAAACAACACTGATTATTTATGAATAAGTGAGCAGTGTTTTCCGAACTTTGAGGCCAATGTCAGACCTGTCTGAGGGTGAACAAGAAAACAAAACAGCACTCATCTGCATGTAAAAGGCTATGAATGTCAAGGAGTTGCCAAGGCCTACCAGCATGTGTGTGTGTCTGAGTGTATTAGTGTGTGTGTCCTTTCTCAGTCTGTCAGAACTTTGTGTAGAGAGAAAAACTCTTCTCCACAGGGGAAGTTCCCTGGGCTGGTGTAGACATGAGAGCTGTATTCTAATTTCCCCTCTCTATTCCATGGAGGAAAGGAATAAGGCAGGACCGCCGTCACAAGAGCTTCTTTCACGAATCAATCGGCACATTCTCTGGGAAAACAACTCTGAATGTGTCAGACAGACCATTTATCCATCTTAATAGAAGCGTAGGAGTCAGGGACACGTTGCCACCAGAAAAAGCATAGGACATTAGTAGCTCTGTGAAGTCTTCTTCTGCAGCAGAGACAAAGACCTGTACCACTGGAAGAAGACCTAAATTAATCTTCTCCTCAATGGACCAAGCAGAATGTCATTGTCAGTTGGCATCTCCTCTACAAACCGAAGGAACAAGAGCTGGTTCTTATGGGGACATCTTGGACTTAGACTGCTCCAGTCTCAGGAGAAAGGACAGGTTCTGGGGTATAGACAGTTCTGGAAGACCTCCAACATCATCTAAATGGTTGGCTGAACACACTCAACCAAGTGGTTTGAATGAAGGGGAGCTCAACACATTCAGCTGTGTATATCAGCTGCATTTGCACTCTTGTGTGTGGGATGGAATTGCTCGTGTTAATAAGGAGATCCTTCTAACCATGTTGGATATGTGTGAGAAGCATGAAAGTGAGTAGATGTATGTTGGACGACTTGATCTGTTTTAAGAAGCTACCTAGAAGGTATTTAACTCACCTAAAGTCTATTATCCATTTTTGGGGGCTTTTTTTGCCACTTTTTACTGATGAAGACGGTAACGAGAGGAGAAATGGACCTGTGACTTTTCTATTAGCTTGTGTAGTAACTGTAGTCAAACTTTTTTTTTTTTGAAGTCTGCTATTGTTGGCATGAAAGAGAAAACTGACTGTACAGGATGATGTTTTTGCTAATAGATTCGCTATAGTGCCCCTTTTGGAAATTATAATCGAACTGCTTGACTATAGCTCCAGCAAATCTGTTCTTTAACTTTATTTGTTTTTTTTCTTCTGTTATTTTAAAGGATAATTTATATACTATTATTGTTAGGGATGCACCGAAATGAACATTTGGCCGATACCGATAATTCTTTATATTTTAAAGCCAATAACCGATATATTGGCTGATACATATTTATATGATTTTTGAGAGCCTAATTACAAAAATAAGTCTCACCATTAAAAGCCATGTCCCAAGCACTTCAACATAAATCAAACATACACAGTACAGTAGTTTGAACCAGTGTAAGTTTTAAAATTATTTTCCTTTTTGAAGTGATTCCAATCATATTTCAAGCAATTTAAAACCATCATGGTGTACAGTGCGCGTCTGAAGTGTTTTAGCTGAAGGAAATAATCCATTATTTATCAGCATTAAGATATCTGACAAATTTTTGAATCGGACCGATAACGAAAACATTAACAATGAACATATATCGGCTGATACCGATATGGTGGTTGATATATCGTGCATCCATAATATTTTGAATTGGATTTTATTTTGATATTTTCTGCTTTCATTTTCATTTTAGTTAGTTTTTAGTTTTTTAGATTTGTGTGTGTGTGTGTCTTTTTTTTAATATCTATATTTTGGTTAAGTTTTAGATTTAGATATATATTCATTTACGCCATGGCAACATCTCATTTTTCTTTAGTGTCAGTTTTTTTATATACAGTATATTTTTTTATTTCAGGTAATGTACTAATTCAAATGTTTTATTATTTTAGTTTTTGTTAACGATAAACCCTGCTTAGCAAATATCGGCAATGACAGCATTGACTTGAAAGACTGAATATTGACATTTATGCTTATGTCCATTAGTGCCCCTTGCATTGAAAATGCAATGCATAACCTACTTATTGCATTATGAACTTTCATCCCATCAGATGTCTTAGTAAATAAAGCCAAACTAAATCTCTTTTTGAAGCAGTCTGAGAGGAAGTTAGTCTCTTTTTTTTACCCAAAAGGCAAACAAAGATTTAGCATTAGCCTCAGTGAGCAGTTCTGAAAGAGGTTGTTTGTTGTTTTTACGCCTCTAGGAATGTGCTTTACCACAGCACTTATTCTTTTACACGTTTTACATCACGTGTGAGTGTGCTCTGTACCTTCTGAGCCCCTTGTGGTCCCTCATGATCAGTAAACAGCCGTTAATCCAAACGGCCAAATCCCCTCTCACCTACGGCATACACTGCGTGTTTATTTTTAAGCAGAGGTTGGCTAACGTTTCGTACGTTTACACTGGTGCAAGAAAACAAAAAGGTCTTTTACTGAACGTTAGGAGATTTAACTTCATAAGCAAAAGGGGCTGAGTTAGTGCCGTGATGCTAATACAGAGTTTGGAGTTGCTTCATTTATATTATCCCATGATTCTCAAGGTTTTAGCTGCATTTCTGAAGCATTTTAGGTGTGTGAATGTGTGTGTTTGGACATGCCTTAGAATTACGGTGTGGTTGGTGGTGATTGTGATGAGTCTGGTTTCCTCAGGTGAGGACTCCGAAACCAAGAGGCTACGTACTGCAAAGAACATTGCTGATCTGAGGCAAAACCTAGAAGAAACCATGTCCAGTTTGAGGGGGACGACACATATCAGTCACAGGTAAAAAACATCAGTGTGATGTGTGTTTTATTTTTTCTCATATATTTATTATTTTGTGTATGTTTCTGCCTGATGAATGAAAGTTAACTTTATTAATCTATTCACAAATATTACGTATCTTAAAGGAATGTTCTGGGTTCTTAAAAAAAAAAAAACAAAGCAAAGGGTTACAGTGGGGCACTTGCAATTGAAGCAAATAGGGCCAATCCGTAAACGTTAAAATTGACAGAAGTTTAAACAGGAGTATTATTCAGGATTATAAACTTTACATTTTTGCTTTTAAATAATTCAAAAATAGGCCCCATTCTCTTCAATTGTGTAGAAGTGTCTCTTCGTTACCTTCATTTTAAAGGAAATGAGGTTAGAGTCGAAATAATTTTTTGTGGCAAACTGGCGATCAACCCAAAACCGCTAGTGGTAGCTGCTCCTTACTGCACTTTGTCTGGTGTCAGTTCATGTTCAGACTCTAAATGACTTCAATTCAGTAGGGTTGAAGTACAACATGACATTAATAATGACTGGGCACAGAGATCACAGCACAGTTCAGAAAGCACCCCATTGTTCCCGGGTGTGTGAACCCTTTTATCTCTGGGGGTTTGCAAACTGTTAAACTCTAAATGGCTTTGAGGAAGACATTTTGATTGGCATTAGAAGCTCATTTGGGGGGTGCCGGGTTTTTGTCTTTGTTGTGATCAGTTTGATACGCGTCTCGGCCTTGCAGGGTATAAAAGCTGGCCGTGAAATCGGCTGGGGGCCACCTACTGCCAGATAACACTGGATAAAAGCTTGTTTTAATATCCCAAAGAAACCCTGTCCTGACAGGATGCAAAATTTTGCCAGAAACTCAGTCCTGCTTTTTGCTTGCACTCTTTCTTTCAAACTTCTGTTTTCTTAAAGGTATAGTTTACCCAAAAATGAAAGGTGTCATCATTGACTCACCTTCATGTCATTCCAAACCTGTATTTTTTACTTTTAAAAACATATTATTACTTTTATAAAACATAACTTTTTTTGTAGAAAAGGAAGTTATTTTGAAGAATGTCCAGGCTGAAATATGGTGTCAGAAAAGTCTCTTGCATTGTTGTTATTGTTATTTTCGTTAAAGGTTCAGTGTGTAGTATTTATGAGGATCTATTGACCGAAATGCAATATAATATACATAACTAGGCTATGTTTTCAGTGGAGTATAAAGATCTTACTTAATGAAACGTTATGTTTTTATGACCTTAGAATGAGCCATTTCTACAGTAGCCCTGAACGGACAAAATTCTCTACAGAGCGCTAGTCACTCTCTGCTCTCTCTGATGATGACATTTTTTGTCCTGTGTCGGCCACCGTAGCTTCTCTATGAATAAATAAATAAATATAAATTAAAGCTGCATATATATATATATATATATATATATATATATATATATATATATATATATATATATATATATATATATATATATATATATATATATATATATATATATATATATATATATATATATATATATATATATATATATATATATATATATATATATATATATATATATATATATATGATTTTTGTGCACACACAAAAATCAGATTTTGTCAGAAGCCTGAATACCCTTTATCTTGTAAACCTCTTCTGTGACACTTACATTATTTTTAGGTTAAGAATAGGTGTTAAGCATCATGTACTAGGTCTAACAAGCGTGCAAACAATATCAATAAATATAATATAAATGTCATCATTTGTTCATCTGATCACCATCTTAAATTCATTTTTCACATGCTGTTGTCAGTGATGTTACATACTTTTTTCATTAATTTAAATATAATAAAATAAAGAACAAAGTCAAGATGTTAACAAAAGAGCAGATTCTATAGAAGAACACAATTACATTTTTTGTACGTCTGAAAATCAACATTTTTGAGACTGAATGAAAAGTATCAGAAAATGGTCCACATAACTTTTTTAAAAATTTGATACAACAGTATTTTTACATTCCCAGCTATGTCAAAGTGACACATATTCCATTAGATTTTGACCTAAAGTTTATGACTAAAGCATTAACTTATGTTTATCTGTCTGACTATTACCTACCAGCACCCTCGAGACAACCTTTGACAGCACAGTAACCACAGAGATCAATGAGAGGGCCTTGCTTGCCTTCAGTTCCCGCCGTGCTTCTGCACTGCCATGGCGGCTGGGCTCGTCCAGCCCTCGCCTACAAGCTGGTGATGCCCCCTCTTCAGGAAACACGTTCATACACCACGGCAGTGGCTGTGGGCGGCACACACACAGGCATCAGACCTGCACGCACAACGGACTCGTCTGCGGCCTTGAACTCTCAGAGAAGGCGGAGGAGCCGGAGGGCGTCGCCATGGAAACGGCAGGGTACATGAGCGATGGTGACGTCCTGGGAAAGAGCATGAGGGTGGATGGTGTCTCCAGTGGGTGAGTGGGGTTTGATGGTGTGTTTGCAAAAGTCTTCAAATGTTTCATGTGCATTACTATTGATAGATGAAACATCAGCTTTAAAGCTGAAAAAGCGTAACTGGAGCGACAATGACGCCGGATGTAGCGTAAGCATATATATATAACAAAATTACTGTAAGGCTTGATACATGTAAGAATGCATCTCTTAGCATCTGCCTCTGGGTGGCGCTCTTTAGTTAGCCCTTTTTGGACTATTTTATTTTGAATGAGTTATTTCCAAACTAAAATGTTATAATCAATATATTTTCAGTCAATCAATCAATCAATCAATCAACTTTTTGAATAAGCTAGATTTTGATGATAGCTACAATATGTGCAATTGATCTTTTTAACAAGTTATAATGTCCGTTTAGCGATATATATCCAAAGATGCAGTGTCAGTGCAAGTGCGCTCGACGCGCCCTGCACTGAATTCCTACGGTGTCCCATGAGCGGTTAGCCACAGCTCTTTAGCATGTAATCATGTAACGCCGATCCAGCTTTCTTTATGCTCTTTCACTCTTTCATTGTGTCGTACGTACACTAGGAGCTCTGCCAGTTTTTGCCTGCATGCTCAAAGTCCCTGATGTACTGGTGTGGTTTGTGGCAACATGCAAATTACAGTATGTTTAGATGGCTTTGTTTCTTGGCTCTTGGCTTTGTTTTGGACCATGCAATCACATCCCGAGCTGGGCTTCTTCTGTATGCAACTTTTTAGTAACTACTGACATAAATGTGCATTAGAGTCCCACTTCTGTAAGATTAAAACAATAGCTCTTTCATGTTAGCAGTTATTTTGTTCATATGTCTGTTATCAGCTGTTCATTCCGCTGTCTGTCAGTAGGACATGAAAACGCAACATGTAGCCTGTGGTAAGATGATGGGAGTCAAGGGTCATGGGAAATATTCATGGTTGAATCCTGAGAGAGGGGGAATATGTATTTGAATACTTAGGGCACAGAGAGAACGAGTATTTGAATTTATCTCGCAGAGATGCATTTAGCTGACTTTTCATGGAAAAATCTGCAACCTTTTGACCCCTTGGACGAGATACGAGGTTACATCCAAATTTGGAAATGCGGCTAAACGCACAAACACAGCAGATGCAGAAATTTCGTGCATAATCTTTCTCTAGTCCTGTTCAAACAGGAATCAGACAGACACCTTTTATTGGATTCTCATATTCCTTCTGCTCAGTGCTGAATTCCAGTAGAGTGATTCTGTCACCACAAGAAAATCTTTGCGAGACATTTGATCATAGTTGGAAAGCTTTTAAGCCCAATTACTGGGACCATATATGGATAGATTTTGAAACGCAGTCAACATTGGGTACTTACAGCAAATTCTGTTTCTAAAACCTGATGTCTTGGTTTGGATTAGTGTCTTTTTACTAGCTTATCTTAGTACCATCTTAGTTACATGTTCGAATAATCGGATAAAGACAACACAAAAGGCATTTAAACAAGGTTTTGTGGGAGATTATGTAGGGATTCACTGAGATTGAATTGTGGTTGTTGTATATATTTTTTAGTGCTGTCAATCGAGTAAAAAATTGATTTCATTTTTCTGTAACTAATCACGATTAAAAACATTGGAGTTCTTAATAATTTCACAGTTACTCCAAATTAAACAACTTAAAGACCGTTATTTGAAATATTTGTTATAATGGCATCTTTTTATGAATGAGGCCAGTATCACTGATACTAATATTGGTAGTGATATCTCTATGAAATAGTTTTTTTTAAACATTAATGATAGACATTCAACATTACAGTATAATTGAACGCTATCAATTTCAACATTTATTAGGCTTTACATTTTTTTTTTAAAACAATTATTGATAAATCTCATATTTACCTGTGGCCTTCCTACCTGACATAGAAATTGATTATCAAGTTATCAAACACATTTATTTAACTGCATAAATTATAAATGAAATATAGATTGATCCTTATTAAAGCTACAATTTTCTGTCACAATTGTTCTTTGATAAACGTTGATGACAGACATCACAGAAACTGGATTATTAGGCTGCTGTCGCTTTAAGATCTGCCGCTGTCGCACATGACGCTGATCTGATGCGCATCTCATTTTCTCACAACTCTTTAAATTCATTTCATGACTTCAAGTCGCTCAAGCGTGAAAGAGAGCTTGATTCTGGCACACGTCTTTCTGTGCATCGTGTGCGTGTGTTCACAGACAACGCATTCATTCTTTTGTCTTGTCGCGCTTGAATGGTTCAAAAGCATTTGCATGGATAAGAGCGTGATCATATAATGTAACGCTAGCCAAAGATTGACAGAAAAAATATTTGTAACACTTAAAATGTCATTATATTAACATTTACAGAATATTTTGTAAGAATTTGTAGAGTTTTATCCATTTGAGATTTGATTGAGGTGTTTTTATTTAATTTATTTTACTCTATTTTAAATAACTTTTAACTGAGTATAACTTAATATTTTGTAGAAAAACATAAAGGACGGGAGTTAGTTTTATCAATTGGGGTTTGATTGTAATGTAGATGCAATTTTTTTGTGTGTAAAAACATTCTTTTTTTCCCCCCTTGCCTTATAGAGAGAAAGGCCCTATAGAGAGAAAGCTATTAACTTTTGATGAAAGATAGAAACTAATATTTTTGTGACCCTTTTCAACCCTGAACACCAGGCTTTTATTGATTATATGTTGTCTGTCACTACTGTTGAATGACTTGTAGCGGGTTATCAGGTCAGGGCAAATGAATAACTCCATTGGACAGAGTGTTTAACTAGTTGAAATGGTACTCTGTTTCTCAGTAACGAAAGTTAAACAGAAGCCGTTGATCTCAGATGTGCCCAGTAACGCACCTGTCAATGAGGTATATAATAGGAAATATTGTCCAGTAACATGTAAATAGACCTTATTCACAATCATAGATAACCTCTACAAAATGTATAATGCTTGTACAGTTCCGTGATGGAATCAGATGGTGTACTTTGATGTATACCATGGTATTATTTATTTACCAAATTCATGTACCATGGCAAGACAATTGATGCAGGCTACAGAGTAGACATACTACAATAAAATTGTTTTTAATCAATGTTAAATGGTCACATAAATCTACAAAAACGGTTTTGTCAGTTTTGTGGTTTAATACAAAAAATCCCATTTCAAATTTTTTGCTGTACTAGTTGTAAAATCTTTGCTAGATGCTTTGAAAATTATGATTGATCAACCACAGGATTGTGAAATTCGTATTTCCTGTCTTCTGATCTTTCTGAGCTGCATCACACCTGATTATTCATTTATTTAATAACCTGAACTGAAAGACATAAATCATTAGTGTGGCATATGCTGTTTGGAAATTTCCCACCTGCCCAGCAGGTTAGTCAGCCGCCCAGATGATGAAACGCAGTCACCTGACTCAAAGTGTGATTGCTTCACAGCAGGAAATGAGGGATCAAGCTTAAGGATGTGTGTCTAAAATGCTGTGTTGTCACCATCAGCAAACCTAACAACCGAAACGAAATCACGCCCATTATAATCAGAGATCTGATACTGTAATAATAATGCTTAGTTTTCTATTACAAATCTGCTTTACAATATATTACTTATTAATGTTACCGTATGTAAACATTTATTAGATTATATGAAAACACCTTTACAATAAGGTTCCATTTTTAACATTGAGCTAACATGAACTATGAACAGTTAACAAAGATTAAAATATACTGTAAGAAATGTTTTGCTCATTGTGAAATGAATGTTAGTAACTAATATTAACTAGTGTGACCAATAGATTTAACAGGATGAAATATGTAATTGTTCTGTTAAAACTAATAACAAATATTGTGAAGTACTTTACCACCACATAATTTATGGTCAAAATCTACATTATTTTTACAGGACAATTCATTTACTTTCAATAAAATATTGTTGAAAAACATTCACATTTTTCCTTGCATGATAAATAAATTGTATGAATGAAAATTGTCATCATACTCACCCTCAAGTTGTTCTAAACCTGTATGAAAACTGTTTGGTTACCAACATTCATCAAAATACAGATCAAAGAAACTCACACAGGTTTAGAACAACTTGATTTAAATAGTTATGTAAAATATTTTACTCCATTTGTTCATACTTCATCATGTGGCCTTCTGTGTATTATTATGGTGGCTATTAGTGTTTTTAAAAAGCATATTATAATAGTCCAAGTAGTTTGGTATATTAACAATTGTATTATTTAGCTAACTATATTAAAATGTAGATTTCTGGCAACCAGATATTTGTCTATTTTTAAAACAGTGCAACAAGGTGTTATTACGTATTAGTTGTAGTAGCTCTATCTACTACATGAGATGTACCTGTTGTACGGATAAATCATATTAACCTGAAACATCAAGCTTATCTGGCATTAGATCAGCCTGTTATCAGCGCTGCTCTCCCCCTGCTGTAGTTTTAAGTGTTTTGTTCATATTGCTTGTCCCCATCGGGCAAATGACTGTCCTTTGAGAACCTGTAGAACATCCACTTAAATGGCTCAACCGAGTAAACACTCATCCACCATGTGCCTCAGGTTAAAACACACTGTCCCACACAGCTCACCTGTCCACTTCTGCCTGCAGTCCAACCCACAATCTGTCTCATTTTCTCTCTCTCTCCTCACTTCTCAATGCAGTGTGTCCTTAGGGATATTAAGAACACAGATAGGTGCTTACAGTAAGAACATAAACACATAAGCGCACACCTTAACAGTCAACAGAAGTGGTCATGTGAAACCAACGACTTTCTTGACTGCCGCAGTCCTAGTTTGTGACCTTTAGTGAGGTGAGTGAATATTTAGAGTTGTAGCTGCTTATGGTTTTGTTGGTGTTAAATTGAAATAGACATTAGATCTAGTTCTCAAAAACACTGTTTTTGAATTGAGTTTCATTTTAACTGCTAAAGAGGTTCGTAAAGTTCATATTGATAGTTATACTGGAATTTATAATCATAATATTTGATGTATATTTGATTTTATCTTTTTGAAAAATACAATGTTTTGTATGGGTTTGTAAAAAAATCACATTTTATATATTATATTTTTTACACGTATAAACATTTTATATTTCAAAATATCAACATAAAAATCTATTCTAATATCAAAATATCTTGGTTTTGAGGAATACACTATGGGTTGTTATAAAATGACCTAAAATAGTATCATCCATAGCAATTGCTAGACAATTATTGTTGAGACGCCAATAATCCCAGCCAGGGTTATTATTAACTAAAATCATAACCATAAAAAATATTACTTGAAATAAAATAAAATATATTTCTGTAATTAATTAAAACAATGTGTTTTGTGATCTTTATTTTTCATTTTCTGTATGCTCTGAAATCTCCCCCAATTTATGTATATAAATATTTATAAAGCTGCTGTTCTAAAGTTTTTTTATTTTTAATTTTTTTAGAAGTGTCTGTTTACCAAGGCTGCATGTATTTTATTAAAAGTACAAAAAAAACTGTAATATTGATGAAATATTATTAAAAAGTATAATAACTCTTTTCTATATGAATATATTTTAAAATGTAATTTATTTTTGTGATGCAAAGCTTTATTTTTTCAGCATCATTACTCCAGTCTTCAGTATCACCTGATCCTTCAGAAACTATTCTAATATAATGATATGCTGCTCAAGAAACATTTATGATTATTATCAATGTTGAAAACAGTTAAAACGTTTTTTAGGATTCTTTGAATAGGAAGTTCAAAAGAACAGTATTCATTTGAAATGGAAAGCTTTTGCAACATTGTACTACCGTTCAACATTTTTTTTTTCTTTTTTTTTTTAGGTGAAAACTTGAAGAAATTAATAAATTTATTCAGCACGGATGCATTAAATTGATCAAAAGTGACAGTAAAGACATGTATAATGTAACAAAAGATATTTAAATATAGTGTATGTGTCTGAATGCTTTCTGTACAATCCATGGCAAGTTCTTCTAACATTATAGCAGTTCTCTATCTATGCGTTTCCATTACATGTAGAAAAACTGGTTTTTCCTGTGGCTGATTTCTCTAGACATTGACAAACGTTTGTCTTTGCGCTGTTTGAAGAGATAATTGAATTTATTTGTTATGAATGTGAACGTGCAGACACAACATGCTGTCAAAGGAGCCTAAGAGTATAGATCATCAGATGGCGGGCAACATCATGTAAAATATATTTTTGTCAATGCGTCTCGCTACATATTTACCTGCAGTGTTACACAAGACAGCCTGTTCTTGCTCCATTAACAGAGCTGCAATTGCATCTTGTTTATATTTTGTGTGTTAAACTAGCATTTGTGTGTGTGTGTGTCTGCAGCTACATGACTGACGGAGGTCTCAACCTGTACTCCCAGAGGGTTAACCGGGTTTCGGATGGAATGAGTGCCGTGAGAGGGACCGTTCACCACTTTAATCCCAAAAGTCAAGATGACACTGATAGGTAGGACTTAACCTTTCACCTTTGCATTACCTGCACTAACTCACCCTGTAGACTATTATGATCAGTAGTCCTGAGTGTAGATCGCCACAGGATGTTCTGTAGTCAGACCGGTGCATTTCAGATGGGCAACAGAGTTGCTTTTGTTTCCTCACAAAGGAAGAGAGTAGTCATTGTCTTCGTGAGTGCCTAAGGCAACAGCTAATGGATCAGTTTAGGCATACATCCATTTCTTTATGCGTGTGTGCGTGTGTTCTCGCATTCGGTGTGCCTTTGTGCCATCCTGCAAGCCCCACGGCTGTTTAACGTCCCACATCCCTCACCGTTTGCGCTGTCTCTCCCCAAGCATAACAACACTGTCTGTGAACATGTAAAGCCGTCTGTGTTTTTACTAAACACATTCTGAACTGACAGTGGATGGCATATTTATTATTTAATGTGTCTGATGACTCAGTTAAGAAAAGAAAGATGAATTGAAAAGTCTGAATTGTCAGCTTGAAAAGGGAAATGAGAAATGTAAAGATAGAAAATAAATACATTAGAGGATTTAGAAGAATTGAAAGTGAATAGCAGTGGGTGGGGAGGTAAGTAGATGTTGCAAGATTGTGCAACTGGAATGACTGATGGGAGAATTGGATCTGAAAGAAGCCTCAGAAACTAGAGAGAGGCTGAATTTTCCTTATTCCTTCATAAGAGTCTTTATTAGTGATCATCATAAGCTGCCCATTGGTCATGTATGTTAAGTTGTCCAAACAAGTGTATTTTCTGTGGAACACAAAAAGAAGAGATTTTGAAAAATGGCTGTTTCTTTTGTCCAATGTTGTTTTGGACCCCATAGAGTTCAACAGACAGGTTCCGCAAGTAAAAACCCCATTCATTTCCTCCATAGGGGATTTTAACCCTTAAACCCTCATGTTGTGTTTTGGTCATTTTGACCTGGAGAGTATTTTCTTCTTCTCGAAAATGTTAGTTAACATTATCGCATTGGACTAAAACTCACTGACTTAACTCATCTAGGGCATAACTATTTCTCCAAAAATTTGAGATTTAAATTTTTTTACACCATCTTGGGGATGTCACCAAAAAAATGACCAGCCTACAACTCATTAGTCTATATTTATTTAATATTTTCGTCAACTTTTTTTCTTTCAATTAGTGCAAGTTTTGCATTTATTAGGCCTCCATTATCTGAACTTATGTACGACATTTTTTGAACCCAAAAAAAGCATGATTTGTGGCAGTATTGGATAAAATGTCAAAATATTCTGTACAACTTGTGTGTTTTAATGTTTAACCAGGAAGTTTGTTTTCAAATGCTTCTATCTTGTATAATATGGCACAAAGTCACACTTGTGGTGTTCCTTGTCAAATAGGCCTACAAAAATAGCTTATAAATCCCTCGGTATTCTATATTATTTTTTATTTTATTGTCATTTGCAATGCTTCAAGGGATTTTCCCTCGTTGAAGTACACATTCTTGAACAGTTAAGTACCGTCTTGTCATTTTTGTCAAATTTTCGAGTACATTTTTGCTTTAATAAAAGTTTTTAATTTTGGGATTTACCTTGTACCTGGTTGGTTGGGTTATGGCTTAGAACTCTTTTACAAAGACTTTTATTGAAACCATTTTAAAAAAAATGTAGGGGTGTAACAATGTATCGTGTTACAATATATCGCAATAAAAAAAATTGCAAAAATATGTAACTGTGTGAGGAAAAAATTCAAGTTCACAGAGTTTAAGTGTCAGTACTAGATTAAACTACTATATATAGTGTTGAATATAATGTATAATAATGTAATGCCTAAATTATTTTAAATATATGTAGTCAGTGACAGAGTTCAAGCATATTCGTCTAAAATAATTCTGTATATCTTGAGAATCCTGTGCATTGGGTTACCAGCACCAAGTCCAAGCCTATTCATTTCCACCCCCAATGAAATGATTTTAATCATCAGTAAATATTTGTTAACCTTTTACCATATGTCTTTGAGTATCGCAATAATATAGTATCATGAGTTCAGTATCGTGATATGTATCGAATCATGAGGGTGACATGAGGGTATCGGTACACCCCTAGCAAAAATGCTACAAAAATACGGTCACTGTTGCACTTTATTGACTTTCAAATATCTTCTTTTGCATTTCTGTAGAACGTTTGCATAGACTTGAGGGTGAGTAAATGTCGAGCGAATTGTCGTGTTTTGATGAATTCTGTTTGGTCGTTGACGTTATGGTCTGACAGTCCCGTACTGCAAAGTGGACCATACATTGTCTGCAATGAAAAGCCTGGTTCTTTAAGACGCAGCTTTTCATGATGAAGTCAGTGCAGAACATCTCACAGATAAAATGGCATTCGATCAAAATCTTGGCAGAAAATGAGTCCGAGTCAGATTGATGACCTACAGACAAGCTTTGTAAGATCCGTGGTTTTCCAAATAAGGTCATTTTCTTGAGCCCAGCCAGGTGTGTTTGCAGGATTCTGTGCCCAGTACCTGTCAAGATATCATCTTAGTGCCCAGATTGATACAGGTGAAAGAGGGATGATCTAAGACCTCGTGAAATGTAGCTGGAGGGCAGGAATGGCGAGAATCCAATGGGAATTCCTTTTCTGTCCTCTTTCTTACTGGAAATGCTTGATGTCATGTATAATTTGGGAATTCTTTCTCTAACGGCAGCTGGTGTAAAAAAAGCATTAAATCTTTTTGCTCACGTTATTTTGACTTGCTTTGTCATCAAATCTGCCAAAACAAAGTCCCGGTCAGTGAAGAAAGATGAGGCGGTGCGAACTTTAGTGATGCATCCCTCTGAGAGCTACTTAAATTCCATCGTGAAGGGAGCCATATTGGTTTTGGAGTTGGATGATGTGGATGCTGTTGAAGATTATTTTGATTCATTTGCACTGTACTGTAAATTCAGTCGACACTCCTGTGATCAGATCACAAGCCAAACTCTTGCTTTGATAGTTTGGTGATCTTTTGCAGCTGATGATTCTTCTTTGTCTTGCAGATAATAAATTATATCTTATTGATAATTTGCTATGATTAGTATACCTAGAAAACATTTGCATAAGTATGCTAGTGTCACAATACTGGAATTTCAAATTTCGATACAATACCTTAAAACATATTGATGTATTGATACCGTTTTTGATACCACAGGGAAAAACTGCCATATAGATATTTTTAATAATATCTCATAATTGTTTTTTGTCCTTCCATTGAAAGTCTAGGTATTCAATATTTTCAACTCATTGTATCAGTGATAAATATGAATTTATTGGGTTTAACCCAAGTCTTCTAAAGAGACATGATCACTTTATACTGCCAAGAAGTTTGGGTACTGTAAGATTTTTTAAAAATTTTGAAAGAAGTCTCTCATGCTCACCAAGGATGCATTTATTTGATTAAAAATACAACAACAAATAATAATATTGTGAAATATTATTACAATTTAAAATAACTGTTTGCTATTTGAATTTATTTTAAAATGTAATTTATTCCTGTTTTCAATGTTGTGATATGTAAATTCACTTTTAATGTGATTTTAGATTTTACTGTTTTATTTAATTTTTTATTTAGACAAAAATAATTATATATTTAACTATATATAGTATAGTATAGTATAGTATAGTATAGTATAGTATAGTATAGTATAGTATAGTATAGTATAGTATATACACCAATCAGGCATAACATTGACCTAAAATTGTGTTGATCCCAATTTTGCTGCGAAAACAGTCCACTCCAGACTCCGCTATACCCCTGAAGGTGTGCTGTGGTATCTGGCACCAAGATGTTAGCAGCAGATCCTTTAAGTCCTGTCAGTTGCGAGGTGGGGCCTACATGGATCGGACTTGTTTGTTCAGCACATCCCACAAGTACTCGACTGGATTGAGATCTGGGGAATTTGAAGACCAAGTCAACACCTCAAACTCGTTGTTGTGCTCCTCAAACCATTCCTGAACCATTTTTGCTTTGTGGCAGGGCGCATTATCCTGCTGAATGAAGCCACAGCCACCAGGGAATACCGTTTCCATGAAAGGGTGTACATGGTCTGCAACAATGCTTAGGTAGGTGGTACGTGTCAAAGTAACATCCACATGGATGGCAGGACCCAGGTTTCCCAGCAGAACATTGTCCAAAGCATCACACTGCCTCCGCCGGCTTGCCTTCTTCCCATAGTGCATCCTGGTGCTAGTGTTCCCCAGATAAGTGATGCACACGCACCCGGCCTTCTACGTGATGTAAAAGCAAACGTGATTCATCAGACCAGGCCACCTGACTGGTCTGCGGCTATGCAGCCCCATACACAACAAACTGCGATGCACTGTGTATTCTGACACCTTTCTATCAGAACCAGCATTCATTTCTTGAGCAATTTGAGCTTCAGTAGCTCGTCTGTTTGATCGGACCACATGGGCCAGCCTTCACTCCCCACGTGCATTAATGAGCCTTGGCCACCCATGACCCTGTTGCCAGTTCACCGCCGTTCCTTCCTTGGACCACTTTTTATAGATACTGACCACAGCAGACCGTGAACACCCCACAAGAGCTGCAGTTCTGGAGATGCTCTGATCCAGTCGTCAAACTGCCATCACAATTTGGCCCTTGTCAAACTTGCTCAAATCCTTACGCTTGCCCATTTTTTCTGCTTCTAACACATCAACTTTGAGGACAAAATGTTCACTTACTGCCTAATATATCCCACCCAATAACAGGTGCCGTGATGGAGATAATCAGTGTTATTCACATATAGTTTAGTGTATATATTTAACCATCATTAAAGTAGCTTTTTTTTTCCTTATATTTTTTGCTCATATCTGGTCCTCTTTTGGAGTCTATTTCTTGATCTACTTGCATATTATACATATTTTATGCATGTCGCACCTGTGTTTTTAGTAATAAAGGAAATAGGACCTCCCTGTACTTTTACATAGACATACAAATCACACCCTCAGAAATGACAGTCATCTCAAGCATGTAGGATCTGAATCCCCGTGTAGTTTCCTGCCGGTGGAGGGATGTCCGTTTTTCTGGTCCGCAATGACTGCTACATTGTGTTTGACTGTGTTATTTGGCCAAGGCAGTTCAAACGCGGCTCTGAAATGTGATCGGGGCGTCTTGCCCTGGAGAAAGGGGCTTGGGGACCATGTCTGGACTGAAAGGAGAGACCTGGTCAAATCCACACCCACACACAGAGGAAATGTGCCATATTGCACTCACATTTGTCGGTCAGTGGGTTTATGTCCTTCATTTCAATGCATATGAATGCCTTTGGTATGCTATGTGCTCTAAACCGGATCAAGCTTTCAGTCAGATCAGTTTTCGCTTCTGTATGTAAATGACCTATATATAGACAATAAAGTCTATCTATCTATCTATCTATCTATATGTTATGATTGTCTAACCTCTGTCTACCATTGCACTTGACACTTTCATTCATCAGGGTGGGCTAAGTTGCTGAATACAGAATAGACATTAATATGTAAACAGGGTCATATGTTAATGGTGTCATGGTTGTGACCTCAAACCAGTGTTGGGTAATATAGCTGAACATATTATTTATATAATATATGTTAATACATATTTCAGCCGTTTGATAGTTTTAGAAAATTATCTTGATATTTGTGTATTTGATTGTCTATCTAATTGTCGCAAATATATTGTGCATATTCAGTATTCTGTCCATTTAAAATCATTGCAACTATGTTTTATATACTCAATACATTTCCCAGAAAGGAGCTTTGCGTGTGAGAGTGTCTACATTAGAGCAGTAAAATGATATGTCCCCTTTAAGCAATAATGGATTTATGACTTGCATTGCAACTTTAGAATATTTTTCCAAAGGCATTTACATGCAATTGAATGAGCTTATTTCTTTATCCTCTCATTGTTTTAGGTGTCAAAATAATTGTCTTTGCATGATATTTCTCTAGAAAGCAGTTTTGTTGGTGCCTGCCAGTGTTGTTTGGCTGTTGATAAACGAATGTTTCTGCCTATTGGATTTGACCAGAGGTCATTAGGGCTACAAGAACTTCCGCCTACACAAATGTGCTCTCTAAAAGAGATGCAAAAAGAGAGATGAGCTGGCAACTTGCCTTCTTGCCAACAACCAAGCCCAGCAGGTACAGTCATTAAGTTCATGGGAGGGCTGAAAAAAATCTCTCTCCGCTTTCACGCTTCCCTCGCACCCTCTGCCCCTCACCACACACACAGACTCTGCAGTAGCAGCGCAGTGGCCAGAGTGTTATGGTTGAGACTGATTAGGATCTTCAATAGAATTGGTGTGTCTGGTTCTCAGTGATCTGATATGTGTCCCTGTGATCAGCTGTACCTGTAGAGTGCCAGATAGAAATGGACGGAGAGAACTGAACACATTGGACATGACAGACTGGTCTAAAGCTTGTAAGAGGCAGTGAAGTAAGTTTGCTATTGTATTTGTGTGTGAGTTTGTGTGCATTTATAGTTTTGCGTGTCCAGTAAATATACCTGCTGTTTATTTTGACTGGTCTTGAACACTTCTGATTGAGTGTAATCGCTTAACATAACCTGACTATAGCTGTTTGTTTGGTCAGAGTTTTGTTGTACTACTTTTTCTCTTTGTTTTTGTTGTTCTGAGTTTGTTTTATTTTGTTTTGCAGGGATTTTGATTTTTTTTTTTTCTGAGTTGGTTTTATCTTGTTTTGAAGGGTTTTATTTGATTTTTGTATTTGATTTTATTTGCTTAATTCTCAGTTTTCTTATTTTGTATGATTCTTATTTTTTATATTTTATGTATTTATTTATTTTATTTTATTTATTTTATTAATAAATGTTTTTCATTTTGGGCCATATAAAAAAAACCTTTTAAAACTGCGATGATCCGAGTGTCAGATTATCAGAGAGAGAGAGAAAAAATACGTTTTCATCTTTTTATATGCTACTACAGAAAAGTGTGTAATTTTGCCAAAAATATTCAGTTCTAACATTTTGATTGAACATTAAAAAGTAAAAAAAATACAAATAAAATGTAAGGGGGGTCTAATGCTATTTCATGCACTATTTATTTACACTGTTAAAGAGTTGGATTCTCATGCTAAACATGCATTTCAAAAAATTAGTTGGACGTATGACGGAGTATTTCTCTAAGGATTCAAATAAGTTTCGGAAAGTTTTTTGCCCTGTATGAAGTTATAAAGGGCGGAATTCCTTGTATGGGCACTTCTCAAAGACACATCAACCAGAGCGAGAGCAAGAGCGTGCCCATCAACGAGCTTCGTTCGGTTACGGTAGCCGTCGGCAGCGCTGGCATTTTGTTTTTAGACCAAAAAATCAACAATTTCACAAGTGTGTTTTTGGTTGTGAGGGAAAGATAACCTTGTTCAGCTTCCCAAATAACCCAGCATTAAGGAAACCGTGGATGCAGTTTGTTTTTCCGGAGCAGCATCAGAGTTCTGCTAGTGTGTTTGTTTCTTCCCGGTCATGAGTCTGAACCACAGGCGATGAGTGAAACTGCATCAAATGTCGGTGTTCTGTTTGCAATCGGTGCGTATGTGCATATAATATCAACAGCACGAACGTATAGGGAATCGAAAGTTATCCATGGATAACGCCATGATGTGTGTGGGTGCTCGTGACTCATTTGCCCCACCCACTGCAAGCCTCCACGAGTTTGGCTCTTTTTGGAAAGAATCAGTACAGCATATCTCTCTTTTATAAATCTGATAAAACTAAAGAATCTTCGGAGATATGAAGGATGCAATATACTCTATAGGTACTCAAGATTAACAAGAAATTGGCAGAAACTCTGTGTGTTATGTACCCTTTAAAACAAATTCATGGCTGAATTGTTCACAAAAAGAACTACAATATGCATTTACAAAACAGATTTTAATTTACTGCCATCTTTAAGCATCTGTTAATAGTAACATGTTATTTATGAGTGGCCTTTTTGATCATATTTTACAGTAACATTTGGCAAATATCCATTGAAAATTGCTGGTATTTTATTGGCAAGTTGGTAACATGAGTGAAACCCAGACAGTCATTTAAGTTTGCCTGCAGACTCGGTCTATTGTCATCTGTTACGCTTAAGTCATTAACCCTATCCATCACCAAAACTGCAATGAGTGTAAGTCTGGTTCTTTTACCTTAAGCCCTCAGGACAAGCTCAATGACAGCATGTGAAGCATTCTTCACTTTTAAGTTGCTTAAGTCGCCACCCGTGCAATTATTGTTTTATTGGCGTGTTGAGGCAGAACTTTTGGAAACTCTTGTGTTTTTTTTTTTTTTTAATTCAAGACAAATGTTTTAAATGCAAGAAATTGATTGTTGTTTTAGGTTGAATCAAGGATGCTAAAGAACATCTGTCCATTTGCCCTTGACACTTATTGTATTGATAGAGAAAGCGATATTGAGAGGGAACTGCTTCCTCTGTGCTTTAGGACGGGTGAGCATGGGCTCTGAGGGGGGCTTAGCAATCACATCAGTGCGGACCCCTCTCCAAACAGTTAAATGGATGGGACAAGAGAGAGAGAGCTCTTATCTGACATCTGAGGAAACAGCTACTTCCTTTACCACAGTCTATACATACAACACACAACTGGCAGCCAATGCTTAGTGGTTTCTCATCTGATGGAGATGTACGTTGCTGGATGTTACCATTCAGGAATTATCATATTGTAGCTGTTGACCAACCATTATTGTTTGACTCTTTATTCAGAGAAAACTGAATTGCTCAGAAGTTGCTCATTCTTAACTGTGAACGTTTCTTAACTGAGAATTTTTTTTTTCTGAAAGTGCTTCCAACTATATTTTTTCTCGGTGCCGTTATCATTATATTTGTGGTGTAGACTTTGCTGTTCTTTTATATTTTGAGCGATTTATCTTTTGAACTATATCCAGTGATTACTTACAAATTGTGGTCGGTTACTGATTTGAAATTACAAGTTATTGTAGTTAGTTACATAATCCATTACATTACACATTTAAGGTTATATAATCAGACTACTTTTGGATTACTTTTAGATTACTTTTGTCCTAACTCCTTTATCACATTGATTTGAATAAGATAATCTTGTACCATATTGATTTAAAATATAAAATATATTCCATTCTTGTTTTCAACAACATGAAGTGTGTTAAATATTACACACATATTACAAATATTACATTACAAATTGAGAGAAATTTTGCAGCTTGGTAGATCCTGAACGCCACGTGTAAAAGTGTTCACATGGACAATGCGATTGTTTTTGTGGGGAGGAATCGCACCTTCAACCGTGCTAATTGGATGCTTGAGACAATGATCTTAATCTCTCGGCACAGCCATCACACCCGGCAGCCCATTCACATGCAAATGTGGTAGGAGAACAGGAAGTAGGAGATGGAGGGGCAGAGAAAAGAAAAGAAACATAGAAATGACTGAAAGACAGAGGAAGGAGGATATCCATCAACACACAGGACCCCCATCCCCCACAGTGCATGTGTGAGATAGAAAGTGAAGGAGAATTAGTCATATAAAAAATCTATCTATCTATCTATCTATCTATCTATCTATCTATCTATCTATCTATCTATCTATCTATCTATCTATCTATCTATCTATCTATCTATCTATCTATCTGTCTGTCTGTCTATCTGTCTGTCTGTCTGTCTGTCTGTCTGTCTGTCTGTCTGTCTGTCTGTCTGTCTGTCTGTCTGTCTGTCTGTCTGTCTGTCTGTCTGTCTGTCTGTCTGTCTGTCTGTCATCTATCTAATCTACAGTATGAGCTATCAATTTTGTAATGGTCTTATTTTGTACAGGTATTTCATATGAGAATTTATAGTTTAGAGAAAACAAAACTATACCAGCTTTTGTCTACCATCATGTGCTGTCGCCATGTGTATTCTGTGAGTGTATGTGAGAGACAGAGAACAAGAGAATAGTTGTGTTGTTTCAGTGTGACATGTATTTGCAACAAAAGAACACATAGAAGCGAAAAAGAGGGATGGAAACACAGGAAGGAAAGAGAACAACAATAGAGAAATAGTCATGCTCCCTGTGTCCTCTTGGCCCCCACAGACCCATACTAACAACAATAAGGCTTTTCTCTATCTTCTCTATCTTTATCTAATGTAAATGATTTTTCGCAGCATCTTTGAGGTGAGAACTGTACTACAACCTTTTCTAATTTTGTAGTTAATTTAAAATTCAAATATTCAGCCTTGTTGGCAAAGCCTATTTTCACTAACTACACATTGTTAAAGCAATTTTCCGTTTGTACAAATAGCATAGTATTTCTATTTAAACAAAGTGTAAATTCACTACCATCCAAAAGAGCGGTTTGTTACAACATATTTCTATTTCAAATAAAAGTAATTGAGCTTTCTGTTCATCAAAGAATCCTAAAAAAGTATTCAGTTTCCAAAAAATATTAAAAAGCCATTTAAGCACCAAATCATGATATTAGAATGATTTTTGAAGGATCATGTAACACTGAAAACTAATGATGCATCAGAGGTATACATTAAATATATTAAAATAGAAAATGGTAATTTTATTTTGAAATAAAACTTCACAACATTACCGTTTTACTGTATTTTCAAATATAGTCTTGTTTGGTCATTGCTGCATCACATAGCTGATTGGTTTTTATGACATATTGTATGAGTTGTTTTTTATCACTTGTATTTTGCAAATCTAGTATGCTGTTGTTGCAAGGTGCTTTGCCTTTGCACGCAGTTTTTTTTTTTTCATATTCAAAACAATGCAAATCATGCTCTGGGCTGATTTCTAGGGAACCGCAGAGTCAACTGACGTTTGAGAGCTGAAAAGTTGTCGTCTTGTTATATGTTTAATTCATGTTGAAGAGAAGAGAGAGAATGCGAACAGGATGGAGAAAGGAACAACTCAGAATTCCTCATGCTCACTAGCAGCTCTGTCATTACAAACGTCTGGCGGCAAAGGTTTGGGCACGAGGGCTGGAATCTCTCTCTCTCTCTCTCTCTCTCTCTCTCTTTCTGTCTCCCTCTGTGTTATTATACAAAGTCACACACTCAAACCTCCTCTATGAAGGCAGAAACCTCTTGTCACAGCCACACTATATATATATATATATATATATATATATATATATATATATATATATGCATTCCTAAAGATTTTTAGATGTTTATTTGCACTTTTAATTGTTTTAGCGCTAGTGTGATTGCGTTTTTATGGATTTGTGTGTACAAAAACAGCTCAGATGCTACATATATATGGTCTCGTTTGCCCACAAAGTTCTCTGCCAATGTTTGAGGCCAAAAATGTTGTTTGCTGTTTTGGTAAACGCAACAAAATTGCATCTTATGTCGCTTAGTCGGTTAGCAGGATCTTTCCGCTAAGGATTAAGGCAGCTTGACCTTTAACTATGGGATGTGACCCTTAAAAAACTTTTGTAAGCAACAGGGCATGAGAACGTGAAGCATTATGGAATGAACTAATTGGCCGAGTTTGGTGAAGTCTGTAGGTTAGTCACTTATTGACTTTGTACCTTATAGCCACAAGCTAGCCACACGCTGAACCCCAGACAGAACTGTAAACCGAAAATGGATTCTCACACTCGTATCACGGTGGACTATGCTTCCAAGCTGTAAAAACACACTTAAGCCGTAACTTATCACAAAAGACGGTGTGCTTAAGAAGATTAGCCTACTCCTTCACACACCTACACACACACTTTTAACAGACGCATGAACACATTTCGTGTAGGAACCTGCCTTGCCTCAAACCTGTAAGGTCACCTGGCATTTACGACGCAACGCAGATGTCCAGATCTGACTCGTGTGAAGCCGGTGACTGCCGAACCTGTCCTGCTGAGAGGATAGACAAACTTTTGAAAACATGTTCGCTTATTTCTCCACCAGTTGTTATTGTTAAATAAAACGAAAACTATTATTTTTTTTACTTTTGATCATTGAAATAGAGCTGAAATAAAATTATACCCATTAATATTAGATGCAAAAACTTTAACTTAAATGAAAAATATTGCCTTGGCAACTAGTCGAAGTACTAAAATTACTAAAACTTAAATAAAAATAAAGTAAAGCTATATAGAAATATAGTTTTTTAAAGAAATTAATACAAATGATAAATGCACAAACCATGTATCTCCCTGTTTTTATGAGTTTCTTTTTCTGTGGAACAAAAGAAACTGTTTTGTCTCTACAATGAAAGTCAATGGGGTCCAAAACAACACTGTATGGACATGTTTCAAAATATCTTACTTTTTGTTCCATATTCTTCCATATTATATTATATGGTCTCTTCTAGATATTGGTATCAGCATTGGCCATTAAAACACATTAGTTGACCACTTCTGTTCACAATAGTTCTAAAGATCTATACACTTACTGTTTGTCAAGAATTGTCTCATTTGTGTTTATTTGACTAAAGAAAAATGTATTCACTTGATCATTTAAGAGATGTTCCTGATATATGAACAATAATATTAGCAGGTTTTTCAACCACTTGAAATCCCAATTTGCTTTCAAGCTTTAGCTCATTACACATGAATAATTGAACTTAATTAACATCTTGACATTCTTTCTAATCCAGCTCTGTTCTGAGACCAGTTTATAGAGTCAACAGGCATCTCCTTTTGAAGTCCTGCCGGGCTTAAAGACTGCTTTGTGATCAGATTACCATTCCTTCAGTTGGTAAAGCCGCTCCCCTCAGCTTGTGGTTGGCTGCTGGCTTTGTGTATGTGTGTGCGTGTGTGTGTGCGGGAGAATCGGTCTCTCTCTCAGAGCATTGAGAGGAAGAGCGAGGGAAGGAGTGCAGTGGAGGTTTACTCATGAAGCTGCCTGCCACCCAGCCAAACTTTAGCGGGCTCTCGCCGGCTATCCCGGGATCAGGCTCTTGCCAGGGAATTCTGCAGCCTGGCTCCGACACTCTGAGGTAGAGAGGAGGAATTTTCTTTGTTTGAGGATTTATGGGGTGGAAAGTTGCTTTGCCACGTGGGACTGTTTTTGTGTGAGTGCCTGAGTGTGAAAGAGAAAGGTGTGTGGTTAAACCAATTTACTGATCTTAGATAGATTTTTTTATTAAGCATTAGAATAAAATGCAATATACATGCTAAATATATTTTTAAATGAATGCAAAAAAATTGCTGTATTAATATCATAATGCTATTTTTTTAAGGTGTATTTTTAAGGTTTTAAATGAAGAATATACTGATTAAGAATTGGATTTTGACAGTAAATGTGTATGATAATGATTGTCATCCTGTTTAATTTGATATAGTATACTCAGAAATCACAATTTACCCCACAATTTCTATTATGATTTATGTATTTTTTAACAGTTATGAATGGTGAGGACTGTGATCAGCTTTGTCTTTATTGTATTTTTGATCAAATAAATGCAGCCTTGGTGAGAATAAAAGACTTCTTTCACAAACATTAAAAAAACTCTTACCAATTCCAAACCTTTTAACCAGTACTGTAACTTTTTTCATCATTTTCTAACATTTGGAAAGCTAAAAAAAACTAGTCGGCAGCACCATAACAATTAAACATGAACTTTTTTCTCAAAGCGACAAGTGTGTCAATGACCCATACACTTTTCTTGCTGTTCCTGGTTAAAGTACCTTTCCTGATCTCCCACAATGCCTGGCAACAGGGCTGGGGTTGCTGTAGAGATGGGTATCCTTGCAGAACTAATTGATAGGCCACCCAAAGCAAACAGGACAGGGCGGTGTGTGCAGTCAAGCTGTAGCTCATAACTCCACACTGCTCTTCTAATAACAGGTCTTTAGAAAGAAAAAACAATTTCTGCCCCGTGGATCAACCCCCCTATATGCTTTTACTTCTTTGGGGCTTGACACTAATCTAATGTCCCAGACGGGGGAGGGGACGGGTGCCGGTGTTTCTGCATGTGCATGTTTGTCTATGGTGAGATAGATGACAGGTTGTTTTGGAGCGGTTTGCGCTCGGTCATGTCACACCTGTGTCCTCTGTCATTGCTAGTTCATTAAATTTGCCAATTCATAATATTAGTTTAGGATTACTGGTGAAGGAATAAAAAGAAAGCAGGTCAGACAGAAAGGTTTCTGACGTTTTTATTCAAAGCATCTCAGACGGGTTTCTGTTTATGTGGAGATTTGACTGTATAATTAGCCTCTTTAATATCTCAGTTGTCTCTCCTTGTCTGCAATTTGTCATTGTTTATCACCAAGTTACTTTTTGTCTGAGGAACTTAAAATGAGAAGTTTTGCTCTTTTCAGTGCAATGTCAATGAATGCTGACTGAAGATGTCAAGATTCAAAAAGCACACAAAATTAAAGTATCCTAAAGATTCACAAAATTAGTCCACTCAACCCATTTGCTATATTCTAAGTACTCTGAAGCCATTTGATAACTTAAGGTTAGAAACAGACCAAATGTAATAATTCATATATAACCTTCATCTCCAGTAAGCTGTGATAACAGTCAGTGATTTGAACTTAAGAACTGAGTCATTTGTGAACGAATCATTCAGAATGGTCAGTTCATTTGCTCTGGTAAATAGTGTAAATGAGATGTAAGGACTACTTTTTTCAAATGTTCATAGTAATTTTGCATTCTTTTTTGAGGCTTGATGTTGTAATTTCACTTTTGTCTCTCAAATCTCACACAGCGTTTTAAAGCAATGATATGATTTGCAATGAAAATAGTTTTCATCAAATTCTTGCAATACCAAATTATCTGTGATCCATTATTCACATTAATGTCTCTGTACTTTTTTGTCAGTAATTATCTTATTTTAATTGTGAATATGAAAGATGCGCCATCATATTTTTCCTCTGCGTGGTTGTTGTCACTTTGAAAATGTTTATTTTCCCGCTGGCATTTCAGGACATTCCTTTTGTTTGAATTCCATGCCTCTTTCTAAAGGGTTCAGATGCAATATTTTGCACACTCCCCTTCTATTTTGGGTCTGGTTTGCACTTGGGCAAAGCAAGTGGAGGAATGTCTTTGGATTATATTGGAAAGAAAGAAAGAGGAATACATTCTTTGAACATGTATAAAAGTACCACTTTCTGACCCACCTCTACCCACACCCTCGCTTTCTCTTGCTTTCATGTGAGAAGTATTGTGTGGAACTTTTGCAGAACTTTTTGTTGTGAAGATCAGAGAGGTTGACTTGCTGGTCAACAAGGAAATTGAACGTTGACCTATTCTGTGGTGCAACTCAAAAAATGTAACAAAATTGTATAGGAATTGGCCAGACTGACCTCATTTATTCAATACAACATATTTAAAGCATGAATTCCTCAAGTTTTACTTTTAGTATAACTTTATATGTACACTGCAATAAAACCGTTTACTTAAAGGGATAGTTCACCCAAAAATAAAAATGATCCCATATTTTACTCACCCTTAAGCCATCCTAGATGTATATGACATTCTTCTTTCAGACGAATACAATCAGAGTTATATTAAAATATGTCCTGGCTCTTTCAAGCATTATAATGGTCGTGAATGGCAGCCCAAAATGTGAAACCCCAAAAAGTGCATCCATACATTATAAAAGTGCTCCACACGGCCTAGGGGGGTTAATAAAGGAAGTGAATCGATGGGTTTGTGTAAGAAAAATATCCATATTTAACACGTTATAAAGTAAAATATTTAGCTTCCGGCGGACCACCTTCCGTATTCGACTTGTGAAGAAAGTGTAAATTTTTTAATATAACTCTGATGTATTCGTCTGAAAGAAGAATGTCATATACACCTAGGATGATTTGAGGGTGAGTAAATCATAGGGTAATTTTTCATTTTTGGGTGAACTATCCATTTAAGTTATAGCCTTTTGACCTACATATTTTTGGTTTTACTTTTTTAATATATTTCTCCTTTTTTTTACTTTTACTAGTCAGTTGCAGATGACAGGTTCTTATTCTATTTAATAAAAATAATATTTATTAAGGGGGATTTAAATATTCTCATGCTAAAATAATCTAAGAAAAATATAATATAATACTATTATTAGTAGTAGAAGTTGTAAATTTAAATTTAATGAATATTAAAATTAACATTTAAATTTAATGAATATTAAAGGTGTTCTTGTTCTAATAATCTGTCTATTAATGTTATTTAAAATATTCCAAAAAAAATCGAATAATTGTAATATTATCAATAATAAACTAATATTTAATGCATATTCAAAATTAATATTAATACTGTTTAATATTCTAACTACATTTTAACATTTTTGCTAGATTTCCTTTTAAAAGACTTTTAAAACCATTTTTTGTCAACTTTTAGCAGGGCACTAGCTTCAGATAAATGCACTAAAATCCACAAAACATTGGTTTGGATTTCATGGCGTCTTTAAAAAGGAAGAAGTGACTCAATCATGTCTGTTTTCTTTCCATTTTGGGGGGCTTTTTGGTGTTTGTTTGCATTCGCCATCTATAGCATCTGACAGCATATGGCAAATGATGAATGAAGCAGATCATTTAAGCAGAGACATGCAAGCAGACAAACACATTAGCACAGTGTGTGAGAGAGCCTTTAGTGACAAATAGCTCCAATGGGACCAACTTTCTCACAGCTCATTAAAAAGGGGAACCACAGACGTCCTTCCACGCCAGTTATGTCGAGTCAGTTATGACAGACGTGAGCTATGGGGTCTTTGCTCATATCAAAAGTATCTATTCAGCTCTTTTGCAGGACGTCAGGACTGGTGGATGTTTGAACACACGCCTCTCTTGATTCATGGCTGTCTGTGAATGAGCTTATGGGCTGGTTTTGTTTGCCTGAATGATCCTGAGAAATGAGGAGGATTAGGTGGTATCTTAGGTGTTGATAAGATGTTGTGTTGCCACACAGTGTTGATAAAGCTAGTTCTTTTAGCATCACTCAAGGTTGGAGTGGCCTAAACTGGTGGTTTGTGGGAGTTTGGGCAGTCTGTGTTTGGATTTAGCAACTAGCATGGAGGTACTTCCTGTTTACACACCCACAATTACATTCATATCAGCAAATGTCATTTTGTCTTTCTCTCAAAGTCTTATGATTTGAGTGTGAGTGTGATATTAGCTTTTACAACATGGAGAAAAATGTTTTTTTAGCCTCATTTACAATAAATTATCAAAATGTATGATTCTGTTATTTATAATGTTATGAGCAATATCGCACTCGTAGTTGTGCCATATCATACTCCTACTCATGTGATATTGCTCATATTTAAATAATAATCCTTTTTGCATGATTTGAGCTAAAGAAGCTAAATTTGATGATACGGTTATTGTCAAATTTGTAGAAAAAATGTTTATTAATAAATATTTTGTCATATCTAAGCTAAAATTGTTGTTTCTCTTGATTTACTGTTGATTCTGTCAGATTTTAGGACACATTTTGCCTGATTTTAGCTACAATAGCACAATTGTTAATTCTATTACTGTCTGTTATGTCCAATCCACTGTATTCAAACAACTCTCACAACTAGGTTTTCTCTTTATCCAGTAGTGTCTTTGGTCCATATGATTTTGGTTGAGTCCTGCTGAGCATCCTAATGGATTTTGTGGGGGGGATAGCAAAGCAGAGCGCACTGAGAATTTGAGGCGCAGAGCTAATTAAAACAAGTTTTGAGGAGCAGAGAGACGCGCCTAATGTCTCAAGCATGATGGGAATGTAGGTTTTAATGCTCTCACTGTCCCGGTGCAGACTTCATGTCTCTCCACAGATGTTGTTTCTGCTTACCTTTCCTTCCATTACGACTCTTTACGTCCACGTTCTCCATATTACGTTGAACGTTCTGAATCCATGTATTGTTTTATTTCTCGTAGTCTTCCTTTCACTATATTGATATCATGTTCCTCAGAAATTTCGAGAATAAACAGTTCCTCTCTCTTTCCTCTTTGTTCTCAGTTGGGACGACAGCAGCTCAGTCAGCAGCGGGATCAGTGACACCTTGGACACGGATGACCTCAACACCAGCTCGTCCCTTAGCTCCTACGTCAACACCCCATCTGTCCCACACAGAGACGTAGATGAACAGGTCAGTCATTGATACCAAAGGCAACTTCAGAGCCTCGTGGTCTACAGAATCAGAAACATCTGTAGAACATGGGAAACAACTCAGCACTTAAAAAACATTACCATTATAATGTCCATCTATATATATATATATATATATATATATATATATATATATATATATATATATATATATATATATATATATATATATATATATATATATATATATATATATATATATATATATATATATATATATATATATATATATATATATATATGGAAATCTAGTAGTCTAATAAATATCTTGTTGAACTGTTGAAGAGTCCCTTAATGTATTCACATCTCTGTTCATCATTACTTGCAATCAAAAACAGGCCTGCACATTTATAGCACTGCTTTGGGAGCGGTTCTGTTGCTTCATCGTCCCTTTTGATTCAATGAAACATTGGTGGGCCCTTATCAGAATTGGCCTGTACCCGCTGTGTGCAGTCTTTGTGAGTGTGAGTCAGCAGACTGACTCAACTCTGCCCCGGTGATTGATCATCTTTACAAGTTCAAAGCAGGTTTACATATGCTGAACAAATGGACCAGTACAGTGAAGCTAAGATACTGCGTCTGTCTAGCCTGTTCTAACAAGATGAGCTCTGTAAATCCAGACGTGGCACTCTGGGTTGTGTGCCAAATTGCCAATAAATTTGTCCACACCTATAGCTTCTCGGTTCGTGCATTGGTGTTGGTCTTTAAATGTTAAATTAATAAAATTCATCAATTTAAACTAAGGCTACGTTCACACTGTAAATTTTTGGGATTGGAAACTGCATTTACTTACAGGAGTGAGTCTCGAAATGTCCCTTTCAAACAGCAACAGTAGCGTCTCGAAAATGGATGTCTATACGAACGTGCAACGGGAGTCACACCCATATTCTTACCAGTAACCATAGAGACAGAGACCAAATTGATATCAAAGATGGCGACGTCCATAAAACTGAAGTCTTATCACTTTTGACATTACAAGAGTCCAATTGAGCAGTTGGTTCATCCGTCAAATCTTCATTAACTGACAGCAGCTTTTATATCTGGGAGGAGAGCAGAGCTTTTGAGTCACTAATGGGAGCAGTTCCGGTGGAGAACAGTGACTGGATCTCGAACCTTCAGTTGACACACAGCTCATACTCTATCCACAGGACACGCATTTGTACAGCACAGAGCGGCTCTCTCGCACTGTATGACGTGACAGACAACTCGTCCAGTCTGTTTCCGTTCAGGTGTAGGTTTGGTTATAGAATACCGTTGTCATTCCCGTAAATAACTGAACTGTGTGTGAACGTAACCATATTAAGGACTCAAATACTGGGACTGACAACTATACATGTTGTGTGAACATGGCCTAAATTAAATCGAGAAATGTTTTAATGTTGTAATGTTTTAGTTAACTATAATAACTAGTTACAGGATTTCAAATTCAATGAGTTTAGAGCCGTGACTCAAAAGTGCATCTGAAGCCAAATATCTGCCACCTTTCACTTCCACACCCTTGTACTTTTTCCCTATATAGTCTCCCCTCATTCTTCGGGCTGGAGTGGAGGAAGGATTTATTGTATCGGCGTTGAGATAACAATGTTTTGGAATTGGCCTGATAACAACTGGAGACTATTAACATTCTTTCCCTGGCAATCATTTTTTATGAGGATTTTCAGTAGCAGCTGAACAACGGACTTTCTAAAACGGGGTGATGTCATCTTGGCTACATTGTGGAAGGTCATGTTCTGTAATGATCGAGTTGGCTCTTATGTCACACATAATCAGATTTTATGATGATTGTTGATTGTGTTGCTGATAAATGAGACGCAAATTAGCTGTCGGTGATATTGCATCTCAGGCATTATTTAATATATCAGTCCAGAGACTTTTTATTTACTTTTTCATGCAAAGGTCTCTCAAATATGATGATCCCCTTGGCAGAGACCCCCTTCAGAAAAAGACAGAAGTTATATGTTTTTTATATATAACAAATCATTTATACCATGTGAGAAAAAATATCAAATCTGATATAAAATTAAATCATTATTTCCCATATTAAACAAGTGGATTTTATATTGACATTGTATTAAAGAAAATTATAAACATAATGTCTTAAAATCATTTATTTTTTCACAAAACTACTGTATATGCATTATATACACTCACTAGCCACTTTATTAGATAAACCTTTGCTAGTACCAGACCCCCTTTTGTCTTCAGAACTGCCTTGATGGTGTGTTCTTCTGCTGCTGTAGTCCATCTGCTTCAAGGTTTAATGTGGATATTTGAGTTACTGTTGCCTTTCTATCAGCTCAAACCAGTCTGGCCATTCTCCTCTAACCTCTGGCATCAACAAGGCATTTTTGCTCTCTGTATATTTTATTTTTTTCTGACCATTCTCTTTAAACCCTAGAGATGGTTGTGACTGGAAATCCCAGTAGATCAGCAGTATCTGAAATACTCAGACCAGCCCGTCTGGCACAAACAACCATGTCATGTTCAAAGTCACTTAAATCACCTTTCTTCCCCATTCTGATGCTCAGTTTGTACTTCAGCAGATTGTCTTGACCATGTCTTTGAACCAGAACATTTCTTTGTGGATGATGATTTTGTTTTCTCTCCCGCAGCTCCAGACGGATGCAGAGAAGCACTCTGCAGTGAAACACAACCCTAACTGGTCCAACAGCGACCTTAAACGTTCAGAAGGCGGCTCTAACGGTGGCATCAAAATGGAGACCACAACCAAATGGAACCACAGGCCCTCAGAGTTCTCAGACGAAACAGAACGGAGCTTGATGGGTCGCAAGACTCCTACCAGCTCCCAGACGGGCTCTTGGAGGCGGGGAATGACCGCCCAGGTGGGCGTCACCTCCCCACGGACAAAGGCAACAACACCTACAAACTGCAGCTCACTCAAGACACATGGTAATAGTTTAGACGGTGATGTTGCATGGATGTCGCATAACCTTGTGTCTTTCAAACCTGTCTCTTTTCTTCTATGGAACACAAACGATATTTAAAAGAACATTTCAACAGTTTAGTCTATTCTGTGAAAATCAGTGGGGTTCAAAAAACATGTTTGTATATGTAGGGACAGAAAACAATGAGGCATTTTATAAAATATCTCCTTTTGTGTTTCACAGAAGAATGTAAGTCATAAATTTCCTTTAAAATGACTGAAATATAAACATTTATTTGTCCAAATATTTTTCATCTGCTCACAGAGCTAGAGAATAAGAATGACGGGGGATTGAGGCTAAATAAAATCTAGTCCAGTGTTATTCATATACTATTTAAATGTATTAACATTTTAATTTTAATCTTTTTAAGTTTCGTTTGTTTCTAAAATATTGCTATATGTTTTTGTCATTTATATTTATATAACCTTTAATTTATTTTTCTTTAATTTTAGAATTTTAGTACTTCAACTTACACTTAGCAAGATTTTTCATTTTTAAAAGTTTTTTTAATATAATATTAGTAATTTATTTCAGCTTCATTTCAATGAACAATTTTTTTTTAATGTGGTTTTCATGTGGTTTCTTGAAGGATGACAGCCAAAGAAATCTCTATCTGATCACAGTGCACTATAACACCTACATTGTCTAATGTGTGATGCTGTGCACCATTGCTAAGGCTTATGTTCAGACGAGTCATGACATGGACTGTGCTACTGTATTCAAAACTGTTGAAAACATGATTTCATTTTGTGCTTGACAGTCCGTGTCGTTGATCATCCCACAAGTAAGACAGATGACGCCAAGGTTTCTGAGAAAGGCCGCTCCAACGGCACCCATTCCACAAGCGTCGATGACACCAAGAAACCTCCCCTTAATTCAACCACACGCACCCCAACCAGTACTTTTGGCTTCAAGAAGGCTCCGGGCACAATGGCGACAATAACCGCGAGTGGTGCTGTGGTAACTAGCGGCTCTGCTACAGTGGGCAAGTTACCTAAATCTGTGGGGTTTTCTGGCAGTCGAATTGTATGTCGGCAGACGGCTCTTGATGATGGATACCTTCCTCCAAGTGCTCGGACGACTCTTCAGTATCGCAGTTTACCCAGGCCTAGTCGTACCGGCACTGCTCGCTATTCTAACCGCACTAACAACTCAAGCCTTGATGCTAATTTTTGCAATAAGGGCACTGCCACACTTCCCAACCCTAAGAGTCGCAACTTAGTCAAGTCCCCAATGGGAACTACTAACCAGACGGACCGAGAGAAGGGTATATTTTCCGATGTGGAGAGCCAGGTACTTAAGACTAGCGCAACTACCCAGACGGGGATGCCAACTCAGTGCCAAGCTGGAAGACAAACAGGAGGAAAGTATTCAGAAATGTCCTCGCCAACCCTTCGTAGGTAAGTTCTCAACATTCAGAGTTTCGCTTTTGAAGACTTGAAAGTCTGTTGATGAAAAATGTGTTTTGCAAAGCATGATTCCTACTTGATGTGGATGAAAGCACCATTTTAGGTCCCTTAAATATTTACACAGCAGTTCTCAGCTGTGTTGTGTGAGTTCCAGAATATTCTCCTCCTTGGGTGCTGGACGGCGTTCACAGGACTCATTGTTTATCTGAGCGATTTGATGTAGGTTGAGATTCTGAGGCTTGAAAGGCGTCTTCTGGCCACCACAAGTGCATTTTCTTAGGGCTTCTTGATGTTTCTCTAAGACATGGCACAGACCAAGACGCTAGTGTTTGTTTTAGCTGATTAACTTGCTAGCTCTGACTGATTGCTCTCCTAGTTAGTAGAACCAGACTACAGATAGACTGATGCTATCTGACCAGTCAGTCCATGAAGTAATAAGAAAAATCAGAGATGCCAGACTTTCCTTATCTCATATTTACTTTTGTGAAGATCAGGGGTGTCAAGTCTTGCTCCTGGAAGGCCAATGTCCTGCAGAGTTTAGCGCCAAACTGTCCCAAAACTCCTGCTTAAACGTTTTTACTGATCCTGAAGAACTTTATTAAAATGGTTCAGGTGTGGCTAAACCAGGAGAAGAATCGGACACCCAACAACAAAAGGCTAATAAAATGAGCTAACTTTTTTAATGAATAGCATAACCAATTATATTTTTGTAGAATATTTCAGTTTTTTAAATAGCATTTATTTATTACAGCAGAAAATGAATCTTTAATTACGTGTTTTCAACCAGTCTGTAAATAGAATGATTCCTATAAACCTAAAATATACATCACAGTAATGGTTCAAATTTCACTATGAATCTGTAATAACCGAAAACTGACTCATGATTCAGTGAGGGAGTCAATTGTGAACTCACAAACAGCTGTGAATCTAATTTACACCACTAACTCACAAGCAAGTTTGTAAATCTTAGACTTATGCATTAAAAAAAAACATAAGAGTCATTTGTTTTCAAATCTGTCATCGCGACCAGTGCTATGAACGATTCTCTTACTGGTTGAGTCTGATTCAAACTGCTAATTTGCATGTGATTTTGAGACTGTTTCATGAATCTTTTTTACTGAGTCACTAAAAGAACATCATAGGTTTGTTCATTTCTGCATGCAAGTGAGACTGGCAAGTACTCTACTCTGACAAAACCTAGATTTTCAATTATTGTCACAAAATGTTTACATTTAGTCACGTTTGCGACCATTTTAGTTACATGTTTGATTAAATCCCTTTCCCCTTTGCACCCAGACTCTTTGGTAGCAAATCTTGCAATAAGCAAGTTCCGGTCACCACCATGGAGAACATGAAGAACTCCACCATCATCTCCAATCCCCATGCCACGTCCATCCAGCAGAATGGTTCTCTGGAGACGCCATCTGTCGCCAGCCGAGGCAGCGGTCCAGTTTACAGTGATAATCTGACGGTGCCCTCTGGAGGGCATGGAGAGCAGACACTTTCCTCTGTGATCTCCAGCCCAGGGTCAGCTTTCTTTCCTTGGGGAGGCAGGGAGGGATTGGGCTTCCCTTCTCAAAGCTCCAACCACACCAATAGTGACTCCATAGATGTTTCCTTGGGAAAGGAAGGTTTATGTCTTAATCGGACCAACAGTGCCAGAACTGGCCTCTCAGACAGGTAAGAAATGAATTGTTTAACCATGCTAACATCAACACAAATGATGTTTCCAAGCTGTTTGGGAAATGAAAATAGCTGCTATCTCTACTGATGATCTACCTTCCTTTACATGTACTCCTCTTTAATCATTTCTTTATCTCCTCTCCCTTTTCCATCACTTTTATCTGCTTCTCTTTGTTTTGTCTGCCTCTGTACCCTCCTCTAGCCCTCAGTCCTCCCCCTCTGCTAGCCCTAAATTTACCCGCAACACTCTTCCACGGAAACAAGACAGGTAAAGCTATATGTGAGGTCAAATGACCACCTTTGCTTTGTGTTTTTGTCTTGCTTGTGTGCCATTGTGATTAGGTCTTGTGATTTTTTTTTTTCAATCTACAGTTAATTACATCAGTTTCCTACATCCAAAGAACACAGTTTCACCAATTCACAAACAAATGACTCTTTTGAACTGGTTTGTTTTTGGTCTCAGTTAGCGGTCTTTTTTTACATTTTTTTTACATTAGAAGTAATGGACAGTGGACCATTACTTCTAATTAAAGATATTTTAATTCTGTCAATCTAAATCTAATTTATTTCCAAAATGTTTAATTTTATGAGCCAGTGGCTCCCTAGACAGGAGTCCTGATTATGTCAATAGCATACCAGTATATTAATAGTATGCCAGTGTAGTTTGTGTTAAACCGAGTTTTGAATTGTTTAGTACACAATGTTTTTTATTTATATGTACCTGCTGGTTAAATATTGTAGTATGCAAATAAATATGGCAGTTCATAGCTGGGGATTTTTTTTGGCTGTGGTTTTCTGTTACCCACCATAAATTAGATAACTCTGATTTTCCTGGCACTGTGGCGTTTTTCTTGGAGCTGTTTTCATGAGAATTTTCATGCGAAAGAGAAAAACAACATTCTGTTCCACAAATTCATGTACACTTGTTTTAAACCTGCAGGTATGCCCATATGCCTCAGGTCAGAGCTCATGAGGAGGCCCGTGATTGGCTGTGTTCCCCCCCAGCTGTTGGGCTCTCAGATTCGACCCCATACACCCCTTCCTCTGCGCTCAGCTCGCCCTCCGGCACACGTTTCAACTTTAGCATACTTGGTAAACACAAGCAAACTTGCGTAACTGGTGTCTTATCTGCTTCTTCTGTGGTTTATTATAGGGATGCACTATATATTGGTTATTGGCTGATATTAGTTTCAGTTGTAATTGGTATTGGTTTTAATTGTTAGATTGTTCTAACAATTAAAGATCTTTATATTTAACTTTGCTGTGATCTAAATCTCAAAATGAATATGCATTTTTCATGTTGTACATTATAATGTTGTGATGCCTAAATTCACTTGTGGCATTTAAAATGATTGATATTTGTTTTTAGGACTTTATTTTTTGTTTATTTCTTCAGCCATTACATTTAAAAAAATGTTGATTTATCAATACCACACAGAATTTTTATATATTATATTATTATCGTCACTTTTAATGGATTTCTAATTAAATGTATTGGTTTGCATATGCTTTAACAACTGAAATCACTTCTAGTCTCCCCCTTACTGTGAACTTTGAATGCACATTCATGTCGTTAGGTTTCATCGTACTGCTTTTTTAACCTTGATCCCTGTGTTGACACTCCAGGCAGTCCCACCACAGCTTCGCAGATGGCAGCTTTGCGCGGGACCAATGGTCAGGGAAATCATGACGGCCCGCATGACCCCTACATTGACCCACGTCTGAGGAATTCCTCAGTGAGCATGGAAGAAAAGACCCGCACTATGAGCAGCTCCGGATCGTTCCGCGAAGGCCTGGAAGAAGGTGAGACTTCGGAATGATGCTTATATTTAACAGACTTTGGTTGTAGTGGAGTTTGACCTTGTGTGTGTGTGTGTGTGTGTGTGTGTGTAAATAGTAAGATTACTGTCTGCCAGTAAAATTTATTATTACTACTCAATCCATAACATCATGTTTTTGGAAAAGAGCAAATAGACCTGCATTGTTCTATTACCTAATAACTAAATGATAGGTTGTCATTAATGTTAGTGCTTTTGACAAAGTCAGGCTGTAACGCGTGTACTTACTTGCGCCAAAGCATAAACAAACAAAGAGCGGCTTTGTTGGCCTGGCAGCCTTCACCTCATAGTTAATGTTGATTTGATGATTAACTCGCCTGCCTTAGCTCAACATCACTTGTCCCAAGGCTCTCTTTTGCATTCTGTATTTATGATTCATGTCTTTTTAAGGTGGCGATGGTGTTGATTTCAATGTGCCAATGAGCAGTGGTGTTTAGGCTTGTAAAAAGAACAGTTGCTCTTCATGCATGACTCAATACAATGCCATTTTTCAAGGTTATTTTTTCCCAAAGTCTGTTTTTTAATGGCTTAAAATTTTTAAACTTGGCTTAACGAGGATTTACTATTAATGAAATTTGTATTTACTGAAATTAATGTGCACTGCAGACCTCTAAAAGCACTGAGGTGAGCACAAAAGTTACTTTTGTTTACCATGGTATTATGGGATATATATAACTTTATATACACATACACCGATCAGGCATAACATTATGACCACTGACAAGTGAAGTGAATAACACTGATTATCTCTTCATCACGGCACCTGTTAGTGGGTGGGATATATTAGCCAGCAAATGAACATTTTGTTCTCAAAGTTGATGTGTAAGAAGCAGGAAAAATGGGTAAGCGTTAGAATTTGAGCGAGTTTAACAAGGGCTAGATTGTGATGGCTAGACGACTGGGTCAGACTGGGCATCTCCAAAACTGCAGCTCTTGTGGGGTGTTCCCGGTCTGCAGTGGTCATCACAATATCTATCAAAAGTGGTCTAAGGAAGGAACAGTGGTGAACCGGCGACAGCATCATGGGCAGCCAGGGCTCATTGATGCATTTGGGGAGTAAAGGCTGGCCCGTGTGGTTCGATCAAGCTGCTCAAGAAGTTAATGCTGGTTCTGATAGAAAGGTGTCAGAATACACAATGCATCGCAGTTTGTTGCGTATGGGGCCAACAATGGGCACGTGAGCATCAGAACTGGACCACAAAGCAATGGAAGAAGGTGGCCTGGTCTGATAAATCATGTTTTCTTTTACATCACGTGGATGGCCGGGTGTGCGTGTATCCCTTACCTGGGTAACACATGGCACCAGGATGCACTTTGGGAAAAAAGGGTGAGCTGACGGAGGCAGTGGGATACTTTGGGCAATGTTTTGTGGGATGTGCTGAACAAACTAGTCCGATCCATGGAGGCCCCACCTCGCAACTTACAGGACTTAAAGGATCTTGGTGGCAGATACCACAGCACACTTTCAGGGGTCTAGTGGGGTCCATGCCTCGATGGGTCAGGGCTATTTTAGCAGCAAAAGGGGGACCAACACAATATTTGGTCTTAATGTTATGCCTGATCGGTGTATATATACCATGTAAATGTCTTATACAAATGATATGTATCCATTTTATGTATCCATACATTTTAAAAAAATACCATTGTAGTCAATTCAGTAATCAAAATTATATAAATAGAATTATTCTCATATATACTTAAAGCTACACTGTGTAACTTTTTTAGTTTATTCTTAGCTAAAAACAATTAGTTATTTCAAAAATATATGTGCTCATTAATGTATATTTACTTCTTTCAAGTAATAAAGTATTCTCGTAAATGTATAATATGCCATTGAAAATACATACGGGTGAGGGGTTCGAATGCGCGTCACCATGTTGCCCCTCCATCTTGAAAGTACATGAACCAAAGAGGGACATACCCGTAAATTCAAGCTTCGCCTTTGGCGTTTTAACACTCAATGGCACTGTGTCGAATGTGAGGAGGGGGATTGCTTGAGACTGATATAGCCTACAATGTAATTTTGCATCACGCTAGTGATGTCGTACAATATACAGAATAACGATAGCACTGATAAAAGTTACTTTTTATTAAGATTAGCTTGCATTCGTCTGGGAACCTGATAGCTGATGTTAGCAATGAAATGGTAAAAAATAAATGAAAACGTAAAACTATTATTCATTTTACATAGATGTCATAACCTACATGTTAACTGTCAAATTAAATAACTGCAAATTATAATAGTTTTTTACTTTATAATATAAAGTAACCTCATCACTTGATCGAACTGGAAGCCTTATTAATCTTGGACTAAATCAGCCACCGTAGGAGTTAAAACGAAATCGGAATTGAAAGGAACAGAAACCAATATTCACTGGATGGTCATATACCTTGTCACCGCTAGATGGGGGAAAATATCACACAGTGTAGCTTTAATAAAAAGTAATGTAAATGTATTATTTATTATTAAATTAATTAATTATAATCTGTGGTCACAAAGGGATATGGACATGGTCAACAACAATACTAAGGTATTTCCATGGCTCTTGCCACAATAGAGTCAGCGATAAACATGTCTTTCTAAGGTAAAATAATATAATGGCTTCAGTGATTTTAAAAAACTTGAAAAAATCTAATGTTCACAAAGTTCATTGAGGCTTTTTGCCCAGAGTTAAGACGTCTCCTTTAGCCGCTTCTCTGGAGCGTGAAGAAATCATTTGTTCCTTAAGATTAGTCATAAACACTGATCCCTTTTTTGCAACCTCAAAGGAGTTTAGTTTAAGTACTACTTGACATAGTTATTTTTTCATTTTGAAAATACAATGAGAGGAACACACAAACTCATAATTCTTTGTGAATATGCCGTAAAGGGGATTTATAACCTTGTATCGCATTCGCAACGGCACGTTGAATACCCTTTTATCCAAAAATGATTTCACAGTACATTTGTTTTTTTCAAGCTTTTACTGCCTATTTGTTCTTTCTAGGTTTTTTTTGTTTGGCAACACATTAAGAAAAACATATACGTATACCTTATCAGAAATAAACGGGCTATAAAGGTATAGTTTGCTAAAGTGATAAGCACTTCATGGTGTTTCAGCTTGTGTTAGCTTATCCTGCTTCTTTTTCATGCTCGTTTTGCAATGACTCACATGTCTCTGCAATACTTGAAGTTATTTTGAATGTAGTTTTCTTCTCTCCACAGTTCATGGCTCATCTTTGTCTCTGGTCTCTAGCACATCATCAGTTTACTCTACGGTGAGTCAAAAGATTTTGAATTGATGCTGAATGCTAAAGTTCAATGGTTATTTCACATCAGAGCTGCCTTGTGATACTTTTGTCAGCTATCTAAACTTGAAGTATGTACATTTTTCAAGTATAGCTTATGGTCATAGATGTCAAAATTACAAGACAAGATGATAAAAAAATTTGAATTACATTACAAATATGAGAATAAACCAAAGTTTGCGTGAACTCCTTAAATTGTGTTTTTGTGCAAGATCTAATTGGTACATTACAACTTGTCTTTCTGTTAAAGAGATAGTTCCCCCAAAAAATGAAAATTCTGTCATAATTTATCCACCCATTTTTCCAAACTTTTTTTACTTCTGCTGAACTAAAAAGAAGATATTTTGAAGAATGTTGGTAACTGTACAGTTGATGGGCCTGGGCCCCATTGACTTCCATAGTAGGGGAAAGAAAAACTATGGAAGTCAATGGTAACCTGTCTGGTTACCAACACTCTTTAAAATATATTATTTTGTGTTCAACATAAGAAAGAAACTCATACAGGTTTAAAACAACATATTCATTTTTGGGTGAACTATCCCTTTAAGTATTTTCTCTTTACATGGATGCTCAAACACTTTTTCAAACTATTAATCTTTGTTTTCTTTCTTTTCCATCTTTAGCCTGAAGAAAAGGCTCAGACAGAGGTGAGAACAGCATCCCTGCATTTCTTATGTAAATTATTGAGTGTGTGGGGCACATGGGAGACTGTAGACTGCCCAAAACACTGTTTTTCTCAGCTGGTTTGTAATTTTAAACACACTTTGATGTAACACCTTTTAACCCCTTTGAAAATGTCTGTGTTTGTCATGATGGTCTTCATGGTAACTGTCCTTGATATCTACTCTTTAATCTCTGTGTTTTATGTCCGCAACCTAAGTTTCTCTTTCATGCTGATCAAGGGCCAGTTTCTCCTTAGCACATTATTATATGAGAAACCACAAACTGGTTCCACATTAGCTTCAGAAATCAGCTTCTAGCAGCATGACTTGTGTTTGAATAACTGACTTTAATGTGTGTTTAGATCCGTAAGCTTCGGAGAGAACTGGACTCATCACAGGAGAAGGTCTCGGCTCTCACAACACAGCTCAGTGCCAATGTGAGTACACTAGTATTACCCACAATGCACCTTCTGTACTCACAGAAATGCTTATTTCTTTCAACCAGTTTTCATTCATATTTAATGCATTCATATATGTGTAAAAACATATAAGCAAGTCGAATGTGAGATAAAGTATAAAAAAATTACAAAAAATCTGATTTTATCTGAGGAGGGACAAACCACAAAGCGGCGACAGGGTGTCAGGTCAATAGAAGGTCTACTGTGGCTTAAGTCACACAGAATTTTAATGATGGTTATGGGAGGAATGTTTCAACTTCTGCTTATGGAACTGCATAGCCCAGACCAATCAGATTGCCTATGATGACCCCTGTCCACTGCCGAAAAGCACCTACAATGTTCACGCGAGCAGCAGAACTGGACCTTGGAGCAATGAAAGAAGGTTGTCTGGTCCGATGAGTCCCAATTTCTTTTACATTACATGGACAACTGTGTACGTGTGCCCCGTTTAATAGTGAAAGTGAAGGCAACAGGATGTTCCATGGGACAATGTCAAGCCGGTGGAGGGAGTGCGATGCTCGGAATAAAGTTCTGACGTGAAAACCTGGGTCCGGCCATTCATGTGAATGTGAATTTGACACATGCCACCTACCTTAACATTGTTGCAGACCCTGGTACACCCCTTCATTACAATCGGGCTTCCTGGTTCCTTTCAGCAAGATAATGCACCCTCCGTATTGCACACATTGTTCTGGAATGGTTTGAGGAACATGGTGATGCAGTTCAAGATGTTGCCCTGGATTCCAAATTCCCCAGATCACAATCTAATTGAGATTGATCTGTGGGATGTGCTGGACCAACAAGTTCCACACCGAACTCTGCCTCGAAACCTACAGAACTTAAAGGATCTGTTGCTAGTGTCTTGGTGCCAAATACCACAGGACACCTTCAGGGGATGTGAAGAATCCATGCCAATCCTTGGTGGGTTTGCGCTGTTTCAGCAGTATGTGAAGGACAACATATTAGTTTTGGCTCATCTGTGGGTATATATGCTCAGTTTTAAATGGTTTTAGGCTTCTGGAAATTGTGGTGTTATCAAAGATGTTTATAGTAGTTACAGAACTGGTTCATGTTGGAATTTGTGTCGTAGTGTAGTCTTGACATTTGTTTAACTGCTGGTAAAAGAGTGATTTAACCTTTGTTTCTAGTGTTTTGCAATGTATTGGGTAAGATTTTGTGTAATTGCATGTGTGTGTCTGGTGTCATGCGCCTTTAAGTGGAATTATTTGCTCAATAACTGCAAATATGACAGCCCACATTTGGCCTGCACAACCTAATGAATCGTCACATCCTAAAACCCCTATCCATCCGTCAGCGCTCATACAGGCTTCACAAACAAAACTGGAGGCTTTTGCACTTCCAGGTGTTTGTTAAAGTTTTACACACACAAATGCACCGACTGCTACTCTCCTTGAACGATAACAATCCCTTTGAGAAAGATTTGTTGAAGGTTATCTGATGTTTGAAACAGCACATGCCCAAACACAAACCCGTGACTCCCTCCGATGGAAGTCATCCAGATCTCCAGTCCCTTGATTATCTGCTCATGTTTCATGTTGATATGCTTATTGTGTTGTGTACGAGCGTGGGTGCTCATTTTTGGCGACTACAATTGAACAGAAATCTAAGGTACACGTCGTCCTTGGTGTCTCAGTTCACACGCTGTTCAACAGCCCAGAGATGTTGACTGGCAAAGCTAACCCCACTCGAGCAGTTATTTGGCAGCCTCTGAATCATTACCCATCTTTGAGGAGGGTCTGTGAAAGGACTAAACCAAAGCCCCTCAGACACCGCAAGACCCACGGTAGCGGGAGTAAATGGAGGAAGCGAGAATTCAGTGAGGTGGGCTAAAGATCGTGGTTTAATCTCTTTATGGTGCTTTTTTATGATTCTAAGAATTTATGAGCTGTTTGTATGACCTTGAGGGAGTTTATTTTGAGGATTTTGATTGATGATTTTGGCTCTTGAGATTAATCTTTTGTTGTTGTGTAACCGGTCTGGTTGTGTGACTCATATTGATGAGTTATCAAGCTGTTGTGTATGTGCTTTAGTGAACGTTACTTTGTGGTTTTCCATGTACATAACACAAGTTTAATTAAATAGCAGTTGTGGGTGTGTTTTGTATTTTGTTTAATACCACACTCAATCTCTCTAGTTATATTATATTATATATCATATTATATTATTAAAAATAATAATTAGTAGTAGTATTTAATATTTTGTAAACACACATTTTGTCCATATATACAGTATGTATATAAATTATTATATAATACAATATATATGTATATAGTTGTTAGTAAAAATGTATTATATAATATATTACCTACTATATTATATAAAAATAAAAATTATGATAATTGTGAATTTTTTTTTGTTCTAAAATGGTAGTAGTTACTTTCTAATTGTATTATTTTTTTATTTAAAATATATTACGTTTTAAAATATATTTCTTATTTTATTTTTCAGTTATTTGCTTTATTCCTGGTTTGTTTTCATTTGGGTGAGGGTCTTTAAATTGGTAATGGAGATGAATGGAGCTTTTACCCGTTTCTGCAGCTTAACAACCCAAGTTCATGCCACAGCTTGTCTTTATCACAAAGCCCAGTCTCACAGACATATTTGGCACTTTAAGATGCATTACTGACAGGTTACAACCCACATTTTTCTAGAAATGTGATCGTACTATAGTTGACTGCTCAACATCTGGTTTAACTCTACTACTGCTTTAAGTCTTTGTCCATTTATGGCATTTTGCTTATTAAAATGAAACTGATTGACTTTTTAAATGTAATTGTGTGTGTCCCCAGGCTCACCTTGTGGCGGCTTTTGAGCAGAGTTTAGGAAACATGACCATCCGGCTGCAGGGTCTGACGACGACAGCAGAACAGAAGGTGTGTGAGAGAGCTGTATTTGTGGAGATGAGAATATCGGATGTCCTCATGAAGATACTCTAACCTAAAAAATGTACCATGTGAGAATGTCCCAATGGGAAAAACAGCATGATAAAGAGTATTTTATCATTCAATATTGTTTAATCTCCAGGACACAGAGCTGAATGACTTGAGGAAGACCATTGAGCTCCTTCAGAAGCAGAACTCGGCAACTCAAGCCACCATCAATGGAGTCATTAACACACCAGACCCAATATTAACAAATCGCAAGGGTGAGCTCTCAATGTCCTTAGTACAATAAAATAAACAATATTGCATTTATTGCCTATGCTTCATTTTTAATTGTTCTTTCTCTCCCTCAGTTTCTCTAGACTCTGTCAGCGGGTCGCCTCAATCACAGCGGGAGTTGCGCATCCACAGGCAGCCTTCCTCGGACAGCGTCTCCAGCATGACCAGCGCCACCAGCCACTCCAGCATCGGCAGCAACCTGGAGCTTGACGCTAAGAACAAGAAGAAGAAGAAGAACTGGGTAAGTGTTCCAACCTATCCATCCAATGCGTACAGTTCTTCTGAAAGAACTGTTGTTGTTTTTTCCAGCTGATGAACGATAAAATCATTGACAGCCAATCAGAATACTTCCTGCTTCAAAGAGCTTGAGAATTTAACGACAAAACTGCAGAATATGCTTAAAAACAGAACGTCATTGTGAGTTGGTGTGGAGGCTAATATAGTTATCTTTGCAGTAGTACTGTCAAATCAATTAATACATAATTAATCCCCATTATATATATATATATATATATATATATATATATATATATATATATATATATATATATATATATATATATATATATATATATATAATAGATATATAATGGGGATTAATTGCGATTAATCGATTTGACAGCACTACTTTGCAGTTTTTTGTTCTTGGTGTGAATGGCCCTTTAGAATTGTGGGTTGTTGATATTTAATGGCTTTGTTTTTCTTGAAAGTTTAGAATAAATATCAGTTATAAGTATCATAAAATCATTTGTCCTCTTGTATTCAGGCTTTATCATCTGGGGGAGGAAAAGCACCTGATAACTATGTATGTGATCCTAACCTTGTTGTTGTAGTGTTGATGATGTTGTGTGGTTTTAGAGATGGCACCAGTGCTTTTATCACTGGATTTATTGTGTAGTGTAGGTAATCTCCCCTCGTAGACTGGATCCAAAACACATTTTCAGATTATATTAAACTCTACCGATTGTTGGAGTGATTAACATTTTGGCTACATTTTAGTGATTAAGATTTTAGCTAAGGTGTTTACATGTTTTTGTCCGATTTCCCCTATGCATTCATGTCATGGTACAGGTGTATGAGGTAAGATGGGATAAATATCCACTTCAGAATATCTTTAATATAACCTTTTATATTCCTTGAGTGTTTTAAAGGGACGGTTCTTAAAGATAAACAACAAAAAAGGATTGTAACTAATAACAGACATTGCGATGAAAGTGTGATAGTTACAGATTTGTTTCTTCGACAGCTGCGGAGCTCCTTTAAACAAGCGTTCGGGAAGAAAAAGTCTCCCAAATCGGCGTCCTCTCACTCGGACATTGAAGAGATGACGGACTCTTCTCTACCATCTTCACCCAAACTTCCCTATAGTGGCTCGACTGCTTCTTCTCCCATGAAACGCAACTCCCACTCCAACTCCCTGTAAGCTCCTCACAACAATAATAATAATGATCATTTATTATTATTTATTTTATTCATAAATTATTCTTTTTTATTATTATTATTATTATTAATAATAATAATTATAAAAAATATTAAGAATAGTTTTACAATGAACCCAAACTAAACCCATCATTCCTTATTCTATTTTTAATTAATCTCAGAGTGTTATATTAAAATAAAATTAAATATTTTATTATTAATTCTACATTACTAAAATTAATGAAAGAATATTATTTATTACTGTTTGTTATTATTAGTAGTTGCTGTATTATTATAAATGTTTTTATTTTAATTCATGATTTATTATTTTAAAAATAATGTATTACTAAAATATTATTATAAATAATATTTTATATTATTATAATTAATTAATGTTTTTGTTATAAATAATCAATGTATTATTATTATTACTTATTTTTCCATAATAATAATCTGTTAACAATTTTGGTTTGAGAAGCACATTTCTGGAAACTTCTTAAGCCTCGTTTTGGACGGAGGAAGGATTTATAATAGACAAGCTCCATTTACAATGTGATTTAGTCTAGGACTAGGTGGTGTTTTTGGAAAATACCACCCATTTTATAAACTAAAAAGTTACACACCCCCAGATTTTATGTCGCTACTGAGTAACTCTCAATGTGATGGCACTGTCGGATATAACACTTTATAAACACCCTCAGAGTTTCTCACATGGTTGATATATGTGTATGTTCATAGTCCTCAACTGTCCTCCCTGCCTGCACACGGGCCTGTCTGGGGCTGTAGCAGCAAGAGGTCTGCCTCACTGGCACGGTAAAAGAGAATGGCACAAATCATTCCAATATTCAATCTATGATAATCAGTTCCAAGAACAGATGTTCAACCAATGACTCCTAGATTAGTCTTTCAGGATTTATTTATCTTGAGCTATTACCAATTTTAAAACACTGTGTGCCCTGATTCATAAGTAATTAAGTATTGCTGCTATGGTTCACTACTTCCACAGTTCATTCATGGAAAATTCACTTTCACAGTTAATCATTTTCTGATGGTTTGTGATTTTTCCAAAACGCAAAACAATAAACTAATATATTTTTTTATATTTAGCTTTTTATTTATTTTTTGTTTGGCTTTCATTTAATTTTTGGTTCGTTTTTCTGTTGTTTTACTAATGCATTTCAAAGTAGTTTTATAGTCTTGTTTATTTTCTTTTTTGTGTTTAATATTTCATATGTGTTTTTCACAGGATCTCTGAATGTACGGACAGCGACGCTGAAACAGTCATGCAGTTGCGAAGTGAACTGCGCGACAAAGAAATGAAACTTACAGACATTCGATTGGAGGCTTTAAGCTCTGCCCACCAACTGGACCAGCTACGAGAATCCATGAACCGCATGCAAGTGAGCATCTGCTTAAACTTGTTTTTTAAATGCGCTTATTCTTGCTTCTACATTCAGTATGTTTTGATGTAATGTTACTTAATTTTGTAGAGGTTTCAAAAACATAATTTTATTCTAATAGATTGAGATCGAAAGGCTGAAAGTGGAAAATGACCGATTAAAGATTGAGAGCCGGGGAAGCGGTAGCAGAGCTCCTTCTCAGATGTCCATCTCCCCTTCACCTGTGGGCCTTTCCTCTCAACTCAGCCTCACAGAATCCACCAGCTTAGGTATATAAGACTTTTCACATTCAAGAAATGTGGTTGTCTGGCTATCACCAGACCAAGCTCAATTTAAGATTGAACATTGGCCTGGGGAGTCTGCTCTGTATTTTCTACTGCACGAGAGGCGTGATCAACGGGCACAATTCAAATGACTCTGTACTCAATTGGATAGTCCCTCAACCGATCAGACCACAAGAGGGCGTGATCAACAGGCAACAACCCATCGCTTCTCTATCCATCATCGTGTTAAACCCGCCAATAGCGCGGCAGGTGGATAAGCCAGTCTGTGATTGGTTCCCACAAAAGTGTAACAGAAGCAGTAGAAATGAATGTACAGGTTTTCGACTGAGTCGCAGGGTGAAATCAAATCGCCGGCAGATCAGGCTGGGTTTACCCAGTCTAGAAATATGGTATTTTTCAAAGAAATCTGACGTTATAAACTATTGAAATTCTCTGTTGGCTTTTAGATATGTTGCTAGAAGACAATGGAGATGGAAGTTCCTGGAAAGAGGGACAACATGTGAAGGTTGTGGTCAGTCTGGAGAATGATCCAGAGTGGAAAGAGGTACAAGTCAAAACATTTCAGCAAAAATAACCCGGTGATCCCATCAGTGTCGCTTCAAGCAGTTCTTTGTGTTGCTTTTGGCAGGAGTGTAGACCTTCTCAGTTCTTGCTGGGCTGCATTGGTGTCAGTGGAAAAACCAAATGGGACGTACTAGATGGGGTAGTCAGGCGCCTTTTTAAGGTACAAAAACTCCTTCGCTTAGAGTTTAGTGACATTTGAGCTGAAAAACGTCTTCACAACAGTCACACGTCACGTTTCTGTCACTCCAACAGGAATATATCATCTACGTAGATCCTGTCACACAGTTGGGTTTGAACACTGACAGTGTGATGGAGTACAGCATTGGAGACATCCATCGTGCCAGTGATGTAGATACACCAGAACTCCTACCCTGTGGTTATCTTGTGGGAGAAAGCGATACCATCTCTGTCAAGTTGAAAGGTACAATTATAAGAAAACATGACACATTGACAAAAGAGGTCTCTGGCAGTTTTCTCACGATCCAAACCCTCTCTCTCCCTCTACAGACTTGTTTGAAAACAGTCAGGACAGTTTGGCGTTTGAGACGCTCATTCCAAAGCCGGTTCTACAGCGATACATCTCTCAGCTTGAGGATCACAGGCGGATTATCTTTTCAGGGCCCTCTGGAACAGGGAAGAGCTTTCTGGCCAGCAGACTGGCCGAGTACATGGTCCGAAAAGAGGGAAAACAGCTGGATCATCAAGCAATCGCCACCTTCAATGTTGATAACAAAACTACTAAGGTCAGTGAAGCTATTTGAATAAATAATGTAATATGGAATGCAATCATTTATTAACAGGTTTATATGCTGCTCAGTTTATATTGTCAACAGTGGAAGATTATGGGAAGCTGATTTAAGTAATTTCATTGACTGGAAACACTACCAAAAAACAGGGTTTTGCTTTCAGTGTGTGGTCAATTTGAAGATTCCTGTAATAAGGCACAATGTGTATTATACAGGAGCTGAAGCAGTACTTGTCGAACCTGGCAGACCAGTGTAAAAACAGTGAACCAGCTGTGGACATGCCTGTGGTGCTCATACTGGATAACCTTCACCATGTCAGTTCACTGGCCGAGATTTTCAACGGCCTGCTCAACTTCAAGAACCACCAGTGGTGAGCAACACACACAACAGTTTATACCAATGAATGATTCTAACTGAAAATGCAGATATTTTCATGTTTCACAATATATTTAATTTATATTTATTTGTACTTTTCTCACAGTCCTTACATCATTGGAACCATGAATCAAACCCCATCACAAACTCCAAATCTGCATCTTCATCATAATTTCAGGTAAAATTCCATTCATATTACAGTGTGGTGCTGTATTGTATTAGCATATATATATATTTTTTTTAATTATATACATATATAAATAAAATTATATAAATATATAGTAAAATCATTAAAATAACCTTTTTAGGTTCATATATATATATATATCGTGTGTGTGTGTCTATGTATGTGTATATATATATGTATATATATGTATGTGTGTGTGTGTGTTCTATCGGGTTGAGGTCAATCGGCTTGCTTTGTGCAGTCATGTTGGAACAGGAAGGGGCCATCCCTAAACTGTTCCCACATAGTTGGGGGCATGAAATTGTCCAATATATGCTGAAGCATTAAGAGTTCCTTTCACTGGAACCAAGGGGCCAAGCCCAACCCCTGAAAAACAACCCCACACCATAATCCCCCTCCAACAAGCTTTACACTTGGCACAATGCAGTCAGGCAGTAACGTTTTCCTGGCAACTGCCAAATCCAGACTTGTCCATCGGATTAAAAGACCAACATGGCATCATGACTTTGCGTAAACATACACGGCACTTTCTAAAGCCAAAAATGGCGTGTTATCTGTAAGCATTTTGAGCTATCCGCATGTATGTCTACGCCGTGTGATTCCGCGTGTATGTGTACGCCAAAACGAATCATCATCTCCGCGTGTATGTCTACGCCGTGTGATTCCGTGTGTATGTCTACGCCGAAACTAACCATTATGTGTGTGTGTCCACAATGTAAATGGATTTATAAACATACTAAATTATGTTTTTATGAAAATGTAAAAATGCTAAATGTTTCTTGTGTGTGTGTGTGTGTGTGTGTGTGTGTGCGTGTGTGTGTGTGTGTGTGTGTGTGTGTGTGTGTGTGTGTGTGTGTGTGTGTGTGTGTGTGTGTGTGTGTGTGTGTGTGTGTGTGTGTGTGTGTGTGTGTGTGTGTGTGTGTGTGGACAAAATGTCCCCACAAAGATGGCAATATCCAAATTTTTGTCCTTGTGGGGACATTTTTGGTCCCCATGAGGAAAACATCTTATAAATCACACTAAGTGATGTTTTTGAAAAGTAAAATGCAGCATGTCTCCTGTGATGGGTAGGTTTAGGGGCAGGGGCAGTGTAGGGGATAGAAAATATGGTTTGTACAGTATAAAATGCATTACGCCTATGGAATGTCCCCATAAAACATGGAAACACAACATGTGTGTGTGTGTGTGTGTGTGTGTGATGGGTAGGTTTAGGGGTTAGGGCAGCAGTGTGGGATAGATAGAATGAAGCGCGCGTTATATGAAAAGCAGCGTAAGTCTAAAAGACAGTTAGTGAGTTCTTAGTCTGAAAAGACATCTCCACTAATCCAGACTCAAGTGATTAGTCACTCCAGAACACATCTCCGTGATGTAATCCAGCACTCAGTGCTAGATGCTGCTCACGCTTTGCATTGAAACCACATTGGTGATGTCTGCTCACTGTTGCAGCTGAGCTAATCTGAAGGTGAAGTTTGGAGGTCTGTAACTGGACTCTGCAGAAACGACACGGCGACGTTCTGAGCTTCATGCTACAGCATGCGCTGAAGGTTGCTCTGCGATTTTCACTAATACCCTTGGCTGAGTTGCTTGCTGCTCCAATATTTGCTTCCCACTATATTACCACTACACTAACAGTTGTTTCCATTAGTAATTGAAAGATTATACAGACGGACTAATTGGCTCCTGGTATTGCTATCACGGTACCACCTCTGTCTGCACTCCTAGGTGCACCACCTACCTGTTATTCTTTACATTTATTATTGTCCTATTCATTATATAGCAGCATATACAACTGGAGTTAGCTGGTTACTATACCCCAAGTCTCCACAAGAGGGCCCACAAGCATTTCTCAAAGCGTATTTAGCTTGTGCTTATTATGCTTAGATAAAGGTGGAACTGGTCTTATACTCTGTCTCTTATTTCAGATGGGTTTTATGTGCCAATCATACTGAGCCAGTTAAAGGTTTTCTGGGTCGATTCCTGCGGCGGAGGCTTCTAGAAACCGAGATTAGCAGTCGTGTGAGGAACGGCGATCTAGTTAAAATTATAGAGTGGATCCCGTGTGTTTGGCATCATCTCAACCGCTTTCTGGAAACACATAGTTCTTCTGACGTCACAATAGGTGAGTGAGGCCACAGCCAGTCGCAATCACCCTGATGAGAATTTCTCAATTCCTTCTATGGTTAATATTAATAAAAACTAAATAAATAAAATCACTGCAGGACCTCGGCTCTTTCTGTCCTGCCCAATGGATGTAGAAGGCTCAAGAGTGTGGTTCACTGATCTGTGGAACTACTCCATCATCCCTTACATGCTGGAGGCTGTGAGAGAAGGGCTACAGGTAAGGGCATCTTCCATGATATGTTGTATCTGTTGCAGCACTAGGAGCTAAAGCAAGCAAACGAGCACTTGCCCATGTGATCTGCAGATGTATGGGCGAAAGGCAGCATGGGAGGACCCGGCAAAGTGGGTGATGGAGAGCTTCCCTTGGGTGGCAAATCCACAGCAACATGAATGGCATTCCCTGCTACGACTTCGGCCAGAGGACGTAGGGTTCGACGGGTATAATATATCTCAGGAAGTCAGCCCAGGCAAGCAACCTGCTCAGGGAAAATCAGAAGAAGACCCACTGGTGAGTTTTAATCTATATTCACTCATATTAACCCAAATGTCTTGGATGTATGTGGCTATGTATATTGATATTTTGTGATAAACTGTTCCTATCGCCACAGATGAATATGTTAATGAGGCTGAAGGAGACAGCCCACTGCACAGGAACGGAGAGCTACGATAGTGATTCCACCAGCAACAGTCACCAAGATGATATGCTGGACTCTTCACTAGAATCTACACTGTGAAAACACTTCAAAATGTTAAATTACGAAATGGAGACTTTTTAATATCAGATCCGGCTTTTCTATGAAACTACAGGGTGCGGGTAACCTGCAAAACAGGGTGCTGGAAACCCTGAAAATCATCATTGCTCAGTAATGCGAGAAAAAAACATGCTCAAGAGCCTCAGAGAGCATAATTTCCCCAAATGAACTGTAGATGGCGGTATAAGTCTGTTCAATAGGGAGAACAACCTAGTTTAAATTCAACTCTGTTGCCATGTCATGTTTATTTTCATATTATACTTTCTAATGGGATCTCATGTTGCCTGACTTTAATGCACTAGTGAACTTCTTTGGTGCTGAACTTGATAACAATGCCTTACAACTTTTGTGTAATAAGTTGAAATGGGCTAGCTTATGTCTTAGATTTCTAACTTTCTACAAATACAAATAATGCAAGGACATTACTGCCTTCAAATGGTGCACTATATCCGTGAGACCTAACAGAGAAATATAGTGTAATGTGAACTATATTGTGGTTGCTTTTTGGCAACCAAAGAGTGTTTTGGTAACTTGTTCTTATCATAAAGAGATCTTTGGAAAAGTATTAAAAATATCAAAGTGAATACTGTCAATTATGTGCCAGGAGAATAATTTGTGCCTCTTTATGTAGTACAATAATCTCTATGCAATATTGTTATATTCAAAGAATATTTAACTTCATCATGGCAGAATCTCATTAGTCAGCAACTGAACTTGGTTCTGATGATAAAAAGTTCTACCACACAATCTAAATGAACAAAAACCATCACATACATCCATCAAGAGACAGTGGCATTATACAATGCAACCCTGTTGATATTAGGAAGACTTACAATGAAGCCAAAACGGACCTCAGTTTTATAACTTATTCCCAGCCTCTTTCCAAATAATTGAGGAAAACTGAATAATATGCGAGTCCTCTTTGTTCAGTCTAAGAGTGTTTTTCTAAAATACTTTAGAAACTTCTATTGTGTGCATCATTGAGGTCTGTGTGTACTGAAGATCTTGGGGGGGGTAGTTATACTTACATTTGAAACGTTCTGGCACATGGCTCCGTGCGATGTGCATGTCAGAATCGAGGGTTAGCGTGTCTAGTGGCCCCCTCAGCAGTATTAATGTGGCAAACATTAGCATGAGGTCCAAATTAATTACTGGGAGTTGCTTCATTTAAAAGATTGCATTTTGTTCACCTAGTTTCTTTTCCCCTCAAAATGTTTAAAATAATTATCTGGAACATGTTTTAATAGACCTTATACAGTATTCTTGTTTGTGTTTTTCAGTGTTCTACCCCGCCAAATAATCTTGCTGTGCTTCAAGTACTGCCAAGATTTTATTTTGTTCACTTTAAACACATCTACATGTGAAAACATTTGTGTGAATATAGCCTATTGAACGTTTAAATGAAAATAATAAGAGGCAAATAGTGTCTAATTTTACATGAATGGCAGGTCATTTAAAAAAATAAGATTTTGTGTATATTTTCAGTTGTACTATATTTTGTAAATATTTGCCTCATATTTTGTTTGTTGGTGTAGTCTTTAAGATAAATGGTTTTAAAGTTGTTCGTTTAATTATCTTTTTCAGTCTAGTGATCGCATGTGACCCTTTTTGGAATAAATGTGATCATTTTCCTGTTCAAATATCAATTTCTGTCAGTTTTTCAGTGGCAAGCTGTCAACAGTTGTGTTTTTCAGATGTTGAGAAAGGAGTTAACAAGTTAATTTATCTTATTGGCAGATCTGATCATATTTGGGTCTATGAACAAATTGGAAATGTGATCCATTTTGTCTTATCACTTCTTTTTAATTTAAGGAGTTTGTTAAAACACTGTCTGTTGTCTCCAGACACTTACAAATATTGCTTGTAAATTAAGAAATAAATTATATTTTAAATTTAGGCAAAAATCTAATAATTAGGCATATATGTATGGCCATGTAAATAACATAAAATGTTCATTTCAAGACAGACAAACGGAAATGAAAGGACATTTTAGTATTTTGTTTTGGATTTTTAATTTGTAAAAATATTTTTTCCCCACATTTATATACATTTTTTTTTTTTTTTACAAAAAACAGTATGCAAAATAATATAAGATTTTTAAGTTAGAAATGTGCCATCTACGTATTTAAGATTATAGACAAGTATCCCAAATCATTAAGAAAGATTATAACAATCTTAGTATAAAAATTCCATACAAAATATTCATACAAAACACTATACAAGCTGCCAAAAACGCAGCGGTTACAACATTCTCTCTTCAACTGAAAGCTTTCTAATCAAGTTCACACAGCCACCGTGTCAAACAAGGAAACATTTCTGACAGTTTTTCTCCGGTTTTGTGCATAAACATAACTCATTGGAAATTACATAGTCTGTTTAATGATTATGACACGGTTATTTCCTCGTCCTCTGATTCTGAGAAGTCTGAGTGCTTGCTAGAAATGGAAGGTGACTTGAAATGTAAATCTGCGTTGAGCTCGTGACAGATAGGCGCGCGCGGGCTTTCTCTCAGATCCGCGTCATTTTCGAACTTTTTCCCAACGTCGCTCAGGTCAGGATTGGGGTTCATTTTCGTCGGCAATGTTTGTTCCCTGCAGCCTCCCGACGACAGAAGCTCTCTTTCTTTGGAATTGCGCCATTTCATTCTTCGGTTTTGGAACCAAATTTTTACCTGTCAACAAAGAGTTAGCAAAACATTAGCCCACCATTTTACCTCAGACATTCACACAGGCATGACACAGAAATATTGGACAACTTTGGCTTACCTGAGAGTCTTTGAGGCCAAGTTTCGTCGCCAATTTCTTTCTGTCTGGTTTGCTGATGTACTTCTGTTTCTGAAACATCTTTTCCAATGCTTTTCGCTGCACGTCAGAGAAGACTGCCCGTCGAAGCATCCCTCTCCTTGGCTTCCCTCGAGCCGTGAGTGGCCAAACGAAAGTACCGGGAATGGGCACGGCTGAGGACGATGCTATAAGTAAAAAGAAACCAAACAGAGATTATTTTAAAGGTCGACATTATCAACATTTCCCTTAAAATAAGCAAATATGGGGCTTTTCTAAAAACAGGAAGTATCCATTGGGCTTGGCATGAACGTTGGGCTTTAATGCTTTTTTAAACCAGTCCGTTTGAGTGATATGGAACGAGGAAGCTAATTAGCACATTGCTTGGTTCCCAAAAGCATTGGTATGGTAACAAGGGCGAGCAGTCATTCAGAGCGCTCCAGTGAAAGATAGAGGTGCTAATGAAGCGTGGACGGTAATTGTGTAGTAATGAACTGACTGAAAAAGGCTTAGGACAGGCCACTAAAGCCATATATTACGGCCACAAAAGAGATTTACACTTAAAAACTAAACACAACGGCATGCCAGGGACATTTTGAGAATACTGATGGCGGGGGACTATGTTTGCCCCCAAATATTTTCATTAAATGGACACGAAAAGCCATTCATACTGCTCAAGTTGTTTTGTTGACGTATTCACACCGCGGTGAAAAGAATCAGTCTATTATCGTCGGTCTGAATGAGTGCACGATCCACAAGGCTATTTGTAGCCCTCATTCACTGGAGTGATGGACATGAAGCTTAACGCAAAATAGACCCACTTTTATTGGGTTTCTCTGAGGTATACGTAATAGATTTAGCATTGAACAACATACACATACAGTTGTTGTAATCATTAAATTGTTTAGAGTAAATTCTATCCATTTACAGTGCTAATACTTGAAAACACAGTAGTCTAATTAAGACAGTAGTCCTTAACAGTCCTGTTAAGCAATTTTCATGCTGCTACATGAGACCAAAACTTTTGCTTGGTCATCTCGTGAAGACTCCCCACACGCTATGTGGTCTTGTGAGAATATTGAAACACTGAATGGAAGCTAATAGGGGAATTAGTCCATGACTGGTAAATGCCTATCAGCAGCATGCTCAAGTCAACGACGGGTCTGTGTGTGGCTGCCCAGAGGGAGCTGACCAATTGGTCATGGTGCTGAAAGCATTGTTGCCAATCAGTAACTAAGTACACTGGCTCGGTGGGAAAAGGCAGCGATGAAGAGAAGCCAACAGTTTGCTTGTGAGAGTGGACCCGCCTTAAATTTGGACCATGACAATTCCGGCTAATTTGTGGATTAGGGGAAGCGGTGCAAAATGTCAGCAGTCACTGCGTTTGCTAAATAGGGCATCAAATTAGCGAGACTGATTCCACAATGTCCTACAAATTCCAGCATTGGATGCAGATTCTGAAAGCCCATCAGTTTGACCGAATTAAGAAGTGACACAGCGATTTCTTTTTTATGAATAGTGTAGTTGACCCACCTGGGAAATATGATGCTCTGATGAATGGGTGGAATGAGCCGTCAAAACATGGGAACGGGAATGTTTTCGCAGTCATCCCTTGCACTGAAGGTGGTGGTGAAACTATGACACAAAATAAAGTGAACAACAATTAAATGAAGTGCAGTTGAATGTGAGAAAAAAAATATGCAAATGCGTAACATGAATGTAATCGCAAATTTCTTAAGTAGCGAATTTTAAACAAAAACAGGCCTGTTTAAGAAATGTGTCAATTACATTAAGTTGCTAGTTGATAAACATAAGAGAAACCTACCGTTTCGTGTTGTTGACGCGAGAATCGCATTGACTCCAAACTTCAAGTAATTTGGATCGTTGGAAATTGATGTTTGTGGAGAGCTGGATCTTTTTGGCAAAGACGTAGACATGGCGACGTGGACTGCGGAGGAGTTGTTTAGAGTTGTGGCCCCTGTGGCCGGAGGAGATGCACTTGGGGACGGGATGCTCCTGTGCATGAAGGTGGCAGGTCTGCTGATCCGCAACAGGTCCTCCACCAGGAAACTCGAGTGCGCGGCGAACGCCGAATGTAAAGTGGGAGGCAAGGAAAGAGCCGCCGAGGGCCGCAGAAAGTTCGGATACATAGCAGGTGGCGCAATAACACTTGGCAACATCATTGCACCGTTTTTTTTAAGTAAATGACAGCGAGGAATTCACGTGCTACTGCTTTCACTGCAGAATCTTGCGTAGATTAGAGTCCAAGAAGGGAGAATGAAGGAGCTCTTGTCCGTCTCTCTCTCTTCCAGGGGTTTTATAGTGGACCGCTGGAGAAGCCTTTTCATGGGTGACAGCTCTAACAATGAAGTTCAGCCAAATTCTCCACGTGAGTTCCGTTTACTCTAGAGGCGGCGCGCCCTGATTGGACAGAAGAAATTCGGATTGGATTAGACACCACAGACAACGGCCTTTTACGAGTAAAAAGAAGGGTCTCTATAGTTAGTCATAGTCGTCATCATAGTCATGCTGTTACTTTTCTGCTTTGCCTATAAACGCAAAGAAATTATTATCTTAGGCATTTTACATCTTGAGACAAATGGCTAAATTAAAGGAAACCCAGGCTCTGGGGAAAAACAGTAAAATAGAACCAAAAAAACGTATTTTAATCAGTTTAACTGAATACTTAGAAGTAAAATAGTGCTACAACCTGTTAAGTCTTATTCAAACTTCAATTTAGTGCCTTTTTTAAATATTGAAAAAGAACATCTGAAAACTCAAATAAGAATGACAAAAAAGTTCAATAAACTAGTATTTTTTGTGAGAGGAGCTGGGTCAGAGAACATGTTGCGCCACACGTGGATAAGGTTTAATGTGCTATGGCAAAGCACAACCTTTCAAGTTTTGATGCTGAACCACAGGGGGAAATGGCCAACGCCTACCGATAAAATATATTATGAAACGAGAAAAGGTGCCAACAAAGGGATTTCTCCTAGGAGGCTTTTATTGGGACAGACGCTCTCTTCTGTCAGATGCACCAAAAGAGGTGAATCCCGAGGCCTGTGGGCTAAGACCTGTGACTAATGGCGTTTGACCGCTTCTCTGTCAGGATTTGTCCCACTAACCATTCATTTTCTTGCAGCTACCTTCACATTTATCTCCGCAGAGTCAACTCGTGGGCTTTGATTTGGACAGGGGAAAAAGACGAGGGGAAGATATAGTCCGCGTGAGCCCGAGCGATGACACGGCGAGTAAATCTCCATGAAATTATGCGCCAGGCGTTGCTCTTTCGCACAAATGGATTGTAATACTGGGTCTTTAGAAAATATTTCAGAACTTTTTCAAACGGGATCAGCTCGACAGCCCTCTTAGTCCACCTTAAGAAGTCTTAGCAACCATCTTGGTAAAAGAAGAGAGGTCTTTGTGGGGGAGCATCCTTGTGTGTGTGGAGTGGCATAGCGCAAGTAATTTCGGGACAAATGTAATTCCCCACATTACGGCCCTGTATCCCTGGCTTTGCAAGTTTTCTATTGATGTTTTCATGTTGGCAAACATAAACCCTGAATTTATAATAGCTGTAGCTTTATTATATTAGGCCTACTATCATTTTCAATCTATCAATCACTTGACTCACATTGACATTTTCTTAACTAAATGCTATTTTGTTGACAGCCTTTTCTGCTGCTTAAACAAGTAGCCTATTAAAATCTATAAACACGCAAATAACAGGACCATGAGTGATTAGCATGTAATTATTCCTATTTTTACTAAATAATAGCCTGCGACCGTTAGATTTGCATCAGTTGTTTTTAGCACCGCCCTGGGCAGCCGTATTAAGACACCTCATCACCTTCAGAAAACCCAAGAGGACTTCTGCACGTTCAAAGCACTTTATTCTTTTTCTTGCACTTGAAAATCCCCCTATTGTACCTATCAAGCAGATGGTTTGCAGGAAATATAGCTTAGCCTCGGTGACCGAAACTAATTTCTGCTTGCTTTCCAAGCCATGGCACGATTGTTTTCTCTTTACCAAATGGAGGGAGTGCAGCTGGTCGGGCGCTGAATTAAACCCATTAAAGACACATTTCTAAGATATTATATCCACATAAATGTGCCTTCCCTCCTCCAGACACACATTAACGCGCGCGCTTTTGCATAATAGATTGTGCTGAGATCATACATTTCTCCTTACATTTGGTGAGCAGCTCAGCAGCATCAATCGAAAATGATTTGGTTTCATTTTATTATCAGAATTCTTTATTATTGGACTCTTAGCAACTTAGTGAAATGGCAATGCAATGATTAGGCTACAAGACTTTAAAAACTGTCAGTAATTTTAACACAAAACGAATGTATAAAAAATAGGCCTAGGCTATATGTAAAACCATGGTTGTTATACTGTTATAGGCTAGACTTTCGCAGTAAAATATTGTTGAAATTGTGTGTTTGTTTTTTTATTGGTGAAAATAAACGAAAATATTATAATAACTCAAATATTTTGGTATGTTAATTAAATGGAGGACAGTTAGGAACAGTAAATCACAAATATTTATTGTAAACATAGTTTTTACAGAGTAATTATAACCTAGTGCAAATTATGATTCTTTTTTTAATAGAATTTATTATTTTTACATACATTTTTAAAGCATGCATATGCGTCTGGTTTTAACACCTTAATCCGTCCTTTCGCTTCGTGCAAACCCCTTTAAAACTGGCCCAGCATCTGTTTCTAGATCCGAGGCCGGCAGAACACTGAGGAGATTAACCAAGAGCCAAAATACAGAAAAGCATTGACAAGCATTAAATTGATATTAACTCTGCATTAAACACATAACGCCGCAGTCTCAGCACAAAGCGTTTTGATTTGCGTCAGACACCTGTTCTGTCGGTCAGCTGTAGCGCAACATGTCTCTGCAGCCTCACAAATCAGCAACAGGAGGAACTTTTGTCCATTCACTTGAAGGACATTTTTAAGTCTTGGGCTTAATTTGGGTTCGAGGCGTATTTTGGGTTAAATAATGATTATTTGTATACAATTTTACCCAAGGGCGTATAGAATTTAACAGAGACGGTAGCCAATTGGAACATGTGTCCACCAATACTCAGCGACTATACTGAACTCTCCCTAGCAATAATTTTAATCAAACAATTAAAATACTGTTGTAATTTTGGCCGCATATGAAATCGGTCATCACCTGAGAAGTTAAAGAAGCCTAAATAAACTGCTTTTTCAAAGACGTCCATTTGTTGGACGGATTAAGCTATAAAAGTGTTTAAATACGTGCACAGTTCAGTTAAATGAAGAGGTTAACTTAAACATAATGTTGTTAAACAACGTACGAAGCAAACTGTTATCTCAAATATCCATAACTTTAAAATCAACACTGAAACAAGAGCGTGCGTTTAATGTCTATCAGATGCGCGTGAAGGTTGTGTTCGTTACTACAGCAACAGTAGACTCCCAGAAGCGTTTTCTGCTACTGCGTTATTAAGAGCGCTCTGATCCCCTGTCTAATTCGCACCCTGCGGTAAGTGCTCTACATACATTAGCTATGTATTGGCTACTCTGATGCTGATACATATGTTGACGATATGGACAAAGTAAGTTAAAGTGAAGTGTCTGTTGAACTGCTTCCTTGTCGTCATTACTAGACATTTAACGTAGCTACATAAAACTGATTAATTTAACTCAATATAAACTAAAAACTCAATGGTACTCCCTAAATAATGTTTTAATTCAGTTATGCTTGTTTAGACAGGCCTGCATCATGAAATACAAAAGCTACATTGTAATGTTGGCAATAATGGGTTGGCTACCATATGAATAAAAGGCTTTAGATGACATGAAAATAAAAAAAGTTTGGCTTTCTGTATAGCAGGATTAACAATTTGAATGTTAACGCTAGGAAACTTTAAGAGCAGAAACTTTCTTCCACATGCGCTTAAAGATATTAATACCATCTAAAATACCTGAAGTGTATAAATTATCTTTCTTTTATAGAAATAGTAAGAAAACTGGCAATGCTACACCAAATCCAAAATTACTAATATACAAAAAATAACTGATATCAAATTAATTTAAAACTTTTTCAATTTAAAACTTTTACACCTTTGTTTAAAAGAAAGATAATGATTTTTATGTTCAGAACATGTATTTGCTAATTGTTTGCATTAAATACTTTGACACAAGCATGTTGAAAATAATGTGTGGGTTTGTGAGCTTTTCGGTTTTTGTGATGGTTGATTTGCTTAGATAATTCTGAAACCAAATTAAAAATCTATTTCCCATGGATAATATATTCATCACCATCCTTTGTTCTCTTAAAGATAAGACTTTATTAAAATACATTACAATACAAAATCTATCAGTATAATTGACCGTGCATTTAAAAGAAAACAACAAGCTTTTGAGAAGAAAAAAAAATCTCAGAATCTGTTCATTAGATTTAAATTGGTCATGGGAGCTCAGGCCACATCAATGTAGAAAATGCATTTTCTTCTCATTTTAATCTCATAAAGTTTCACAGTTACGGCAAATCTCTTCAGAGTCCTCAGCACCTGGCAGGTTTTTTTTAGATAAAGCTTGTAAATGGCCCTAGTTAAATTGTGTTTCTAGTGAAGCCCAAGCGTTGCTATGCAGCCTGAAAAAAGGAACAATCCTCGTGGTTGTCAAGATCACTTTAAATTAAGGGCTTGTTGCTAACAAGCAATCAATGCTGCAAATAAAATGACCCTTGGTCATGCTAACCTGTGCCATTTTTCTTGCTGATGCATGCTCATAATAGTAAAAGCCACTAAATGAGCTTAAAATGGGACAAAAAAAATTCAGTGCTTGGAGGGAGGACTCCCTATTTAACGCTAAACGCTTGTATAGGGTGGTGTTGAGAGTTTGAGCCCATCAGCACAATCTTTAGCTTTGTTTTAGACCTGAACTCAGAGAGCAGGGGAGAGAACCTTGTCGAAAGGGTCCTATTGAGCACGCCTGATAAGTTGAACATGGGGCAAAGCAGACGTAGCCGAGGCGCTTGTGTACTGAGGAGGAGCCGGGGTTGTTCGCTGGCCACTTGAATGGGGACGCCAGCGCCCGTTGGCTGGCTCGTATTGATGTGGTTTAGCCGAGTAATCGGATTGAAAGTGAGCCACGGTATTTGTGTCAGTTCACATTTCGTCAAATGCATAATATGCATGGCCTTGGCGTGGGGATTCTGTATTGAGACTTTGGCTTGCAATTCAGTGTTATGAAAAGGCAAAGCCTCATTTAATTCAAATATAACTCTCACTCAACCATTTACAGATTGCTATATTTGCATAACAGCAAAGAACTTTTGCCTTTTCAATGCCTGGCTGTGTGTGTGTGTGGGTCCTTTTCCTGCGCTTCTCCCTGGCCAGGCCTTAAAAGGGGGAAAATGTACGCTAATGTGCGAAATAAACGTGTACATTGTGAAGGAGTGGGTTTTCTCACAGGGATAAGCAAACAGGGGTATGGGTGAGAAGAAGTTAGACTATGACATTTAGCTTTTTTCCCACTGCTGGAGCAATATGTCGGGTCGGACAACAAAGCAAATGTGCTACAGTGGTGTAATTCGCCTTAAATGACGTGCACTCTCACACGGTGATGATTTTGAATGGAATTTTTTTGTAGACTTCTTTTTTTTTAATCTCTCTTTTGTTGAGCCCTCATTGAAACTGTAATTACATATCTTTGGATTACATTTGATTTTTTTCCCTAAAACCTACCATTTTAATACTAATTTTAAATATTTCCAAACAACCACACTCTCAGGCCCAAAAATACAACCAAAAGGGAGTCTTGCCAAAGAAAAACCTGTTTTGGTTTCACAAAAACTTTTGGTAACACTTTATTTTAGGCTTCAATTCTCACTATTAACTAGTTATTTATTAGATTGCAAATTACTAGGACTAGGCTGTTTATTAGTACTTATATAGCACATATTAATGCCTTATCCTGCATGACCTTTTTCAACATGCCTTAATCCTAAACAATACGTAAACTTAAACACTACAAAAACTACCTTACTAACTATTAATAAGTAGTAAATTAGGAGTTTATTGAGGCAAAAGTCATAGTTAATAGAGAATATGTGTTCCCCATACTACATAAATAACAAAGAAAACCAACATGCTTATGAAATCGCTCTCAATATGTTGCTCCAAAGTACCACTGAAGAACCTTTATTTTGTGTAGTACCCACAGGTATTACTAAAAGGTAAAGACATCTTATTAATACTGGATGATGCTAAAGTAAATGCGCAGATATTTCAATCCTCAATTATGTGGCAAGAAAAATGGTACCGGCTTCTAAGGTATAAAGACAGTTGGGACAAAGAAGTCTTGAGGAAAACATACAAGTTACTGGATCATAGTGCTTTAAAAACCAACCCTGAGTTTAAATATTCATCATGAACTAGACACCACTTTGACCGTTGTAAAAATGGATCCCCATCCTCATTCATAAAGCCAGACCTTTGAACCGCTCTCCATTTTCTAGAACATGGCATAATCCATGTCCTAGACTTTCATGTGTTCACCACCCTCAACTTCCAAAAACAGATGCAACGGTATTCCTTCTTCCGTCGGAGAGCGAAGGGTGGGAGAGGTGGTGTTAATATCAGCATGTCGGACCTGAGATTAATCCTAATCTCCTCTCTGTGTGCTGCAGGCCGTGGGGTTGAAAGGCATGGGGAAGTACCAGTGGGGGTGCTCTGGCCTGGGATCTCCTGCCCAGAGTAGATAATGCCAGTGGCGGAGCCTGCTGGTCCTATGCAATCCAGCCGGAATCCCCACTGCTCTGTGCTTTCAGTGCACACTTCCTGAAGAGGTGCGCGATATTGGCCTCCCACCTCTCAGGCCCAAAGAAAGCTCAGGCTAACAAGCTGTTTCTGTAACCCAAAAGCTGTGTTTCTGGAACACATCAAAGTTAAAGCCACTTCTTCAGAAAGTGCGGAGATGTGTGCAGGACAGATGAATGTTAATCTCCACAAGAAATAATTCCTTATGGAGAGAGAATGTGGCAGCAACAGGTGTGTACTTGACTCAAATCACTCTCGTAGTTGGATCCTGGGTACAAAAGGAAATGATATTACAGAACTGGTTTGTAGAGTCAGTCTTTAAAGATGTCTACAATGAGAAATTATCCCATGCTTTTGAATTCCCTGGATGTCCTTGTGTACTGTCAACTACTCTTTAATTTCTCCCTCCAAATGCGGTAAATATCAAAGCCTATTTCCTCCTGGAAGAAAAAGTTTACTTGCGAGTTGTATCTCACTTTATATCTCACAAGGTGACTTTGTCTTACAATTGTGAGTTTTGACTTCCAGTTGTGACTTTATAACTCTCAATTGCAAGTTTATTTGTCATAATAGTGACTTTATATCTCGCAATTATGACTTTTTTCTCGTAATTGCAATTATGACATCACAATTTGACTTTTTATCGAACGACTTTACATCTTCCAACTAAGCAACTTCAATGTTATCTCAGTGTACATTTGCACCTTGCAATTGTGCTATTTTCTCATAATTGCAACTTCATATCTTAAAATTTGACTTTATATATAGCAATAACTAGAAATTGTATTTCTTGTAATTGTGACTTTATAGTTCCCAGCAACTTAGTGTCTAATAACTGCATCCTTATATCTCATAATGTGATGCTATATTTTGCTGTTTGACTTCTTAACTCCCAAAAGCAATTGTAATTTATAATAGCATTGACTTTACATCTCACCGTGTGACTTTAGTTCTTATTTTAAACTTTATCTCACAATTACCTTTTGTAATTGAGGCGGAAACAAGATTCCATAGGTGAAAGAAGACAGAAGCCAAGAGAAGCACAATGCTTTAAAAGTGGAGGTAGAGAAAGAAAAGAACAGGAAAAAAGGCCAAAGAGGGACCTCAATTCTTCTTTTCTGAGGGGACTTCATAAAGTGAACAGCCACTCTAGACTCAGTGTTATTTTCTGCTGTCCACTGATGGTCAAGACTGATGGCTGTAAGGATCTATACATTCCTGCCAGACCTTTGACCCCCTATACATTCTAAAGACCCTCTTTCAAGACTGGCACTTATTCAAGACCCTGGCATTGCATTGCTGAAAATGCAGATCAAATCAACCAATAAAAGTATAGAAAAGTATAAAACTGTATATTGGCTACAGTATAATGCTATGTGGAATAACTGAGCAGTAGTAATGCTCACAAGACAAATTTATTGTCTTTCTTTTCCTTAAAGAAGGAGCGCTGGAGGCCTCTCCTCAAGCTTTGCACAAAAACCCATCCATGAGTAAAGAGGCCGGCTGAACACTTGGCCTGCCCAGCTGCCTTGAAGTGAATGGGGTTTCTTTTTGAGGCCATTCAATGCTTTCTGTCTCTCTGCATACAATGTAGGTGTTACTGCTTAGAGAGAGAGTGAGAGAGAGAGTCAGGAAAATAGTCACTTGAGAACTGAGGCTGTTCTTCATTCTCAGTCAGTCATGAAATCATTCCTTCTTCAGATGAGGAGGGGTCCCACTCACAAAGGGCCAAGGGACTCTCAATGGCCGTCCTAACATTTTTATGGGACCCTTTCTTATCCAGATAATAAATCTGATTTTGAATAAAACATAGATCCTCCTGTATATTTTTATATGCTGAGGACAGCCATTAAGCAGATAACTTGTAACTGAGGAAATGCATATTCATTAGCAAACTCTAGGATGGTTAATAATCATACACACCCTTGTTGTGCCATCATATTTAAAGATTTGTTCTTTTTTGGATTTTATTTAGGAATTTTATTGACTATTATTTTTCCCTTTTCTTTATCATTCTCAAGACTAGGGACAAAAGAGACTCTTTCAGCGTATAACCCTTGCTGGGTCAAAGCGAAATCTAAAGACTATTAGGGCCACAGTGAGAACAAAAGGATCAGTGGGGAGCTGTGAAAATGGAAGCCCACCATTCTCCTGCAGTCGAACGGGATGCGGAGATCGAAAATTTCGTTTCTGATTTTTCCCGTTTTCATGGAGGTCGAGGGTTTGAATGGGAGTCTGCTGGATGTCTACCGCTGCGCAGGGTACTTTTATTCTCCGCAGCATTTCAAGCTGCAGTTTGACTTGCTCTCAAAAGGGTGGCATGCTGGAGACCTCAACCGGAGGTGGCGAATGGTGCAGGCACGCGAGCTCGTCCTCTGGCAGGGGGTTACTAATCAACACCCCAAGTTGACTGTCGGACCCGACTTCAAGAGGCTGCCTCTAAGAGGCCAGAAAGTCTCTTCCCCTCCCCACTGATGTTTTGAGTCGGTACGGAGAGACTTTTTGTGCAGCTGTCTGTGATGCCGAGCTCAGGCCGTCAGTAGAGACATGTCTATGTCAGACAGACACTCTGTTTGAATATGAGAAGAGCATGTTATTTGCAACATCAAAACGTAACATGAAGTTTGATAGTACCAAGTTATAGCATTTACTGTAGATACACTGACATACCTTTTATAATTTCATCAGTTTTTTTTTTTTTACATGCCCTGTAATGAATATGTTTTCAATTTCTAAATTAAAATGTATTTAAATATTTGACATGGGTCTTGATTTAATAAATGTATAGGTGGTATAGTTGTCTGAAACATAGTAAAAATTGTCTAATTATAGTCTAATTAAAATAAAAATTTAATAAAAATTATTTTAAAAAGTTTGATTAGGCTATCATTTATATTTTAGTTGCAATACATATATGACATTTATTTAAAATGTATAGACAAATTTTGCTGCCACCATAACACAGTAAGCCATTTTGTTGTTGTGCCAAAGACAAAAAGAAAAATAAATAAATTACCCATTTAAAGGTCATTGAGGTTTAAACAACCTCTTTTTTAAAAAGTACCTTTAAAATATGTTAAAATGTTTGAAAACAATATTTGCTTACACATGTATTCAAAGTGAACATAAAATATTATAATAATTTTACATGATAGTTACACCATGATAGTTAACTCATAACATTTGTTATAGAGAATTGTTTATTTGTATGTTTTTTTAATGAAATCAACATGAATACATAGAATACATTAATAAGGACTTCTTAGATTATATATATATATATATATAATTTTCCAAGTAACAGATCTGAAACAAAAGTACAGACAACAAATTAGACAAAAAACAAACACAGTCATCTTTAGAAAGCAATCACTTGCATGTTTTGCTCTCAGTTTGAGAGCCGTGTCATGTTCACCATACCTTCTCTAAGATTATAACACACGCTCAACCTGTCTTCCTTTCAGTCAGGGCCCCAAATCAGATTTCTCAAGGGTTGCCGTCACACACACATGCACACACAGAGAGATAAAAAGCAAAGAGGAACTTGTGGCTATTCCCAAGCAACGCCTGCTCTCCGCATATTAGCCCCTGTTGAAAAGGGGTCTCTGCAAATGAAAGCGTTCACTGGTCATTCATCTCCCATTGGCTGCTACTGGTTTGCCAAAATGTGCCATATCTGTAACACTTGAAGAAGTCCAAAGGTTAGGCGAGAGTGAAAGCCGGCACTTGATGCGCTCAGTGTCTTGGTGGTTATGGTGTTTGCTCCCTCTTTGTGGTTTCCCAGCAGGACGCCTGTTGTCCGGTCACATTCACGTGCCGCCGCCACACACTGGAGGCCTTCACCTGTTAGAGAGCCACCAGACTTTTAACACCAGAATATCTGCCTTTGTGCTTCGCCTGCTCTGGCCCTTTCACCCGAACAGACTGTAATTTCATCCATTTTTCATGGCTTTAGTTCCCATGAATGCCTTACATTTCCATGTCTAAACATCGACAATGAAGAAATTTCATGGACCGTACAGACAAGATACTGCTGCTTGGAGCTTTAAAAACTTAGAAAAATCATATCTTGTTTAAAAAGAAAAAATGTTTGGGGTGTAAATGCAAATAGTGATTATTATCAGCCTTAAAGGAATATTCGGGTGTTAATACAAGTTAGGCATTTGTGGACTTGTCAAAATGTGAGGATTTGCCACAGAAAAAAAATGTGGGTTACAATGAGACACAATGGAAGTGAATAGAGCCCAAAACATTCAAATACTCACCATTTCAATTGTATATCCACAAGACATACACAATATGAGATTTCTCATGATGTAACTGTGATAAAATCCCTCACTAGCCTTTTCTGTTTGACAATTTTATAACTTTGTTGCCATGATAACTTAACGTCATTAACACTAAAACTCTTAAAATTACTGTAAACATGATTCAAACCGCTTTACAGCTTAAATAATACATACACGACTGGTCAAAAGTTTGAAAAACATTAAGAAAGGGTTTTTTAATGTTTTTGAAAGTAGTCTTAATCGCACCAACTGCATTTATTTGATCAAAAATACAATAAAAACAGTAATACTGTGTTTCTGTTGTAATATATTTTAAAATGTAATTTATTTCTGTGATGGCAAAGCTGAATTTTCAGCATCATTACTTCAGGCATTTCTTATTATTATCAATGTTGAAAAAGTTTTAGACATTTACATTAATAATAATCAGAATTATTATTATTATTATTATTATTATTATTATTATTATTATTATTATTATTATTATTATTATTCACCAATTCAGCATATTACAATGATTTATGAAAGATCACTGACACTGAAAATTCAGCTTTGCCATCACAGGAATAAATTACATTTTACAATATATTACAACAAAAAACAGTTAATGTAAATTGTAATAATATTTCACAGTATTACTGTTTTTAATGTATTTTTGATCAAACAAATACAGCCTTGGTGAGATTAAGAGACCACTTTCAAAAACATTAAAAACCTAATAAATTGGCCTCATTCACTTTCATTGTAAGTGCATCACTGTAACCTCCTTTTTTGCCTTTTTAAAGGAAATGTTTGTCAAATCAAGATTATTTTGTGTGGTGGTTAATATTACATCACAAATGCAGTCAACTTGAGTTGAACCTAAAATACACATTTTAAAAGAATCTACTTTTTCGGCCATTCCATTGATTTAGGTTGTTGGAAATCAGCAAAACATGAGATCTTTTCAATGTTTTTTTTTTTTTTTTCCTCAATCCAAATCAAACTGTTCCATGTCATGCATTCAGCTTTTCGGATTATGTTCAAGACAAAAATATGCTATAGTTTTCAGGCTTCAGTCAAGCAGTACTTTTATCAGCTTCAAGATAATTACTTTTATCCTAAAGAGGCTGTCTGTCTTTGTTAACTACTTCTTCTCTGAGAGCAGATCTGGGCATCAAGTGGCCAAATCTGTCTGATGGGACGCCCTTCACAAAAGTGTATCGAGCGGTACAGACAGACGGCGTTACCCCCTCCTAGCGGTATGCTTTTGCATTTGAATGCATCTGCGAGCTCCTTCTCTGGCAGAGGGCCGCGCCACTAACATCTCTAATCCTTAAAATATTGTCAGAGCCCATGAATGCTGGCAATCCGGGCATATGTGTAATTATTCTGTAATTCCCCCACAAATGTGATTTCTCTTGCGTGCGTTACGAGTCGTTACCCCCCACTCTTTTGTCATCCAAATAATTGTTTCTCTTTTTTTAGGGATAAATCTGGGAATGGAAAGGGTGGCTCAATAGATAAAGCGACATGAGCAAGTCTCATATGAGCATGCAATTTACATACTGATGGTTTCTCCCATCTCTTGATTTGAACAAAAGGGCTAGTTTGAAAAGATGAGTGAAAATGAGGATGAATTAAGGGGTGTCGTCTCAAAGAGAACAGTATTCTTAATAGACACTGAGCCAAGTCACGTCCAAAGACTTGGCCACAAGACTATTGAACTGTTTTTAGAGAAACTGTTGTTTTGAGAGAAACTGTAAACTATAATATTAGGGATTCTGGTTGAAACAAGTGAGATCATATAAAAAAGAATTATATAGTACAAATAATTATATAAATTATGATAATCAGTATTTAGAATGATGTCTGAAGGATCACATGACACTGAAGACTGAAGCTGCTGGAAATTCAGCTTTGCATCCCATTAGATTTTAAATTAAACTGATATTTCACAATATTACTGTTTTTGCTGTATTTTGATCAAATAAATGCAGCATAAGAGATTTCTTTCAAAAACATAAAAAAATCGTAAATTATTATAAACTTTGGACCGGCAGTGTGAATACAAACATATCAACCATCATAAAGAAAAGAATTGAAGAAAACTGGAATGTCTTTAATATTTAGTTATTTCCCAGAGCAATTATATTAGGATTATATAAAATAAATAAATAAATAAATAAATAAAATGATCTTAGGCCTCTTGTTTTTCAGGATTTTCTCCTGAGAAAAATGATTCTCACATGTGACTCCTCCAGAGTTTCAATACATATCTCAACAACATCTTAAACTGTGCTCAGATTCACCAAGATAACAAACCTTAAACTAGTCTAAAAACCAGTGTGAACTCAAACATTTCTCATCAAACTCTTCCAAGATTTCCAAATATTCCAATATTTTGTGTTTTTAGGACCCCCATCTCAAGTGGCTATCCTTTCAATAGATTCAAATGATCCAATCCATGACATTCACAATAAATGTATAACTCTATACTGAAAAATCTCTCATTTGTATCTGTTTTAAATTTTCAGAGAAATATACTCAAATATACTTAGGGTTAGTTCACACACAAATTTAAATTCTGTCATTATTAATTACTCACATGTTGTTCCAAAACCGTAAGGCATTTGTTTCTCTTTGGAACACAAATGAAGGTCTTTTTAATCAGACCTGAGAGCTTTCTGTCCCTACATTGACAGCCTACGCAACTACCGCTTTCAAGCCCCAGAAAGGTAGTAAAGACATCCTTAAAATAATCCATGGTTTAACCTCAGTTTTATGAAGAGACACGAGTGCTTTGTTTGTGCAAAAAACATAATTTACTTTATTTACAAAATATTAAACCACTGAAGTCACTGACTGTATTACTTTTATAATGTCTTTACTATCTTTCTGGGGTCTATCTTGCGTAAGCTGTCAGTGGAGGGACAGAAAGCTCTCAGATTCTATTAAAAAGATCTTTATTTGTGTTCTGAAGATGAATGAAAGTCTTACGGGTTTTGAACAACATGAGAGTAAGTAATTAATGACAGATTTTTCATTTCGGGGTGAATTACCATATACCAAATTAAACATAACTGATGATTTCAGATCTCATGAGCTACTAAAGAGTAACCTCTGAGCAATATGCATATTCAGAGGCAGTGCTGTTGGTCTTCCATGAGCTCCGCTCATTAATTCCGCAACAATCATCAGATTTTTAGAAAGCCTGGAAAGCTTCCTTGAGAAATGAAACAGTATTTAATTCACAGCGATTGAAATGAGAGACTCAGACACCCAGAACCTTCACCCTGGGCTCTCCATGACGATACCTATCTACACTGTTAATTACCAACAAGGGTTATTTGAAGGGGGACTTTGAAGATGCTGTATTCTTCTCCCTTTCAGCTCCTCATATTGGAAATAATGAGAGTGAATGGTATGGGCAGTGGAGGGGTCTTGCCAGTTTTAATTTGAAAACCTCTCCAAGTCATTGTATCTATTAAGACCTTATACTGGCAGCGGCAAACAAGCTGAACTTAAAGTGCAACTTCACACTTCTCCCTGGCTTCTTTCGGCATACAAGAAAGGAATCCCAAATAAGCTGAGCCTGCTTGCGATTCTCTGCCTTAATTAAGACACTTGTGCCTGACTATAGGGCTTTCTTTCCCATAGTGCTGCTCACGAGTGTGTGTGTAAAACGACCATGAAAGGAGAGAGAAACCACAGAAGAAGTGTTTGGAGAGAAAAACATAGAGATTAATTAATGGACAACTTCACTTGAATGAGATGGGGTTTGGGGAGTGTATGTGGGGGGATCCGCTATCCATTAAGCGTCGCTCCAGATGGGACAGAAAATAATTCCTTCAGAAACTTCTCTTTTTGCGTTATGCTTTACATTCAGCAATGACACAAAAACATTTCTGTAAACATTTCGTCAGTGCTTCTCTCACTTAGACCACTTAAACAGGTTCCCATATGAAAGGTAACAGCTTGCGCAACATAAATCCCATTCCCAGAGGCCTACTGATTTTATGAATACATTTACTTTTTATTCTCTCGCTCTCTCCCTTTAATGTTTTCCTTGATCTAAGCTTATAGTTTCTCTCGACTGGGAAGACACATGGGGTCAAGGCCACCAACAAAAGGCATGAAAAGCTGCTCTCTCATATTTCTTTGAGATTTTTTCCTAATCTTCTGCATCAACCCTGAGTGACTCAGTGATAAGTCAGATTATAAACAGTGGCTTTAAAGCAGAGAGAACCTGTGATCTTGAGGGGATTTGGCCACTGCTTGGGGTGTCCAGGTTTATGATGTCACTCTTCAGGCTGTCGGTCATCGTACCATGGCCCGGTGTGGTCTTCGGTGTCATTTAGCGATAAATCATGCTGGAAGTGCTTTCACAAGGACATATTTCATTAAGGTGTGAGTGTGTGTGTTAAATTAAAGCAATTCACAACTTGAGGCGAGACACTACAGGCAAAACAGTTTTTTCATGCACCTGTCAATTTGTTTTAGTCTTTTCATAGTGTTTTTTTTTTATGTGGTGGAAAGAAAACATTCAAAATACACTTTTAAGTGTATCTTTTATAGCAGAATCTTTTTGTGTCTGTATTTCCGTTATCTATTTGGTCTATGTGCTTACAGTACATCTTTAAAGGCCGTTTTCTTAAAATTCATTTTTCCCCTACACTGAGCCATTAATCTCAATTTCACTCCACTCCACATTTTATTTAGTATTTTATTCCTTTTCTTTTCTTTTCTTTTCTTTTTTCTGGCTGTTGACAGCTCATTGCACACTGTTTGCAAGTTTTGTGTGACATCTATACATCTAACTATCAAGCTGTTTTTGTATGCCAAGCAACATAAAAAAATGGCCTCATATAGAACTGACCTGTGCAATCACTGGTAATTTTAATTAGAATATGGCTCATTCAGATTAAGAGCCCTATTTTAACGATCTGAGAGCATGGTCTGAAGCGCATGGCACAGGTGCACCTAGAGCGAATTCACTTTTGCTAGTTTAACGACAGAGATAACGGTTGCCGCATAGTCCAAAATGGTTGTCCCTTCTGTTGATGAGTCATGGGTGTGTTTTGGTCGTAACGTGCAATAAACCAAATCAGAGTCTCATCTCCCATTCACTTTAAAAGCCAGTTGCATTGCACCATGGCGGATTCTCTGTTTACGTGGAGGAATTTGTGAGCGGAAAGAATGAACGTTTTTGTTGGTCAATGGTGCTGTTGTTTTCAGTTGCCTCAAAATAGCAACGCACCAACAATGCGTCTGAACACACCTCGTTTTCAGACCAGTACATCTTTAAAGGCCGTTTTCTTAAAATTCATTTTTCCCCTACACTGAGCCATTAATCTCCATGGGTGAACAGATGGGCGCAGGTGCATTTGATACAACATGTCGCTGGACGTGAAAATGATAACTGAGTTGGGCTGAAACTATAGCAAAAAACACTTGCGTGAGTCACGCATGGATTTGCATTGTGCCGGGTGTATGGTAGGGCCCATAGAGTTTGGACTACCAATTATATGATATGAATTTAATTACAAAACTAAGGAATTACAGCTGGCGGTTATATGTCTTCTTTAAAATGATAGTAAATTATATCCAAGAAGAAAAAGGCAGCGGAGTGATATGTGAAACTAGCACAGTTATGTAAAAAAATCAGTTGCAGGGAACAATAGGAAATTATAAAGTATAGCGTTGATTACTCTTGACTGATTGCGCAATGTCATGATTGACAAATCAGAAACAAGTACAGTTTCTCTACATTTAATAAATATCAAGCTCGTAAGTATACCCTATATGTTGTACAAAGTCAGTTTAATTGATTTACAAATCTGCTTTAATTTGACATCGTGCATACAGTGTTAAACTCAAATTGTTCTGATGGAGGACAGAGTGTATCCTGTATAGGAAATAAACTAGTGTCTAAATAATGGCCAGATTAGCCTGAACAGATGGAGGGGTCACAGTCCAACAGTTAAACACAGAGCATAAAGATAATGTTTAAGCAGTCTATTCCATCTCAAAGACAATGTCAATCAAACCCATTGAAAATGTTCTCATCTTTACAACACAGGTGGAGAACATGCAAGTGTCAGAAATCAATATAAGTGGAGACATTACAACAGTCCTCAAAAGTTACTAGTCAGCTTATAGATTTTTTACAAGCGATCAAACTACTGCTTTCAGTCTCTCTAACACTAAGATTTCATTAATTTCATATGGTAGATTAAGTCTGATCACCTTAAATATGTGGCCACCACCAAAGCTTAGTTAAGTCCAGAAAGCGATGAAGGCGCCAAGTCTGAATGGTAACAGTATTTTCCAATTTCAAAGCGATTCTATGTTTTTAGTCAAAAAATGGAGGATTGTCTTTTCTCCAATCTTTTGTTTTTGAGAAAATCAATCAGTTAAGGTTCCAAAACTGCTATTATGCAAGTGTTGTTCTTTTTACATAAGATTTGATGCAATATCTTTGTCTAACTCTTTGGCATGACATGACTCAATCCCTTTCATGTGTTCTGTAAAAGCGCGTTTGTCGGCATCCGCATTGTCTTGTTAGCTTAAAACCCTTTGACGTTGGTGGTAATAGTTAACATGTCTTTAGAGCAGTTAAAGATCTGGTACTAAAGCCCAGCATGTTCCACTGTCAGTCTCTCCTCATTAACAAGAGAAGAACAATCCACAGGAAGGAGACAAGACAGTCAAGACGGACTGATTTCGACAGTCTCTCATTGTACAGCTTCTTATATGTAGAAGTCTAGTCTGAGCTGATTGAATTTAAAATGAGATCTTCATTCAAGCTTCATCCACAATCAGATTCCCAACAGAAGCACAATGGTTGGCAAGAACCAATGTCATCAAGAAATAAAGCACGTTTAGATATTTTGTTCATGACTATGTTAGTTTCGCTATGTGGTTTAACAGGCCGTACCTGCGGTGGTGCAAACAAGAAGTTTGCTCTTCGGTGGGCAGGGTCTGTTGCACCCTCGTCCTTTGTGCGTGTGCAGAGAGGGTGGACCCAGTGGGCTTTGATTCTCAAACAGACTCCCTTTTCAGACGCTTCCCCCGAGCCTGGCTCTGAGCTCCTCTGCTCACATCCTCGGAAAATTCGGGAGGAGAAAAAGTTTATGGAAGCGAGCAGTAGTTTATTCATCAGGCCGCCAAGGCCTTTCAGAGCCTTGAGAGTGAGAGTCTATAAGGAGGCAATCAAGCATGTGCTGGGAATAAGCTCAGTTGCCTTCCTACCTGTGACGGCCCCCCTCAAGTGCGGCTAAGAGACTCATTGAATGGAGGGAAGAACAATGGGCGAGAGGAACAAACAATTCAGAGAAGTCTATCATTCTGTATGCTGTTATCTTAGGCACTGAATAAAAGCAGACTCTCCCCCTTTCGTCCCGACAGTCAGCACTATTTTCAGGGACCAGTAGCACTCCTCAGGTCCCTTTCAGAGGTTCTCAACAGGTTCATGAGGGCAAGAAGTGCAGTATATAAAAAAAAACCGGAGGTAGTAACTTCACTTGACTGAAGTCACGGAGAATCTGAAGTGAGCAGCAAGAGCCTTTTTTTAAGGTTTCAGCACATAAACCAAACAAGCAGAAATATGCTCACTAATTTAAAATATTTATATATATTTAGAAATTAATATAGAAATTTGAGTTCAATTTACTATTGTTTTTATAAATGTATAATTTTATAAATGTATTTACAAATGAGAGAGCACGAGATTTTTTTTTGTAAATGATAATTCACTTCAAAATGAATGATCATAATTTACTCATGCTGCTCCAGACCCATATGAAACCCTACACAACTACCACTTTCAAGCCCCAGAAAAGTAGTAAAGACATAATAAAAGTAATCCATGTGACTCCAGTTTGCGCAAAAACATAAATTTGAGTCATTATTCACTGAAATTCTAGCTTGATGGGCTTTGAATGGAAAGGAGCAGCTTAGACGTTCTTTAACTTCACAAAGAAAAAGAACAAAAAAAAAAGTTTCAGTTTGGTTCTAAAAGCCATTAGCAAATTATCACAATTTTAAAATGATTTGTTTTAGTAAACTTATTTTATTTTAAACTTGAAATTACTGTCAATTTGAAGGCTTTTTCCCTTTGCAAAAATGTTTTTGGAGTAAGGCAGAAAAAACACATCTCAATCAATCTCCATTACATCCTCATTTCTCTCCCTTTTTTAAAAGCAAAAAACCCTCTTATGCCTAAGTAATGCCGTCCAAGACCGTAAGCTCTTGTGTAAAGTCGTAAAGCAAGGCTTCCTGGCCACCAGTGCTTTTCCTCACAGATGCACTGGCCCCTGCCTGTGGGAAAAGGGAAACCATGACTTATCTGAACATATGGTTTCCCAATTCAAGTCAAAATGTCTGAGCCCTGTTGCATCTGGTGCCATTTTAGTTGGTTAAAAATGCCACACAGGACTGTGACGAAAGGAGAAGAAATGGAGGAAAATACAGTTATTACACACCCATGGGCTCATTTTTTCAGCTCATTAGCCACTGGCCTCCGTGACCAATTAGGCTTTGTCACCATTGCCGGGGTCATTATGCTCACATCTTCTTGCATGCTCATTCAGCTGTCTTTAGGGAGAAAATAAAAGACGGAGAAAGAGAGCTCATTGATAGAGGCAGGAAAAGGCAAACCCTTATAAATTGATTGAAAATTAAAGAGAAAGTCACAATGAGATCATTTTGCTGCTGACGCTTGTGTCTTCATGAGCAGGAATGTGGGATTTACAGATGATGCCTTAATGACCCCTGAATGATGCCTGATCAGTGGTTGTTTTACACATATAAAGTAGCAAGAACTTTTACCCAACACCCTTGATTTTACATCGCAAACACTTCATTTTTAAGCTTGTTTCGCTAACCCAACAAAGTGGCTGTAATTATAAGAAAATAATAAACGTCTCACCTGAAGTCATAAGTTAATCTCTGCTTAAAAACTCAGCAAGCAACCTAAAGCAAAAGCCAGTTGAGAGTTCGGTAAATGCACTGCCTCCCGTGTGCAGGTCAGTTACTGGCCAGTATGTGTAAATGGGGTCCATGGGGAGAGGGTAGAGCCGATGTCAATCACAAAGTTGGCCCACACAAAAGACCATAATTGGCGTGGGTCCACCTCATCCTTGCATCCGAGAGCAGTGTTGGCCCCGTGGGGCCTTGTGAACCCCCCAACCACCCCCAGACTGACCACAGTCCATTTATCAGAGATGGGGGGCAGCTTGGCAGGCCCTACACACACTCCCCTGCATAAGCATTGCACACACTCTCACACAAACACACACACACACATACGACCCAAACAAATATGCTGCGGGGACCGTGGCAGACACACCATGTAACAACAAATTTACAACAGGCGCACCATGAAAATGGCTGGGTCAATATGATGACTAATGGTGTAACACTATGTGGATAACGGACCAGTGTGATATAACCAGATTACACGTTCAGCTTTAATGATCAGAGAATCATCAAAAGATTAAAGATCCTTTACTGGGCAAATTAAATGAAGAGAACATCAGGACGATAGATAGATAGATAGATAGATAGATAGATAGATAGATAGATAGATAGATAGATAGATAGATAGATAGATAGATAGATAGATAGATAGATAGATAGATATAGATAGATAATTTATTGATTTAGATGATAAAGATAGATAGATATCAATTTATATGAGATAGATAGATATAGATTTATCAATTTAGATGACAGATAGAAATATTGATTGAAAGATGATAGATCGATTTAGAAAATATATATTTAGATTAGATAGATCGATTAAATTGACATTTAGATTATATATATGGACAGATTTAGATAGATAGATAGATAGATAGATAGATAGATAGATAGATAGATAGATAGATAGATAGATAGATAGATAGATAGATAGATAGATAGATAGATATTTACTGATTTATATGAAATAGATGATAGATGGATAGATAGATATTCATCAATATAGATAGATAGATAGATAGATAGATAGATAGATAGATAGATAGATAGATAGATAGATAGATAGATAGATAGATGATAGATAGATAGATAGATAGATAGATAGATAGATAGATAGATAGATAGATAGATAGATAGATAGATAGATAGATAGATAGATAGATAGATAGATAGATAGATAGATAACTTTTTTAAATTTTTGTTGGTGATTTTCCATTTCTGTCAGATGCAAGCACTTCCCAGCAGGCCGTGTGTTCGCTCTCTCTTTAAATGAATGGGAAACCAGGCTGCTAACAGCAGGCTGAACAAGAGGCTAATTCCTTGTGTTTAATACAAAGGGACCAATTATATGCTAATCAGCACATCTCTACACTGCTTCAGCTCCCCATCCTTCACCGGCAACACAAGATAACAGTTAATCATGCTTTTTTTAAGGTCTTTCCTCCAACTGGGTTCAACATTTAAAGATCACTATAAGCTGAAATCTGCTATAGAGGTGTAAAATGAATTCATTTATAATATATTCATTACTTATATCTAAATGTGGCATAAAGTGGCCCTAAAAGTATCTCTACACTTAAATCACATGTAGGTATGTCATTGCATTAGATTTATTTGTAAGACAAAAAAGCATTGATATTTTTCAATAAAACAATAGATATACTGTTAAAAAATAACAGGCATTCTTTTGGTCGCCAAATATTAGTGTATACATCACAACATATAGTTGTGATGAACTACACCTGGCTAGGAATGTCAATCAAACCAGTCAAAACCAGCATCAGCACCAGAGGAAGAGAGTTGACCACGTCTTGGCTAATCATTAGCAGTCTTTTGTCTTTTTGCAAAATCAAACAGCATGCCTTACACTCTTTCATCAGCCCGATTGAGTCAGCCCAATTGTTTTAATATGAACTTCCTCAAGTGTTTTCATTTAGTGTTGACTAGCCCCCTGCTATCCAAGCAGCCTCACCCCCTCAGAATATCTCCACCCCCAAAGACCCGAAGAGTCTTTCTTAATCAAATGTACATTTACTAGTCGCTTGACTTGAGACATCTGCCCCAAGCAACCAGTCAATATTGTGGCCCCAGTTCAAAGCAGTCAGTTCATTAGCTGTGTCAGCTTTACAACCAGAAGGTAATGGGTTTGAAAGTGAGCAGCGACAATGCGCCGCAATGCAGGCCTCATTTAATAGTGATTTATCACCAGCCAAAAGCCCTGTTTAACCTTTGGCCAGTGCAGACCTCCCTTCCTCTCTCAAAGGATCCATTGTCAGCTCCCCAGGGTATCTTACTGTGTGAAGAAGGAAAAAAATGATCTAGTTAAAGTCACATTATATCACTAGCCAGATCATTAGAAGTGGAGCAGAACACTTAGTTGTGCAGAACGTTTTTCTGTTGTATTATGGATTCAGCATTTGCAAAAAGTTTTGATGTATCAATTTGCTATTATATTTAGCAGTTTGCTTGCTGGTATTATACAATATTACTCTTCTTACTATACTACATGCATTTAGCCCAAAAATAAAAATACTGTCATCGTTAACTCGATGTCATGTTGTTAAAAACCTCTTATTTTTTGTGCTCCACAGAAGGAAGTATCGTGACAAATGAAAGGCAATGGGGTCCACTGTTGTTCGGATATTACCGTTCTTCAGATGATTTTCTTTTGTATTCTGCAGAGGAGAAAGTCATACAGGTATGAAGCAACATCATCTATACTATCCCTTTATGAGATCATACCAGCATGTTCAGACACTGAGCAAATCTGGTTAAGATTAAGTTTGAAATGTAGATGCTAGGTGATGCCAAAAGTACAAAAATAAGTGACTAATTACAGTTTATGCTTTTGAGGGGTACACTTTTAAAAATAAAGGTTCTTTATTGGTATTGATGGATCCATTGTATTACTAAATGTTCTCAAATGGTTCTTTGGGGAACCAAAAACGGTTCTTCTATGGCATCACTGCGAAAACACCTTTTTGGAACCTTTATTTTTAAGAATGTATTGTGGCATTCTGGCATCAGAAGCATCAGGTTGAGCATGTGTTGTTATTTTCTAGTGATCTAATGCAGTTAGGTCCTGTTAAGCAGTGCAATGACAGGAGGACAATACGGATGCTTGGTGTGGTCCATATGGACCGCATTGCTCTTTGACGGCACCCTCTGCACTTTATTAACCACATGTCTTACCAGCGCTTAGTAAACTGTTTTGTTAACAAAGCTCTGGCAGGAAGAAGAAAAAAGGGGGTCGGCGTTGAAAATGTGAACAGTTGGTGCGATGTAAAAGACAGTGTTTTCTGCGGAGAGCCTGATGGCGCCCCCTCCCATCCTGGCTTCAGTGTACGCCACTCCGCCCCATCCTTACAAGGCATGGCTTAGTCACACCAGCTGCCTGGACCATTCTTCACTGGTTGAGCTGCCCCCTGTCAGGACCAGAAGCCTGAGTCTTCCATCCCTATATGGCTAAAGAGAAAGAACCAGACGGGTTAAGTGGGCCAAAATCCAGGGGGATCTTGAGATGAAGTGATCAAAACAATGCAGATATTGGGACCAGAAAACACAGAAGGCAGTGGCCGGTCGCATAAACTGCTTAGACTAGTCTAGACTAGTTTTTATCTTCAAGACTGGTCATAACATTTATGTCAGTCACATAAAAAGGTAGATTGCTCTTTGAATCCGAAAAGTGAGACAAATTGATTAACTCTAATGAACTGCTTGTTGGTTGATCAGAATAGTTCTTAAAGGGTTAGTTCACCCAAAAATCTAATTTCTGTCACTGTATTTACCCATTCCAAACCTGCAAGACCTTCGTTCATCTTCAGAACACAAAATAAGATATTTTTTATGAAATCTGAGAGCTCTCTGACTCTGACCCCTCCATAAATAGCAATGTAATTACCACTTTTAAGCCCCAGAAAGTTAGGAAAAACATTGTTAAAATAGTTCATATGACTCCAGTGGTTCAACCTTAATTTTATGAAGACACGAGAATACTTTTTGTGCGCAAAAAACAAACAAAAATTGGCTATCGCCTGCGTAAGCATCGTGGGGTTTGTGTGAACAGCATTGTTTTGGAACGACTTGAGGGTGAGTAATTAATGACAGAATTAAACATTTTCTGTGAACTAATCCTTTAAGACACAGGGCCATATTTTAACAATCTGAGCGCATAGTCTTAAGCACATGCCGCATGCTCTTAGGGCGTGTCCGAATCCACTTTTGCTGGTTTTAACGATGAAAAAAACGGTCTGCACACCAGGCACATGGTCTAAAAGGTTTGTACCTATTCTCTTAATGAATAATGGGTGTGTTTTGGGCATAACATGCAATAAACCAATCAGAGTATCATCTCCCGTTCCCTTTAAAAGTCATTTGCGGTCACGCCATTGCGGATTCACTATTAATAGGGTGGAATTTGTGAGTCGTAGGACTGACGCTTCTCCAGAGAGGAATCATTTATTTTTAATATTTAAAAATTTTTGTGTGCTGCTGCGCATCCCTGTGTGTTTAATAAGCAGAGCGTATGCGCATTGTGCACACGCCTATAGACGCATATTACTAACGTGCCCTTTAAATAACACAAAAAAATACTGCGCTATTGACTTTAGACCAGGTTTTTGTTGGTCAATGGTGCAGTCGATTTCAGTTGCCTCAAAATAACAACACGTCAACAATGCGCCTGAACACACCTCATTTTTAGACTAGCACGCCCATGGGTGAACAGATGGGCACGAGTGCATTTGCTATTTAAACAACGTGGTGCTGGACGTGAAAATTATAACTGAGTTGGGCTGAAACTAGCAAAAAACATGTCGCATTGCTTATGATAGGGCCCTTAAGGTCCAAAAAGATAGGAAAAAAGACATTGTTAAAATAGTCCATCTGACTACAGTGGTTCAACATTAATTTTATGAGCAAACAAAAATAACGACTTTATTCAATAATTTCTTCTCGTCTATGCCAGTCTCCTATGCAGTTTACACTGTAAACACAGTGCAATGCTTTCGAGTTCTAGGGCAGAACGGCGGCTCACCATTGGCGGATGCTGTTGAGCTGTTGATGCACGTGAGCACCACGGCACTAGCCAATGGTGAGCCGCCGTTCTGCCATAGAACTCGAAACCGTTGCACTGTGTTTACAGCGTTTGGAACAACATGACGTGAGTAATTAATGACAGAATTTTCATTTTTTGGTGAACTAACCCTTTAAGACACAGTCTTAAAGGGTTACTTCAGCGATTAGCATTAAGCTTTGTATCAGTAGAAACCCAGGAGTATATTCAAATTATCATACTCCCCCCCCCCCTCATATGACCCTGAGGCGAGAGAATCATGTATTTTATTTCTGGAAAAATTCCTCCGATGATGCAAATATCGTCATTTTGCGTCATTGGAGGAGTTTTTGGTCAGAGGCTGAAGACTACAGCCAGCAGGAGGCGCTATTTCTGCATGTTTTCAACATCGCACTCACAGCACTCGGCTCGGGAGCTGCGGAGATTCATGTAAACGGAGCGGTGGAGAGCAAAGTGAGTGTTTCAACTTTTCAAATGAACTTCCTATGAAAGTTAAGCTTCCAAAGACATGATCTGAAAATGCGCCAGACTAAACATGCGCTGTGAATGCAGCCGCAGCCGCGAATCCCGCGATTACCTCAGTTCATGTGATGAATGTAATCCGATCCTGCTGCGTTTGTGCCGTGACACTCAATCGACTCACTCATATTAAACAGACACGTTCAGTTTTTAATTGTAGCATCTCTAACTGAACTGATTTTATGAAAATGAACGCGGTGGGCAAGTAAACCAGTAAGCCGTGCCTAGAGCAGCCTCGGGCAGCGAAGTGCATTCTGGGAACTGTTGTCTTTCATCCCCATGAGACAAAAATACATTTTCTGTGTTTTCTCAGTCTAGAAGGCGCCAAATTCAAAATTAATTTCATATTTCTACTACATTAATGACCCAGTTTAAATACAGATTCATCTTCCCAGCGCTGAAGTACCCCTTTAAGTTAGTGGCTATGTTTATGCAACTGGCCCCAGTACTGACTAGTTAGGAAGACTAGTTAACTAGTTGTTTGAGCTATTTATCTTGCCATCATTTGGAGAAATATTATGCGGGGGGAAAATTTGACCATACTATACTTTAAAGAAAAACACCAACAATTGTACAGTTTTTATGTATAAAACACTTTCACATTAGAACATTTAGCCATTAAATTATTTAATAGTCTATGTATTTTCTTTATATTTTGTATATAGAATTTATATTTTGTTATAAAATTTAATTATTTTATAAATGTTATAATAAATAAAACATAATACTTATAACTAAAAGAAATACTATGTATTATTACAATACATATATTTTAATATAAATTCCAATGTAATGTATAAAAAATTATAAAAATAAAAAAATTATATATATATGTATATATATATATATATATATATATATATATATATATATATATATATATATATATATATATATATATAGTCACCTTAGATGATATAATCTATATATGATTTATATATAGTCACCATGTGATATAATATACTGTTTATTACATCATATTATATAAATGTAATATTTATACAGTACACTAAATATTAAGTTATATAAACATTTAAATATGAATACATTCAAAATTAATATAATACATATCTATAAATACATATTTAATATTTCACTTTTTATTAAATATACAAGTTACTTAACAAAATATTTAATACATATTTGATTATATTTGTACATGGTTTTCTTTTTTTGCCATTCTTCTGCTTCTAGGGTAAACATTATATATTTTGAAACATATACACTTTATATTATATTATATTATATTATTCAAAATGATCCAGACTGTATAGATTTAAAATGTGTTGATGCAATCGGAATTCCAGTACAGATGTTCAGTCAGCTGTTCAAGAAAACCAACCAACCAAAACCAAAAAGAAAGAAAAAACACAATGCAGGCAAAATGAACTCCATTTAGAGCCTTACAATAATCCTTTTCTACCCTGACAGAATTTGTTACATTTCAATTTTCTTTGAAGTAGTTTTCGGCACATTTGATGGCGAGCTTCGAAAGCACAGCATTATCGGCGCAAGAATGGGGCTTTTGAAGGTGTTTATAGATTTCAAAGATCTCTCTCTTGTAGAGCACAGATTGTGTGGTCTGATTGGGTCATTCCCTCAAGAGTCACTTGAAAAATCCACAGTATTTGGTCTAACTCCCGATACTATGTGTGAGCCATGCTAAGACTCCGAGGCATTTGCTTTGTAGCGGAATCTGCTTAGGTTTAGTAAGCATAAAGAAGTCCTCGCGCACACGTACACACCCTTTCCACAAAAACGTTACCCAGTGGTAAAATTGAAGAACGGGCGACCCATCCACTAAGCAAACAGAATGAACTAATGGATCTGCCATCTTCTCCTCCCATTCCAATTATCCAGAGCCACGTTAAGAATATGGCTGCATCGGTAAACGCTGATGCTAATACAGATAATCCCTTACATACATATACATATCACATTCAGACCAGTCACTTAGCCACCAAGCCACCCAAGCAGTCAGAGTGCAGGAGTTGAGACCGCCAACAGAGAGAAAGTGCATCCTTCAGGTTTGAACAAGCTAATGAGGAATATGTAAATGCTGTGGGGGCTTATGAGATTACCACTTGTTTGATAGTTATTACAGGTGTTAGTAAACCAGAATTAGGAGCCCAGTTAATGCTGGTCCATTCAAACCCTGATTGATCCCTTAATACAGGCGTTTGTGGCTGTGTTTGCCCTCATTTGTGCTGTGGTGGGTCCACAGTGTACTCAATACTATCAGTTTCTCTCATTCCTTTGCATTTATCTGGCCTCTGAACACAGCAACATGATAACATGCCTGGATACATTCACTAAGATCAATTCAATTGCATAGATGTCATGATTATGAGGCTTTTTTTGTCCCGATGCAATGTCAATATAAGAGCAGTTCTTCTGTGAAAGTGTCCTTCTTATATTTCCTTGCTTTGGAAGGCGCTTGCAAGTTAAAGAAGTCATTAAGCTTATCCAGACACAACAAAAGAAAGATTTTGCAATGGCAAACAAGAGTGTCAAATCAAACAGAGATTTGCCAAAGAGGCTTTGGCCAGTTGGTGAGGTCCATACCAATTTGGAGATTTCAATGCTCTCTTTCTTACTCCTGGGAAAATCGCTGGACTTGTTTGAAGAGGACAAAAGCACTAAATATGAAGAGAACAACTCAAGAACATTATGTAAGATTCAGCAAAACATTCCACAACGTGCAACAAAGCCAAAGGAATGTTGAAACTTGCTACATGTTTATGTGCAACAAAGTGAAAGCGGCTGGGTTTGCAAAGAAACAAAATCCTTACTAAACAATTGTATCTATAACTATTTGACCAGAAAGAAACAAAAATGTTTTCATTGGTAATACACAATTTTTAATTTCTCTAAACCCCTCAACTACAGTTAGATTTCCCTGTCTGGATCAACAATTGCCAGGACCAACTGACCGTGAATATCCTGTGAGCCAATCAAGGTAAGACAATAAAACAGCATGTACTGAAGGAACTCAAGTAAAATCACTTTGCTCAATGCAATTTCCTTCGCCTGGACAGAACAATTGTCCAACATTTGCTGGTCATGAGTCGGAAAGTTCAGGCAAATTACTGAGCAGATCACTGACCAGCACATATTTCTTCAAGAGTGTCCAAAAATAACACTCTTAATAGCACAATTAATTTAAAGTATTTGGTGGAAGGAAAAAGATAAATATACATTTTATAGAAAACTTTTTTCACCAAAGGGTTCACAAATCTCCTAATTGTAAGATAATTTCATGCAACATAAAAACATAATTTAATTTCAATTAACCTAAGTATTTTAACAAGACCATGAACTAAAATGAATTAAGCCTTTTATTTTTAAAAACATGTTGGATTGACAAAATTTACGGGACCTTTTGGCCATATTTAAATTAGTCTGTAAAAAAATGCCACTCAACAAATACCTTTTCTGTGACAGATAATAATAACAATGATAATACTATTATAGATAATACTAGTCACATAATCACTTTACCATACATATTACACACACACACACACACACACACACTTTGAGATGTTGTGTTTCCATGTTTTATGGGGACATTCCATAGGCGTAATGCATTTTATACTGTACAAACCGTATTTTCTATCCCCCTACACTGCCCCTGCCCCTAAACCTACCCATCACAGGAGACATGCTGCATTTTTACATTTTCAAAAAACATCACTTAGTGTGATTTATAAGATGTTTTCCTCATGGGGACAAAAATGTCCCCACAAGGACACGGATTTTGGATATTGCCATCTTTGTGGGGACATTTTGTCCCCATACCGATTACCAGTCCACATACACACACACACACACACACACACACACACACACACACACACACACACACACACACACACACACACACACACACACACACACACACACACACACACACACACTTCATAGTCCATGATGTATTATTAGATTTATGAATTATTATGGATATGGACTATGAACTATATATTTCATAACCCAGTAGGAGTCAACATAAAGACAGCACCTACATATATATCAGTTGTGTGATAATAAAGTATTTATTATTCAGAACCATGTGATCGTAATAAGTGTGGAGATAAATTGCAAATTCATGGGAAAACCTACTTAAATAGTCTTAGATGACTTTAGAATTATGAATTAAAAACACTTTTCTGCGCAGGATCCGCGCTAACATCGCCCTCTGCCGGTGGCATTACAAAATACAACTGTGCATGTATCGTGAAAGTTTTCAAAACAGCACAAGTGTATAACTGTTTTAATACTTGATGTGGATTGTTTTATATGTTAAGGTTTATTTTGGGGGGAAATGCTTTTAATGGGATCAAACGATATCATTTAAAATTGTTTTTAATTGATTATTTTTAATGTTCAAATGACTTAGAGTTCAATAAATTGCACGATATATGTTTTAAATGACAAGGTTTATTTGGAAAAAAAACACTTGTTGGGAGCGAAAACGATCACTTAAAATAATTGTTTACTTTTTAATGTTCAAATGAGTTCAGAGAGTTAAATAAATTGCAAAATATATATTTTTTGTCATTCATATAAATAAAATAAATATTTTGTTCATAATCCTGATAAAAGTTATTAGTGTTTTTTTTAAAGACGGTTAATTCCCTCCCCCACAAAAAAAACGGAAACAAACGTGAATAGCCTATAAATATTACATCACTACAAACTTGGCATATATGATTTTAATTAGATTTAAAACCGTTCCACCTTTTATCATCTCGGACATTCTCAAATAAATAGTAGCCTAAGATTTAAACTGCGTGAACGTGCTATAGAGAATGCTTTGTAAAGAAACTGTCTCTCTCGCGCTGCCACAACAAAGCTGTTCCCTTGAGAAAATAGCTAAACACCATGTAATTTTAGCTCTATTGCACCGTTTTAAAATTGATTGTGTTCCGCAACCTTAGGCGAATTAACGCTATGCAAAAACGTTTTCAACGGTATGTCGGTTTCTTGTGTTCCTCTTGTTCCAAATGTGGCCAACAACACAAGCCTGGTCATTGTAACATGGCGCTATTCCTCCCTCAAAAAGACCAAGAACGATGGGAATTCAAGAAACGAGCATTATTTTCGAGGTGCCACCTATTTGCTGCTCATAAAAACAATATTTAGGTTGTGCTTGAGCGTTACCTCGTTGAATAGGCCCTATTCATGTGGGGTTAAGAGTGTAGCGTGGGTCCTGTGAGGAGGTAGCGTGGGTCCCTGTGTTTCGGGGAGGAGCTGTCAGGGCTTCGGAGGACCGGGAGAATAGGGACCCGCCAGAGTCTCTTGCTTGGGTTCGAACTGCGGTGATTTAACTGCATAATCGGATTGAAAGTGAGCCGCGGAATTTATGTCAGTTCACATTTCATCAAACGGCGAGTGTGAATTGAAGTCGACAGAACAGAGGGTTAATCCAGAACTAAAGCCAAAATAATTAGGGGCCCCCATCTAATCTTCTGCTCATTCTAACACCCTTGAATGACATTAAAATATGGCAACGCTTGCTGTTGGCAGTCAAATGTGTTCCCCAACTTTAAATGGGCCAATCAAAGCCTGGACTTTCAAAGCAGAGATATAATCCATCATAGTTTTGGGTGTCAACCACAGCAGTGAATAATTCAAACAAGCTTATTATGTCATTTTTAAACATTTAAGACAATCTAGAACTGTAAATTAATTCAAAGTGAAATATGCTTTAAGAATCTTTCCAAGTTATATTTTGCATAAATAACAAATAGCCAACATTTTTCGAGGATTTCCTTCTAACATTAGGTAGCCTATACAGTCTGGGGCTTATCGTCACACTTTTTACTCCTGACAATATTTCCCAAGTCACGGCTCGTACCTTAAAGTACATGAACACTGCTGAATAACGGGCCACAAATATGGGGTAAAATGTCACATGGTAACCTGCCTATTATATATGCTAGGTTTAAAAGGTAAATTATGAAAATCATTGTTTTGGCAAACAAACATCGTCATTAATACATTTATTAAACATTTAAAACACATGTAACAACTGAAATTTAATTAGAAGATTAAAAAAAGTCCTTCCTCATACTGACCCTTGCATGAAAATATAGTATTTCCTTGTTTACTCAACAGACAGAGTACAAAATATGATAACACTGGAATTTTATTTGGAGGACACAATTCACAATTCAAAAAAAAAAAAAAAAAAAACCTTTTGGACTTTTCCTGGCTTCTAATAAAAATGTTTTCTTATAGAGTTATATCTCTTTCTCCTTTTATTTTATTTTAAAAGATGATTGATGCAGGCACTCCACATTCAATGTCTTACATTTTTCACCAAATATTACAACTTAGAAAAGCATTGTAAAAAAGTAGCTTAACTTAGTTAATCAAATTGTTCATGATATGCCTAATCTACTGGATATTGTGACTTTCCTTTGTTTGCCAAATCTTAAACCAAAGTGTCATTACAAGAAGATTCTCAAATGCTCCCCAAAATTTGCTTCCCAAAAACGAACCTCATCCTTAGACTAAATCCTAACCATGGCCGTTGGCCACCACCCCAACACTGACCACAACAGACATTTTGCTATGCTGGAATGTAAGGCATTTGCTCCAAAGCAGTGGATGTGCGTCGAACATTGTTAATTGTTCTTAAAGACAGACATTTTTTTCAAACAATTTATACAATTTACAAACAGGATTCCTTGTTTTCAAGCAACTGCAAGCCTCTCAAACTTGCCTAGTTGATTAGATCGAACAATTCAATCTAATTTTAAAAATTAAACCCATAAAATCTCATAAATGTACATTTGCCATGTCTGGGAGAGCCGAGGAGAAGCAGGAACTCAGCCCAGGTCAGGAATGTCAGACAGGAAGTCCTCCCTGTGTTTGGATGACTACTTCTGAAATAGACTTCCTATTCCCTGCAATCGGTAGGGTGGTGTTTTATTTAAGGTGGTGATAGGGGAGGGTGACCACAAAACACACAGCTGATAATACATTGGTAAATAAAGCTGGCGGCAAAGTAGATCAACTGCCAGAGGTGACCCTTCTGTATAGCCTATTTGCTCTTATGTTATAAGGGACGCATCTCCACCCTTCTACGAGAAGCAACATCACCCCTCATCTCAGTCTAAAGGGAACTATAGTCTCAGCAGAAAAGCTCTCTCTGTCCTCTGGTTATTACTGCTCTGCAAAGGCAACAAAGTCTAGTCACAGCTATTTTTAGCACATACTGCTGGAAAGCAAGAATGATAAAAGACATCTTCTAATATTGCATTAGAAGGCTTGCAAACTATCAAAAAGCACTGAAAAAGCTGAATCGGCTAGATGAAGATTTTAGTTATTTAAAAGTATAGTCAGCCAGTCATTATAGCAAAATAAACAGAGGCAGGCTTCAAGGCTTGTATCTCCCTGGAGGGGTTTATTTAGCAATAATGACCAGCTAATTTGACATTATCATGCTTATTATATGGCAGCAAACTAAATAAACAAATAGAAATGGACATTAAAATGGGTTTAAAAGAGAAAGTGATGCACATTAAACTATAATTACGTAGGAAATCGTTTACCTTGGAATATGGTCAATTATACAAGAAAGTCACAATTGACCAGTCAGAATAAATCATTCTGGAGGGCTGAGTAATTATAATCTATTTTTGAATAAACTTACACTACACAATTATGTGTTGGCTCAACAAAAACAAACAAAAAATAACAGTTGCCATCCATTTTTTTTTTTAGTTATGACAACATTGAGTGAATTTACGTTCAACCAACAAGCTACACTGAGTTAGAGGAATTTAATATGAAGCAGAAACACATTTTTAAGTTGAGTACTTTAAAATTAAGTCGCTCCAACTATATGTTGCACTGGAACCTATTAATCTTTAAATCAACAGCTATCATAGCACATTCTAATATAACTTATTTAACATTTATATTTAATGAAAAAGCAAGATATTACTTGTCACTGGCATTAGCGCAGTCATTGCTTATAGAGTCAATAGTCTTTAACTTCATATATCTATTCTTCAGCACAATGGTAACCACACAAACTTCAACATTACAGAAACTCTTTTAAATGTCAAACATAACAGCATTAAACACTAACAAGTCTTTCCCTTGACTAAAAACAAATAAATTAACACTTAATTTCAACATTTATTCTCCTTATCCAGTCCTATGCAAAGCATTCTGGGAACTAGAACTCCACTGCCTGTTTTCCGAAGTTATCAAGACAAATTAATTAAGTTTCAACAAACTAATAAAAAGTACTTCTTATTCTATTTTTATTCTATTTCTATTTTTAATTTCCTCCTTGTGTTTCTTGTAACTGTTATTTGCACTGTCTATGGAGCGGACCTGTTTACATTTCACTGCCAGTTATATATTCTGTATATAATTGTGTATGTGACAAATAAAACTCTTGAATCTTGAAAAAAAAACAAAAAAACAATTAATGTAGAAATGGGAGTTTAAATTACAGATGATATCAAGTTGCTGTAATGATCAACAATATGTCAACAGAACTACAAAATAATGTTTTGCAAATTAAAAGGTTTAATGCATTTACTTATTTTATTAAGTTGTGGTAACAGGTTCCTTAAATTACTTTTTAGAGTGTACAACACATCTTCATCAACAGCTTTGTGTACTACTACTTAAGTTAGTGATATTTGTGTGGGTGTGTGTTTGGTAGAGACTGGTCTGAGGACCCAGAGAGAGATGTAAACACAGTCATGGGGTAAGTCATAGGCCATGACACTTACACAAATAAACACATTCATTAAAGGGCCTCTGAACTTAGATTCCTCTCATGTTTGCTCTTCAACCAGCAGCTGTGAGAGATCACAAAACACTGGTAAGAACTTTCAGGAACAATACCAATGATCGCCAATGATTATGTCAAACCACACAACCTTTGTTCGATTAACCCAAGCACTTCCTCTGAAACATATTGGATTATAACTACCTCAGACACAGAGAGGCACTGTTGCACATGAAGGCCACCCCCACACTCACTACTCACCATCTGGATCATTTAGAGGGCGGAGTGCCCGCTTTCCCTCCGTCCCTCTTGCGCTCTCTCCCTTCCTCCCTTCCCTTCCTGCCGGCCTCTGAGCAGAGGATGTGTCTGGGAGTGTGAGAGAGCAAGGCTTGGCGGTGAAGTGGGTATGTACCCTCTCTCTTCTTCCCCCTCGTTACTCTCTCTGTCTCTGCTGATTGCTCTATCTGGCGACACTGAGCAGGCCCTCTGGGCAGGGCAGTCTCTTAGTGGCAGAACGGTGGACGGTGGAACAACAAGCCTAAATGTCAGACGGAGACACGAATGGCCGAGACAATCATGAAGGTACACATCCTTTCGGTTTGTTTGCAATGTTGATCTGCATCATGCAAGTGTATGTTTATTAAGTCATAATGTTGTACTAGTAGAGAGATCTAGAGTGTATATCTATATAAAAGAGAAAGAAAGACATTAATTAAATATAAGCAGCATATGTTTCTGCCAGAGGGGATTATGTGGGTTCCCATTACCCCCATAACTTCCAGCCATAAGTAAGTGTAGCCTGCTTAACTTTGTGTGTGTGTGTGTGTGTGTGTGTGTATTTGAATTTGGTCAAATGCATGCATTTCAGCACCACAGGAAATTACCAAAAAAGAACATATACAAAATCTAACATTGTGCCGTACAAAAATGCTGTCAAATAGGGAATAAACATGAGCACAGTGTTTATATCCAAATAAAGCACATTAGCAAGGATCCGTTAGTAAAAAAAATACATTTAGTTTTAATAATGTATAAAACTCTCAGGACATACTTACAATAACCGCTGAGGTCTTTAGTGATTGTACATTGTTCTTGTACAAGCCATGAATCAATGTGGTTTTCCAAATTCCCGGTGAAGAACTACATTATCTATAATCCTAAAGAACGGGCCACCAATTAGAGAAATCTGTGTTACCATGGTAACATGAATGACAGCACAGCAACACAGCTTAATGATGTAATTAAATCAGTCTCACAACACTGTTGATCTATTTTGCAGTCCTTTTTCACAATTGCTAAGTATTTATAAATAATAATTGTAAAAACATTTTTTAAAGTACTATTTTTATATTCAGTATTGTATCATCATGGCTGAATTGGTTATATAATTTGCAGTGTTTTATGGGTTGTTCATTTTCTAATAAAGGATTAAATACAAAATATTACACATTTATCTTTATTTCTAATTTTCAAATAACTTTTTGCTCCAAATCAAACTTTGAACTGTAATGTTGTGAATAAAAGATACGCCATCTGCCTAAAGGCTGCTGAAAAAGTGGATGGTCATTGGTCAGTTGTACATAGGCCACAACTGTAAGCTAGCATGTACTTAAAATTGGTCACTGCATTATGAACCTCTATTTTGCATGATTCTGTCATTTATTATGCAGAGGGGAAAACATGCAGTTTCTGCCCTGAAGCTGTTTCAGTAATTGTATACTTATATACTTTCCTGTGGGTGTTTCAGCTCTTGGGCACCCATGGGATTGAGGCATACGAAATGGAAATTTTGAAACTTCAGCCTTCAAAATGATCAGGACACCACTGAGTCATTCTTAGGAGAAGAGAGCATTCACCTGCTGAGTTTAAGACTTGTGCTGGTTTAAATTATCTCTGTCTCGTGAACACCAGAAAATAAAGTCATTCATTGTGCAAGTCAAACAAGACTTTCAAAAAAAAGTATGCATTCTCTTACACAGTCATCAATACATAACCTTGCAGCTGAACAACTGTACAATTTACATTGAATTTTGTTCTGATGTGGGCATAGTTCTTCTTTTAGGTTCTGTATCATATGGGCTAAGTACATTTTTCCAATTTTGATTGACAGATGCCCTTGTCCCAGTTGAGGTGTGGCCAGAGCTGGAGAGAGCAGAGAGTTTGGCTCGGGGTGCTGCGCTAAAATGGGCTTCAGGTGTATTTTGCCGTCCAGAGCATCTGGAGAAACTTGGACAATACAAGAAAAGAGAGAGTCAACGAACAGCGTCGATTCATTCAAGGTTAAAGGTAAGTAGTGGTCATTATTTCAAGTTCAATTAGAAAGCCCCTGAAAAGCCTGAATCTAAATTATCTAAAAATGTCTGCAAGAAAAGTCATCTGTTCACTTGCATTGTTAAGTCAGTTGTACAGTCCTACCTGGAAGGTGTTGACTGGGGTCTTGGTCAATTGCGAGAAGCACGGGCTGAGCTCAGAGACGTGTCTCATGACATGCACAAGGTGAACTTGGAGTCCAGGAAAAATTCTGAAGAAGTAACTACACTGGAGACACTTCGAGAAGTTTCTGTCAATCACCGCCAGCTCCTTGCTGCAGTTAGCAACCTTCCACGCCTCTACAAAGGTTAGCAATTATCTGCCCTTTTTAGGGAACTGCATGTCCTTGTTATTTTTGCATGCCCTCTATGGGTATTTTTTGGCTAAGTCTTGAATGTCTAGAACAAGGTTGTCCAATCCTGGTCTAGGAGATTCTATAACATAACTGTCTGGAAGTTTCAAGTAATCCTGAAGACCTTGATTGTGGTTGTAGCTAAACTCTGCAAGACAGGGGGCCTCCAGGAGTAGGATTGGACAACTTGCCTAGAAGCCACACAGTCTCAAATACAAAAAAAGTGAAAGCAACCAATTCTAGCCAAGTAAATTTTATTTTATGAGTCCCTGAAGGACAGACTGAATTGCCAGAGTTGCCTGAGACACCATAGCAGGTACAGTGTAAAATGTCTTGGTCTCCAGTTTTCTATTTTAGGTCTACTACTGTTAAGGCTGAGCAAGAATATTAAAGAGCAAGAAAGTCACCATTAAAGTTGACAAGTTTATAGCTATCTAAATAATAACATAGCTCTATCACCCACTGAAGTACTGATGTTTGTTAATGCCAAAGTAATACAACATTGCACTCCAAGTATCTAGTGTGGCTATCATTTGTCTTCTCTTTCATGTCAGTGCGGAGTATGGTGCTAGAGACAGAGAGGCTAGTGGAGTCTCGGAGACTATTGGAAGCTCATGCTCGGCTAATGGAACTAGAGCGCTGGCAGGATGAGGTACTGCTGCAGCTCCAGGGACCCAAGGGATCATCTGGAACAGGATTAACATCTGAGGATGAGGAGTTGGTGCGGAATTATTTCTCAGGTGTTGGACGCCTGGTGGATGCCCTTGCCAAGGAGCTCTGGGCAGTGGTGGGGAGTGGGTTGACGTTTTCTCGTCAGAACCCCACGCCTTTTGTGTCGGCTGTACGGATAGTGGAGCGTGAAGAAGCACTAGATCAGATCTTTCTGGAAGAGCGGAGGTCAACATTGGGACACAACACACCTATGCCCCCTGGGAGACCACGTTGTTGGAGGGACCGCTTCTTCAAGGTTTGATGATACGTTTCCTATTGGTAGAAATACTGGAAAAGTTAGTAGAAGTACTGATGGCATAACTAAATTTAAAGTGTAAAAAGGCTTGTAGATTTTGATTTACTTAATATGCACATGTTCAAACTATTTATTTAGGTTATGGAGGAGGCAGTGTCAGCACGTTTCCGTAGCGTGTCCTACTTGCACACTCAAGGGCCAGGGCTTGCAAGTCACTTGTCTGCACTACAGCACTGCATTATGGGAGATCTTTCAACAGTGCGGCATTTTCTGGAACAGTGTGTTCCAGCTCACTATCGTTTAACAAGAGTTTACCTGCGCTCCTGTCACCAGTTCTTGCAGACCCATCTCGGACTGGTTAGTGGATGGGAGCTAGAGGGTGGGGAAATATTTGCTGTTCTTAACTGGGTTCTGCACATATACAACAGGTAGGTAAAGCTTACGATTATATGTGAATTTTGTCTATTGGTAACCGCAAATATCCTACACATTACAATGTGTTCTTTAAGCTCAGAGATGATGGGTGAACCAGCCCTTGTAGCTGAGCTAGACATAGAGGACCTGGGACCTCTCATATCTCAGGAAGGTCTTGAGCAGCTGCAGAACAAATATGTCCAAAAAGTTCGGGTAAGAGCCAGGGTGGGGCTTTAGTCTCTAAACTTTTATAATTTACCTTGTCTTGTCTGGAATAACAGTCCACAAGTTCTTGAGAAGTTTTACTGAGATGGTTTGCAGAAGAGTGTCTCCGAGTGGATGCACAAGGCTCTAGAGGTAGAGCTGACAGACTGGCAGAGGGATCAGGAACCAGATATTGACCATGAGGGCTGCTATCACACCAGCCTTCCAACCATCCTTGCTCAGGTACTTCAACAATGGCTTGATCTACAGAATTGCTATCCAAAGTTGTGAATTTAACTTATGCAATATCTCAAAATGTGCATAAAATAGGTGGATAGAAACATAGTTAATGAGAAAGATCTGATATCAGCACTGATATACATGCCACTACTCTGGTGTCTGGGTTATTAGATGCTTGAAGAAAATGCACGGGTGGCCTTGATGATTAGTGAAGCTCTGCGGGACCAGACAATCCAAATGGGTCTTTATGAGATGGAGAACCTCCTCAGCCGGTGTGTATTTTTTAGCAATACTGGTGGAATCATAATTATATTTGATAAAAAATGTTGTACTTTATCGTAACAGATTTCGAGATGCAATCATAGAATTTGGGAAGGAACATCGCAGGGATCCAACCATAAACAGTAACAAGTTCTACCTCCATTATCTCCTGGCCTGCATCAGCAACTGCATCATCCTCAAGTGAGATGATGTACAAGTATCTTTTTACAGTATGTCTGTATTTGTGGGATGTTTGTTTGAAAATGTGTGCGTTTCAAATATTTAGTGTGCGTTAGAGGTGCATATAAACAGTATATTTAAATCTCTTTGATTTATGTGTACATCCAGAACCTCCACAGAATGTCTGCAGCAGCAATTGTGCTCCTTCCCTTCAAACCGGTATTCTCGCATTCCACTTGGACCTCTGCCTGCCCTGGACCGTGCTGTGAGAAAGGCATGTCGCTTAGTCATGGACCATCTCTTATTTGAGCTGCAACCTCATCTGCAAGAGCTCATGTCTCGTACCTGGCTGGACCAGGGAGATGTAACCTCAAATATGTGTGGGGTTCTAGAACGCCACTGTGAACTCTACAACAGAGTACGGCAACCTTGTCGTCAGGTTAGTGTTTAGAAACTAAAGACCACGCAATAAAATTACTGTATACCTTTACCGATTAACAATTTGTGGTCCCCCATCATCTACAGAGGCTAAAAGAGGAATGTCAGTGGCTAACTGTTGTTGAATATGTCCGAGCACTGATGCAGAAGAGACTGGTATGCAGAAGTAACGATGAGCGAAATCAGTTGGCCCAGCGAATGTCACAGGATGCACAGCAGCTGAGGGACCACCTTCAAAGCATGGTGAAAACCCATTTACATTCATTTATTTGGAGTATTTTGTGCTTTAGGAGCAAATAGAAGTCTGCATGGATTTTAAACCCAACCTCATAATCGAGACTGAGAGACCTGATCTGGCCCAAGCCAACCAGTATTGCCAAATTTGGCCTGAATTAGCTTTTTTCAGATGCCAATATATGAGAATGTGCAATGCTATGCTAAAGCATTTATGTAAACAGGTCACATGCTAAATTCATCCAATCTGACACCACAAACATGCAAATAAGAAAGTCAACACAGGGTTTAGGAGTAAAGTATGAACAGTGTAAAGCCACGTTTCCACCGCAGGAATTTTCCCCAGGAACTAGGTACTTTGGGGTGGTACTCTGTGTGTTTCGAGCACAGAGACCAGGGTCTAAATGAAGTTCTGGGTAAAAATTCCTGCTTGTGAGCTAGTACTTTTTCAAAGTTTAGGAACTTTCAGGGATGGGACTTTGGCGCTGAACATGCTGTTTGTTTGAGTTCACGCAGCATTTGATTTCAACCGCCATTTTTCACAGAAGCCGTGCGTGCAGTAAGAGTTGTTTGAGATTCGAATCAACAATGGAGTTTAAAAAAATATGACTGAAGGACTGATGACGGGGTTAAGGATTTATTTTAAGCTTATATGCAGATGACAAAATCCAGCAGGAACTGAAAAGTTGCAAGCAGTCCTAAGTCACCGGACTAATTTGCCTAATCTTCACGGTTTTGACTCAAAGATGAAACACCAACGCTTACAAAGAGACACATTAGAATTAAAATATAAACTAATATAAATTAAATACAAACTCGAATCTGACAGTTATTCATGAGAAACTGACCTGAACTTGGCAATTCATTGGATCTCATCAGGCTTGGGTCAAGTAACAGACCTCTAGGAGCAATACAAGAAAATGTTAGTATATGTTTGTGGAAATGAAATGACTTTATTTCACTGCTGTAATGCTGTTTTTATATTTATAGGAGATTGATGGAACCATAGGCGAGGTGAATCCCACAGCTTTGATACTTGCACTGGCTGACATAATCAATGTGAAAGACCCAGGGATGATAATACTGGAGATTTCTGAACTGGTAGCCAAGTACCCTGATATCAAGTGAGATTTCAAAACAAGCACACCCAAACAGATCTTAATATTCTAAAATCAATTCTAATACAGAGATTAATCAATGCCAAGATATTATATTAATTTACAAAGTGTGTATTTTCAGTGAGGAGCATGTCTCTGTCCTGCTGGATATAAGAGGGGATGTGCCCAAAGATGTGCGGAAGTCAGTACTAGATTTTCTGGAGCAGAGCGCCCCACCTTTACCACCAGGATACCGCCCTATATTCACAGAAATCCTGGTGCCCTCTTCCAGCATGCAATTTTGTCTGCCTACTGCAAAGTGTACTTAAGAAGCACTTAGAGAAACTACCTAACTGAACTGTCTCCAGCCTAGTGAATAAAATGAAAAATCATTTTTTAATTCATCAGTATTCATTAAGACTAGCCTATTCATTTTCTGCTTTGTCTTGTCTGAAGGCACTGTTATATTAGTAAATTATAATGTGCCCCAAAAATATTTACATTTACAATCTCACCAAATGCTTTTTTTTTTTACTAAAAAATATTGCGGAAATAAAATGTATGTACAATACATGAATGGCAGATACAAGAGAAAGCAGTGCACAATCTTGATCATTGTATTTTTTAAATATTTGGAGGTGATAATTTTTTTATGTAAATGTATAAATGTTAACGTTGCCAAACATAACGTTCCCAAAAATATTCAGTCAATTGCTTTACAACTTGTATATTGTGGTTCACTATGTATATTGTGGTTGACAATCAATAAAGTAATGCATTTTGACAACAAAATGTATATAACATTGATTCAAGGGTATTTCTCTAACAACTAACAATGTTCAGTGGTACATGAATATAGTGTACCATTAACCATCTCGTACCACTGTACCATGACACATATTACTTGGTTATGACATTATTTCACCCATGGTTGTTTTTGTAAGGGTAATACATTTGGATTTATAGGACACTGCTTTTTGATACATGGGACAAAATAGGCTACAAAAAAGAGAAACAATAATAATAGGCCTAATAATAAAATCACGTATCAAGGGATTATTATTTAGATTATTAATGTATTTTGTGAGGTATTAAATTTGGTTGCACTCGATCAATGGCTCAACAACACATAAGCTAGAACAATGTGTATTAGGCTATTATTTATATAAATGATAAAAGAAAACACTGAATGTAATACACAAAAAAATGTTTTATGTCTTTTTAGAAATCCCCATGACTGAGAAGGGAACCACAATACAAAACTGATTGCGAGCTAAATAATGCTTTTTGTGTATTGGCTCTGATCTCAATGTGCTTTCTAGGCCCAACATTTCAAAGCCAATCACTTACCTTGACTTAACATCGCAACTTCGACCAAATTACAAACCTAAAAGCATTATAAGTCATTTTGGCTATGGTTGAAGGGAAGAAGAAGCTTTATGCAGTCACGTGATCTTAGGGGCGTGAGTTCTCGAAAAGAAACATGGCCGCGCCCGGAGAGATCATGTTGGATTAATCTATTTGAGAACGATCTATGCATTTATAGTATAATTCATAAGTGTGTTCATTTAAGACTGAAATGACAATGAAGACATTTTGCGGTCGTGCAAATCCAACAACCGGAGCGCTGGACTGGGTTGAGGAAAGCGAGGAGTATGATTACCATCAGGAGATTGCGAGGTGTGTAATCAATCTCATATTACACATATGTCACCATACATACACAATAACTGATATTTGCCTGTTTATGTTGGAGAGATCTATGATATTGTTCCAAAAATGATCGAAACTTATCAAAAGGACGTGAAAATACATGACAGTGACTTGTTGCTATTGTTGTTCTAACACGTGGACGTGTTGGTAACTGCCAGAATATCTATTACACTTAATCGAATTGTAGTCATGTGATATCTTGTCATGGGACAGGGGGTAAATTATTTGGACATGTCCTGATAATGGTTTGTGTGTCTCTTTCCTAGATCCTGCTATGCAGATATGCTCCACGATAAAGACAGAGTGAGTTTTGTTGTTGGACATAGTATACTAAAATTACATAAGAAATATTGGGAACTAAAATGATGGTTCTAAAAAAGTCTAGCTCCTATAATGAAGGGTATTTTGCATTGACTTCTTTTTATGTTCCACATAGAAAATAAAATAAGAATGGCATGACCGAATTTTCATTCATTACAGAACAATAATTGAAAATGACTCTTAAACATAAAGAAACGTTGCTAGATTTCAATCTTGTCTGCCTTGCGTTCCTCAGAATGAGAAATACTATCAAGGCATTCGGCAAGCGGTGAGCAGAGTGAAGGCACGCGGTGAACGGGTGGTGGTCCTGGACATCGGCACTGGGACGGGTCTGCTCTCCATGATGGCTGTGACGGCTGGAGCCGACTACTGCTATGCCATAGAGGTGCTTACTAATGCTAATGTATTGAATGTTGATTAATAAGATGGAATTTGGCTGAAGACCAAAAATGTGAATACCACACAGGTGTTTAAGCCCATGGCACAGGCTGCCACTTGCATCACGGAGAGGAACGGCTTTTCAGACAAAATCAAGATCATCAATAAACACTCCACAGAAGTTACGGTTGGACCAGGTTAGATATCCATCATTATACATAATTATCCAGGTAGATCCGACAAGTTCTATGCATTTGTGTTCTATAGACGTGATTGTACTTTGATGGATCGAAACAGAATTTAAGCCTTATTAAAATATAGGATAAAATATATAGTATAACTACATATTGTATATAATATATCACTGTGCAGCACCCATAGGCACTTTTAAGGATAATTAAATATATAAATGTATATATGGTATATATAATAATTTGATAAATATGGTAAATATTATAAGTATGAGTATTTTAATATTTTATCACATACACACACACACACACACGCATATATATATATATATATATATATATATATATATTTCATAATATATGTGTAAAAATAATCGACTTAAGTGCCATATTGTAAATATTAATGGAAAACCTCCTTTGTATCACCTTGAATGCCTTGCAAATATGATTGAATTTGTATTTGCAGATGGAGACATGCAAGAACGAGCAAACATCCTTGTCACGGAGCTGTTCGATACAGAGCTGATCGGTGAAGGCGCTTTGCCCAGCTATGAACATGCACACATGCACCTTGTCAAGGTAAATACAGTTGTAAATTGCAGTTAAACATTTAGCTGTGTTTTAAGTATTTAATGCTGCTGCTCTTACTGGGACAGGCAGGTTGTGAAGCTGTGCCACACCGTGCCACGGTGTATGCCCAGCTGGTGGAGTCAGATATGCTGTGGAAATGGTCACAGATCCAACCCATAGAGGTGGATGGTAAGAAACTGCTGCCCTCTTCTGCTGTTGTGGAGTGTGCAGGAGCGCCCTCTGTCTGTGACATCCAGCTTAGCCAGGTGTCTCCAGAGTCTTTCACTCCCATCGGGCCCATCTGCACCATGTTCAGGTACAAGTTTGGATGGTAGTTCTGCTCTCTAAATTAAAATGGGCCTTTTTTGTTATTTTTTTGCATAATTAACTGATAAATTTTTCCACTCTAGTGTTGATTTCAGCAAGCCGGTTAGCAGTGCCGCTCAGTCCTACACGGCACAGTTCAAAGCGCAGACCAGCGGGAGAGCACAGGTAGTTTTATCCTGGTGGGACATTGACATGGACCCTGATGGCAACGTTGTGTGCACTATGGCCCCTAGTTGGACCTATTCAGAACCCCAAACTTACCCTGTAAGTACTGGTGCTTAGCCACTGTTATTAATGTGTGAATATCAAGAATCATCTTACTTGACATGAACCATAATATAAACATTTGGGGCTGAATGTCTTTGCAAGAGACCCCTATGATATGAGCAATGTATGACATAAGCTTATTTTGACTTGGTATAAATATATTTGATAATTTTGCATCGTGTGATGTGCAGTGGAGGGATCACTGGATGCAGAGTGTCTACTTCCTTCCTGCGGAGAAGAATGTTTTAGAAGGAGAAGAGCTGAGCTTAATTGTCTCCCATGATGACTACAGTCTCTGGTACAGCCTTACGAACAGGTAAAGATGCTTCTGATCAGTGTTTTAGACATTGCCTATGAGGAAGACAGTACATTTTTTTGACAGTCTGTCTGTCTTTTAGTGTACAAAATGTAGTCAAAGTTGCACAGTTCCGGCCATGCTGCACCTGTCAGGCCCACCTGGTCTGGACGAGGCCTCGTTTCGGGGAACTAAATGACGAACAGAGGACTGAGAGTTATGTGAACGCATTACGCAGTGTATGTTATGCTTTTACATTCACTGTTGACTTACATGTAAGTGCCGTTTTCTGGCGATCTCACGATTTAGTGTTTGTATGTATGCTTGCAGATTCTGAAACCAGATAGTGTGTGTTTATCCGTCAGTGATGGGAGCCTGCTACCCATTTATGCTCATCTACTTGGATCTAAAAAGGTGAGAAGACCATTTTTTGAAGGCATAAGATTTACAAATTTAGGGCTGATTCAAAACCTTGTGATCTGCCTTCTCCCTACACAGACAGCTGCCTTCTGAGGCTGAATCCTGAATTTCATGGAAATTCATAATTACATTAAGTAAATTATAGGCAACTCTATGCATCACATTCCTTACAATTGACCAACAGAGTTTGATGATAGCATGTTACTAAGCTAACAATGCAAGATTGGGTAAATAATCTGTTTTTAATTAAAATTAACTATTTTTAATGTGTAAATTCTATTTTTTTAAGTGAACTATAAGCAACTATGTGCACTACATGACTTGCATTTGATTTCAGTAGAGTTTGGTGTTAGCATGTTGCTAAGCTAATGATGCAGTATTGGATAATTAATCTCTGAGTCAAACTGAACTGTTTTTATCAATTAAATTATACATTTTATGTTAATTATAAGCAACTCTATGCACTACACCAATATAGTTTGATGTTAGCTTGTTGCTAAGCTAACAATGCAAAATAGGGTATCTGATTTAAATGAAAATTAACTTTATATACACCAAGTAAATTTCAACCAGCTCTGTTACCAACTGTCTATCAACAGAGTTTGATGTTAGCATGTAGCTAAGCTAACTACACAAATAATCTCTGTATTCTATGATTGTGTTTGCTGTGAAGGATAAATACAGTGCTGCCTCTAAATGTAGCTGAAACAAGGTATCGGGGAGTATACTTATGACACCTTATAATACTGTCTAGGTAGGCAGCTTACTAGGTTTTGAAACAGAACATAACGTAGGCTAGATAAACCTCTCTGTCTTTTCAGGTGTTCAGTTTGGAAAACTCTGGAATGGCAAAACAAGTGATTGAACAGGTGAGAGTTTGAAGCTAAAAGATAGAGTTCCTACATAAGTTCTGACTAGATTGGTACTTGTTACTGAAATGTTTTATCTCCTGCGCACAGGTCCTACATACTAACTCACTGAAGCATGGAGTACAGCTGCTGGGAATACGACCTGATCAGCTCTCATTAGCTGATTTAGAAGGAAATCAAGTACAAACGAATTGAATCTATGTATACAACATGATACCCACTATATATGTACTTTACATGCATTTGTGGATTTCAAAGACTGCAGAATCTGAATTTATTACACATTTAAATACACAGCCATTCAAAAGATTGGGGTCAGTAAGATTCAGCAAGAACACATTAAATTGTGACCGTAAAGACATTTATAATGTTACTAAATATTGCGATTTCAAATAAATGTATCACAACTTTCCACAACAATATTAAGCAGCACAACTGTTTTCAACATTGCTAAGAGTAAGGAATGTTTACTGAGTGATTTTTAAAGGATCGTGTGACACTGAAGACTGTAAGGATGCTGAAAATTCAGCTTTGCCATCACAGGAATTAATTATATTTAGCAGTAATTGTAATACATTTTCCACAATATTACTGTTTTTACTATTTTGATCAAATAATGCAACTTGAAATCTCCCTTCAGATTTCAGTATTGATGGGAGAGCCATACTTCAGCACCAGTCTTCTGCCGTGGCACTCTCTGTTCTTCTGGTATTGCCGCACCGCTCTGGCCCAGCTGCTTCAGCCCAATGCCGCCATCTTGCCTCGTGCTGCCACACTTTACATAGTCGCTGTTGAATTTCAGGTAATTTTTTTTCTTTTGATACTAGCTGGGATATACTAATTTCTGTATTATACATTTAAAGACTAACAGACTTATACATTTTTGAATTTTTGAATCAGGATCTGTGGCGAATCCGAGTTCCCTGCGGTACTTGCGAGGGCTTCGACGTCAGTCCTATGGATGAGATGATTCAGGTAAGTACTAGTTACTCAGTCTTGAATTTTACAATTTAGATGACATTTTAATGCAGTTGATTTAATATGCTTTTGCAATACATTTTAACACCCACAATTTTAACACCCACAGCGATCTTTGGATTTCCGTGAATCCTGGGAGGCAGAGCCACACCCACTTTGGGAATACCCTTGTCGTGCCCTTACAAAACCACATCCAGTCATGACATTTGACTTCACACAATGCGTTCCTGAACAACCAGTCAACAGTGATGGAACTGTTCCATTCACAGGGTAAAATTAATATATTATAATATTGCACAATACATCATATAATTATTATATTGAATACATTTTTTTACATGTATAATAAATTAAAAAATATATATTATAGACATAAAAGTAAACAATTATATTTTATCATTAATTGAAATGCTAAAATTCTAATTAATCTTGCTTTAAATGTTTATCACAAAATAATATATAAATTATTATTTAAATACATTATCGGTCAAAAGTTTGGGGTTACGATTTTTTTAATAAGTCTCTTCTGCTCACCAAAGCTGCATTTATTTGATATAAAATACAGTAAAAGAGTAATATTGTTTAACATTATTAGAATTTAAAACAACTGTTTTCTATTTTAATAGGTAATTAATGTATATTAATATATTAAGATGTAATTTAATTCTGAGATGGCAAAGCTGAATTTTCAGCAGTCATTACTCCCCATAATCCTTCAGAAATTATTATAATATGCTGATTTTGTGAAACATTTCTTATTATGAATTTCTTTAGGATTCTTTGATTTAAAAAAAAAAGTTCAAAATATCAGCATTTATGCCATTCTTCATTATTTTCTACCATTATAAATGTCTTTTACTGTCATTTCTGATTGATTTAATGTATCCTTTAATTTCTTCTAAAAAAAATCTTAGTGACCCCAAACTTCTGAGCAGTAATGTAAATTTTATATATATAGAATTAAATAAAAATACACTCCTAATAGATATTGTATAGGTGATGGTAGCTACAACAGCAATGCTCTTGACTGAGACTGATGTTTCAGGAGAGGATGCTGTCATGGTGTCGTTCTCTGGATGGAGTATCAGTTGACTGAGGACATCGCTGTAAGCATGGGCCTAACCAAGCCAGTCAATGAAGAGGTATTTGCTAAATATCTTCTTGTTTATTATACAAACAATATCTGCATCCAGATGAAATGTCAGTCTTCATAAATCTTACTCAGTGAAGTTCAAATAAGACCGTAATAACCAGGCGTCACTCTCCTGAACTTATTCACCTGAATTGTTTTTTTTTTTCTCATTTAACAGGGAGCTTGTGAATGGAACCCACACCGGAAACAAGGAGTGTTCTTCTTCAGATCTGTGAGGGAAACTTCTGGGAACGGAAGGGAAGATCTTTCCTTCAATTTAACCTTTGAACCTCATACTGGTGACATTAAAATGGACTTCTCCACCACTGAACCTTGACAATAACCAAGACTCAAATGAACTAGGTCATCAGTTTTTCAAGTTTTTGTTTTTTTAAGTCAATGCTTATCCAAAGAGTTTTAATGACCGTGGACTTCATGAGCTTGTAGCTGTTTTTATCCTCTCCACAATATTCATATATTCAGTGGTGATGATCTAGTAACTTATCTAGACTAGCTGATGTGTAATAATGCATTTTTAAATACATCAGAGATATTACTTTGTGTCATTTGAAGAGATTCATTCTGATTGCATCCTATATGGTAACAGATCAAACTGTACGGCACTACACAAATCCCTTGATGCTGTTTAAAGTGATAATACAAATGTGACAACCTGCCTAATATGCTGTTGGTCCTCTGCGTGCTGCCAAAACCCATCAAGGCATGGACTCTATAAGACCCCTGAAGGTGTCCTGTGGTATCTGGGACCAAGACCTTAGCAATAGATCATTTAAGTTCTTTAGGTTGCGAGGCACAGCCTCCATGGAACCTTTTTGGTCCAGCACATCCCACAGATGCTCAATTGGATTGAGATCTGGTGAATTTGGAATCCAGGGCAACACCTTGTTCCTCAAACCATTCCGGAACAGTGTGGAGGGTGCATTATCTTGCTGAAAGAGGCCACTTCCACCAGGGAACACCATTGTCATAAAGGGGTGTCCCTGTGATGTAAAAGAAAATGTGACTTGTCGGACCATGTAACAACCTTACACTGTCCAAGGTCCAGTTCCGATGGTGTCCACCGTTAAAAGAAAGCGCCTACAATGCCTTGCGATTGCACACATCATAGATACTCTGATTGGTCTGTGGCTACGCAGCAGAGTGATAAATGCTAAGCACCATATTGTGACACATTCCTCATGTAACCATCATTCAAAACATTTTTGACTGTGTGCCACAGTAGACCTGTTGGCTCGGACCAGACAGGATAGCCTTTGTTGCCCTTGTGCATCAATGAGCCTTGGGCGCCTGACACCCTGTCGACGGTTTGTCCCTCCTCGAACCACTGTTGGTAAATCCTCACCACTACTGATAGGGAGCTTCCCACAAGCCTTGACATTTCAGAGATACTCTGACCCAGTCGCCTTGCCATAACAATTTGGCCCTTGTCAAAGTCACTCCCGTCTTTATTCCTGCATCCAACATGTTGATTTTGAGAACTGATTGTTTGCTTGCCATCTAATCTACCCAGACCTTAATCTGTGGCCTTGTTAGGAGATGATCTACATATCCGTTTCAGCTGTGACTGGTCATAATGCTTTGGCTTAACAGTGTGTATGAATATATAAGGAAAAAGTAATCACACTATACTGAAGGCAAACTGCTTTGGACTTTCAAATAAAACAAAATTCACTCAAAATGGACTTTCCTTGCTTCTACATGAAGATCAGATTGATAGAGTGCAGAGATTTATTCATATTTTGAACATCAAATTAGTCCGTGATCTCTCTGGATACTATATGACATATTTAAAGACTACCAATCTGATGGTAAGAGACATTTACAACATGTATTAACGTACATGTATTTAGTAACTTAGTGCTTTCAATTGACGGAAATGACACTCTGTGAACTGTGTCCCTGTTGATTACACAGATGGAGATGTAATCTGGGCCTTGATGTTGCAGAATCATAACGGAATGTAGTAATGTCTCAAAACTGAGCGTTTATGCATCAGCTATATCAGTGTTGGCCAGCAGAACCTTCTCTCCAGGTTTGAAGGCAGGCATGCCTAGATATGGACAGCTGGCACATCGGAAGGCATCGCCAAGATAACACTAGAGAGAGAAAAGAATCCAGGAGTCATAATTTATATAAAACTTCTAAGTAGAAAGAAATGAATAGATTTAATGATAGAAATACGTACACTTCCACAGGCTGATTTGGGCTGGCTGACTTTCTGAGTGGCTTTACTCTCTTGTTCCAATTCTTCAGCAAGTCCACAAGTGCTACAGACCAAGAACAGTCCAGTTAGTAGATGGGTACATTGTTTATGGCTTTAGATGTTGTTTAATTTGAGGTAAGTAATCACCAGTTTTTGCAGGCTTTTTTTTTCTTTTTGGAGTCATCTCCACAGGAAGCCTTGAGGGAGGACGGGTCCGGCTTCTTCAGATCATCAGCATCCAAAAGTGCATCAGAATCCACCAAATCCTAGAGAAGTGGAGCAAAGCAATATGCTGAGTATGGGTGTGGGTAATACACAAAAGGCACAAGACTGACGCTGCATTCACACGGGAGCGTCGGCGTTAACGCTTGATGGAGGGCGTGGCTGAAGCTTGGCGCTGATGCGGCCGTTATAGTGACAACAGCCAATCACACGTCTGCTCTGGGGTTGCATGAACGCAATTGGCTAGCGCCTGCTCTAGGGTATTTGTATAGGGCGATCTGATTGGATGACGCCTGCATTGGCACTTGAAAAGTTGAGAAATCTTCAACTTCTGCCGCTTGCAACGCGAGTGAAGCGACGAACGGAACCCACAATTCAGTTCGGCAACGCATGACGTCACCCATTCAAAGTTAATGGGAAGCGTCAACACCGACGCCCCGTGTGAATGCAGCGTGACAGATGCCAAAATAGAAAATTACGTACCACATCATCGTCATCTATATCATTGGCCGATAGAGTCCACTTTTGTGCGGTGCTTGGATCAAGAGCTGGTTTCTCTGCAGAAAACAAATGTTGTGAATGTATTAATTATCCCCTTTTTAATTGATACATCAACATGAAGCAAAATTCAAAACCTTGTATAATGTGATATTTCCAAGTGAAACGTGAGGCCGGTGAGACTTGACTGAAATCATTTGTTTTTTTCAATAACAGTTTGACCTTGTGTTGCATTTAATGTGAAAGTGCTTTAAAACCACAGACCTGTCGTAGTTGTTTTCCTGCCAAAAGAAAGTTTCAGTTGCGTCGAGGATCCGACCTCAAAGTTAGGTTTAGATGCCGTCATTCGAACCCTTGAAAGCGTGTTTCCCGGAACCCTGAGCGCTCTGACAGAGCTGCGGCTGCTTCTGGGCTCAGAGGCTCTGTCTTTACCTGTGAAGAATAAACATGCTTTCATTTTAGCTGACATGCAGACTTTAGGACCATCTGAATCACTTTTTATTTGTTCATTGTATTTAAAAAAAAGACAGTTTCAGTAGGCCTGTTCAAAAGTGTGTATATATTACAGTATATACTATAACACTCCTATACTGAATCAACTTAATAAAATCACTGAATGCTGACCTCTGTGACAGACACTAATCCACACAGTTTAAGAGCTGACATCAGTTTCCCAGCGGTCCTCACACTACTGTCTTCAGAACCTGAGAAGAAACGAGAGCGGTTACAAGGCGAACCATCAGCACCGATTCATTACACTTGAGGATGTTGTACAGCCTGTGCCGTTCTGAATTAGATACCTGTTACTGGCTCTTCTAGCACAAGTTTCCCATCAGGTTTCATCACTCTGGCGATCTCAGCCAGCATTTCAGAACTGTGGATTGGTGAGCTATCAGCCAGAAGGCCTGAGAGGACCCAGTCATAACTTGAAGCTGCATTAGAAGCTAAAACAGACAGATATAAGGTATGTGAGCGTTTTTGGGTGAACGATTCATTTCATTCTTTAACTCCGACTCGCAAGAAATAAACTCATATGCCTCTGCACTTACAAAGCTGTAGTCTCTCCATGTTCTCCAAAGACACTAGACTCTGGTTACCAACAATAGAGCCAATACTTTCAGCAAACTCCTTCAGTGCAGCGGAGATGACGGCTGAGTCCATATCAGCAGGACCCTGTCCCCATCCTTCAGTCCAAGGTCTGCCATCACCTATTAATGTTAGGGGTGTAACGATATATCACAATGTCACAATTCGATACATATCACGATACTGATATCAAACTACAATATTATTGCGAGACTCCAAAACATATGTGACCCTGGACCACAAAACCAGTCATAATGGTCAAACAATCATGAAACAAAAATTAAAGATGAATAAAAAAAGCTTTCCACTGATGTATGGTTTGTTAGGATAGGACAATATTTGGTCGAGATACAACTATTTCAAAATCTGGAATGTGAGGGTGCAAACCATTCTAAATATTGAGCAAATCGCCTTTGACACTGTCCAAATTAAGTCCTTAGCAATGTATATTAGTACTAATAATCATTTTTAAAAATATATTTACGGTAGGAACTTCCCAAAATATCGTCATGGAACTTGAACTTTACCTAATCTCCTAATGATTTTTGGCACATAATGTAGGCCACTTTTCACAGGTAACATAAGACATTTGGCATTATCAGGACACTCAAATATTCCTACATTGCATTATAAACATTATATTTAACATTGTATATAGTAGTTTAATATAGACACTAAAACTCTAATTATATATACATCCCCAACATTTCTCTGATTAATTAGTACAATGGATATTAAAAACAGTTTTCATATTTTAGCACTTTACTGTTATCAATTTAATGTATATAAAAATGTAGTAATGTCATTATTGAAGTATTAATCACTAAGTTGACGGCATTGTCACGTGGTCCTAATATACATATATATATATATATATATATATATATATATATATATATAATATATATATATATATATATATATATATATATATATATATATATATATATCGTAAAATCGGCTGAATCATGATGACAACGCAGTTACAACACAACGTAAACACCTTGCCAATATGACAAAAGAGCTTTAACGTACCATTCAGTTTAGCCAAATATCAGACAACTCACCCATACAACAGAATATTCACAAAGGCAAGTTTTTCTGACAAAATAATAAACAGCAGTCCAACCTGTTTATCGTGTCCAAAAATTTTTTTTCCAACACCGGTCACGATGGACGTCGCTGGTTGTTGTATGTAGGCGTCGCGCTGCGATGATGACATCTGCTGTTAAAATTAACGAGTAGAACGGAAATCCCCTTAGTGGCCCAAAACTTTCTATAATTGATAAGTACAATTGGTATTAAAACCGGTTTGCTATTTTAACTCTTTAGTGTGTGTTATAAATGTGATGGATATTAAAATGTCGTACTGTTATATTACGAGTATTAATTATCTGCTTTGTCACGTGGTACATGTTACTTTTCTCCGCGCTGACTACAGTTGGCCAATCGTCGTCGTTTGTGGTTACCTATATGTAATACATTTACAAAGACTACTGGTGCAGATAAACATTTTTTTGTGTGAAATTCTAATACATTTAAATGAATAGACGTTTAATTTAACTGTATTCATAGTATGCAAATACCGACAGTGCAACACTTGTACTAAGATTTAAATGTGGCTCAACGGCGAATTGCCCTGTTTGGGCCACCAAGAGCCCCCTAGAGGAAGAGTATATTTAGCAACAGTTATTGTCGACAACATTTGCCAATCATATACTATGCATACGTAGTCCGCTGTGGCTGGATATGGCGGCGCTGATTAGAGGACTGAGAGCTGGAAGGGCCTTGCGGGGTCTCGGTAGAGGTAAGCGGAGGAAAGTGAGAGGGCTTCGGGCATTAGCGTTTTATTCCACAATCTTTTTTATTAAAAAAGTTGACGGTAGTCACATGTGACAGCTGCCGAGAGTGTATTTTGTAAATAGTTCTGCCTGCTTCCAAGTAAGGCAAATGTAAGTCAGGCTAGTCAGCTGGGCGAATAGAGAAGGTGACCATGAAGGGCAGGATTGCTCGAGCAAACCGTTAATATAACAATCCATACCATTTGAAGTCAAATGTTAAATGCATATTGAAATCATGGTGAACATGAAGTGAAACGTGTGCATTTGCATCACATAAAGATCAGCTTTTCCTAATGTTTTTTCAATGCTTTGTAAAGTTGGGAATACAAATGCATGCTAAAATATGAACCCTTGTTTGATATTTTTCACTTTCTCTTCTATGAATCTGATGCATTATATAATAAGTAAAAAACTGAAGGGTCAGTGGTGCAAACTATTTTTTTATTGTTGCGTTGCATTGTTTTATCTAATTATGGAGTATTTGCTGCATGGTAATTATTTCATATTATGCACTATTACAGTTGCAGTTCAAGGCACAGTCAGTCCCCAGTGCAGCAATGTGAGACGTGGATTCCATCATGCCACCCTGTTACGACTGGCTGATGACTCTAAAAGTGGCACATCTGTACCACCTCCATCCTACCATGAGGTTCACACGGCTGGAGAGGGCTCATCTTCTTCAGCACAGGGAGAACCTGTAGAAGATGGCCAGCCGAACACCAGGTTAGAGCCCCAGACCTGATAATTATAAATATAAGAATTGAGTTAAATTCCTCATGCATGGATCAGCCCTTGCTATCATTAAATCTAATTTAGTCCATTTGGCATCTCAGTTTTCAAGATCAGAGTGGTGAACACGGTGAAGACTATGAGACGGAAGAGCAGCTCCAATCTCGCATCCTGACAGCGGCTCTGGAGTTCGTGCCGCAGCACGGCTGGACTGTGGAGGCCATCGCAGCTGGAGCAGAGGTTTGTTTCTTAAAGCAAAAGAAAACCTCAAGTATTGAATGCAAGTATTATTAGACAATATAACGGTAATGATATGCTTTGTGATTCAGACTCTTGGCCTGTCATCAGCTTCCACTGGGATGTTTAACAATGGAGCCGGAGACTTGGTCCTGCATTTCGTTTCACAGTGTAACGCTCAACTTGCCGAGTCAATGGCAGAGCAACATAACCAGGTCCAGCTTGGCCAGGCGGAGTGAGTTTGATATTATTCATTATTTAGTATGCTAGTATACTTGAGAAACAACATTTCTTTTTGTTAAGGTGTGTGAATAACGGGTTAACAAGACTTGTACCACCCCTAAAAATATAAGTTATAAGTTTTATATAGGTTTTTTACATGGAAGTATTTATTGATGTGAGATGTGGATTTCATCGTGCATCCCTGTTGTGACTTGCCAAAGGCCAATTACTCTAAAGTAACTAAAATCTCCTTGATTCTCTTTTTTTATATATTAGTTTATAAAGAATTGTATATGTATGCAGTGTTTTTGTTATTAAAAATACAGAGATTAATAATGCTTTACATAAGTTTTTGTGTAAAAAAAAAAAAATTGTTACGTTACATTATATTATTGTGGATTTATTTAAGTTATGTAAATTTGTCTCCTCTTTATATATATATATAAAGAGGAGATATATATTATTAAATTATATATTATATATATATAATTGGTTCAACTTGTTTAGTTGTTTTAATTAAACCCCACACGTATTTGTATGTTAGATCAAAGAAAACGGCAGAGTTTCTGAGAGACGCAGTGGAGACGAGACTGCGGATGTTGATTCCTTATGTTGAGACATGGCCCCAGGTATCCGCTGCCTCATGCAGACCCCTCTCTCAACCTAAACTTCAAATATTCAGTCTTTAATAAGCAATCATTTATAAAGAATTATGAGTAAGAAGAGAGACCGTGTTTGTGTCTCTTCTGCCTTTGCAGGCCATGAGCATCCTGCTACTGCCACACAACATCCCTGACAGCCTGAAGCACCTGTCCACGATGGTGGATGACATCTGGTACTACGCAGGCGATCGCTCGACAGACGTGAGTGGCTTCTCTGATCTCACTCGGTACCTTCCTCCTTGCTTTGGTCCTGCAAATCCACCTGTATTTCTTCTGTGTGTCCTTTTAGATGAACTGGTACACACGGCGTGCGGCACTGACAGGGATCTATAACACCACGGAGCTGGTGATGGTGCAGGACTCGTCTCCTGACTTTGAAGAGACATGGGCCTTCCTCGACAATCGCATAAACGACGTAGTTAACATGGCGAACACAGCTAAACAGGTTAATGTGGTCTTGCTTTTCATAACTAATGAAATAAAAAACTGGCTTTTTTGTGCTATTTCGCTCCCAAAATGTGATCAGCAAATATTATTACTAATATACTGGGTAATCTTTGTTTGGTTTAGGTGCAAGCCACAGGAGAAGCCGTGGTTCAGGGACTCATGGGAGCCGCAATTACGGTAACCATACTGAAATACAATTACCAGATAGAAATATATAAGCCTTAAAGGGATAGTTCATCATTTAGTCACGCTCAGTTGTTCCAAACCTGTATACATTTCTTTGTTCTGCTGAACACAAAGGAAGATATTTGGAAGAATGTTTGAAACCAAGCAGATCTCTGCAGCCATTGACTATCAGTATTTTCCCCCCACTATGCTAGTCAATGGCTGCCAAGAGCTACTTTCATTTTTGGGTGAACTATGCCTTTAATACCAAATCTCCTATTACGAGGTATTTGAGTGATTTAAATTAAAAAAAAGAAAAAGGAAAAAGCATTTGCACAAGTTTAAGGGTACTTTTACACTACATGTACTAAAATTGGACGTTTTTCCTTTGCATTTTTTGTGTACAGACGACACCGATGTTAAAACAATCTTGTTCACATGGATTCACGAAAAATACTAAAAATGCTGTATTCTGCTGCCAGGCCAGTAGTTGGCGATGCCACTTTGTAAAGAAACACTACGCACATAGACTGAGCATGTAATACGCATGCGCGTTACGTGACTCTTTTCACAAATTCCTGTTTTTTGTAGTTACATTTTTTTTTGCTTTTTTGCCAAAATGCATAAAAAGTTTTACACTTTTAGTTGAAAACAGTGTCATTTAAACAAACACTGAAATATTTTTATTTCTTTTTTGGAATTGTTTTATGTATTTATTTTATGTTTACATTAATTATACATTTTTATTAATAATAATAATTAATCAATTAATACATTAATATAGTACAAAATACATATTAGTATAATAAATTAAGAATTATAAAATATATATACTTTTTATTTGAATTAATTTGGTAAATATTTATTTTATATTTAAAATGAGATATTACATTTGTTTGATGTTATTCATTGATTAATGCTAGAACATTACAAAAAACTGAAACCGTAATATTTTATTTATCAATTTTGTTATTTAATTTTGAATAATAAGCTTTCTTCTCTTACAGCTGAAGAACCTAACAGGGATGAACCAGAGACGATGAGTTTCTTCCGATGCTCCTGCCTTTGTCTCCTCCTCTCCGACCCCTTGGCTGTGCAGCAAAAAATGTCTGGCAACTCACTCACCCGCTCTAAACCAACTAAACATCATAAAATGATCACAAAGAAAGTGTTTGTGTTACAATACAGGGTCAGCTGTGCCATATCTGATACCTCTGTTTGTATTTTAACCCGAGCCCAATGAGGAGCCAGCTTTCCTTTCAGGCATTGCAGTCTGCTGCCATATTCTCTGTGTTTGTAAAAAGAAAAAAGAAAGAATGTGAATGTAAATTGTATTTGAGAGTCCTATGTTCATACGGTTTGTCTGACTCGTTGGCGAGTCCCTCTTTAAAAGAAATAAAGGGTAACCTATTTACAAAACAGTCTCAGTCTGTTATTTTTGATGTCGCAGATATGACCAACTCTTACAAAAATGTTGGACAATCTTCCATATTGATAAATATTATGGTTTTACAGTAGTAACCATAAATATAGTGAACATGATATTTTGAGATAGTATCACAATGACTTAATTAGTTAGCGGTTTTAACAGTCCACAAAAAAAAAAAATCAGAGTTATAATATGCCTTTTATTCTAGATTGACTCATGACGATTTCTGAGGACTTTTAGTATGTCTAACCGGAAATGGTACTACAGTGATCCGGATGCTAACGAAACGAGGGCGGCCAGTGACCAATGAGCTGCTGTCGTTTGTTATTGTGCTGAAGAGGCGCTCGTTGCTGGAGTGTATGAACAACGGACCGAACATAGAGTTCATTAATTTATTACCGTCTTAATCTTGAGCTTAATTTCACTATGCCGTATGCCAACCAGCCCACAGTGAAAATCACGGAGCTGACGGACGAGAATGTGAAGTTTGTGATCGAGAACACGGATCTCGCGTGAGTAATCTGATGTGATCATTTAGCGTTTTAAAGCAAGTGTATTATATTAATGACATTGAAATATATGTTGGTTATTACTGCCTTAAAGTGCTATCGGAATTATCAGAAATACTAGTTTCCGAGTTAAAAAATTTGACACGAACGTCAACATTTGGTTGCAATGAGCAGTGGGAAGTAAGATATTTCCTATAGCACGTGAAGGCAGAATATGCTTCATATCACAAATATCATATTTTTAAATGCCGCGGAGCAACATGTGAAAACTATGGCATATGCATCTGGCAAGGACCACAGCAAGTACCACGAGGTTATTGATTTGTGATAATGATTTTAAAGCATTAGAGCCGCACAAATCCCAAGATTTGATTTTGATATTTTATCATTTTCATCAGGCATTACTCCAGTCTTCAGTATCACATGATCCTCCAGAAATTATTATTTTATGCTTATTTGATTCTCAGTTATTATTCATGTCTTTTTGTTTTTTGGGGGACTTGTGATGCTTTTTCAGGATTAATTGATGAATAAAAAAATGAAAAGAATAGCATTTATTCAAAATAGAAATATTTTCTAACAATATAAATCTTTACTATAATTTTACTATCAATTTAACACATCCTTGCTGAACAAAAGAATTAATTTCTTTCAAAAAAAAAAATTGATTGGCTTGATTAGCGTAAGAGACTTCTTTCAAAACATAAAAAATATGTAATGTTTGCAATCTTTTGACTGGTAAAATATAGATAATATAGATAAAAATTGAATATTTTAACACTTTATTTAATATTTATAATAAATATTTATCATATTTAAATGCAAATAAAAATAGTGTGTGTGTATGTATTTATGTATATATACATGTTTATTTTTTGTATTGCTGTATTTTGTTTTTTATTCAGGGTGGCGAACTCCATTCGTCGTGTGTTCATGTCAGAAGTTCCAACCATCGGTAAGGATCAAACCGTCTCAGTCTTCTAGAATCTAGATAGTTTTTATACAGATAAGTTCATGTAATAATGGGTTTACTTGATTTAATTATGCGCTTTGTCTTTTAAATCTGTTAATCTGATGTAATGTGCTTGTTTGCCAGCTATCGATTGGGTTCAGATAGATGCCAACTCCTCTGTGCTCCATGATGAGTTTATTGCTCACAGAGTGGGTGCGTATGTTTAAAAGCTCTCCAAATCTTTCATTTCTTTCTTCTTATAATGCTAAGTGCGGTCTCTCAATGTTATCATGCTCATGTTTTATGTTTTATAGGGCTAATTCCACTCACAAGTGATGACATTGTTGACAAGATGCAGTACTCCCGAGTAAGTGTATTAAACTCTTAAATGCTGTTGCATCTGCATGAATATTAATTACAGAGAAGTGGAACGTGACGTTTTTCCTATTAGGACTGCACATGTGATGATTTCTGTCCGGAGTGTTCGGTGGAGCTCACGCTTGACGTAAGATGTACAGAGGATCAGACGCGACACGTGACCTCACGAGATCTCCTGTCCAATAACCCCCGAGTCATCCCAGTACGTATATACTCTCCTCACAAACTCGCGTCCAGACACTGTGCGTTTTCTGATGTGCTGTTTCTTGCTCTTCAGGTAACATCCAGAAGTCGAGACAACGATCCCAATGACTACGTAGAGCAGGATGGTGAGTTAAACTTAATTCTCTTTCTACTTTTCTGTATAATCACTCCCATGTATTTGCATTCATTATTTGTTTTTTTTCCACAGACATCCTGTTGGTGAAGCTGCGGAAGGGCCAGGAGCTGCGTCTCAGAGCATATGCTAAAAAGGGTTTTGGCAAGGAACACGCCAAATGGAATCCTACCGCAGGGGTGGCGTTTGAGTATGACCCAGACAATGCGCTGAGACACACGGTGTACCCTCTTCCACAGGAATGGTATGATTCTTCAGCCCTCTACAGTGCGAGTTAATCACTTGCATATGCCAGGCGACTAAATAATGTCTATCGTTATTAGTATAAGTTTAGCACAGTCTATGTATGTGTGTATAAGTTAAGCACAGTGTATTATTATATGTGTATGTATTTAAAGGCAGGTGCCCCAAAACTTTTGGCTATATATATATATATATATATATATATATATATATATATATATATATATATATATATGATATGTTATGTTCGTGTTGTCAAATCAATTAATCACATCTATACACAAAATATATATATATATATATATATATATATATATATATATATATGTTTCTTACTGGTCATTCATATGTTGCATTATTTTTTATTAATACATTTATCATTATTTATATTATATTAGTATTTTATATATGCATATATGTGTGTGTTTTTCATGTCAAAAGATGTAATTCTGTTCCTTTGTTTGACTGTCAGGCCTAAAAGTGAATATTCAGAAATTGAAGAGGATGGACTTCAAGCTCCATATGATCCTAATGGCAAGCCAGAAAGGTAAGGGGGTTTAAATTCATACATGCATAAGGATATATGCATGAGAATGATTGTCCCTCTGTTGCACATATTTTCAATGTGCTAAATACAAAAAAATGTAGACAATTTAACATTGCAATTTATTAATACACAAAAAACAATATTCTGTTTTATAGTATGAATTGCTTAAATGTGTTTGTTGCCTCAAAGCAATATTGCGATTTTATATAGAAATAAATATAAATTAAAGGCAACACATTCCTCAAATTTCTCATAATGTTCAAATAGTTTGTTTTTATTCAAAATCAGTCAATTTAATTGACATTGTATATGCATCATATGTGCTTGCAAATTGAAGAACATTATGCAAGAGGTTTTTTTTTTTTAAGCATGTCAATACAAATTAAGATTTGTTTTTCATCTAGGTTCTATTACAATGTTGAGTCCTGCGGTTCACTTCGGCCGGAGACCATCGTCATGTCGGCTTTTGCTGTGCTTAAGAAGAAACTGAGTGATCTGCAGACACAGCTCAGCCACGAAATTCAAAGCGATGTGCTCACCATTAACTAAACTGCTTTTTTGGATCACGCTTTCGGGAAGATATATTTTTTCAGCTGTTATTTGTTTCTTAGCATGGAACCTGTTATGATGGAGAATTCTATGAATAATAAACCCATTAAAACATTGTGTAGGTTACTTTCAGTTGCACAATGTGGGGAAAAAACACTATGAACACCAGAGGGCAGGGTTTGTGTGAAAAATATCTGAAGAGGCCATCCTGTTCATTACTACATGATTAAAACATGAAAAAGACAGCGTGTATGGTCATGACAAAGCATAGAACAGCATGCTGATAATGGGAACATTTTATTTCAAGCAAAACGAGCCCTGGAATGGATGTAACAAATTTACATAAATCCTCCCCGAGACAAACTATGTAAACAAAACACATGGCTACGTGAGACAGATTGACAAGTGTGCAATCATATTTATTCGTCCCGTAAATTTTGGTTGTTTTCAAATACATAAGTATCGAGGAATTTCGAGAAAAGTGCAGTCACAAAAAAAGTCTCTTTGATTTGAATCATGAATTCTAGTTTAGCACAAAATTACAGCAACATAGATCAAGTGAATGCATTCCTCACAGGAAGTGTGTGAGACAACTGTGACCTCGTAGTCCTGCGCGTTGTCTTAATTCATATATAAAATGCGTTTTCAAAATCGGATTCTGCGTAGACAACGATTCAGTGCTGTCATTTTTGCCATAAATATAAAGTGTCTGTTCTCAGATATCGTAAGGTGTGAAGGTGCGGTCACATTAGCGATATTACAGCGAAATTTCGCGGGCAAAAAGGTCCATAGCGATGTATGAAGCACTGCTCACACTCAAGCACGGCGAATCCGCGCGACCAACTTGAATACGAATGAACTTTATCGCCGTCACGCGAAACTCCAGAACGCGAGGTTTCAACTTTCGCCCGCAAAATTTCGCGGAGCAACAGTACGTGACCACAGTAAGTTGCCTAACATATGTGCTCGTTTTGTTCTTCGTCAAGTATACACACCACACAAATCTACATTTTAACTTCTTTCTTTAATTACATAGTCTAAAAGAAGCAGGTGACAGCCATTGTCTCGTTATTTTTCATATATTCTAATTCACTGAGACCTATGTATATGTAAATTTCATTTCATAATATTATATACTGTACTGTGGAATACTGGCAAAGAAAGACCAAACAGTGTTCTTTAAATTTGTGTATTGCTTCTTAACTGATACCACATAGATTTTTGGCACACCACATATCAGAGTTAAATGTCATAAAAATTTCATAAATATTTCTATAAATCTTTAAAATACTGTGCTGTTTCCTAAAATAAGATATATAGAGATGATAACTCTAACTCCTCTAAGGTCGAGAGATAAGCAAACATATATATAATTTATTTCTGAATCTCTTCACTGCATACTTAAACGTCATAACTTTCATTCACAGCCATTCTGAAAACCTGTCGCCTTTCCCTCAGTTCTGACGTTACCCACAGTGCTTTGAACTTAATACTGAAGGTGAATGTGGAATGCTGGCTGTCCCTTCGTGTCTCTGATGTTTTAATCACATTATCTCCATTCTGATTCCATACCTGTGGGGTTTTATGGCGTTTCAAGTCCGATAAAATTGATGCATCTCTGAGAAACTTGTCTCTAACAACGGGAAAATCACAACTAAACCTTAGATAATCTAGAGATGTTGTGGTGTGTCAAATTGTAACACGGATAGGCACACATTGCAGTAACATGTTTAAATGAATAACGTAATAAACAAATCATAACTTCTCCCAACTGTTGAGCAAAGCAAAAAGATTGCAGGACATAAAATGAAAAAGACAAGTTTTGGTTAAACAGGAAAATGAGAATTTACACCTTGTGAACCCACTTAAAATGTGTTTTAGATGGTAGATTTAGCTTAAAAAAACATGTCCAAATCAAATTTCAATAAAAATTAAAATAAACAATTTATCGATATGAAGTCCTGTATCAGTTACAATTGACGACATTGATATGTATAGATTAAGGAGGTTTCCTGTAGTTTTGTGGACGTTCCTTTTTACCACCCAACAATCAAATGATTTAGCAAATTCTCATTACACTCGAAAAAAGAGAAAGAAATACAGATACATACTGGCCCTTTCAGAGTGATTGTGTCAGCGTTCAACTCAAAGCTGTTCTACTTAAATTTGGTTCATTTCCATTCACCCATGAAACGAAACCTTGATATTTCAGTTAACAGATCTTGTGTGTTCTTGTGAAGGCCCATTATTCCAAATAAAACCCACTGGAAATTAATACTGACTAGCAACAGCGCACCCTAGAGTCGACTGAAGGTACAAATAAAATGTTAGTGGGAATGCCGTAGACCTCCTTGCTGCATGGAAGACACCTAATAGTAAACCACAATTCAGAAAGACCAAAGAGAATTGTTGCTCATTCAGACAAACATCCAATGTTAGCATATTACAAGACTTGAAGATTCAAGATGGTGGAGAGACCTGCTGCTTGCTACGGTTACGTTTATTCGCACGTAGGGAGATTAGAACTCTGTTTTCAAGTGATCACGGCCCTTCTAGGACTGTCAGCAAATTAACTGAGGGACATCTAAATGCCCGTCGATCACATCTCAGAGATTCGTGTACCTCTTGGTCAGAGGTTTAGGAGGGAAAAAAAGCAAGATATTTATTTCATAGGCAGCTGATACATAGACAAAGGTTCCCTTTTTTCCTGAAGAAATATTCTCTGTAGAATTGTCTTAGCAAATATAGAAAATGGATCCCCAGCTCTGCTGGTTTCAGTGCATTCAAAGGAGGCCAAAGTCCTTAAAAGCCAAAGGATAGTCAGCTCATGTTTGTAGTTTCCATACAGTGTGTTGGCTTCAATGTCCTCTCTGGTGCAGGAGCTCTTGGAACGGAAACGCGGGGAACCGTTTGTGCTTACGCGGATATTTTGAATGCTTGAGTTTCTTCAGGATGTGTCAAGTTCCTAAAATCCACCAAAAGCATGATAGGACAACAAAGTATTCAAATTAGTGAACCAAATAAGGGAAGAGGGAAAAAGAAGCTTATGAACAAGATGCGTGGAGTCCTGATGAGGACGTCTCGCCCAGTCTCATCTGTCCAAGAGGACTTTCAGCGCCCGCTCGATGTTCATTCTGTGACCCACACGTGTCACGCCCAAGTCGATCAGATCCTCCTTTTGCAGGTTGGGCAGGTGGCTGCCCTCGATATCGTTGTCCATAAAGGCATCCCTGTGCTCGCCCAGGTTCAGGCTCTCAAGCCAGTCAGCCACGTCCTGCTTGCTCCACATGAGGACGGGTTTGGTGGCGAAGGGCTTGTTCGACGCTGCCTGGATGAGGGTGAGCGGGGAAGGGGAGCGGCTACGCCCTGTGCCTAGGCTGAGGGGTGGTGTGGGCAGGCCAAAAACATCCGTCATGGTGGGGGAAGTGGCCGAGGTCGGGAGGGAAGAGGCACAGCTGAGACCAGAGTCCGGCGGGGACATGATAGGGCTTGGGGTGTGGTGATGGGGAGGCAGGCTCTCAGCCTGTCGGCACGGTGACGGGGCAGGCACGTTGGGGCCAGGCTGGGCAGTGAAGGTAACGGTGGTGTTCTGCTGTGTACCTGAGATGAGGGATACACCATCCTGATTTCTGCAAAGACACAAGGATAAAAAAAAACTTGAGGGAGAATGTCAAACTATATTCCTAGTTTTGCATGTTGCTATGGTGTTCTGTGTGCTTACTGGTCCAAGTTAAAAGTCTGCATGTTATGGCTCATGTTTTGTCTGTTTTAGTGTCCGCCAGATGAAAATCCAATAACAAAGAAAACTAATAGCACACCTCTCCTCAACAAACTGCATTATATAACTATGAGTGATAATATGAGTGATACTGCTGAGTAATAAAGCCTGGGGGAAAAAAAAATACATCATTACTGAACAAAATTTTATTCTATAAATCTGATAAAACTACACACTTTAAAGTTACATTTGTGTTGTACTATTTACTGCATGTACTAATTACTGTATTACAGTAATACAAATTATTTTGTGTGGAAAATGTGCTTTAATTATCATTAAAAATATATATTTTTCTATTGTGGCATTATTTTAGTGTTGTTGGTTTTTTTGGGGAGCAAACTATGACTTGGACTTTATTTAAATACCAATGTGTATTGAAAGTATGAGTGTACAGTAGGTGGTTTAGCTTTAAGGAGGCTGTGAATGTGATGCTCTTTAGCAATGCAATGTCCTTGCCCAAGGTTTCTTCTTATACCCAAGGTGTGTTGGCCTACATTTGTTGAAGTAAACTTTTACATTTGCATCTGATGTAGCTGGAAATGTGTAGTAGTAGTAGTTTGAAACTAGTAGTTTAGTTTGAAACGGGGCATGGTACACATGAGAAATTGGTAATGTGAAAGCTGTCATGTGGACCTGGGTGAGCTGAACTCAGGGGTAACGAATTCGAGACTGCCTGAAGGAGGTGGTCTGAGTTCAGTTGCACTCGAACTGTGCCGAGATTCACATGAATGTGAAAACAACACAGACTCGGGTGTGCAAGAAAAGTAACCTGCGCATGGGTTTTATCAAATGACGATGTAATTAGTTCAGTAAAACAAATGTAAGGGATGAAGGTGTTTATGATTTACCTTGGATACAAGCGAGAGTGAGCCTGCAGTGTATTTGTGCATTGCATCAGAGGGAACAATCGCTCTCTGACGTGGACTACAACAAGCCTGTTTACAACAGTGTAAAAATGCCCTGAGACTTGCCTCATATCTTTAATTTTATGGACATTCTATTTACTTCATTACAGTGAGTTGTTGCCCGGCATCATATTCTTCATCAATCAACTGTATGAAATGTAAGATGACCTAAGTAGGTCTAGGATGGGGCAAGTGTGTTAAAGGCGTTCATTTTAAATTGACAGCCCTAATAATAATATACAGCACGCAAGTTACACGTCCAGCCCATAGCTTAAGATTAAAAATACCTCAGTTCAATGATACAAATAACAAACATGCTAAACTTCCAAACTAAAAAAAATTATTTCTATTCATAGAGAAAAAGAAAAACATTTTTTGTTCAGTGTGTGCTTAACAAAGCGCTCTGCCTGGGCTACAAGTGCATTTTAGGGTCAGTTCTCTGGTCTGTAAATAACAACATCATTCAATAATGAATGAGACTTGGAACTCCATGTTGACGGCGAACCACTGCCTGTGCAATGTGGCAGGCATCGGCGTACATAACCTTTGCACACGTACATCAAGTGAATTGCTGACGTTTAGCAAAATGACACATAAGCTTCAAAACCTTTCTCTGTAGGAATCATCAGCAAAAAAAGACTGAAGATAGCGGATGACACCAGAGAAATATTGATTAAAAATACTCTTCATTCAATACTAAAAGGAAATTATAGAATAGTATTTTATATATATACATATATATGTATTTATATATATATATATGCGTATTAATGTATTGCACCGTTCTTCTCGCATCACCTGTACTGAAATCAGTTGGGAGCTGAAAATCCAAATGAGACACTTATGAGGTTCCATTTCAGTTACGATGCAGCCATAAAAAAGCTGCCTATGTTGGCAGACAGGAAGGCAGCTCAATAGGTTTTATGAAAATGGGAACTCCTAAACTGTTTGTTTTTTTTAAATGAAATATAAAAGCCTTTAAGAGATTGCGTAAAAGAATCTAGAGATATCTTGTGGTGACAGTTTGGGTGATGTGACAACTAAGTAACAAATGGACCATGCTGTAAGAACACACACATACCTCCCCCCTCTGTGGTACGGTCTGTGTTCATCATCACACTGACGTCGCTCATCTCGTCCTCAAGGCTGTTCTCATTATTAGGTTGCTAGGCAACTCTTTCGTTCTCCAGCAGAGCACACACACTAATCTGAGAGCCTAAATGTAAGCCTGTGATACAGGAAGGAAAAGAGGGCATACCTTGTTCCGAAGTGAGTCCTGGATCCCGTTGGAGAGTCTAACGCTTCCCCTGACTTTGGTGCTTTGTCCTTGTTCACATGCTGCAGAACTGAATTGGCTTCAGGACCATGGGGGCCTTTCATCTCCGGAGGGTCACCCCACAGCTTTGAGGTTCGTTGCGTTGGGGTTTTCAAGGGTTCTGGTGGAATAGATCCAGGTGGCGGAGGTGGGACAGAGGAGGGCATTCTAAAAGAGCTCACATTCTCCTCTGGCAAAGCATCCTTGTAAAGTGCATTGCTCTTGATGGCAGGTTTGGGTTTTGGTTTGGACAGGATCTGAGACCTGTCCACCAGAAAGGCTTGTCCATCTGCATAGACGGTGCACGTGTCCAGGGTCTCACCTCCTTCAGAAGATAAGGTGGAGATGCTGGACACAGTAGAGATGGTGCTGGTGGTCTCCAGTTGGGGGTCACCGCTGCTCCGGCTGTCTACCTCGATGCCCGAGTCAGTGATTTGTTCGTAGGGCTCTAGTGGCCCTGGAGGGAAGCTGGGAGGTGTGCAGTTTGTAAGGACCGTTGGTCTTTTGATTTCGGTATTTCCACCACCTAATGGGGGATAGTAGGGAGCAAGAGAAGGACCTTTAGTACCATTCGCTTTCTGTTTGAGCAGTTCAGCTATAGTCCCCGCCTGGTCTTCAGGAATGTCAAAACTGTTGGCAAACTCTAGTGGGGGTGGGAGGGGTTCAGCAAACACAAACTCTTCATCGATATCGACAGAGGCCAAGGGCGGTGGAGGGATGCCGAAGGGCAACTTGACAGGCTCATCCACTGAGCTAACAGTTATGATGGTCTTGCCATGTGGAACAGCTGATAGCGCCTTGGGAGCTGGGGTTGGTGGGAGTTGGCTGGTTGGGGTCGCGAAGCTCCCCAGGGGTGTTGTCGGGACTCACTGCCTCATCCCTGTCGCCCTCTGACAAGCTGTTATCCTCCGATTTTGCCCCATCTGTGGTGTGTACCATCAGCAGACCAGCTGACTTTTGCTGAGAAGTGTCCACAATGTCAATCAGCATGTTCTTCTTCTCCTCAGGCCTCTTCTCAGGCTTGCCCAGATCGAGCTGATACTTGGATTCTGTCTCATATTTGGACTCTGTCATCTGCCTCCGCAGACCCCCACGGGGACGGCCCATGGTAGCGGTACTTGAGAAGCCAACATCCACATTTGGTCTAAGCTTGGTGTCGATGAAAAGTGGTTTATTGAGATCAAGTTTAGATGGGTCACTCTTTAGTGGAAGAGGCTGTGATTGTTCCCTCATGGCTCGGTCTCTAGCAGCTAATGCTAAAGCTAATGGTGAATTGGGGTCTAGTGGTTTGCCTGTAACCGGGTGAACGTAATTCCCACTTCCTGAGCTGTAGGTCTTATGAGCAGGTAGACTGATTGGGCTGTGTCCTGTACGAGTGCTCAACAGTTCCCTTACCATGGTGGGCTCAGGGCTGTTGAAGTCTGTCACATTGCCTCCACCTCTAGGGATGCTAAGTAGCGATGAGGGAGGTGCCATAAGCCTACGTAGCCGTTCATCACTGCTAAACATGCCCTCATCAATAGACTTAGAGTGTCTGAGACGTGGAGCTGGTGTAGGTGCCACATCCTCATCACCTGCATCTGTGGACCTAAAAGATGGGGAGTTGCGATGAGCATCAAGCCTCTTCTCCCTGTCTCTGACTGCACCGGCAATGGCAGCTGCAAAGGGACTGCCTGAATTTAAGCCATCTTCAGGACGCAATTGCCCTGGGTGATCCGGTGTGGTCGTCTCAATTTCCATGCTACTCCCTTGACTGCTCTTACCGCTGCTGCTGGTGGAGGGCTCTTTGATTATTATTGTCGGAATCGGAATGGAGCAGGTTTTCTCAGGACTGTCTTCTACATTGGATTGTTTGACCAGCATTCCCTTCCTTCTGGCAGGCTTGTTGGGCACAAACAGTCCAGCTTGACCCATCTTGCCCACATCCGAATAAGGGTTCTCAGGGATTAGGGCACGGCGCATATGAAGACTCTGTTGGGCCGTTGGGCTGTGATTGTACCCCTCGGATTCATACTGCTCAGGACTGTCTCTGTAATACATGCCCTGATCTCTCCACCCAGCACCTTCACCTCTGTCAGGGGCTGTGCTGTTTGCATTAGGACTCTGTGAAGTAAAGCCTGGTCTGATGGTGCCGTATCCTCGACCAGCTGGGACGGGAGCATTATTATGAGGTGGAGATGGAGGGGAGATAGCTGGTGGGGGTGGAATATCCTCTGATGTGTCAGGCATTGAAAGGCTTCTTGTAAATTTCAACATTGGAGGAGTAAGGAACTGCTTCTCTTCCTCAGTTACTCCTGTAAAGAAATAAAAGAAGAAAAATCAACAAGCCTTTGGGTGCAATCACCATCCAGAAACAATAAATATGATGCAACAAAGCAACTGTTACATCTTGAAAATACGTCACATGAGTGAAAAAGCACCCAGAAAGAATAGGCTGACCACTGAGTTTCAGTTTAAGCTGAAAGATCAATTTGTCAAAATAAAAGACGTACTTCATAAAATATGTACTTCAGCAACAAAACAAAATGAAACAACCACACACCTATAGATGTTTGCCGCCGTATGGTTCCCTTTGGTATACCCAGGAAGGGGCCTCTAGGACTCCCTGGCAGTTGTGGCAAATCTACTGCTGTATCCTGACTATTGCAGAGAGACTGGAAAAAGACAGAATAAGGCTGACATGATAATAAGGACAAGCAGAATGCAGCACTTTTGCAGAACATCCATTCGAACTAGGCTTCAAACAAAATGTTGAAATGATTTCATTAAAAGAGTCTAAGACAAAGAAATAAAAATAATGTCAAGCAGTGAAGCATACTTACAAGCCTGTGAATAACTACACTCTAATTTAAGCAGAAAAAATATATATAGCATGCATTGGCAACGGTCTTACCAGATTTGTGAAAAGCGGTTATTGCAGTTAGGCTACAATACAATACAATACAATTCTCAAAAATGCCACAGGAGTGCAGAACTTCAGAGGACATTAGACAAGGCACGCTTACATTCATTTCAGGGCTGACAGCAAAACACTTGCTAGTTGGGCGTGGTTTGACTGCCGCCACCCTCACATCTGCGTTTGAGTTGTCCCATATAGGTTTCTGGGGGGGTACGACCTCATCCACTTTATCTGTAAGACAACAGCATCTCAAATTAGAAAGCAGGAAGCTTTATTCAAAATAAACTCAGTATCAAATATTGCTAATTTCCTCTAATAGGATCCTCAGAGCAAAAAGATCCGAACCGAGCAAGAGAGGCGACAGAAATAGGTACAACGACAATGGTCAAGGTCAAAGCCGTGCAAGCGCTTCCTGGTTCCGTTGGAGAAATCTTAGCACTTCTTTCAACGGCCACTGCGCAACATGCTAGCATTTTTTGACAGCTCCCATGCATGGGATGATTACTTAGTGTGACTTGAAATACAATCCTCTTCTTCAGACCCTCATTATCTGAAAGCTGATCATCTACACAGAAATGGAGGAAAGGGAAATTCAGAGTCTGATTTCCTAGCATAAAAGTCATAAAGACTGAATCTGGTAAGTCACACACACATACACACAACCCCCTGTAGACCTGCCATTAAAATAGTTTGTATCTGGATATTCTTTAACTAGATTTAATTTATACTTTATACTACTCATTACAATTTCTATTTTCAAACTTTAAAATCAGTGATAACAACTCAAAAAGATTGTCATGTTGACAGACAAAATCAAGGTATTGTGTTTCCATTAAAAACATTCCCACAGTAAAAGATGCCAATACAGATTAAAATAAAATAAAAAAAGTCTGCAGGGATGCGAGTGAAAAAAAAAACACAAAAGCCCCCCCGCAAGATTTCAGATTTGTTAATCACATCAGGCCACCCGAGCGCATGACTGCAGTATTAGTTGTGTCAGATAATTATTGTAGTGCTGCATTATCATTATAATTTCATTATTTGCATTCTTATGCGGATAACGAAATGCGCATTATCATTTACACTTATCGAAGGTGGTCAGAATTTGTCCCAGGTTCAGTGGTTCAAATCACAATACGTTTTACACTTGGGTGCTATTTGGTAAAGTGCAGGCCATATGAATGTGATCTGAAAACGGATGTTAATGTCAGGACTAAAGGGGGCCACAGTTACACCTCTTCATTCGGCATTATATGGATATGTACACTCAGGCTTTACATTTCAAATCCCATCATAACCCTGAGGTGAAGCTTATTTTAAAAAGAATACTACCAAAACTGCCCATTCAGCACATTCTTTTTTATAAGCAAGGTCTTCATAATACCTAAATATGGATTTAAAATGACTCTCATTGATGAACACAATATGTACAAGGCTGTTTTAAGGACACAGCAAGAGAACTATGCAGCCAGCCATATTATGTAAACATAAAACTAATGCTTACAAGGGTTCAGAAAATATTTCCTTCAAGAAGACAAAGGAGTCCATTCAGCAGTCTAAATATGTTGTATCTGTGCATCAGTCACACATCGTCATATTCCTGATCATTGCTCATTACAGTGGTGATCGCTTTACACTGAAAATATGGCATTACATTTTGCAGGTGGAATGTTTCTATATTAAACATATGCAGCATTATCTCCATGGCAACGTCTTGTTTCAGAGTGATTCAAAGCTGGAGTGGTCCCTCGTATGATAACAGTTAAAAAGTAGTTCTTTAAAGGGAGAAATTATTTTAAAATATCCAGCTTTAGGATTTTATCTTTTCTGCGAGGAGTGAAATGGAGGCAGGATCCATTATATCAGTAGGAACAAGGACATGTATCTGAAGCCCGGTTTTGGCATTGGGAAATTCATGGCTCTTGTTTTCTCAAGCGTATCCTTTTTTATAATAGAAGGCAGGCTGTTGAATAATATATTCTTACATTGCACTTTTGAAGATCTAGGGGGTCAATAACTGAAGCTAAAGGCTTATGGAGCATTTTGCAGTGTAAACACATTTGATCTGTTTTCACAGTAAGCAGTCTTCCATTCAACTGGTAAATTTTGATTATTGGAGAGAGAATACAAATTATTTGCACATTTCTTTCACTGAATCATATCAAAAAAGTTCAATTGTATGAGAAAAATAATTACTACTGTTGCTAAGCTGAGGTGACAAATATTTAAAGAGTGCTTAGGGAAAACTCACCCTTCTTTTTCCTCAAAGTGGCTTTAACATAAAAGAACAATTCAGCTTTATTCAAGTATTAAAATTCAAAGATGATTTCCAGAAAACATGACGAGGAGAACCAACGTTTGGAATACACAGTATTCCTCCACATGGCATTGACCTGTGCATAATGTAATGCCATTTTAGACGGAAAGCAACAACAAATCCATGCAGTTAACTTTTCGACACTACACAAAACAAGTAGATTAGTATCCAATATAACAAAGTGACAAAAAAGACGATTAATTCCCTGATTACACAATACAAACAAGAATTTAATACGCATGTAATACTGCTTACCCTTTGTGCCATTGTTCAATTACTAAGAATTAAGACAGGATGACCCATCAAACCCTAGATTTAGCTGTGGTCACCAGAATAAATCCTTCACAATCCAACAACAATCCACTCAGGTGAAATGCGTCATGCTTTTAACAGTGAATGTGAAGGTAGTTCTTTTGTTTTCTTTAGTACGTAAGGACCACATAAAAACTGACACACAATATCCATATAATCAATAATCTGTCTCAAAAAATACATATAACAAATTCACATGCATGCCAGGGAAGCACAGCAGTACAATTTGTACATACATTTCGTAAAAATGGTTTTGTAAATAATCATATCATACCTTTATCCACTTTTAGGTCAGCATGCAGGAAAACAAAACAACATCAAAGTTCATTTCATAATGAACGGTGGCTGTAGAACAACAAAAAGTGTCACAGGTTAAATTCACACAAGACATTTTTGTGCTTAAAAACAGCTAGACACAACTAGGGATGCACCGATACTTACTCGTACTTATTAAAACGCTACCAAAAACTGATACCATGCAGTGCGTGTACAGTGGTTGTGTCCAGACAAAGAAACATAGACAACAGAGCAAACAGACAGCAGAATGGAGATATCAGAGAAGGATCTCTATGAAGTAAATATATCTAATTAACAGAATATTAAACACATAAAATATTCAAGCATATCTGCTGTTCGCGGTTTGATAAGCTAAACACGCGCAAAGGCACAGTCGAGCGCATGCCCTTTTCATATCGCTGGAAAGCTTGTAGTTTGGTCGGATATGCCAATAGCAAAGAAAATGAAACGAGGAACATATCACTAATGCTAACTGACGATAAAGAGAGAGCATGACTTCACTCAGCACACGTGTCATTCAGATTAAAACTAAATGTACAAGTAAAGACATGAACTGCTGCATGATGTGTATAACGAGTGGTTCCCTACATTATTACAGGGAAGCGGCACAGTAATCACATGATGTTTTCAAGAAGTTTTCTGTGCATAAACATACAAAGAGTGCACCCAGAAAGCTACCTCTCAGACAGAGCGTGAATAGCCCACTGAATAGAGTTCTTTTTCAAGTCTTCTTTAAGCTTGAAGAGACAAATTTACACAGAATTATGTCAAAATGCCCATAATGGCGAGTATCCTTGTGAAACATAGTCGGTTATGTCTTAAGTGAATGTAAACAGGATGTGTGAGACTAGCCGACTAGTCGATAAAAAAATTTAATCATTTAATGTTTTACTTTATATTTTTATGTCATGTTAATGTTGCATCCTGAAATGAATGTACTATTTAGAAAATTTTATATCTGGTGCTCACGGCGACTTCAGAGAAATCTCCACTCGGAAGATGCGCAAGAAGGAGGATTTTGAAAGCTTATAAATAGACTGCATTTATATAGCGCTTTCAACAGACCCATGGCCACCAAAGCGATTTACATATTGCCTCACATTCACCCATTCATTCACTCATTCATACAAAACGTTATACAAAACTTTTCCGTTTTCTTCCATGTCATGTCAAACTAGTAACAATTAAGCTTGCTTAAATGGCTTGTTATACTACCGGTTATGAGGGACAATACGATATAAAATGTAATATCGAATTAAAGAATAATGAATGAAACTTAGACCTACTTTACACTTGAACTATATCAGCATCCTAATGCTAAGAAAATACAGTTAAATAATGTATAGACACGTCAAGCTTTTCTTGAAATTTTGCTGCTCGTCATGTGTACAGATACTTTTCATACACGAGAAGCGTGATCAAAGTTCAAACCTGGACACGCAAGTGGTTGAGGTGGTAACGAACAGCAATACCTTAACGTGCTGACTTTTGTAGACTAATTTTTGTTTGAGATTGATCTGATGGATATATACATGTATCCGTACTTAATATTGGCAAGTACCAGAAATGAAAGTATCGGTATTGGAAAAAGTGGTATCGGTGCATCCCTAGACGCAACAGAACAAACTGGAACTGAACCTTTTAATTGACATGTCATCTTAAAAAATGCAGCTTTCATGTCGTGAGACACCAAAAACACAACAAAATGCAACATAACCTGTGTGAATGGTCCTTTATCTTGTTTAAAATATTAAAAGAAAATAGACAGTAAATGAGATGCTTCTGCTTGGCCAGACTGGGCTTACCTAGGTCTTCTAGCTCTGAGGTCATAGATTTTGAACGCATGGACAAGGCTGTGGAGGGAGCCCTCCGTGGTGGTGGTGGTGCTATAGCAAAAAAAACAAATAAAAAATAAAAAAAATAGAGCAGGTACAGTAGATGCTGAGCCATGGGCTGTAGCATCCCCATGAGGAGGTATTGTATACAACAACAACAACAAGCATTCAAGGTTTGTCTGATTCTCATTTTAAATAATGAATGCAAAAAAACAACAACTTAAAAACACAAATTAGCACTGTTAGTTAAATCAGTGATTAGTATAATTAACATTAGCATTATGGAAAAGCAATGGTTAGAATCACATGAAAGGGTTTTTGTCAGCTTAATTTTCATATGTATGACTAAACATGTTCCTTTATGGTCCAGTTAGTTGAGAAACCCTGAACAAATCAAGACGTTTACCTTTCTTTCGAGCCGTGTCATCAGGGTCTGGATTTCGACTGACCGTCACCACTTTGATGATTAAGTGGTTGCCGCCGTGCCGAATCATGTTGACCACTTGTTTGTGGCCTACTTTGACAACATTGTCCTGGTTCACCTATAAAAAGAGGAACAATTAAGCAATTAAGTGTTTTACAAATAAATGCCTTTACAATGAAATGCTTTTTAGGCATGTTCAGATATTCACATGTAATGTGTTCTTTTTTAAAGACAACCAAAACACAGCTATGTTTAGAATTGGATACTAGCTACAGACGTGAATACATACATACAGGTCCTTCTAAAAAAATTGCATATTGTGATAAAAGTTCATTATTTTCCATAATGTACTGATAAAATTAAACTTTCATATATTTTAGATTCATTGCACACCAACTGAAATATTTCAGGTCTTTTATTGTTTTAATACTGATGATTTTGGCATACAGCTCATGAAAACCCAAAATTCCTGTCTCAAAAAATTAGCATATCATGAAAAGGTTCTCTAAACGAGCTATTAACCTAATCATCTGAATCAACTAATTAACTCTAAACACCTGCAAAAGATTCCTGAGGCCTTTTAAAAACTCCCAGCCTAGTTCATTACTCAAAACCACAATCATGGGTAAGACTGCCGACCTGACTGCTGTCCAGAAGGCCATTATTGACACCCTCAAGCGAGAGGGTAAGACACAGAAAGAAATTTCTGAACTAATAGGCTGTTCACAGAGTGCTGTATCAAGGCACCTCAGTGGGAAGTCTGTGGGAAGGAAAAAGTGTGGCAAAAAATGTGACCGGACCCTGAGGAAGATTGTGGAGAAGGACTGATTCCAGACCTTGGGGACCTCATGGAAGCAGTGGACTGAGTCTGGAGTAGAAACATCCAGAGCCACCGTGCATAGGCGTGTGCAGGAAATGGGCTACAGGTGCTGCATTCCCCAGGTCAAGCCACTTTTGAACCAGTAACAGCGGCAGAAGTGCCTGACCTGGGCTACAGAGAAGCATCACTGGACTGTTGCTCAGTGGTCCAAAGTACTTTTTTCGGATGAAAGCAAATTTTTGCATGTCATTCAGAAATTCAAGGTGCCAGAGTCTGGAGGAAGACTGGGGAGAAGGAAATGCCAAAAAGCCTGAAGTCCAGTGTCAAGTACCCACAGTCAGTGATGGTCTGGGGTGCCATGTCAGCTGCTGGTGTTGGTCCACTGTGTTTTATCAAGGGCAGGGTCAATGCAGCTAGCTATCAGGAGATTTTGGAGCAGTTCATGCTTCCATCTGCTGAAGAGCTTTATGGAGATGAAGATTTCGTTATTCAGCACGACCTGGCACCTGCTCACAGTGCCAAAACCACTGGGAAATGGTTTACTGAACATGGTATTACTGTGCTCAGTTGGCCTGCCAACTCTCCTGACCTGAATGCCATAGAGAATCTGTGGGATATTGTGAAGAGAAAGTTGAGAGACGCAAGACCCAACACTCTGGATGAGCTTAAGGCCACTATCGAAGCATCCTGGGCCTCCATAACACCTCAGCAGTGCCACAGGCTGATTGCCTCCATGCCACGCCGCATTGAAGCAGTCATTTCTGCAAAAGGATTCACAACCAAGTATTGAGTGCATAACTGAACATAATTATTTGAAGGTTGGCTTTTTCTGTATTAAAAACACTTTTCTTTTATTGGTCGGATGAAATATGCAAATTTTTTTAGATTATGGGTTTTAAATTTTGGGTTTTCATGAGTATGCCAAAATCATCAGTATTAAAACAATAAAAGACCTGAAATATTTCAGTTGGTGTGCAATGAATCTAAAATATATGAAATTTTATTTTTTATCATTACATTATGGAAAATAATGAACTTGTATTACAATATGCTAATTTTTTGAAAAAGAACCTGTATATAATAAAGTTTGGGGTCAGAGAATCCATTAAATTTACCAAAAGTTATAGTGAAGACATTTATAATGTTACCCCCCAAAACAAATGCAGTTCTTTTAAACTTTCTATTCGTCAAAAAATCCTGAAAACGATTTCCACAAAACATATTAAGCAGAACAAGTGTTTTCAACATTAATAATAAAAAAAATAGAAATGTTACTTGAGCACCAAATTAATTTCTGAAGGATCATGTGACACTGAAGACTGGAATAATGGCTGCTGAAATTTCAGCGTTGCCATCACAGGAATAAATTACTTTTTAAAATACATGCAAATTCATTATTTGATGATATTATTGTATTTTTATCAAATAAATGCAGCCTTGGTGAGCTTAAGAGACAGTGAAAGATTAGTTGCTTGCTTGATGTTTAGGGAAAGGATAATTTCTCATTATAAAGCATTTTATTGTACAAAAAGTATACAAAGCTGGTCCATTTAAATGCATATTTTATTTACTCAAATTTTAGGAGTACACTAAAATAAATATGGTCTCAAAAATACACAGACTAAAAGCCCACAATTTTGAATTAATTGGCTTTAACTTCTGTTTACTACATCATTGTGAAGTACATTGATCTTGAGCATTCAGCCACCCAAAGGGTTATAAAATCTTGCAGGTTTGTAATGGTTCTTGGCAACGACACATAACAAGCATCAACACCGAAGTTACACTAACCCCACTACATTTGTTGAAGCCCAGCTATCAAAACCTCATTCATCTCCAAACTGCCCTATTTAAACCACATATACAAACACAAAGCCATTATTTTATCCACAATGTTTTTAGATTTCCTTCATATACACTTAAATGGTCCCAATTCCAGGGAGAGCTGTCATTGGAAAGGCATCAGAAGGTAGTAAATCAAATTGGGGTTAAATGTTTAAGTGGGACATTCAATCTGCCACTGAGCCGTTACTGGCAAGCTCAATTGCATTAGCAGTAGCTACAGCAGAAACGATTTGCCAGTGGTGATAACAGTTGAAATATGGGCAACATTTATCACTAGATATTTTTTCATCATCTCTTTTTAACAGAGGTGTCTAAAACCTCTCACTGACTCCAACTGGACTAGGATTGTAACTAACGATTATTTTGACACGATTCTTCATGATTAACTATTAACTTAACTATTTTCTGATCAGTTGATCAATACTTTAGTTATTAACCTACCAATAAATAATAACCGCAATCTCTGCCATTAATCTCTCAACGTTTTATTCAAACATTTTCTCATAAAATACAAAAAATCTATCAGTGGTAGAAATGTCCAAGATGGCTGCTCATAGTAACTGTTTGGGATCGACATCAAGGTGCAAATCTTGTAACCAAGTGCAGAGAGTATGTTTGAGCCTCGCGCATCGCAGCTCACACCCACTGCAGATCTGATGGATCTGCGGATGAACGCAAATCATTTCTCCGTCTCTGTGGGTAAACTAAACCCGTCATGATTATACAGTTCACTTTGGCTCTCACATTATATGACATGGCAGACAACTAGTTCTCCAGTGCGGTTCTGTCCATTCAGTACGGGTTTGTCCAGTATGTGGCTGTGAGTCCTGGAAATTTGCAGGTGTCAGTTTAGTTATAGAATGCGGTTGTCTCGCTCGTAAAAAACTTAACGCTGTATGGACTCAACCGTATTAAGTTGTGCTGCCATGCTAGCCATTAGCATCTGCTCTAGAGTTTGTTTTGTTTGAAATATGAAAAGGAATTATGGATGAACAAAAACCGTGTGACACATTCCACACAAATTGTCGTATTTTCGTAATCGATTACGTCTACGCTTCGTTCTAGTCCTAAACTGGACTTTAAAATTTAGGTATAAACTATTTGCATTTTTTCTTTGTACTGCATTAAAGTGGAACACAAACTCCTCAAACTATTTGACGAGGCTCTAAAAAATTATTTTTGAAATGATTTACCAGCTCACAACTTTAGACCACAGAATATTTAGAAACAACACTAGATTTTTGGGGAAATTGAGTAGCACTTGCTTATGCAAAACTCGTGCCAGGATATTGTGGGTGGTTGCAAGGTCATTCCTATGGTGTTCAGAAAGGTTTCTACGGTTTTCTGGATGGTGTCTAGGTGGTAGCTTATTGACCAAAAGAGCCCAAAAAAAAAAAATTCTATATATAATTCTGCCAGGCTAAAATCTGAATAAGCAGAAAAGTAATATTACACCCAACCTTAAAATGTTACATAATTTGACAATCACGATTGTCTTTCCCTATCAAACCCCAACCTAAAGTATGAGCAATAGCAATAGTGATAGTTGCCTTAGCAAGTAGCACTAATGACTAGGATAAGATGTTGTTATGCTTTGCTATAAATCGTCTAATAAAAGACACTGCAGGCAAATTAAACAGACACCCCTGCTCCTGTGGCATTTCTCAAGCAAAACGAGAAACACTGTGACTACGAAACAGATCAGCAGAGAGAAAATGAGAGAGACAGGTTTGGGAGAGATTTTAGAGTATGCCTTTTACCGAAGAAAAGGTTACGTGAATAAGCTTGGGTAACCTAGGAAACAGCCGAGAGAGCTGAAGTCGTCTTCATGACGAAGAGAGCTGAGCTGCTCCTTTTATTCCATTGTGTGTGTGTGTGTGTGTTGTGTGATTCATAAATGCTTTGAGCGTAATGGAGAGCAAGGGACTACGTATGTTAGCATATGAGAGAGAGATTGCCATTGTTCCAATTAAAAAAAATTAGCTGAACACAAGTTAGAAAGCAAGCCGTAATCAATGTGGGATCAGGAGTCAAAGGCCCGCATGGAGAGCCAGGTATGTAAAAAAAAAGAAGTAACAATCACTGTTATCTTTTCTACATCCCTCCCTATTGTGGATTTTCATACTGTGCATTCCAGAAGCACCAGAAGACAAAATAACTCTGCATTACATCTTAGAGCTTGACCTTATGACAGATGATGTAAATTTAGAGAGATTGAGAAGGAGAGAGAGAAATCTCTGTGAATCATTAGCTGTAATCGCAACTCGGTGCAGATTTGAGCAGTGCTCTAGTTTTTGGTGAGTGCTGAAGGAGGAGGGTGGGCACAAATTTCCCAGCATTCTCACTGACCTCCAGTCTCTCGGCATGTCACACACTGGTAATGAGATTTGGGCTCATTTAGGAAGTGCTGGGACCAGATGTAGATAAAGCTCACAAAACAGCACAATCTCAGCATGGCCACTTCATCTTGATAATCTCATTATGCTGGAGCAGTGCCAAATCCAACCAAGCTGAGCCTGAGCACAGGAACCTGATTTTTGTGTTTTTGAATATTGGGTCATTATTTACTCACCCTCATGTCATTCTAAACATGTATGCTCTTTTTTTCCCTCAAGATTCAAAAGGATAATTCTGAAGAAACTTCTTACAGCTTTTCTAGTAGGGGTGGGAATATCTAGGCACCTCACAATTCGATTTGATTATGATTCAGAGGGCTGCGATGCTTTTATGAAACGATTATTGATGCATATTTTTTCTATACAGATTTTATTTTCTTGGTACTTTTAAACCAAAGTATTTGTAATGACCCATAATAAATTTACTTCCAATATCTTTTATTAATTAAACAAATGAAAGTGATTTTACAAGTCAAAAGGAAGGTTACATTTGCCAGAATATGTCCCAACATTGCAAAGAACCAACAGGGAAAGTGTCTGTAGCAGCATACTTAATTAATACATGTATATAGTAAATGAATACAGACTTCAGCATATCCTGAATCACTAACATCAAATAATAACCAAAACCCTCCTGTTATGTGCAATAAGCAATATAATCCTTCAGATAGAATAAAGAGCTAGAATAAAAACTAGTAGGCTAACATACAGCTGCTCTTATACACAAATAAATAATAGAATCTAAGACTTAAAACTAAATCCTGAGCACAGACACTTTTCTTTTCCTTCTGTATACCACAATCAAAAACGGCTTTTATGAAATGAACTTCTGAACACTGAATGAACATCTGCAGAGAATACGGACGCAAATCCTTGACCATCAAATTTGCGATAGATTGCAATGCATCTAAGAATCACATTTTTCCCTCACCCCTATTTGCTAGTAGTGACCACAGGCTATAAAAAAGGAGCCTATTTCATCATATCCGATCATAGCAACTACTTTTATCGTTTTTTTTCTTTTTGACAGTGTATAAATTATCATTGCAGGCATATAGGTTTAAAACAACGTAACGGGATCACATTCATTTATTCAATGATGTAGATGTTTTTGTGGAACAAAAAGGGAGAAATGTTGTCCATCTGAGCAGGAATTAGCTAAAGAAGGCTGAGCTATCTTAAAAAAGTGACTAAAGCAATAAAATTTAATAATATTTTAATTAAAGATGCATATATAATTATATATTTTGGAGAATATATGCAGAATGGATTTGCAAATAGTGTAACAATTTGTACAAAAAAACTTAACTAAAAAAACAAACAAACGATAAGATTCATTTGGTTCAGTATCTATTTAGTGGATTATCAATTCAATTGAGGTTAACACAACAGGTGGAGGGAGATAAAAATATATATATATTTAAACTGGACAATTAATAAATAACAGATGGATAGACACTTTCTAGAATTTGGAAAGAAGAAACTCAAAATGAGTGAACTCCTCCTTGTCATAAATAAATAATAAAGGAGCAGAGGAGCAGTACACATTCATTTACAATTGTTTTTATATTGTCATAGTTCTATATATCAATTCAATTGAGGTTAACACAACAGGTGGAGGGAGATAAAATATATATATATATATATATATATATATATATATATATATATATATACAAATAATTTGAAACAACACAAAGGTAAGTAAATAATGATAGAATATTCATTTTCTGCTGAAATATTCCTTTAAGAGTTAAACATGCTGATCCGAGTCTCTGTGTGTCACGAAACTGAAATCAGGTTAAAGACAGCTTATATGCAAAACTGGATTTTTGGAGGTGCTCTTTTTATACACATCTAAACACACAAAATGCCAATTTGCAATTCTAAAATTATCATTGATTATAACAGTTTGTGATTTCACGGTGCAATAACAGACATAAAAAAAGCATGCACGCACACACAGATCTTGACTGATGGATGTGTGTGACATGTGGTGAGCATCCCACACTTGATTAAAATCTGATGAAATTAGCAGGCGGTTATCCTCTGCACAGAGTCAGCACACAGGAAATAAAACATAAAACGATAAGCCTTCCATTTGGCTAATCATATCAGTTCTGCTCAGGGTCGTTCTGGTCACAGTCTCAAAACACACGTAAAAAAACAAACAAAAAAAACTCATAAACCAAATGAATTTCATTGCTTCTCTGCAGTCCCCAGATGCACCACACAATTTATGCTTGCTGTTCTATTCAAGGACCTTAGAGATTCTATGTGTGTGTTCACGTGCTGTTCATCCAAGAGTGTGTGTCTGTGTGACAGAGAATCTACAGGGACCTCCATATTTCATAAAGGATGATTTTGTGTCACATCTGGTCACTTCCAGAAGAATAAAGATGTGTACTACACTCACTCACACACACACTCTCTTTTTACACATGCACTTACTGACACAAACAAGACGTGCATGCGCACACACACACTCATATATGTACTTGCTCACTAAGCCATTATGTAACAGTCTATCCATGTTCACCCTTGTGGTTACATAATGCCACTCCGTGAACTAGGAGACCCCCTCCAGGTATCTCCACATGACTGAAGACACTAACTAGTAATAACAGAACAGTGAGGATGCATGGACAAGGGAAGGCTCTTACTATTTTATTTAGTCCATAAAAAACAGCAACCACTCGTCTACAGACCAGAAAAAAACCCATCTAAACTAATGTTATATATTATACAAGAAGACTGAAAAACATTATTTATGAGGGTTTTTGAAGCAGGTTTTGAAAAAGATGCAATTTGGTGGTGTTGGCCCACAGGGACCTGGGTTTAAGTCTGGCATGTGTCATGTCCCAGTCCAATACCTTCTATCTTACCCAGACTTTCCTTTAGCTGCATTAAAAGCCCAAAAATTAAAAGGAGATGCAAACATCCAGCTATGGCAAACTTGCATCACATATTTAATATCGAACCTTAATCATTTAGAAACATCAGTAAATTTGAGACAGCTTGTGCATTGTGTATTACGATTGGAAAATGAAATGTACATTTTAAAACTAACGCATGCACCCATATTTATAATATATGATAAATGTAATAAATAGTGACTAAAACTAACTTTTTTGCCACACCTGCCAATACTCTGTGACTTAAGAAAATGTACTGGTCATAAATATATATTTACCAGCCATTAAACTGTTTTTGCAAAAACAGCCAGTTATGACACCAACATTTTAGATACCAGTGAAAATTCACAATTCTCTATTCCAAATTTGATGCCACAGCTAAAACTACTAGCCTAATATAAATTTAAAACATTATAAAAGACAAGTAACAGTACTTTTCAGGTAGAGAAATTGAATACAGTAATCAAATGTAAAATAACAATGGACAGTCTTCACTGTATAAATTAAAAAGATTAATCCTTATTAAATTTCAAAAGGTATTCAGTCAAGAGCAGTGAGTGTTTTTTTGTCCTTTGTTGTTTGATTAACATTAAAAACAGACAGAAGCAGAAACATTAGACTAAGACCTAATGCACAGATCCAATATACTGATACTGTACACGTGTTGTCTTTTTACGTGTTGTTCACTCAAGCAATATCCTTTACTAGGATACTAGGCGAGACAGCACTGTCTGAGACGTGTGGCTTTCTGGGTGCGTGCGAGTTGAATAACCAGTTGTCCTGGTAATTAAAAAAAGATCCAATATATTTAATACAGAAAAATTATAAAATTCGAAAAACGTTATGTCTTATGACTAGATCATTTAATTGTATCTAAATTATCTGAGGACATTAAAATCGATTAAAATTGAAAAAATATATAGATATATATTTACGAACCAATATCGATTCCTAAAGGGGTACTTCAGCGCTGGGAAGATGAATCTGTATTTACATTAATGTAGTAGAAATGTGAAATTATTTTTGAATTCGTGCCTTCTAGACTGAGAAAACAGAAAATTTATTTTTGTCTTATGGGGATGAAAGACAACAATTCCCAGAATGCACTTCGCTGCCCGAGGCTACTACTGGATCACTTGCCCACTGCGTCATTTTCATAAAATCAGTTCAGATAGAGACAGGGGTGCCGCTAAGGGGGAAAGTTAGACGATTCTAAGGGCCCATGCACTTTTGGGGCCCCAGAGATTGGTTTTATTAGTAGTAACAGTACTAGCAGTAATGTAATATAAATTATAAATGAATAATCTACCAGAGTAACAAATAAAAGAAAATTACGTCTTATTTCTGCATTTCTGGCAAATTACCCTCTAAATGGTACGATAGGGGCCCAATTTCATATTCTTTCATAGGGCCCAAAATTGCTAGCAGCGCCCCTGGATAGAGACACTACAATTAAAAACTGAACGTGTCTGTTTAATATATTGTGAGTGAGCCTATGTCACGCCACGGCAGAAACGCAGCATGATCAGATTACATTCATCACATGAGCTGATGACTAGATCATTTAATTGTATCTAAATTATCTGAGGACATTAAAATCGATTAAAATTGAAAAAATATATAGATATATATTTACAAACCAATATCGATTCCTAAAGGGGTAGTTCAGCGCTGGGAAGATGAATCTTCTGTGAGTGTGATGTTGAAAACATGCGGAAACAGCGCCTCCTGCTGGCTGTAGTCTTTAGCCTCTGGCCATAAACTCCTCCGATGACGCAAATATCGTCATTTTGCATCAGAGGAATTTTTCCAGAAATAAAATACATAATTCTCTCATCTCAGGGTCATATGAGGGGGGAAAGTACGATAATTTGAATATACTACCGGGTTTCTACTGATACAAAGCTTAATGCTAATCGCTGAAGTAACCCTTTAAATCAAGAATCGATTAGTCATCCTGTTTTCAGTTGGTGAATGAACAGAACATTGAAGTCCCCATCCAAAATTTAAAAATCACAATAATCTTTGTGCTTTGTTACTTTTGATATGAAGCAAAGTCTCAGATTTCAAATTATGTCGATTTTGTTACGAAATTAAAAAAAATAAACCGTTTAGGCGGTTGAATGTGGCTTGACAGATCGCTGTAGCGCCTCAGTTCAACAGAAGCGGTAACACGCAGCTCACATGAACTGATCATCACGTCCACTTTAATACCAGTTACAGTGTGAAATAAACATGAATGAACATCTGAAGGTATGTTAAAAGATACAGTACAACTGACCAAAATCTGTATCATGTCTCATATAATCGTTTCAACCGTGGAAAGACGCCGATAAAACAGCTTGAGAACAATGTCATGTAACGTCACATTTACCTCAGAAAAAACATTAACCATTGTCAGTGGCCATAAACTCAATAGTCAGCAAGAAAAATGCATTTTGCTATGTATGTGCACCATATTCATTATCATGTTCTGATATTTGAAATATGTAATACATATTTTAAAGTTAGATACTCAATATATGTTTGTTATGCTAATACCTTTAAATGTACAGTATGATATAATATAAATTATTTAATCAAAAAATATACATATATTTATCTCAAAATTGTATATGTCAAGCATCAAATATGTGCAGTTGAAAAATATGCATAATCATTATGTGCTCCCAAAACCAGGCTGATGCTGATAATTAAAACACACACACACACACACACACACACACACACACACATATATAAATAAATTATAAAAAAATATATAGGCCTACTGTTCGGATTGCAAAAAATAAGCGCTGACATTATGTGCTCCCAAAACCAGGCTGATGCTGATAATTAAAAACACACACACACACACACACACACACACACACACACACACACACACACACACACACACACACACACACACACACACACACACACACACACACACACACACACACATCACACATCCTTAATAAAACATCATACAACTCAACAAATCCACATGGCTCCCATCTCTTAATCCCCAAGTCAAATCCACTATCATTACTAAACATGTTCCAGCGCCAACATCACACTCTCTAATACGAACTAGAGAGCTTGCAATCACTGCACCTCTGGCCTGATTTAGAGATTTACAAAAGATTGTCAGAGGGCAATCATCCAGCCCAGATAAAACTCCATCCCGTCAAATGAAATCTCCCTCTTCTTGGTACTTTCCGGAAAGGAGGGCGCTCTTTTGTCTTGAGTGGGGATAATTACGAAGAGTACATGGGATCTGTACTCCTCACACTCACACTCTATCACACACACACACACACACACACGCGCGCGCACACACACACATACAAGCACTTAAGCCTCATCCATTTTCCTGTCTGCATTGCTCCACGATAGCAGCACAGCTATCGGCTTGGACTGGCCTGTACTTAAAGAAAGGTTACATGATAAGACCTCTGCGGTCAAGTCCCCTATTGAGGAGATTAAACATAAGATAGTGTGAAAGACTCACTGAGAGTTTATAGAATTTCCATTAAAGATAAAGAGGCTGCCTTAACAGCCCTCTGAATTATTAAAAGTATAAAAATGCTGTAAACAGCATTTCTGGATGCCAGATATGCTCTGACACAAACAAAGATAGTTATATGGAACTTTACAACTTGTATTAACGATTTTATTACAGTGACATTTCTGAATACAAGTTTGTCAAATATTTATTTGTTCTGACAATGATTGAAAATTTTTCAATCTATTTTTTCAAAAGTCCTTGGCCACTTGTCCACACAGGAAGTAGATGTCTGCCTGATGCATCTGGGTCAATGACACGTGCATATTTTTGTGTCCAAGTGCATTATTTCCTTTTAAAAGGATGACATTTATTAATTTATTCTATAAAACCTGTTTAGCTTGAATTCATTTTTAGTACATTTAGATAATACATATTATTTTATGGTAATATTTAATATTTTAAGATATTTTATGTCTTAAACCCAAAAATGTCAGGTGGTGCTACTGTCCAAACAAGTGAACAGACTAAGAAAACTATTTAAAATGGTGTCTTAATAAAAGAAATTAAAAAAAGACTATGGCATCATTTACCTTTCATATAAACATATTTTATAAATATCAAAAGTTTTAAAACTGTTGAGATAATTGAAAAACTTTTGCCAGCAATGGCTCTTTTATTACGAATTGTTAAGGTAATAACCGTAAATATGATAATGCTTCATCCAGAGAATCCAAACTGATCCCTGTGGCAGAGTGAAAAGGTTCTAGATCTCTCTCAAATACTGGTAACAACTGCTCATTTCAAGTATGGGTAGGTTGGTACAATTTCTATGTCAGGTGGTACAACTGCATAACTTTTATATATGGTTGTACCTCCTGACATAACAACGGTCAAAAACAGAATTTAAACACATTCAAAGGTTATTTAACAGCTGAAATGTGTTGAACATGACAAAAAAAAATTTTAAGCTTTATTTGTCAATGACCCATCTACATTCTGTAATATCCATATTGGAAGCCTTACTAAAAATAAAAATAAAAATTATAATGTCATGCTATAAAGTTTAGATGAATGATAAATTTGACCATTAAGGCATGCATTGGCCATATTTGCTTTTGCTAGTTTTTTTTTACTATTAATACATGACAAATGAATGTTAAAAGTACAAATAGTCCATATAATATATGAATTATTATGAGATTAGAACAGCTGCATTTATAAGATTTAACAGAGAAAAATTGTTGTTTAAAATGCTTTAACTGCAGGACATGCCAACTTCCTAAAAGCAGTCCTACGCTAGATTATTTAATGATTTTGAAAGAAGTTTCTTGTGCTCATCAAGCCAGCATTTATTTGATCAAAATACAGTATACTGTGAAATAGTATTATAATTTAAAATAACTTTTTAATATTTTTTATAGATATTTTAAAATGTAATTTATTCCTGTGATGCAAAGCTGAATTTTCAGCATCATTACTCCAGTCTTTAGTGTCACATGATCCTTCAGAAATCATTCTAGTATAATGATTTGCTTCTCAAGGAACATTTCTTATTTTATCAATGGAAACCATGATACAATTTTTACAAAGTATCGTGTTATTGTATATAAAGTATATGATATTACTCTCCCATACCATAATTGTTTAAGGGACAGCTGCACTGTCCTGTGAGCATCAACATGTCAAAAGATCATCTCACAGCTTAGGAATTCCTAAAAAAGGCTTGAAGAGACGGAAAGAAGAAAGCCAGCCTCTCAGGAGGAAACCGTCATATAGCATATTGCAGTTACATGCATGCCTAAACAACCATGAGAGCACATTTCTAGCATGTAATAGAGTCATTCTCCCCTGAAATCCAAGCACTAAGGTATTGGAATCCATCATGAGGGTGTATTTTTGTATCAACACAAACAGGAAAATAAATGTTTACATGCGGCCCAGTGCTGCACTCCAGCAAAGAAAGAAAAAAAAACCCCTCAAACCTTGCTTTCATCACTGTGCTCAGACACAATGCCGGTGCCGTTGCTAGGCGACCGTTGCTCTTTGTTACAACATGAAACCTGGACCATCACATACACACATGAGGAAGGTCAGTAACATCACTGGATTCCGTTATTTTCGGGAATATTAAAAATAGGAAGATCTATTCTATGATGGGAAACATAATACGTCGCATAAGAATAAAAATCGCATAATGTTTCGCCAGCTAACTTTTTCATTTAGTGTCAACACTATGTACTGCGCTAAACTTGGTTCGCAGTGCGTGAGGAGCAGGTTTTGGTGACAGGTTGTACGGTTATCAGGCCATGAGGACGCTTGCAGGCATCTCCTACAGTCCACAGACTTCCTCCCTGCTGGTTCTCTCTGTGCACACAGAACATTCTGGAGAGATAGCATCACTGCCGAGGAGAAATGTCCAACCATCAAAAAACTGGCCATCACATTTAACGTTGAGCTACATAACCACGATTACATATTTTCATGACTTTCGAGACGTTTTCTCCCCCGTCAGCATGACAGTGCGAAATATTCACAAGCACCAAAAATACTTCAGTGCTGCTGCTTGTTTAACCCACTAAAATAGTTTTAATGCCGAAGATGCATTTTGTGCCAGATTACACGTTATGTAAATGCAATGCATGTGCAAATCGTATCAATAAACATTCTAAAACAACATCATGTTTTGAGCTGATATAATTATCAAAAACATTCGCTCAAGCATGCCATTACACGCCACATCCATGATTATATTTTCCAGCAGCTTGCACTCCTTTTTTATAGAAGTTAGTGAGCCCTGCAAATGCATTATAGGTCAGTAAACATTGATTATTTTATGGAATTGATAACTCATGCCCTGGGATACACTATTAGATCTTATATAGAAGAGAAGAGAGGTAAGATGCACAAATGCGATCACATGAGAGTAAAGAGAGAGCGATACTCGTGCCCACACACCAAGGGCAAGTGGGTGTAGATGTATTTTCAGTAAATCCATCATGCTATTTTGTAGCTTCCTGGTTGATCACTAGCACTCTTCATAAGCTACACAGTTTCTTCTAGAGTTTCTTTTAGGCTTTTAGGCAATAAGATTAATTCATTGACTCAGAAGCTTCAGGAAATGTAGGGGAGAGAATTGGCTATTAAACCTGTGCAGTTCACAGAAGGTAAAACAATTATGTTTTTTAAATATATTTGATTGACTGAAAGCTTTCGTCGTAATAAAGTAAAATGAGGTCAATTTCTCTGTGAGAGCTTTGCCTTGTTTAGTCCATAAGGCTAGATTGCCCCTGGGCCCTGACACATCCGTAAACCAAAGTGTGGTTTGAACGTCTCAACGTGATGTGGGCAGTGAAGCTTGCTTTGGCTCCTGAGGGACTGACGGTCAATATCATCGACTGGACGATTAAAACATGTTTATTGTTTCCACGGTATTCGGGGCGTTGAATGAATTTATATAAACAAACACTTGCTCTTGAAATGTTATTCTAACCTTTGCATATTTTTACATACACAAATTCATTGTGCCAGAGGATTGTGATCTAAACGTCACCTTTAAAACCAGTTAGTACATGGTAGTTGTGTGAAACTTCTCAATTTCTTAAATCAAGAATTTAAGTTAAAATGTATAAGATTACTATATATTTAAATTAATATTTTATGTTCTTTTTATTTTGCCATTTTTTAAATTTGCCTTCACTATATGTAATTTTAAATCCAGCACTGTGAAAAAAATAATGTATCTTAAAGTATTAGTTCACTTTAAAATTGTGGGGTTGAATGAATTTATATAAACAAACACTTGCTCTTGAAATGTTATTCTAAACTTTGCATATTTTTACATACACAAATTCATTGTGCCAGAGGATTGTGATCTAAACGTCACCTTTAAAACCAGTTAGTACATGGTAGTTGTGTGAAACTTCTCAATTTCTTAAATCAAGAATTTAAGTTAAAATGTATAAGATTACTATATATTTAAATTAATATTTTATGTTCTTTTTATTTTGCCATTTTTTAAAATTTGTCTTCACTATATGTAATTTTAAATCTAGCACTGTGAAAAAAATAATGTATCTTAAAGTATTAGTTCACTTTAAAATAAAAATTCCCCCATGATTTGCTCACCCGTTATAAAGTTAAATATACCTAGTTTCCGGCAGACTGCCTTCCTTATTCAACTTACTCAGGAAGTGTAACCCCTCTCACAGTTCAAAACGATTACACAACGTCTGACGTCATACGTCACGCCAGTTACGCTATTTCCATAAGTTGAAAACGGAAAACGGTCTGCCGGAAGCTAGATATTTTACATATGTTAAATATGTTAACCCCCAGAGCCATGTGGAGTACATTTATGATGGATGGATGTGCTTTTTTGAGCTTCAAACTCACTGCCATTATAAAGCTTGGCAACATCAGGATATTTATTAATTGTGTTCATCAGAAAGAAGAATGTCATATACAGTACACCTAGGATGGCTTGAGGGTATGTAATAGGGGTGTGCACGAATACTCAAATATTCGAACTATTCGATTTGTAGCCTAATTAATATTCGAAAAATAAAAATACTATTCGAATTTTACTGTGGGTTGCTTTGCTGGCCGTAAATGCAGTGAATCCAATATAAATCATTCCAAGCCCGCAGTTATAACTTAATCCATTGGGTGGCGCTGCGGAGCGCATTTATAATTTGTGCATTTGATCACGTAATGGCGTCGTCTACCTCGCGATGTTTGGAATTATTTAGAATGAAAATTGAAAAAGATCTTACCAAATGGAGTTACTTTTGATAAAATTTTGCAATGAAACTGAGTTATCATATCACGAACACAATGAGAACTCACATGAAATCCCAGTCGATTGAGGAAACACAGCTGTCCATCAGGTTCACCTCACAGCATTCACGAGTGAGTGCAGGTAAGCACAGATGTATCCCGAGTGAGAGCGAGATAACTTGTATGATAGCAAAAGTTAAGTTTTTGAGGATCAAGTTTTGTCGAGGGTTTAAAAACAGAAAACAAAAAGTGCTGTTAAAACTTCACTTAACACCGTTATCTTTGTGTCTCTGCAACGTCTGTCGGTGGGGTGCGTTCTCACATCCACATGTTTATATTGTTTCCTATTTTCATGTTGAGAAAAACAATAATATCACGATAACCATATTCTGACTCGAGTGTATAATGTGCGTTCTGCACAATAACTAGGGCAGTCTGCGTTATTAGTTTTTTTTGCCGCTCGCGCTGCTTGCTTATTTATAATGCTTTTGTTCTTTAGACCTAGCGTTATATTTTTTGTTTACACATATTGTTTAATGTTTTGTACTGAATTAAAACCTTAAGACATAACGTAAGCTTGTTGTGTTTGTTACCTAATCATAAGTTTGTTCAAAAATGGTGACAAAAACTGGATGAAAAAAACACAAACGTCTTTATCATTTTCTAACAATAACTCATTTGAATAAACGAATATTCGAATATTGTTTTTTTTATGACCCCAAATATTCGAATACAATATTTTGGAAAAATGCCCATCACTAGTATGTAATTCATGGAGTAATTTTCATTTTAAAATGTAATAATACTAAATACAATTATTTTATATAAAATCTCTCAATTGATCATATGCACGGAATGTTCTTAAAAACTTCTGCAATAATATAAGCAGTGTTGTAAAAGTTACTTACAAACTGTAATACATTATAGATTACTTGTTACTGTTATACAAGTTACGGTTATAAAAGTAATTCTTTACCTTACAATATTACTCTCAGAATTGTAATGCATACATTACTCCTGTATTACTTTTGAGTTACTTTCACCAAAATAACTACAGAAGTAGAACTTAACATTCTAAAATGACAAAATATGCTACCACAGAGCATTTTACATCCAGTAGAAGGCGATATGATGTAGCATACTGACTGTGGGCTATCCAGGCTACTAACAATGTAGCATATAATTGGCAAAGTGAAGGCTCAAGACAATGCAAGCAAGGATGACCGACAGAATCACAAACGATCCAAACTCAAAGTAATGCGCATACGTCCATCTCGGGAATGTACAGTCTTCTTTCTGCCATCTTCATCCATTAAGCCTGGTTTATACTTTCGCCTGGCGCCACAGCGCGATCCTCCGCTGACTTGCGCGCGCCTAGTCCGTTTGGGGAGGTGTTTATACTCGACGCGCTTGCCGTTGTGCTATTCGACAGAGCCTTTAAGCCTTCTTTAGCAAAGATTTTTCTACTGGCCAGCCCGAGCACAAAGAGCCGAAATCATGCCTCGCGGCACATGTAAAACACGCCCAAAACACACCTTCACTGAACTGTCACACAATACAAAGGTACATCAGCAAGAGGAAAATCGCTATACAAATATATCAGAAGCTGTCATTTAGTCTTTATTTACAAACTTGCACACCACACACGGCTACTGACTGACCAAAGAACAGGTAATAACTTGCATTTTTCATTTGTTAATATCTCATGGTCTTGCGGTTTTGTTTTTTTGTGTTTTTTTTAACAATCAAATTTTGGTCTAAAAGTGTGTTGTAACGCAAGCGTTATTGAACATGTACCAAGTAAAATATTACTGAAAATTGATTTGTAATGCCTTACACTACTGCATTACAGTAAAAAAGTAATATACGTTACTGTAATGTTTTACTTTTGTAACGCGTTACTCTCAACACTGAATATAAACCAGCTGAAAAACTTAAATGTCAAATGCTGTCGTGTGTCGGTATTGTCAATGTCCTGAGGTAGCTTTAACAGCATCAGTAGTGTAATACTTAGTTATAATCAGAATATAGTCACTTAAATAGTCAGGCCTTGCACTTATTTAGCTATTCAAACATAAGACGATATAAAAAGTACACATCTCAGTGTTCCTCTTCAGCAAAATTCAATTTGGCCATCTGTTTTCACACTTTTGTATGAAAAAAGCGTCAACACATTGTGAATTAAAGATTTATTGTGCACTTTAGTTAGATTCATTAAACAAAATGGGAGTTTTCACAAGTGTACCGAAATCAGACTGACAGTTTCAGTGATTATAAAGGGAGAGAGTGGTGTTTGCTTTCTGTGTAATTCAGTCGCAGTTATAAGTTATTATTTTTCATGAGATTTGTGGAGTACTTCATACTTCACCTTAACAACATTTTTTAAACCTAGTGATTTTATGTTTTAAGGTGCACTGTGTAAATTTTAGCGGCATCTAGCAATTCTCTGAGGTTGAGAATTGCAACCTCCCGCCGCTCACCCCTACCTTTCAAAGCACATAGAGAAGCTACGGTGGCCGACACAGGACAAAGATGTCGTCTGAGACAGCAGAGAGTAGCTAGCGTGCTGTAGAGTTTTTTGTGCGTTTAGGGCTACAGTAGAAACATGGCGGTGCAAAATGGCGACTTCACTGTAACGGGACCCGCGGTGTGTGGAGATAGAAACAGCTCATTCTATGTATATTGCATTTGTCAATAGAGGCGATATTTAAAAAAAAATTATATCTCGATATTGTCAACATTTTCGCGATATTAAATATATATCTTGATATGTTTGCAATTGCTTTTAAATGAAAAAAAATGTATTTGTTTTGCCCAAATTATATAGAACCAAATTAAATACAAAATGTTTGCTTTTACTGAACAGGTTGGGATGACCAAAATCTTAAATCATGATACGAGTAATTTAATATTTTTTTAAATGTACTTTTATAATTACAATATAGATTTTTAATTTTATCTTCTTTTTTTTTAAATAAGCAAAACATGCAAATTACAAACAATATGACAAAAACAATGCTTTATTTTCAGCTACAGTGGGTCTACTTAACAGTAGCAAGTCAAGAAATAAATCAAATATATATATATAAAAAAACTGCTGTCTTCACTATAAATTAACTATAGGCTACACAGAATCTTAATAAATATATTAAAGTTGTTTAGCCAAGCATGGGGTGGTTTTCTATTTTTCGTTGTTGTTTGATTAACATTAAATCACACAGAATATGAGGTCCGGCCCTTTAAGAGCTACACGGACCAAATTCATTGTAACACACGACTTCTCACTCAACTTTGTGTACGTTCACTAAAGACATACATTACTGTGTTTACCTGAATACTCACCAGGACGTGCATTTTTACATTTGTTTGACCATTGAAACCCAATAATCCACGAAAGAACTGAATCCCGACCGCATGTTGCCTGAAAGGCGTGTGCGCGGCTGCGCGCTTCAGGTCAGAGTCCGGCAGCGCGAGGACGTCCCGCGCTGCGCTATTATTTCTCTAATGCGCGCATGTTTCTGTTGCTTTCTTTGTCATGCTCTGCGCGTATATATTTAACTCTTCTGCTTCTAATGTTTAGTGAACGGTGGAAGCAGAGCTCTGCGTTATCTGGTAATGCTTTTCGGAAAGTATGCATGTTCAATTTGAAATATTCGATATTCACGATATTTTCAAATTGTACATCGTCGTCAAAATTATTGCGAAATTATCGCTAATATTCGATATATCGCCCAGCCCTAATAGAGCCTTGTAAATATTACACACTATTCATTCAAAAGCGAAACTGTGTGAAACAAATATTACAAGAATATATTTGTATGAGCCAATAAATGCTCCTGTACCGCCATCTACTGGTCATAGTGGTAATTAATTTTTTTTTAATTTTTTTTTTAAAGTATTTTCTATCAAATGTTCGATTTCCTTGAAACATTCTGTTTTTAAAAATAGGACCATCTCAGAAGGATGAACAAATGTTTTTGGTCATCACATTAAAAATAAAATTTGAAGTGCTGGACAAATGTCCAATCACAGACCCTGTTTCTTATCCCAACGTTCCCATTAGCTTCAAGTCGTTATTGCAATCAATAAAACTTTATTGGCAAATTAGGTAAGTGTATTAACTGCATTCAAATATAAATACAACATTAAAATTCAACCAATGGTGGTTTTGTGTCATGTACCACGAGTACAGAATGACAGATAACAGTTCATTGGAAATACCCAAGTTGGATTATCGAAAACCAGGAAGTAACTGTACATATGGTCAATAAATATGAAAATAAAATAAGTAATACATTTTTAAAATAAGTTTAGTGTGTCACACTGCAGTATGTCAACTACCCATTGGATACAGAATTTTGTGATGAGGAAACTGTCATTAGTTCAGCATAGTGATAACGCACACTTCCTGCAAAATTACATCATTAAAACGCAGTTCCTACTGCTCTATCATAGGAACATTCTGGCGTATATACATTAAGACTTGGATTACCGTAAGGAGCTAATAATTCATGAAATCTTTGCCGCTCATGAGAGCCAATCATTTCCTTCCCTTCTCGGCCCTTCCATGCGGTGCTGAGTACTTGGATCTGGTCTCTGTGCTTAAACACAAAGTGAGTGTTCTCTTGAATTTTGCATGCAAATGAACTTATTTTGCTGAGCTAGAAAAGACGACAATATTCCCAATGCTTTTCATGTCTCGTGGTCAGTCTTTGCTGAAGTGTCAGTTCAGGCAGAGCTGAGGGGGCAAGATCTGTGTTTTGCAGATAAACTTCTATCATCATTACATATTTATAATGGGATGGAATGGATGGTCGACTAGCAGTCATCTATATATACACTTTTATTCAGCAAGGATGCATTTAATAGATCAAAGTTAAAAATACATTTATAATATTACAAATAATGTTCTATTGATCAAATACTGAAAAAATGTATCAGTTTCCACAAAAATATGAAGCAGCACAACAGTTTTCAACATTGATAATAAAATAAATGTTTCTTGAGCAGAAAATCCTTATATTAGAATGATTTATGAAGGATCACGTGACACTAAAGACAAGAATATTGGCCGGTTCACACCGATATTAAAGCGTATCTGGCACGACGCATAATGTCGGACGTGGCATTTTGAACTGCGAGAGGTGTTACACTTTCAGAGTAAGCTGAATACAGACGGTGGTCTTTAGGAAGCTAGATATTTTACTTTATAAAGTTTTAAATATGGATATTTTTCTTACAAAAACCCACCAATTCGCTTCACAAGGCCTTTATTAACCCCCCGGAGCCATGTGGAGTACGTTTATGATGGATGGATGGATGTGCTTCAATGGACCGTGTCACTGCCATTATAAAGCTTGGAATGTCAGGATATTTATTAATATAACTCTGATTGTGTTCATCAGAAAGAAAAAAAGTAATATACACCTAGGATGGCTTGAGGTGAGGGTGAGTAAATCATGGGGTCATTTTCATTTTAAAGTCAACTACTCCTTTAAAGGCTGCAGAAAAAGCAGCTTTGCCATCACAGGAATAAAATAAATATATTTAAATATATATTTCACAATATTACTGTTTTGCCTTGCCGAGCATAAGATACTTTTTTCAAAAACGTAACAAAATCTTTTGTATGTATATTTGTGTGTATATATCAAAGCAGCACTTTTGTAACAAATTCCCTGCCTTCAAACACACATATCAAGAAAATTAAGAATTTGTGCAATAATGGGATTTATAGATGTTTAGCCTGTTTAATAATTTAATATCTTTCTCTCGAAGGATTGCACACACCTCAATTTATTGCATTTCATCTAGGTATTTCTGATCACAAGAACATGTTCTGAGAATAAACCCAACCTGATTAACATTTAGCGCTTGCTTATGACCACCCAAGTTTTGCAGATACCAAATTTATAGAGCCACACCAATAACATATCTCTTCACTAACCGAAACAAAATGTAATCTGGTAACAACCACAGGCAGGTTAAGAACTGAAATGACCATGATACTAGCTGTCTTTGCCACTTTTTACTCGACAGGTTACAGATCCGGAGTACCTCAGAGGCATTAAAAATTTACAACATCCAATAAATGCAAGATCACTCTCAGACAACTATCAAATTCAAAGCCCAACTTCTAAAAAGAGTTGTGATGGGTGATTACTGGCCTGACATTTTCAACTTTCAAATGAATTCAGAGTGTCAAGGTTACAGCCTCATTCATTAAAAGTGAGAATTAAAAAAAGATAAGCAAGATTGCCTATGCAAAGGTTAGCCGTTTAAATGCAACCCAGACCAAAGAGCTCCGGAGACATCGGGAAACTGAGTTTCTGCACAGGACAGATATCTATGATTTCACAGATTTTTTTCCAGGAGTGCTCATCTCCTGCGTCTCTACGCTCCTCTGTCTCATTAAAGATGTAACATGACCTTTCCTCATATTCACAAGCTCAGACTGTGCATAAACATTCTCCTGTTTGCACTAACGTGTGAATGATTCAGCAGCAAGCTCAAGATGAAGTCCCCTGCATGGGTTGGACATCACTCTTTCCAGCTGATCAGGACCTTTCCATCCCTTCAGCAAGCAATGGCTTTCGCAGCTTTCCAACTGTAAGCTTATGGAAACCCAATCATTTTCTTACCTCAATGAGGAAGTCGCCAGTCCTCAGGCCAGCTTTCCATGCCACCCCTCCCTCATCCACCGACTCCAGATACTGCAAAGCAGGGAACGCCGGGGTTGGAGTAAACTCCTCGATGGGGGTATCCGCTAAAAGTCCAGGCCGAGCCAGATGAGACAGAACCAAAGGAAAGAGATTGTAAAGATCAAAAGACATTGTGCTAGTTTACTGGGCTCAGATTAAACCTAATCTTGGACAACAATAGTTTTAAATGAAGATAAAACATCTAATAAATTAAGGGTTGAATTTATTTATTTTTAGATGTTTTATCTCATACATATATACACACACACACACACACACACACACACACACACACACACACACACACACACACACACACACACACACATATACATATATATATATATATATATATATATATATATATATACTCACACACACACACTGTTGTATTAATAGTCCATTATTAAGCTTGATATTACTCAAAAAACATGCTGAAAATAACATGTTTGGATTTTGAAAACTATGAAAATGAGTGCCTGGTAGCCCAATGGATAATGAGTGCGGCTAAACAAGAGCATCTGGTCTGATGGTACATGATGCAAGCTGCAATGCATCCATCCAACCAAATCAAAAATGAATGCAGGAGTTGGGACGTTTATATAACCAGAGAAAATGCATGCATGGATGTCACCGCTGACAGTGTGGGGAGAAGCACTGGTCTGGAGCCTGACAGAACGAGGTGATGAGCTGATGCAGAAAAAAGCCACGGTGCACCACTCGCAACTTCAAGGGATCTGTAGTGCACTAGATGTGTAGAAACTAAAAGCATTGCAGTTGTGGATGGGGGAGGCACTTTTAGTGTAAATTAATTCTTGCGCAAGTAGTTAATGCACTGGATAGATAAAGGTTTGTCAGAGTTGCAAACATACGAAGGATTTGCAAGTGAATTAAACACTTTTACCACAGTAAGAAACAGCTGGACTGTCAGAAAGCCCTAGAGACAAAGTGCCAGGAGAGTCCTAATGCATCAAACACAAGCCAAGCAAGCACATGGAGCAGGGAGTGGGTGGGGGTCTGTGTTTACACTTCACAGATTTGACAAGCCCACTTAAATTCATCGCAGTCGAGTGATGGACACGCTGACACCAAGAGATGCATTAATTCAGAAGTTCTTGACATGGATGCAATTCATGCAGCTCAAGCCACGCAGACACATCAAACCAAGTGTGCGCGCGATGACGCGCTTTGAAATCAACAGAAATGACGTTAAGTGAGGGGGTACAAAAAAGACAACACGAGCGAGGGATAAGAAATAGCGTGAAATGAAGGAGCAACACCGTTTGATTCTCGAGGGTATAAAGCATGAAGTGATAAACAGTTATGATGAGGCGGCGGAGACGACGAGGGGTCCGTCTTTTTTCCTACCTTTCGCCCCTCTCAAAACGAACCCGAATCCCTCGTTATCCTTCTTCTGCAGCACGACCGTCTTTTCGTTGATAACGCAGTCGCTGTGGAGAAAATTCCGCGCATAACGACCGTTATTACAGCCTATCATCCTCATCATCGCAACCGCCGCGCGCGCGGAGTGATGCTTCATCCTGACAGGCGTCGGCTGAGCGGAATTAATCATTTTTGCGACGAAGAGAGCGATGTGAAGAGAGTTGTAACGGTTGAAAAAAGCTCACCGCCGGCTTTATCTGTCGAAGAAGGAGCTGTGACACCGGTTAAGAAAGGCAGGGCCCGGTCGCCGGCGAGATAGCGTGTCGTAAGCGCGAGACATAACCACCAGATGAAGGATGAAAACCACCAGAGGAAAACATGAGCGGTAATCTTGGAGAAATGGGCATGAGAGAGAGGTGTGTGTGTGTGTGTGTGTGAGAGAGAGAGAGAGAGAGAGTAAGTGAGTGATAGAGAGAAAGCAAGAGAGAGACGGTTTACAGTGCCACAGAGAAAGAGAGAGCGCGCGAAAGAGTGACGAAGAATGTATGCATGTGTGCGCGCGCACTAGCATAAACTGAACGAGCGACTAAAAATAATTTGTCCATATGCATATTACAGATTGGAATGGTAAAGAATGAAATTAAACTAATTTCTGTTGTTTAACACTTGCATTAATAATTATTTTAGCACTTTTTGAATAATAATTATTAATAAATAAGAATCTAATCGCATTGAATACCCTCAGCAGTCTGTTACCAAATTATAAGATAATGCCAGATATCAACATAACAGATATAACAAATATCAGCAATTAAAAATGCAATTAAGTGTTTACACAGACTTTTTAATGACTTTTCATAGACTTTTCAGAGGTGACATAAATGCAATCTAAAATTTGGTCATAACGACCTATATATATAAAAAGAAACACTCTATGATTCATACATTTAGACAAACTATTCATTTAACACAAAGCCATAGAGTGTAATATTTTAGTCAAAGTAATCCTTTCAAAAAGCTTTCAACTGCAATATGATTTATTAATTAAATGTTTGACTGAAAATGTATTTATTTGTCAGTTATTGGTGAGATTTGTAGTAGGTATACTAGTATGGCGGTGGTTGTCCTGAATGACACCACAACATCTGTGTGACAGTTACCTCCTGCCTAGCACCAGCAGATCAAATACTGAAGGTGTTCAACCATAGAAGGCACCAGAGATATAGAGAGAAGTTTGAATATGACAGCAGTGAAAATCAAATGTTCTCTCTTCTCCCTGAAGGACAAGAGGGCTTACCATCTTTTAGATGGAGTGTTAAATCCAGTCCTGGAAATCAAGCCTGAGTACCGAACAGGTACCGAATTGCTCAAACTGCACCGTCACAGTCGTCTCTCACACAGAGCTGGAGTCTCATTTCCACCTGGTACATGAATTTCATTCATATCAGGAAATGGGATTGTCGTCTGTGCCCGTTTCATTTTACCTAACCTTGTATCTTGACTGTGTCCTTGGAATGAATTGGACCCTAAAATAATCACTAAAGGTCAGCAGCTCTAGTTTGATTAATGCACCCCAAAAGATCTTGAAGTGTTTATAATCCCATAAAAACTTGGCATATTGTGATCGCAAGATTGACTGACTGACTTCACAGTCTTAAACTATGAGATAAAGTCTTATTGAAACATTGAAAGAGCTCCGAGCTCAAAAGGTAGAGTGCTGACTCCTGAGGAATGATGCATGGTTGTCATGGCAACATAATCTGCTTTGAAGGGGACACTGTGGCGATGTCACAGAGCAACAAGGTCATTAATATCCTGGCCTGTTAGATGGGGCTCAATAGCTTGGAAATATTATTTGCTCATAATGTATTTATACCTGCAAGGTGACTTCATTCCAAACACCTTTTGTTGACTCCTACACAACACATTCAGACCACTGTCCGCCAATGTGGATTAGCTATTTAACCAAAACGAAATAAAACACCTTAAATCCATTCCGTTTTATCCTGCCGAAAAGTTTACACCGGAATCCACTGCAAAATGTAATTATCATAATATCTGGAGAATATAATCGGCGTGTTGACACAACTAACAGGTATCATACGTGTATCTGTGACAAGTTCACCTAAAAGCACCTACGTCCTTCTGTACGCCTGTCACTCAAGATCCCTGCAGCAGGAAGTAGCCTGCACTGCATTGCCATGGATTCTCTGTCTCCATGACAACCAGCTCCGAGCGAGGGGTGTGTCAGCTGGGTAGGAGTATGGTAGCCGGATGCGAGAGGATCTGTCTCTTTTATTGTCTTTTTAACACCATGTGCTAAACGTGTAAAGTTCATAGTACAGGGGGAAAAAAAGAATAATATTACACTTAAATAGCAGGTTTACTAGAGTTCATCAGCTTAAAATATTGTTTTAATTTTAAATAATTATGTTATTGCTTTACTACACTCCACAGTGAAGCAATGATTTGTAGCTAAAATCACATTGTCAAAGAGAGACCATTTATTTAAAATGTGCAGATTTACAGCCACATATTATGACATCATAGTGTCAAAGGGCTGATTTTTAAAAATGCCATCAAAGTGTCTGCATCACGCAGTGACGACCCCAAGCTCAAGCGTTGCTTACATAACCGGCCATTTAAAGAGTTTTCACACTCTTCAAACCATTTTTCCCATGTGAATAACAATGTGCTTGTGCGGCGCTTTGTGTTAAATGACAGCGAGGCAAAGTTTGGCGAAATGATGGTTTTTGCGAAATGGATGCGCAGGTAAATGGATGATTTGTGCTGCACTTTGATTCACTGACAAGAATAACTATTAATTATATAGGTCATGAATATATCTGGTCATGAATAATTAATTAATTATATTTTTTTATTTTATTCCTTGATTAAATAATAGTTTAAATAGTAATACAGAATTAATAATCCAGAAAATGATCACTTTTAGTGTAAATAAACTGCAAATAGAAGTAAAAAAAAAAATGGTTTGGGTAAAACTATAGTCAAACTATTAGACCTATTAAATGTAGGCCATCACCAGGCCCAGATTTTTCCCCACATATTCTGTGATTCTGGTGGAAAATCTGCAAAATCTGTTAAACATGAAAAGTATTATCAAATCGCTTAAAGGAATAGTTCACCCTAAAATGAAAATGATCCAATGATTTACTCACCCTCAAGCCATCTTAGGTGTATATGACTTTCTTGTTTCAGCCGAACACCATCAGAGTTATATTAAATAATATCCTGGCTCTTCCAAGCTTTATAATGGCAGTGAAAAGTGCCCAAGTTTTTGAAGCTCCAAAAAGCTCATCCATCCATCACAAAAGTAATCCATATGACTCAAGTAGGTTAATAAATGTCTTCTAAAGCCAAAGCAATGAGTTTTTTTTTAAGAAAAATATCCATATTTTAAACTTTATAAACTATAATCACTGGCTTCCGGCAACAGCTGTACATGCGTTCATGAGAGAGTTGAGTTCTGGCAAAAGGGCGACCTCTGACCTGTAGCGTTAGCTTAGGTGAGAATAGACACCTCTCACGAAAATCACGTGACTCTCTCATACACTCGCGTACAGCCGTTGCTGGAAGCCAGTGATTATAGTTTATAAAGTTTTAAATATGGATATTTTTCTTAAAAAAACGCATTGCTTTGGCTTTAGAAGACATTTATTAACCCACTACGATTTCTATTAAAATCTAGTGCTGTTAATCGATAAAAAAAAAAAGTATATATACAGGTCCTTCTCAAAAAATTAGCATATTGTGATTAAAAGTTCATTATTTTCCCAAAAATTTGCATATTGTGATAAAAGTGCATTATTTTCCATAAAAAATTAAACTTTCATATATTTTAGATTCATTGCACACCAACTGAAATATTTCAGGTCTTTTATTGTTTTAATACTGATGATTTTGGCATACAGCTCATGAAAACCCAAAATTCCTATCTCAAAAAATTAGCATATCATGAAAAGTTCTCTAAACGAGCTATTAACCTAATAATCTGAATCAACTAATTAACTCTAAACACCTGCAAAAGATTCCTGAGGATTTAAAAAACTCCCAGCCTGGTTCATTACTCAAAACCGCAATCATGGGTAAGACTGCCGACCTGACTGCTGTCCAGAAGGCCATCATTGACACCCTCAAGCGAGAGGGTAAGACACAGAAAGAAATTTCTGAACGAATAGGCTGTTCCCAGAGTGCTGTATCAAGGCACCTCAGTGGGACGTCTGTGGGAAGGAAAAAGTGTGACAAAAACGCTGCAGAAGAGGTGACCGGACCCTGAGGAAGATTGTGGAGAAGGACTGATTCCAGACCTTGGGGGATCTGCGGAAGCAGTGGACTGAGTCTGGAGTAGAAACATCCAGAGCCACCGTGCACAGGCGTGTGCAGGAAATTGGCTACAGGTGCCGCATTCCCCAGGTCAAGCAACTTTTGAACCAGAAACAGCGGCTGAAGTGCCTGACCTGGGCTACAGAGAAGCAGCACTGGACTGTCGCTCAAATTTTGCATGTAATTCGGAAATCAAGGTGCCAGAGTCTGGAGGAAGACTGGGGAGAAGGAAATGCCAAAAGCCTGAAGTCCAGTGTCAAGTACCCACAGTCAGTGATGTTCAGGGTGCCATGTCAGCTGCTGGTGTTGGTCCACTGTGTTTTATCAAGGGAAGGGTCAATGCAGCTAGCTATCAGGAGATTTTGGAGCACTTCATGCTTCCATCTGCTGAAAAGCTTTATGGAGATGAAGATTTTGTTTTTCAGCACGACCTGGCACCTGCTCACAGTGCCAAAACCACTGGTAAATGGTTTACTGACCATGGTATTACTGTGCTCAGTTGGCCTGCCAACTCTCCTGACCTGAATGCCATAGAGAATCTGTGGGATATTGTGAAGAGAAAGTTGAGAGACGCAAGACCCAACACTCTGGATGAGCTTAAGGCCGCTATCGAAGCATCCTGGGCCTCCATAACACCTCAGCAGTGCCACAGGCTGATTGCCTCCATGCCACGCCGCATTGAAGCAGTCATTTCTGTAAAAGGATTCCCGACCAAGTATTGAGTGCATAACTGAACATAATTATTTGAAGGTTGACTTTTTTTGTATTAAAAACACTTTTCTTTTATTGGTCGGATTAAATATGCTAATTTTTTGAGATAGGAATTTTGGGTTTTCATGAGCTGTATGCCAAAATCATCAGTATTAAAACAATAAAAGACCTGAAATATTTCAGTTGGTGTGCAATGAATCTAAAATATATGAAAATTAAATTTTATCATTACATTATGGAAAATAATGAACTTTTATCACAATATGCTAATTTTTTGAGAAGGACCTGTATATATTTCTGTAATTTGTCATAAGTGTGATTAAAAACATAGGAGTTTTTTATATTTTTATATTGAAATAATTTCAAAGTTACTCTCCAAATGAATGTAGAAACAACTTTAAGACGGCATATTTTACATATTTGTTGTAATGGCATCTTTTTATGAATGAACTGATATTAATACTGCTAGCCTACTGATGTCTCTATGATATTGAAATATTGGTATTTTTAAACGTTAATGATAGACATTCAACATAACAGTATAATTGAAAGTTGATTTATTAGGCTTTAAAAGAAATAAACAAACTTAAAACAATCTTCACATGAACCCTAATAAATGTCATATTTACCCGTGGCCTTCATATATAATCAATATACAGAAATTGAATAAAGTAATCAAAAGCTTTACAGTCTTAACTGCATACATTATAAGTTAAATATAGATTAATCCTTATCAAAGCTACAATTTTCTCTGTTACCTTTGTTCTTAGATTAACATTAATGACAGACATCACAGGTTTATTAGGCTGCTGTCACTTTAATCTGCCGCTGCATGACGCAGATCTCTTTTTCTCACAACTCTTTAAGTTAATTTAAGACGTTATTTAACTCATTTAAGAGTGCTCTTTTGAGAATACTCAACAAAACGGGCATTTTGGCATAACTGTGTCTGTTATTGTTTGTTCAAGCGTAAAAGAGAACTCAATTCTGGTGCACGTGTGTCAGGATATTCGTAGACAGCGTGTTCTCTTTTGTCTTGTCGTGCTTGAATGGTTTAAAAGCATTTGCGTGAATAAGAGCTTGATCATATAATGTAACGCTAGCCAAAATATGATAGAAAAACGGATGCTGCATTGGTAACACGTTAAACTGAACAAATTAATAGCACATGTTAACACTCCAATTTTGACAGCACTAATAAAAACACATGGATGTATGCGTTTTTGGAGCTTCAAAAACTCGGGCGCTATCCAATGCCATTACAAAGATGGGAAGAGCCAGGATATTATTTAATATAACTGATTGTTTTCGGGAAGAAGAAGAAAGAAGAAAGTCATATACACCTAGGATGGCTTGATGGTAAATTATAGGATTATTTTCATTTTTGGGTGAACTATCCCTTTAATAAAGAAATATCTGTTTGACACAATCTGTATAACGTTGTGAGTGACATTCCTGTGGAATTCCACCAGCGCAGATTCTGTGGACCTGATGATGACGACGACATTGAAATATTTATTCTAGACAGTTTCTTGCCTCTCAAGGCCTCGGTCACCAGCGTAGCAGACCTTGTTGGCGCAAAACATACTAAAATCTGACACTGCAATTATCTATATGCAGAAAATTGGTTCAGTATCCTTGTCTGAACTCTAAATAGAGAACTGTACGCAATAGAGAACTCATTTAAAACTACCATCATGTATTGAAAATATGGTCAGAAAGATTAGAAAAATCTTGGATCATACCTTGATGCATCAAAACTGTCATAAGATCCCACAGTGTAGTGTCGGAAGAGCTTCCTTCTCTCTGAACGGTCTGCCGGGCATCTGTGAAGACATATTCACAGACATTTACTTTAGATAACTCCAATTATGTAATATTTCAATGTTGCCACTCAGAAAGATTCTCACAATACCTTTTTTACTTATTATTTTCACACAAGAAAAGTTTCTACCAAAATTCTGGTGTGACTTTGTTCCAGCTCTTACCCACCGAACTCTGAACGCTTCAACATCATTATCATCACTTTCACACCCAATATGAAATGTGCAAAAAGAATAAAAATAAGCACCAGCGTTTTTGAGCGGAACAGCAGATGTGATAAAGTGAGAATGTTGTAAAGGTTCGGTTACATAATTGCACTAAAAAAGCTGTCTAGTCACAAATTGGTCTTACTGTGTGCCATATGTCACACAGTCCCAGGTGCCATTTTTTTAAACATTTAATCATTTAGCCAACACGACGATACCAACTGTTCTCTAGAAAATATATAAATAACAAAATATGCTTACAGTTTCACCTTGACATACAGATTGTCACAAAAAAAAAAAAATCAATACCAGCAAAACACACACACACTCAAATCACATTTCTTGATCACGCGCCATGAGCTCACAATGAATCCGCAAATTATAACAGTGAATTCAAAATCTGCACTACACCAACTAAACCGCATTTAATTGCAACCAATAAAAAGCCCTTTGGAAGACAGGGACCATTTGGCCCATAATGGAGCCAAACTAGACTAGTCCTCCGAGAGAGCTCAGGAAGGCCAAATATTGACTGCGTTTTATGAAAGGAAGCAGGATAAGAGCCAACAAAGCTAATGAAGAGAATTTTTTATGTCGCAGAGATTAATCGTCTACACGGCATTATGGCATCATATTTGTACCACATTAAAACAACTGTCCGCAGAGGACTCGTACAAATGGATCAAACACAAACAGGCGATTAATATCCAAATTCAATCACATCACCTTGACGCACGGCCCCAAAAGTGCACTTATAAAGATTGTATCAGGGGAGGAAGTACAGACATTAAAGGGGGCACAACTGATGATAATAAAGATCCTCAACAACACATTTTCATCCATTAATGAGATTCTCAAGGAGTTTGTTCTGCAGGCTGCAGCTTCTGAAAACTGCACCATTTGTATTGTCCTCTGCGGTTCTGTTGATACACGATGATATCAGTAGTCAGGAGGCTGCGTGGGATTCAACACTTTCCCCTTCCAACCTACTCACTGGTTAGCTGTTAAAGTTACAGACGCTCAATTCTTTGTTGAGCTGAAACGTTTTGATGTTCAAACAAAAGGAGGTTTAGATTCAGCGCAATTCTTCAGAGACATCCGCTCTATCCTGTGACTGCCAATGTAAGATGTCCTCCCAATATGTCAGTGGTTTCAAATATATAAAAAGGCGGTTTAATAAATATTTTGGTTAATCAAAACTAGAGGGGTTAAAATTCATATGTTCATTACCGAACGAAACCAGCTTTAAAATATGAATCATGACCATTTCTGAAAAGTAAGCATTTGGCGCTCTACAACTTTTATATTTTTGTCATTTATATGAAAATGAATCAAATAGTATTGAGGTCAGACTGGATGTGTTATGATGCATCCCTTGAAATGAATAAACCAAAACTGAATCGTTTGAGTGTGCAAGTGAATCATCACACTTCTGAGCCTTGACATTACCATTTATAGATGTGTTTTGTCAGGTTGTGCATTATCCAGTTGAGCAATACCTGATTTTTTTTACATGCATATAGCCGAGCAGAGGCATTTAATACCAAAGAGATACTGACGTTATAATTAATAGGATGAATAAAATGGCCACCATGTTAAGTGCCATCTCTTTTTTGTTCTCTTTCTCACATCTTAATGGAACACCCTGTCAGTTTCTCCTTTAGCAGCTGTGTCGTCTTTCCAGTACACACGGAGCCGCACGTACTTGACATGAGTGTTGTTTCTCTGTGGACAGTGTGAGGAAAAAAAAGTCTATTTGACATGAAGGGTGAGCAGCGATGACAGTTGCTACAACACTGGACTTCAAATCACCAGGGGTAACTAGCTGTGTGGCTCACTTGATAAAATTCATAAAACATTTGAGAAAAAGCAAGTAAGACTTGAAGGACGAAAAACTTCCATGGCAGCGTCAGAGCACACCGCTGGAAAAAAAGTAAAATATTCTGCCAGTCACTCTGAAGTTTTAAAACTACAACTTGACCACAGTTTCCCACTCAGTTCAATAAAATAAAACTATTTTACCTGATTTGACATCTTTGACAAAGCCAAAACATGAGAGAGCTGAATTAGATAAAAAATATGACCATTTGGATAGTCATTTTATTACAACTAGTTTGCAACAATTATTGTTCAGGGCCTCTGAAACGAACACAAAGAGTCACTATAAGTCATTGGCATGCACAATTACCTTAAAACACAACTGTGAACCCAAAAAGTACAACAAATTCTGTTTCAGAACAAACTCATTTGTGCTGCAAAAAAACGCAAATTAAATTTATAACCATAACAGACGGATAATTCCTACACAACTGTCCGCAGTGCAAACATCAGCGCAGAGCAAAACATGCAATTATTGGTCTCACAAATCCGTAATTCATCACAAACCTCCTCAGTTTGCCACATCCTCAAATCAACATACCTCCAAAATGAACCTTCTTCCTGGATCTGCTAGTTTCGTCCATTGGTCCCCTTTAGTTCAACCCCCGAGTCAATCCGAGAAACACTCAATTCTCCTTGCCCGGAGGGGGGATTGCCACTTTTCTCGATCCCACGGGCCCTGACGCCTAACTTCCCATCTCCAAAAACTCTCGCGTCTCCTCGAGTGCTCAGGTGAGAGCTGACCATCAGCACCACACACATGGAGAAGAGAACCGTGGCATTAGAAAAGATGGTATGTAAGCTCTGTTCTCAGTGCCGTGAGAGGGAGAGAGAGTGTGTGAGAGAGGGAAAAAAAAGATGCCACAAAAAGAGAAAAAAAAATCTTACCAAGGCCCACTCCTTAGCAACAGGGTTTGTACAGTGTAGAGCATGTTTCCATGGAAATATATCAATCAGGAATGTGCATGAGTGTTGCTCAAAAAGGTTCAAGAGACTTCAGCAGAATACTTGTGCGGTTGCTAACCAGCCGATGCTGGATTTAACCATATCCGATTTTGAACACTGCACTGATCGTCAACTTTCAAAGCTATCCAGCACCGTATGGATGGGTATGTGATGCATTTTAACTAAACAAATAAGAGCGCTTTGGGCAACATTCTCCAAAGATGCGATTAAAATAAACCAGAGAGCATCGCCATGGGAACCGAATGACTATTCCATCAATGAAAGAAATCAGCTGTCCTTGCATCTCTTCACTTCACTCATAGCATGCATTGTAGTAGCCATGGATTTCAAGGCTACCAACGGTTCGTATCACAAGGGAGCATTTCTCACCTTTTCACACTGCCATCCTGCTAGCAAACATGGATGAGGTTCAAAACGCCCCGTACCAAAGATAGCAATCACTTTCACTTCAGATTACTGCCAAAATGTGTGCGACTTGATCCAATGTGTTCCAACAACTCAATTATTGGCCATTACATGAGGAATAAAATGATACAGGCAAAAGACCCAGTTTCGCCGCCAGATACGTATTTGGGTCACATGCATTTTTTTTCATTCTGATCTATTAATTTATTCAAATATATATATCAAAATTGCAATAGCTCAAATAAACCTCTTCTATGATGAAAATGTTCTTTTAATGATGAGCATGTTTTAATTTATGACCAACAAAGTCATGTGATGCATCCAATATACATAATTTTGCGGGATTTGAGCGATCATAGGTAGGACTCCTGAAGACCCTTATGACTGTCTGTCAATGCCAATAAGTTTATTTAAATATATATACGATAATTTGGCGAGGTAGGTTTAGGTTCTACAATGTCATGTTGCAACCTCACAAAAACATACTATATTTAAGCATGAATTATTAATGGATTGCACTTTACCTTGGAGAATATATTTAAAAATGTAAACCTTTTAATATTTACATAGTTATAAAATAATTATCATATGTAATTGCACTTGATGGTTACACCACGACATATTTAGAGTCATTTAATTTAAAGCTTTCTTGAAAATGGTATAAATTTGAAAACATGAATAACAAGAAAAAGTTTTTTACATACATTTAAAACTTTTCCTTGACATTTTTGTAGACGCTCTTATTTGTCATGGAACCAATTTTATGGTCTATTTTTATGACGTTAAAATACTTTCTTGTATCCCAGAGAGTAAGTAGGCCAATATTTCCCTAAAAAGTATAAACTTTGTGGCACTTTCAAGAAATTGCTGTTTATTTGAGAATTCCGACCAACTAAGCATAGCAACACTGGCTCAACCAATAGAATGAGTTTAGGGCGGGGCTACTTGTTTATCCAACCACATGCAAGGAAACCTGTTTGAAAACATTTTTTTTTTTTTTTACAATTCATTTGAGCAAAACCGTGAAAGACAGTAAAAAGCAACACAAGATTGTCTGGTGGAAGACAAAGGACACTTTCCAGATGACGTCACGCTGAGTGAATCAATTGAGAATGGCTCTAATTTACATGTATTTCCTTCACCTAAATCTCCCCCCATCCTACTTCCCCTTCATGCTGTGACCATCGGAAACATGACCATAATCTATTTGATTTAAATGTCAATTCTCACTATACAGTATTATGTGTTTGATATCGTTTGAAATGTCTCAGTGCGACTGGTACAAAAATATCGTCCCCACAGAAATATTCAAGAAGATAATAAGAGTTTTAAGAGCTTAGGGATATTTTGCATATTATGATGGGTGTGGCTTCTGGAGCCATTTGGTCTCTTCTTTCAATCCAAGCAAATGGGAGAGCGATTCAATTTAAATTCCATTTATCATGTTTCCATTTGAAAAAGGTTTCTGTCTGGTCTGGGTACTACTTAAAGCGATGTAGCAGAAAGTTCGGGGCTCAATTCTGTAGTCAGTTTGGCCTGTAATGCTGGATGTCTTAAGACAAACCAGCATTACGTAACATTCAGAAAGTCAGGAATGCATCTCTCACTTTTTACTTCAGAGTATTTGATGTTATGTATGGAGTATCTTTGAATTGATTATGTAATTGGCATTATATATTTAGCTGACTGTTAATAAATTGTTACACTTTGATTTATTCTGACTTACTCTGGAATTATTAACGATCTCTAGGAGGTTATGAATGGGCATACTTTCCACAAAGGGTTAAACAGAATAATTAAATTTGTGGTTAACTATTAAATATAAATGACCAAAATAACCAAATTGGCATTCTAATTTAAATTCGAAATTGTGATAAAATGGAGTCAGATAAAGAGGAATTGGAATTTTTGCCTAAATGAAAACACTGGTCGCGCAAAACCTCGTTACCTCCATTGGAACGATTTTGACCGGTCTTACAACAGCATTTAGGTTAGCCATACAGATGCAGAAGCACTTACTGTGTTACAGCAGGACAACCTCAAGGCAAATGTCATGTTCCATCACATGACGGGTGAACATAGATCTTACAGTCTGAGAGCTGAGTCAGCCAGACTCGCTGCCCGAGTCACATGGGCCAAAGCCTCTCGGCCAGTGACAGCTGTCGTTCACCACACCTCCATTCTGCTCACCACATGCTGTCGTGAACAGCTCTCCATTTGTTTCATGTAGCTGCCAATAGCTGTCTTACTGTACATGGTCATAGCCAACAATCTGGACCACAGCAGAGAATTATGTTTGAGATTTTAGACTAAAGCATGACTGTAGATTAACAACAGGATTCGGATAATTACGTTGTGTGTAATTATGTCAAATGCGAGTGCGATGCAATCCAGTGCCTTTTACTGTTACTGTTATACAGTGGATGCATAATTATCATGCAAGTCGATATTCTGGTGATATTTGTAGCGCATTTTACCAATTCCAAACCACATTAATCTTAATAACTAACAGCTTCATCAGAAGTACAACTTCATTTTCTACTATAAAGCAGCTCTCCAGTGTGTTCATGTTTTCATTCGCGGACGTCTGACCTCGACAGAGTGAACAGGCCAAATGAACCAGAAAAGATTTTCACCTGAAAGAAGGGGAGGCTCCACACAGTCGCGCACACCTACCTATAACGCAATCACCATGAACCAATGGTAGTACGAAGGGATTTAGCAGCCGGAGCAAACTTTTCCGGAAAGTTCGCTTGGGGAAGCTGTTTCAAACTCCCAAAATGAACTTTGTTTCGGCCTGATTATGACGCATCACATCAGTTCGTTCTTCGATTTCACCTGAAGTGTATCAGGGGCCTTTATGCTTTATTAAAATATATATATATATTTTAGCAACTTTAACAATTTGTAACACATTCCCTCCTACTAGCCACTTAAGCACTTTTATATGTAATATTTATATTTTTCAATTGTAATCATTTAAAAAGGCATCTGAAATGATAAACTAAGTGCAATACTCATTTTCTGCAGAATAGATACCGTGATACCAGCTGCACTTTCTCACTGTCTCATGAGCTCTCCGATAGGGAGTTGACACACAAACTCCCCTTTTTTATTGTTGGCAATAAAAACATTTTTAGCATGGTATTGCGCATAATTTTACCTAAAATGTGCACGCATAAGTACTAAATTTAGTTTTTTTGTTGCAGGTTTAAAAAAGTTAAATATACACACAAAATGAGGTCAAAATGCTGGTTTTGGTGAGTATTCAAGTGAACAGTACGTTAAGGGAACGTGAACAGTTGAGAAAGAAAACGAATGTGTAACAGTATAATGGATCCGTGCGTCAGGTCTTAAAGTGACAGTAGCCTAATATGCCTGCTGCCAAATTATGAGATAATATTAACAATAGCTATGACAGTTTTTTCCCCACAGTACTGATGTCAAAATTGTGGCCAGTGAAAATGATGTCAAATTTGTGGCCAGTGAAAATGCTGATTGGCTAGTAACTTTGGGAAACCACTAGCCACAGTGGCTGGTGATCAAAAAGTCCATGTCAAGCCCTGGCAGTATTGTTATTATATATATATATATATATATATATATATATATATATATATATCACTCATAAATGATTATATACTAAATAAATAGTAGTTATGAAGACTGTTGTGATTTGGAATTGGTAAAATGCGCTAAGAAAAAAATATGATCAGAATATCGAGTTACATGAAAATGATGCGTGCACTGTAAAGGCTCAGATGGGTTTCAATGAAGAAAACATCTAAACGCCTCTATGACACTTGCACCACACACATACAGGGCTGAAAAACGCACAGTAGCTGCACTGATGTGGAAGGCATTCATTTGGCCCAAAATAACAACTCTCAACAGAATGTTGCCCCTGGCCCCTTCTGCCAATTTGCACAGTGAATGTTGAGTGCGCACACCACAGCTACACAACAGCCAATGATTGTACTCACAACTAAAAAAAAAAACATCTAAATTTATCAAACATTTGGACTAGAGTAGTGCTATGATTGCTGTTAATAGCATTGCTGTGCTCTGTCCAATTTGGATATAATGCACAATTTCTCAGGTGCTCATTCACAGCTATGGTTGACGGATGAACTCAAGCATTTGATCTGAGAGGTGGACGCGTGCGCTTTGTGGCCTACTTGCAAATGAACACTAACTGAATTAACAGCCTGCTATCGCCGCAAGGCTTCTCACATATTCTGCGGGTTATCAGAGCACTGGAGAAGAATAGAGTGAAAAGAGACACAATAAGAGGAAGGGGAAAGTTTTTTTTCCTCCCCTAGTAATATATGAAGAAACAAGCAATCATTTGATCTGTAAGTTTACACTTTATTTGTGATAGTTCACCCAAAATGAAGATTCTGTCATCATTTACTCACCTTCATGTTGTTCTAAAATGCATATGACTTTCTTTCTTCAGTAAAACACAAAAGAAGAAGTTTAGCAGAATGTTCATTCTGCTCCTTCTCATACAATGAAAGTAAATGGTGACCAGTGGCTGCCAAGCTCCAAAAATGAGAAAAAGACAGTAAAAGTATCATAAAGTAGTCCATTTGATTTATGTGAAGTCATTTTGAAGCCATTAGAATTTCTGAAAAGACCAAAAATGTTATCAATTACAGATTATTCACCTCAATTTCAGCTCAAAAATGTCATTTGAGGTATCGTCTATTGAAATATGCTATACACTTCATGCAAAGTTTGGCATCAATGATTGGTTGGCCACCATTGGTTGTCACATTTCTTTTGTATACAAAACTACTGTACAGCTTTAATTTAGTGCACAAGCGGTATGGCCTACTTTTGTTGTATGAAAGATTTTGTTTTCCATTAAAGAAAGAAAGTCACATGGGTTTGGTACAGTGTTGTTATAAACAAACTATTACAAATCGGTTTTGGGAATTGAAATAAAGATTAAATAAAATATAAATATTAGATACTAATAATACTAAGATTGCATACTAATACTATTAGATACAAATACTAATATATAATACTAGAAACTTAAAAAAGTACTAAAATTACTAAAAATTTACTAAAAATATATAGAACTATAAAAAACTAAATTTAAAATTACAGAAATGTACACAATGTTTTTTTAATACAAAAATAAAAGCTATTTCATAATGTTAATGAATACTGTATTAGTTTATATAAATAATACTAGAATAACACTGGATTGGAACCCCTGTCAGCGTCTGTTGGCATTGGTCGGGGTTTGTTTTTACCTGAATGAACATGTACAATCAGTGTTTGTCGTGTCCGTTGGGGAAGTGTGGCATGACAGTTATTTTTCATAAAATTGTAAATCCAACGGCCAACTTGTTTGATGGTGTTTGTTGGCGTTTGTCAGTGCAGTGTGAATTGGCCTTAAGGGTATACAACAACGTGCTTAAAACGGAAACGTTTTTTGTTGAGTTTTTTGCATACAGGGGACAAAATTGTCAAAATGCCCCCTGTCCCCACGGATCCGCAGAAACTATTAAAAACATTGTAATATTCCTGCCAGGCCAGTAGTTGGCAATATCACTTTGTAAAGAAACACTACGCACCTATAGACTGAACACATAATGCGCATCGCATGACGTCACCGTTTTCACAAATTCATGTTTTTGTAGTTTAAAAAAGAGACGATAACGGTATCGTTTTCAAACACAAGCACTTTGAATCTTGTTTCAGGCCCCAAAACGCCATTGTGGTGTGAATGAACGACCAAAATGCATAAAAAGTCTTCATGTTTTAGTTGGAAATAGCGTTGAACGGCCCCTAAATTATGACAGAAGTGTCAGTTTCAGGTGGACTATTCCTTTAACTTGCAATGTCAGTGAATGAGAACGTGTTGAATGTGTGTGCTGGTGTGTGTACACACTCACATGGCCTGTCCTCGTTGGGTTTGCTTGGGATCTCTTCCACACATTCCGCTGGGAACCATCCTACATTCCCTCGGGCACTGCCTTCCCAGAATCCTCCTTCTCCAATACTGAGAACTATAAAGAAAGTCAGCCAAAAAAATATATAAAACACTGTTCTCACTATTTACATACTGCATTTATTGTGCAGTCCTAAATATGACACAGGAAAAATGACTGTTATACTTGCAGCTCTTTTAAGATTCAAGATTATTTTGCTCATCTCTCCGACTGACATTCTAACCACTTCCCTACCGATGTGTATAAATATACACACGCCAATTTAATATATCAGGCCTAAGATGATTTTATCCAGTGAAGTCTTTACTTTTATCCACTGAAATCTCTCTAGTTCATCTCTTTCTGTTTGTGAAGTGTTGCTAGCTCTGGCCAGGCATCGCCTGGTGCCGAAGGGCAGAATCTGTGAATTCTTGTTCTCCATATGGCAGGAGAAACTGCACTCCCTGTTACAAACCAGCTTTTCCCTTCATTTGGTGCACACACACACTTAAAATTATCCATATTTACTATCAATAACATATGGCTTAACTGAGTAAAGCTAAACTGAAATGTATGATTACATTTTACGCACATTATTTTTAGAGATGCATTTACCTTTCACCCTGTCGTTCTTGTACAAAGCAATTTCGCCCTCGGCCTGTGGTTGGTAAGACTTGACCACCACATAATGTCTTCCTGGCACAGCACTGTACAGCTTGCGTTTGGACCCTGGGGTGTCCATGCCGGAAAAGGCATCCCTGTTGGCACGGGGACTGGGAATACAAGCAACATTATCTTTATATTATTATGAATTATGAATACACACACATAATTATTATTTTTTAAATTATATATATTCATTATATATACATTATATTTATATATATATATATATATATATATATATATATATATATATGTGTATATATATATATATATATAAATATATATATATATATATATTTGTGTGTGTGTGTGTATATAAATATATATATATATATACGTTTTATTTAAAAATAAATAAATATATATATATATTTATATTTATTTAAATAAAGACGAATACGTATATATATATATATATATATATATATATATATATATATATATATATATATATATATATATATATATATATATATATATATATTTCTAAATAAAATGTAATATATAAAAATTATATATGCATAATATAAATATAATAATACATGAATAATATACATTGTATATATATACATAATTAATAATAAAATAATAATAATTAATATAAAGTATTTAAATAAATATGTTTTAAATAACTTTTTTATGTTTAAATCAGGGATGCAAACGGATGAGGGATAAAAAAGGTGAGAACATTGCGTGGATAGAGAAAACATTCTCTGGGGTCAGGAATATGTTTTCATTTTTTTTAATATTTACTTTTCATGTTCATTTCTAGTCACTATTAAGTATCTTTGCATCTGCCTGAAAACTCATTCTAACAGGTAAGAGGTAAAAAATGTTTGTGTGTTTTATGTAGGGCAAAACCCTTTATAAAGCAAAAAAAAGGATTTTCTGTTACTATTGAAACATTAAAATATATAACTATAAGAGAATAGATCAGAACATAACTTTGCAGAACTGACTTTATTTGCCTGTAAATCTGACATGCGTTGCTGTAGAAATGCAAATAATAGGAACATTCTAAAAAGAAAATCGTAAAATATCGCTTAACGTGCTTTATGTACTAAGACCAAGCCTTTAGACATTAAAAGACCAATGCCTGGTTTCAAAGACAGGGCTCAGCCTAAGCTCAAGCCTTTTCTGTGAAACCAGGGCAAACGTAGTAAACAGATGCATTTATTTTCATTTTTTTTATTACCTTGTATTGTCACTCTTTACAAAACGAGAAAAAAAAACCCACCCCCCAAAACAACTTTCTCATCAGATCTACGCAAATCTAAAACCTATTTTGATCTCAAAAAGGTGTATTCTCACCTAAAGGTGAGGAGTATGCATCTGTTAAATATGTTTTTAAAAAAACTGTTTAAAAATAAAAATGTAGCTTTAAAGTTAATTAAGGAAATCTCAGATGCTTTACTATAGCAAACATGAAGGGAGTTTCTAAGGGCGTTGACAGTTTAATCGCTGATTTTAAGAGATGAAGACGGAAGGATGAAGCCCCCTAAACAGGGTCTAGCAATGTCTGTGGCAAGCATTGTGGCACACTAGGATTCTAGAACACAGCTATTAAAAGTATAAGAGCTCCCTCTGCTGGATAGACAGCATACATTAAAGCCAAGATGTAATCCTAGACATGTTATCCACAAGCAGAGATTTCGATTCTTGCCCTGGGCCAGGCTGAATCATAAACTTATCCAGTGACGGCTCACAAGAATCATTACCTCTAAAAAGCAGCTGAGCCCTGTCCTGAGGTGACTCCATTCACTCAGGAGGAGCAGACGGCTCCCATCCCAAAAAAAGTGTTCTCCAGAAAAATGCTGACATTAAAGACTCAACAAAAACAGTCCAGACGATGCTGTTAATGAAGGTGTTAATGAGGGTGCGATGGAACTAAAAATAACATTGTAACTCTCACTGCAAAAGAACATCCAGTTTTTGATGATGACATGCATAATCTCAGAGGCACATATTGTTCTTTTCCATGCTTTCACTTTAACTTATAAATGCAGGCCTGGCTTCTCAGGGATACCAGAGAATGGCCAATTGCAAATCCATTTCAGATTGCTTTAAAATAAAGTGTTTTTATTTTATTTAGTTTTTAGACATTTTGGTCATATATATATATGAATATACTGTATACAATATCTAAACTAAGGGAACAAATTATTTAATTACCTTTTATTACCTACATATAGTACATATATATGGTGAAAGACATATAGGGTAAAAAGATTCAAATTGGCCATAAAGATAAATATAGTCTGAATTCTGGTATCACGAAACATATCTATCCATGCTGTACGTATAAAAATCATATAGCATCATACAAGCAACTTCATGTTCACATATGACATGCCCTACCTCTCAACCTCTCAATGTCCCCGTCGCATCTGGCGACTTCAGCCTATAGGAGCAGATGAAATTGGGACAAAGCACCTACATTTGCCCTCTACGTGCCTTCTGCTTTTTTAAGCCTCCACTGAGACCCTCTCAATGTCAGCGCCCAAAGTCAACACACCTAGATTAGCCTTCTTACATAACAAAGCTTGACGAAGATGATATTACAGATGTGGTGCTTTTTTTGGAGCCCAAAAACGTGTTCGTGCGCTAAACAGTCCTAAACAGATACACCTGGTTTATTATTTTAAAATGAAACATGAGAAAATTGTGATGATAAATGGAGAGTACCAAAAAGCGGCAACACAACCTGCAACACCTGTGAGAACATAACCATATGAAATATGATGCAATCAGCACACCATGCCACATTTTAAGAGCAAACTTAATAGGGTGCGTGGCACAGCAAAATAAACTCTCAGCTGCGAACTGTGTTCAGCCAATCACAAAAATGATCCCAACAATCTTTTAAGCATAAAAAAATACCAGTATTATCACCATCCGTCCTTGCCACCAAGTGTAGTTACATGAATAAGTGCAATCCACTCTGCAACAGAAATCCTAATTTGTTTAAATTGCTTGCTGATATCTAATAATCAACTTTCGAATGGCCTCACGTACAGAATCTACACCAGCTGGAAGAAAAACAAGCATATTTCAGCAAACCATAAATGAGTGGCTTACTCATTTAGAGCACCGCCTATGGCAGCCAACCGGTCTGCCAATGCAACTAGCTGTCAAGCGAGCAGCGAAGCTTTCTTATCCAGCTTCATCCAAAGACAATTACATAAGCTGCGCTTCGCATCTTATTTTTGGAGAAAAAAAAGCAAAAAAGAGTTAATGTGGGCTGAGGTATTTATGCAAAACAGGGAGGAAGGAAACAAGGCCTTTAAGTGTTAGAAATCAGTTCAAGCGCTGCACGTATAGTCACATCCACAGGTCTATTTTTAATCAAGCTTGAAGGAAATAAGGTCTCAACATCTTTAAGATTTTGAGGCAGCAATCAAAATATGACCACGGTGGCAGAATAGCTGCTACACTTGGCTAGCACATAGCTGCAAATGCGTCCAGAGAAATCATGTTTATATTGACAGCTATAGAGTTAAACTCAGTCCAAGCTAAATCGGGCTTCATTTAACTCTGTAGGAGTTCATTAAACACTGGTAATTTTACTGGGGTCTGGCTGTGAGTATTGTTTATTTGATTAGTATGTTGCCAGCTATAGAGTTCAAGCTACAGGATGCATAATCAACAATACTGTTATTCAACATGTCTGAGACCTTATATATATGTATTCATATTCTCTGGAACCCTTGTTTGTCCTGGGCATTTAACCTGCCCAATGTTCTGAAAAAAATACTTTTGGTCCAGAAAAATACTTCAGTTTTCCAGCATCTTTTGCATATTTGAACCCCAGCAGTGACTGTATGATTTTGAAATCCATCATTGAGGATAATTGAGGGACTCAAACACAACTATTAAAAAAGGTTCAAACATTCACTGATGCTCCAGAAGGAAACATGATGCATTAAGAGGATGAAAACTCTCTGAACTTGGAGATCAAGGTAAATTGTACTTAATTTGTCTTCCAGGAAACATGCAAGTATCTTCTGTTGCGTCCGAAGGGCAAATGCAACAATCTGGGCTTCTTCCTCCTGTTCAAAAGCTCTTAATGCACCGTGTTTCCTTCTGGAGCATCAGTGAACGTTTGAACATTTATTAATAGTTGTGTTTGAGTCCTTTAACTGTCCTCAGTGTGAAAAGATGGATCTCAAAACCATACAGTCACTGCTGGAGAGGGTTGAAAAAATTCAGGAAAACCTAATTATTTTTGGGACCTTTTTGGGAGTACTGTTTTAACTGCTCAGGACAAACAAGGGACTTAAGAACAACCATGAAGTTGTGGATTGTCCAGGTAATGAGTAATGACACACAGTAATAGAATCTTTTGAACGGGGTTATTTTTCATAAGTTCAGCAATTTTTTGTCTTGTGGACTATATGTAAACATCTTTTATCTTGTTCCGGACAGTACTAAATAAAAAAAAATAAAATAAAAAAAAAATTACTTTTTTGTACTTTTTTAATACAGTAGAAAACATCTTCAAACAACTCTGAACAAGCAGCATGGCGTGTCTACAACATGACCTTTACTGGCACAAGACGGAGCGTCTCGTATTTCCCTTGTTTATAGCGGTTTACAAATGGCAATATGACGCTACAACTGACTACATCTGCTTCGGTTCCATTCTGAGCCTCTGAAGAGCAGCCACATTATCTAATACACCACGGAGTAGAAGCCACATAGAAGACACATAGACACTGACTGAAAATGACACACTCACACATGTACACACACCATACGGACATAGCCATAGCAACTGCTGCTGTAACTAAGGGATGGCGTTCCATTTGAGCTGCACATGCAGGCACGAGAGCCAATGATATTTCCACGGGTTCGGCACTGGCACTAGCTGAAATCGAAGTCCCCGGTCTTGGAGGCGAAAGACCAGCTGTTTAGCCTTTGTTTTTGGTTGTTGTGAGTTTTTTATTCGTAAATGCCATCGTGAAACACGTCTAGCACAACAAACGGATCTATATAGGCTGCAGCGTGAGAAACGAGAGGAGAACAGGGTCAAATACCAGAGGAGTTAATTCTTCCTTTTTAAAATGACATCTAATTAGAGTTTTTTGCAGTGGAAGTGAGTAATTGGCCTGGCCCACTTACTGTACCGAGCCTTCTCTCGCGCTAGAACCCCTGTTGAGTGACAAGATTCGCACACCCACCGACACACATGCATGCGAGCAGACGCACACAAGCGCGCACACACTCGTGCACACATGCATGCTGAACTTTCACTACACGACGAGCACCCACGCATGCATTCACTCACAGGGAAATATATATATATATATATACATAAGCATGGCCACACACACACACGTTCTCTATCTTTCCGAGCGGATTCTTGCCTCTCTCTGTGGCCTAATTGTTTGCCAAGTCTCCATATTGCACCTTTGTATTATGCGCTGCTGCACCCAAAGTCACAAAGCTAAAAAAACAACAGCCCGGGCGTCTGTCCAATCCCATCCTGGATCAGGTGCATGTCGCATTGCAAATGCAACCAAACCCTGGCTGATTTGGTTATTTTACAGACAGATGTCCAAATATTTGTCGCTGTTTCTTTTTAAGGCCATAAGCAAACCTCATGGGTTTCATTGGTACAGTTACACACAGATGCACCAGATAAAGTCTAGTCTTTCATTACAAGGTTACAGTCAAGGTACAGTAATGCTGCAATTGAAATTATGGCATCATTATTCCCCCATATAAATCCAAACCTGTTTGACTTTTTCTTTTGTGGAACAAACTAGGAGAAATTTTGAAGAATGTCCCAGCTGCTCTTTTGATTACATTAAATGGGGACATTCAAAAATGACTTCTTTAAAATCTTACTTTGAAAACGTAGCATAAAATAGTCCACACCAAGTGTTCTGAAGCCATGCAATAGCTTTGTGTGAAAATTCTAAAACTATCACTTTACTTTTGTAAAAACTCACTGGTGCATGCAAATTAATTTCAAATATTTTTCATTATGCATTATTTCTAAGAATTACTCTTATCAAACTTATATAAAAGTTATACTTAAGTAAAAGAAACCATAGGAGATTTTAAATATCCTTTTATCTTAAATGCACTTTAAAAATTAATAGTTTATTAATTATTCAATAAGTCGCCAAGGGAAGGACTATTCATTCAAAAACAAAACATTTTTTTTACTTTCTTTAAATATTCACTCAATAGGATATTTCTTCTTGTATAAACTAAAATACATCCCCAGAATATGATGCGTTGCAGACCGCATCTAACGCCTTTATTAAAACATTTAAAGCAATAATTCACCCCAAAATTAAATTGTGCCATAATTTGCTCACCATCATCTAATTCCAGACCTGTATGAATTTCTTTTTCATTCATAACAGAAAAGATGGTATTTTAAAAATCTCTATGGTCCATACAATTAAAGTCAGATGGTCCAATGTTGTTGTTTTTTTAACACAGTTTAGTCATTCTTCAGAACATCATCTTTAGTGTTTCACACAAGAAACAAAGTTGTACTTAGGTAAAAGCCCTTTTCATTCCATGGCAGAAAAAAAAACCTACAGGATTGCGAGATTTAAACTTGAAATTGTGAGGGAAAAAAAGTCTGAATTGTATAAACTCACAATTGTGAGAAAGAAAGTTGCAATTACCCTTTTATTCCCCTCTCTACGACAGAAACAAACTTAGGGTGTGTTCACACTTGTAGTTTAGTCCGATTGGTTGTTTTGGGCCGGAACAAAAAAAAAAATGTAGTCCTGGTCCGCTTAGCGTTCAGATTGGCATTTTAACACCGAACGTAAAGATACTGAACCTAAGGCACAGGGATATGTTCACAACATCGGTTTTGGTTCGTTTACATGTATTTGGTCCGTGTTATGTTCATATTTAATTCGAACCGCACCAGAATATGTTTGGAGGCGGACTGAAAGCCATCTTTTCAGTGGTCTCTGTCTGCTTGTTTGGTTCGCCCCAGGGTTTGAATGGCGTTCACACTTATTCAAATTGACGGCATTAACAGAAAAATCGCACCTGGGTTTGTTTTAATCGAAACAAACGTGTCGAGTGTGAACACACCCTTACATACTAATCTCTGCATTCCAGTCTACTTCCCATACAGCAATTCCCAACACTTGACCTATTTGCATTGCAACAACACAGATTTGCCATAAATAGGGCCTCTGGTGGCAATAGTTAAAAACAACTTTGTCCTCACAGAAAGGGACACACTCTAGCCCGGATATGAGGGACCCACACAAATGTGGACACGTGGTCAGACATGAGCATGTTGACAGTTGTCCTAATAAAATCAGTCCTATTGCTCCCTTTTGGGATGGACACTGACCTGCTGTGGCGCTGTGGGGTCTGTCTCCGGGTGTCTCCCTCCCCCAGTCGGCCCAGGGAAGGGGAACGGCTCCGGGCAGAGCGTCCCCCCCGAGCCATGGTCTTCACCGTGCCATTGGGGCTGTTCTGCATCTGCTGGGGGTGGCGGGGCAAGAGGCTGCGCAGGGGGGAGGCGACAGGAGAAGGCGAGCGAGAGCGGTCCAGCGGTAGCTTGTTGACGTTCAGGTTGTTGTCGCTGTTGGAGCGGAGCAGAACGCGTGGGGCGGCAAGCGTGCTCCTACCCTGGTGCTGCGGCGGCGTTTGCTGCAGCGGCCTGCTCCGACCTGTGCCTGCCGGTGCCTCCCGGAAAGGCACTGGGAGACAGACAGAAAGAAAGAGAGTGATTAAAGAAAAAGAATAGAAACGACTGTTTATTTAAATTGTGAAGTGGACTTTCAAGTACTCCGCCGACATCAAAGTAGTTCAGCTTTTTTAGGTGTCCTTCATTCCATTGAAAGTGGCAATAATTAGAGCACTGTAACGAGTGTTCAAGTACAAGCTGCTAGACTGCGCTCCGGCTTTTCTTACTCATATGAAGAACTTTGTCACATTAAAAGACCTCAAAAGTCTGCTCATCAAGTTCACAATCACCCATTTCGATGCTCATTTACTGAATAATGAATACATTTGTTGCTGTTCAATTTATTATGGGAGCTATCAGAACTCAAATCAAGCCATTATTGCATAACTAAATACATGGTCGAATTCTAGTTAAAGTAAAACTGATTTAGCGTGCTCAATAAATTGTTAACACTTTACAATACTTTCCCAGTATTTATTAATAAGGGTTAATTTCATTATATACTAATACATTTTAAAATTTCAAGTTGCATAAAATAAAAAAAAACCATAATATAGCTAATAATGTTAAGTATGCACTGTAAAAAGTGACCAGTTGACTTAATTTAACAAAGGTGAGGAAACCCTCATTCGTAATTAAAAAATTAAGTTATGTGAACTTAATGTTATGTGACAATTGCGCATAACTTAATTTTTTCAATTACTCATGAAGTTTACCGAATTGCTCAGAATATAAAATGACCCTGATTATAAGATGAACCCCCTTCAAGATGTACCTTATTGGAAAAGGCTTTTTGATAAAGCTTTTATTTTGTATATTTTTCCTATTTTAATTTCTCTACTGAAAAAGTATGGTAAATACTGGTAAAATGTCCCAACAATCATATTTAAAAAGAAACACTTTTTGGCATACCATAAAAATAACCTGGAGCCCATCAGAATTATATAACAAATAGGCTATCGATCTCATAGTGAAAACCATGTAGCCTACAAAATTTCATTAACAGTATAAGTCAAAAATCGTATGTACGGTGGTAGTTTGGTCCCATCAGCGATGCATGCAAACATGACAGTAACGCAGATCTTCGGTCTCGTTCATACAGAATGCGGTTTTGCTTTGAAAAACATGAGACGCAGCAATGGAATGGGGAAAAAAACACAAGGTCTCGAGATGCGTTTTTTAAAAGTTGGACTGATTTTAACTTGATTTTAACATTAGCCAGGGTTAATAATGCTGTAAACATTTAACTGTAAATTAAACAAAAACACGCAAAATACATATCTGCAAATGGAAGCATTAGAGACAATAATACTGATATATTCAGTAATGTTTCATTCAAAAATGGTTTTGAGGCTTACTTTTCTAGGTCAATGGATTTGATCATTTACTAATGTGTTCCTCTCTAAGTTTGCACCATGTAAACAGATATATCAATTTCGATATCAGAAATGATTCTAATATGCTGATTTGGTGATCAAGAAACGTTTGTTATTATTAACAACGTTGAAAACAGTTGTGCTTCTTGATAATGTTCTGGAAAGTATGATACATCTTTTGGATTAATCAATGAATAGGAACTTCAAAAAACTTGAATTTACTTGAAGTTAATCTTTTGTAACAGTAACAAGTATTATTTCTCGTTTTGTTTTTTCTTACTGCCCCAAACTTTTTGAACAGTAGTGTATAATTTATCATATAATATGCCTAGACAACCATAACTAAGCTATTTGTGGGTCTCCTCAAAACTCTAAACACAGTGTGTATGTGGTCTGAAAACAATCTTTTTTGAAACTCATTTTGGTGTTGCTAATGGTGCAAAAACTATACACTTCAGCTACAACTTTTACTTCATCGCCCCATTGACTTTTAAAAGCTTTACTGTTTGGGTCTTTTTTTTTAAACTGAGAGATGAGTCAAATACATTTCATGTGGAAATCAAAGTTGCAGCTTAATATTCCTTTAATAGAGTAAACTACATGTTTTTGGTTTCTTGAACAACAAGAATATGCTGATCACAAAGTCTCCAGAGACATACACCCACAGCAGCCAACTTCTGTGGTTCCAAGGTGATATACACAATTTTCAGGGCCAGATGAAGCCTTATCTCCACAACACCCCCTTCTCGGGTCTAGGATATTCCCTTGAGTTCTCTGTTTGCTCTGTATGCATTATGCGTATATTTATTTATCTGCTGCCATGTTAAAGGTGGTCCAGGAAGACGTTTTTCCAAAAAAGCTTGTTTCTCGGAAACACTAGGCCGCTGAAAGACACAGTTCACGCATGAACTAGATATCACCGGCTGGCTGAGACAAACGCTATAAATATATTCAGAAAAAGAACCCAGGAGAAGCATAGAGGAGAATTACACCGCTAAACACACAGTCTCCCCTGTTCGTTAATGTGCTGACGTAATGGCAACTTGGAGCATTAGATCACCTTCGCTGTCATGAAAGGCTTTCATTGGATGATGTTCATGACAAACGGCCTCAGAGGTACATATGCTCCCGTTCATTATTTAAAAGGCTACTGTAGGGGGATTATTACGGCACTAATGTTCAAACCCAACCCCCACAAGCCGTGAAGAAATCCACCCAGCCCCCCGTTGATGTGGCAGGTGATGCCACATGAACACTGCCAATAAAAAGAAACCAGCCTTGATAATGTCACAAGAAGGAACTAGATGGTTTATATGGGCAGCCCCACAGAGCACAACAAGCAGGGTTCTTCTGGCACCAACTAAAGCCGATGACATCACAAGCACATTGGCTGCAGGAACACGCTGGTTTTGGAACGCTGGTGATACAGTCATTTCCTTCAAACAAGTGAAATCAAAGTGGCAACATTCCAATTGCTGCATTCTAATTATAAAATGTACCAATTCCGCTAAACAAAACTGTAGGAAAGGTATAACAAACATGTTTAACAACTCTTCAGGAAGGAAAATCCAGAGATTTCACAGCATGAAGTTGATTGAATTCCTTGAAGACTAATTCACTCTTGGCCTCAACTTTTGTTTCATTTTTGTAATCTGTCATAATATATAATAGAGCTCAAACACAATTTTTCCTCACCTAAGAAAAGTCTGAACACCTTTTGAGCATGAATCCCATGGAACAAAAGTCACCAAAGGTCAGGAGAGCCCTCCCAAAAGATCACCTCTTACCTTCTTTCTTGAAGGCATTCAGTAAAGACTTCATATCTCCTCTTAGTTTATTGCTTGATAACTCCCTTGAAATGTCTGTTTCTCCTTGAGGAACTTCGAAACAGAAGGTCAGGTTCTCCTGGACTGGGGTTCCTCGGTCATTGAAGCACAACGGAGAGGGTTACGGAGAAGGCAATCACTGTGGTGACAGTGCCCGCTCCACATGATGCCGCCTGTGACTGCGAGAGGAAACGGCAGAGCGCACAAGCCTCGCACGTTTCTCCGCTCAGTACTCTCTCTCTCTCTCGCTGACACACATACGTGCACACTAACTCTCTCACTCGGGCTCCGTTTCTTTCCGCTTCGTCCCGCCCCCCGTTCTCTCTCCTCATCGCTCTTTCCCCTCACCGAATCATTCACTGTACTATCAGCTGATGCCTCCCCCATCTGGATTCCTTTAGGTAGACAAGGCAGAAGACTGATTGGAGTGTGTTGTTGAATCAGCTGGTTGACAGGACCATGCTGGGATAATTTGATTCAAAACACCACCATTATGAGACAAAGTACTGAGATAAACACAATTGCCCAAAATCCTTCAAGTTCAGCCCATCAGTGGCGCACGATACCATCAGAAGTGTTTTTAAAAATTGCTGGAGACCGCCCACCGAACGGCGCAATCAAGACGTTTGAATCAACTTGCGACAACGAGAAGATGTTATTGATTAGGGATTTTAACCCTTGTCGGCTAACCAAAACAGCTGTATGGGAATCAAGCCCCCGAGTGTTGCTAAGCAACCCAGGGATGGATGTCTAAATTAGTCAGTGCAAGTTGTCGGGTTGTGAATTCTCCCGTTACCCATGTATGTGGGCCGTCCTTCCTTTCACACTAGAAATTCACAATTGCCTCTCTTGCTCTCTCTCTCTTTTATCCCCATTTTCTGGAATGAGATGAAAAAGATCTTTGAGGAAGGAATTCTTGCATATTAAAATCTGTGTCAGGGTATGATGTCATCAGGATATAGATGGATATGAAGTTGATACATACAGTGAGATCCCTAAACCACTAGTGAAAATCCTTATATTTTAATAAAATAAAAATGTTTATGTCATTCATTTTTTCATTACATTCTAATAAATAAAAAATAGAGCATATAAATGAGTGAATAAAAAAATTAGCATGAACTTTAAAATTTGGTTTAATGACAGCAGTCAAGCTGACATGAACTTGTGCAAAACTGGATGATTCATGAAAGCAAGAACATCTGACTATCTGAATGAATGAGTTCACATGGTGGATTGTTTGCCAACAGTGTTATTGTTAGCTGAAACAAAAATATATATTTTTTTTTCGGTAATTGAAATAAATCTAAAATAAAATAACAAAATAAAAATGATTAAAACTTAAATGAGAAAAAGTGGAAGTTCAAATTAAAATAAATTAAAATAGAGTAAAACAAAAACAATGACTAAAACACTAAAATGAAAAACTCAAAACTGAACACATAAAATAGTTAATTCTAAATATTAATAAATACTAAAAATATCATAATTTCATAACTAACTTATTGTTTACATAATTTAATAACATTTTTCAGTTTTTTATTATTGCAACAAAAAGCAGAAAAAAAACAATTACATTTAAAATAATTAAAAAATTAATTAAATAATTACAATTAAAACTGATTACTGACTGATAATTAACATTTTACCTAATAACTTTTAGGCCTGGGGCACATTTTCTCTTATCACTAAGAGTTCTCCTAAATAGCAGTAAAAGTTCCCAAAGCTGCTGAAAGCAACTTTTATTAAGGAACAGAAAGAAATCTTAAGCTAAGAGTTAGGGCGGGGTGGACCTTGTTGCTCTGGATGATGTCATCATGCACGCTTACTATGCCACAGTGATTGGCTGATGGAGGAGGACTCTCAGTCAGTGATAGAAATATTGTAGAACCTGTCATGTTGCCATATTCGAATAAAGATTTTAAAATAAAGATTTTGCCATATTCAAATAAAGTTTTTAAAAAGTAGGTTAAGTGTCACTAATTAAACAAGTATGTTCAGCTATTTATCAGCCTTTATCAGCTTTATCAAGCGACAAATTATGTTTTATAAACAGTTCGGGAGGAGCACTATCTAATCAGCCCGAGAGGAGGCATACAGTATACACAGCCAAATCACCTAGTGATTTTGGGGGAAAATTATTTTTCAAATATATTTTAAAATAAATCGAATTATTAAACTAAATTAACCATATAGACCAAATTACTGATCTAATTACTGATCAAAAGCCCACATTGTTACTGTATGATAATCGAAATATATTCTGTTGCATTATTTTTATGTTTAACACTGTGAAGCTGCTTTGAAACAATCTGCATTGTTAAAAGCACTATATAAATAAAGTTGACTTGACTAGTTACCTCCACAGCTTTCTGCGTCCCTCCATCACCTCGACTCCTCACTCTCGGCCCAGCCGGGGAGGCCTCCTCTGGGTTTGAGCTTGGAGACCTTGCTCCTCTCGGACAACATGGCAAATAGGCTAATTTCACTCTTTTACTCTATCCGATCAAGTGTGAGCTCTTGAAACAATTGCCACAGGTAATCAGACATAATTTTTTTTATTAAATAAATAATATTTATTATTTTTGGCATTTTTGCCTTTTTATTATAATAGGACAGTGAGTATACAGGAAGCGAAGTGGAAGAGAAAAAGGGGAGAAAGGTCCGCAACAGCCATTATGATTGTTTGTGATTTGGTCTTAGTGACCTCTTTACTATTCCTAGCATTTCATGAATTTAGGAGCTAGTTTTAGTGCTAAAATGCTTTGTGAGATACTCTTAAAGCAAAAATGTAGGAGTCCTAAAATTAGGACTGACACACCCATTATTTTTAAGAGTTTCTCCTAAAATGGCAAGTTAGGAGCTACTTTTAGCCTTAAGATGTTTTGTGAATACAGCCCCAGGTTTCACAGTCAATGCTTAGATTAAAACCAGGATTAGGCCTTAGAAAAAAACACATTTCTTGTGTGTATCTTGAGACAAAGCAAGTTGCTTTTAGTTAAAACAGCTCAAACATGCATTTTAGTCTGGAGCCTTGTTTGTGAAACCAGGGGATAATGTTCATTTCCAGATTTCAATTTAAATCAAATTCAAAATGTTCAATATGGTCTCAGACTTTTGGACCCATATCTCCCAAATTACACTGCTTATTAGACAAATTATATACAGCAGGAACGGACAGACAGTAAATCCAACATCATTTGTGCTTCATCAGAAATCTAACTTCCATCTCTGAGGTCTAATGAGCCAGCAAAATTACAAAACTGACAGCTTCTTATATCTAACTCAACTCGTACAAGTAATAACACGGCAAAATCGTTGGAAACTGGTTCCCGGGGGGAGCTGTAGATGTGCTTTCAAGGAGCAGTTGTGATATGGTTATGATTCAAAATAAAACAAGCTCCACTTTAAAACAACCCAACGCAAACCCTGCGAGTTAACTCTCTGCGGACGACCTCCTCTTTCTTTTTGTTTTCTTCTCATTCTTCTTTTCTTTGTTCACGCCATTAACAAACCCAGAAAAGTGCCGATCGCCCTTGCTTCAGTAGCTTTGATTAATCTTTCCTGATAAAGAAAACATCCTTTCATACGTGTCAGCAATTTCGAAATCCTCTGAACGTCCAGAGCTGAGCTAAAGATGAATAGACATTTTCACCCAATTAAGGACTCTTTATACGTAACAAACAATTCCGCCGGGCCTCCGAGGGGCCGGCCGGCGCAGCTGGTATCCACTGCCTCATTAAATCAATAGTCATTAAATTGCACTTGAAAGTGTACCTCAAACTAAAGAGCTCAACCTATTCGATCGAAGCTGGCGCAGGTTTGAACTTGGGTGGTGAACTGAAATCCATCACTCTGTCATGCTTTGAATTTGGTCTTGTTTATAAACCATGATTAAAACTCAAGATGGTGTATTATATTTCCCAGCGGCCCCAATATCTAATATAGACTGGCGTAATGCAATATGAGCCTGCGTGTGTGTGTACGCTTGCATGTGTGCACGCATACATGCATATCTTCCCATAATTCACACAATATTTGAGTGCTCTTTGAAATCTGCACCATTTCAAATGCTTTACCAAGTAAGTCGATAACAAGCCAGGCTCCAAGACCTCCTTGGCTTCTCAACCACGACAAGTGCGCACAAGGCAAACTCACATCCCTTAAGCCAATTATTGTGTGGATTCGGGAACCATGGCAACCACCGGGTGGCATTAAATGGGATGTACATTTACATACATAACTACAGTGCTCGTTTTAAACATATAGGCATGGTGGCCGGCACATAAACAAACAAAACCCAATGGATTTTGGTGGATTTTGGGAATGCAAAGCCTACCCAAATGGTTTGAAGATCAAAGCTCCAACACTGTGCCCTCTGCTGTGGTCTAACATGTGACACGTAATTACCGGATCCCCTGCTACAATGCGCACGAAAATAACAAGCCGTTCCTGTTTCCTCCCTGAGTGACGCATTAGACACAACGACAAACTGTGCAACTATTGAAGATTGTTCAATCAAAACCTTATAAAAACAATATCAGCGCACAGCTGGCCAGGCAGTTCATTCCGTCAAAGGTTCCTTTCGCCTCAGATTGAAACATCCGGAAGCCTGCTGATTCCCATATTCCACTGATGGAATCTCTGTGTTTATGTCAGAGCTGTTACCCAAAGCTATAAGGAAAACCTGACAGCTGAAGCAAAGTAGAAGCATAATGCTACATCTACACTTCAGGTCAGTGCTATTCCCCGAATAGCTACACTATTAAAAATAAAAGGTTCCAAAAGGAGGTTTTCACAGCAATGCCATAAGATCCATTTCGGGATCCCCAAAGAACTCATAAGTGAAGAGTTCTCAAAAGAACTATTTTTTCTTAGGCCCTGTTTACACCTGGTATTAACTCTTTTCCCGGCAGCATTTTTTGATCATTTTCCACAAAAATGTCATGGCCCCCTATTTAGACTATTTTGTTGTATGAATATCTGAACATCCAATACATCAAAAGCTGAATATGGGTCAGTTTTATAAAAAAGCAACATTTTGAGCAAAAAGATGAGAAAATCACATATGGACCACACTACATATGGATTGGATTCAGAATGATGATCAAAACACAGATGGAGTAGATCGAGTCCATCAACACCCTCAAAGCTTCACAGACCAATAGCTCGTCCTGGGTGGGCGTTTCATTCAGTAACGTTTGGCAGTTTTGATTTATATTTTGTTTAAAGTTGATGATCGCATTATTTAACAAATGCAAATGATTACATATGATAATTACTGGGAGATATCATTAGGAAGCATGGCGTTAGTTTTCATTGTTATGCTGATGATACTCAGCTCTATATTTCTTCACGCCCTGACGAAACTTACCAATTCACAAGATTAACGGAATGCATAGCTGATATAAAAAATTGGATGAATAGTAATTTCCTGCAACTTAATTCAGATAAAACTGAATTTTTAATTATTGGACAGAAAAGCTCCACAAGTAGTGCCCTAGAATACTGTCTAACCTCGATGACTGCTCTGTCAAGTCCTCGCTGCCAGTGAGGAACCTGGGTGTGCTCTTTGATACCAATCTTTCGTTTGAAAGCCACGTTTCTAGCATCTGTAAAACTGCATTCTACCATCTTAAAAATATATCTAAATTACGCTACATGCTTTCAATGCAAAATGCTGAACAATTAGTACATGCTCATGAGCTCAAGGCTAGATTATTGTAATGCTCTACTGGGTGGTTGCCCTGCTCGCCTAATAAATAAACTCAGCTGGTCCAAAACGCAGCAGCTCGAGTTCTTACTAGAACCAGGAAGTACGATCATATTAGTCCAGTTCTGTCAACACTGCACTGGCTCCCTATTAAACATCACATACATTTTAAAATCTTGCTTATTACTTATAAAGCAATAAATGGTTTAGCTCCCAGTACTTAAGCGAGCTCTTAACGCATTATACTCCATCACGTCAATTGTGGTCTCTAAACTCTGGCCAGTTGAAAATACCTAGAATATCTAAATCAACTGCAGGCGGTCGATCCTTTTCCTATTTAGCACCTAAACTCTGGAACAGTCTTCCTAGCATTGTTCGGGAAGCAGACACACTCTGTCAGTTTAAATCTAGACTAAAAACGCATCTCTTTACTATGGCATACACATAGAACATTTTTAACTTTCTTTATTCAAATCAAATGACTGATTGTTAGGCTGCATTAACTAGGTCAGCCGGAACCGGGAACACTTCCCATAACACCTGATCATAAAAAGAGTGGCATCCACACTAATGTTAGTCTCTCTGTTTATCCCGAGGTTTACTGCAGTCGGCCGGATCCAGGCCGTGTCCGGATCGGATGGTGGACCTGCATCTGGACATGACCAGCTCATCCTGGAGTGTCTGCTGAGACCGTGTCCATTAGTGTCTCCTCTGAATTTGCCTCACCGCACGTCATCCTCAATTAACCCGTCTCTGGCGCAATAACTCCGATCTTTCAAGTATTCATATTCTGTGTAATCGACGCGCCATCCTAAATGAACCCGCTTCTTGCGTGATACCCAAAATTTCGAATATTCCTATCTAATATGATTTATGACCTGCAAGGTTGCCAGAGTAATAATTATACAATGTTAATAATAGGCCAGAGGAGAACTGGCACCCGACTGAGTCTGGTTTCTCCTAAGGTTTATTTTTCCATCATGCCCTGATGGAGTTTTGGTTCCTTGCCACTGTCGCCTTTGGCTTGGCTTGCTCAGTTGGGGACACTCAAATTATGATCCAAGTTACTCAACTAAATATACAAATAGAATTTATTAATTTGGTCATATATAATTCTATAAACTATCCAAATTAAACTAGCCAAATCAAATTTTGTTGCAATGTTGTCCTGTTTAACACTGTGAAGCTGCTTTGAAACAATCGTCATTGTAAAAGCGCTATATAAATAAAGTTGATTGATTGATTGATTGATTGATATCGCTTGTTTCTGCTACTTCTTCGTCTGTGTTTTGATCAGGAGATTCAGTACTCTTTCAAAAGATGTGTAATAGCGCCCCCTACCTTATAACAGTGAAAACACGGAAAGCCAGAAAATGCTGTGTGTTGTGGGGAAGCGCTTTCTCGCAAGTTCCGTGTTTGAAAGAGTTAAGATGTGTTTTGGTCTGTATCACAAATGGACGACGCTAAATACAGGTTTAAAGGGGGTTTAAATCATTTTGAGCTTGTCCACTTTCGACCACTTCCAGAGGTAGTTGAAAACCCATTCGACCAGCTTGCTTTCGTAGTGTAAACGCTCATGTGGTCGAATGTGTTTGAACAGCTACAAAAGACCACCTACTGACCTAATGCGTAAAAATTACGGGAAGCGCGCAAGCCAGACGGGATTTCAACTTGTCAGCTGAAGACCCAAGTTTGTTTTGAAGGCGAAAGATGGATGTCCTCACAATGTTCTCTCACCATTCCTGACTTCTGACACACACATTTGCCGTGGTCTTGCGTCTATCAGAGCGAAAGCTGCTGCTCTCCGTATGTTTTCCGCCGTTTCCAGGCGCATTCATATGTAAATTGCACAAGCTTATTTTGTCCATTAGATCGAAAGAGCTGAAAAAACATACATTTACCCACTCCTAGACCCTCCCCTCGAATAAAGCAAAACCTTAATATCAGGTTTAAACAGGTCCTGAGTGTAAAAAACTTTTTAATAATCTTTTAATAAACTTTCCACTATAAAGAAACTTTTGTGCGATGGAAAGGTCCTGTGAATGTTAAAGGTTCTTCACTGAATCATTGAAGCCAATAAATAACTTTTTTTTTTTTTTTTTTTTTTTTTGAGTGAAGTCCCAGAATCATTATCCCACATTTCTATTTTACATCAATATAGAGGGAAATGAACTGACAAAGCAATCAAAGTCACTCAATGTCATTTAGGAAGCAGGTTAACAATTTGACGGCACATCGGTGAGACGAAGATTAGCATTGCGGGTTGGAAAAACCAGGACAAATGTGACAAAAAACTTGAACGTGACAATTCCGATCAGAAAAAAAAAAAACTGTAGGACTTGATAATGGCCTAAATTCAGTACAGGAAATGGTAGGAATTATGCTGGTGTGCAAGTGCCTGTGTGTGTGTATATAGATGATTCTCCTCTTCCTGTAAGGTCTGTAGCTTATGTAGGTCAGCCCCACTGAGTAACGCTCTCTCTAGATGCATGCTTGGGTTCGGCACATGAAGCCATCTATAGGGTGCAACGCCTGTGAACACAACCTTCAGGGGCAAACATATATCACTAATATCATAATTTATAAAGCATAATGCACATGGATCACATGTTATATGTGGAATCCGGTGAAAATGTACATACAAAATGCCTGTTATGAATAATTAATATGTAAATGAGTTATCTCCACTCTACATTGTACACGGACATATCCGTGCCGTGTGAAGTCCTTCAAAATCTGATTTACCCAGAGCAGACTTCATTTTATCCAAATCCTTTCGTTTAATGATGTCTAATGATTAATTAAATCTGTTGTGCCTTCCCTGCCTTTAATGAGGCAGATGATTATGCGGTCCGTTAATTGAAACGAGCGCGTTCAATCACTGAATTCCTCAGAGTGTGGCTGAGAGTGTCACGAAAATATACGGATGCACTTTACTTTTGGTGAATTAATACTGACATCTGCTACACATGTAGAGAGTGCCGTGCAAGGTAAAAAATAATTTGTCACCTGTTTATGTCCAAAATATTCTGCCGAATATGGACAATCATGACTTTTTTTACATACAGTAAGACCTTAAAAGAATATATCTACACAGTTATAATAAAAAATAACTTTGAATGACCCCAGAAACAATAAGAGACACCTTGTGTGTTCACTAAAGGTTCAGATGCACAATTATACGTTAAAGTAAACCACTTCAGGAGCCCTAGAGGCACAAATTGCTGAGGCCCAGCATTATAACACTGCATAATTATGGGAGCCGCTGGAGATGACGTCTGTTATCTCACTAGCAACAATAGAGGAAGCCCATTTTAGCTTATGTTAGCCTTTAGCATATATTACAACTTTTGCACCTGCAGCATCAGCTGCCTGCCTGAATCATATCATACACCTTAATACATATGATACTCTCTTGGGCATTTAGCAGAGGAATAGCCTTTTAAATGAATTAAATTATTTGGTCGTCATTTTCAGTATAATCAAGACTTTAGAGGTGTTCATAACACTGGCCTAACAGTGACGTTTAATTTAGCCATTCAAATTTAAAGCGATAGTTCACCCAAAAATGTAAATTCTGTCATTAATTACTCACCCTCATGTCGTTCCAAACCTGTAAGACTTTCGTTCATCAATGGAACACAAATGCAGATATTTTTGATGAAATCCGAGAGCTTTCTGTACTCTCATAGACAGCTATGCAATTGACACTTTGACGCTTCAAAAAGTTCATCAAGTGCTCCATAAAACGAATCCATATGAATCGAGCAATTTAGTCAAAATTTTCTGAAGAGACTCGATCGCTTTATATGATTAACAGATTTAATGTAGGCTTTTATTCACATTTAAACACTGATCAGCGAACATAAACAGAAGCTCAACTGAACATGCTTGATGCTCAAACGTGTTGCGTAACACATGAGCATGAACCTCATTGGTTCTTATGGAAGCTCAAACGTGCTGTGTAACATGAGAATTGACCTCATTGGTTCTTGTGGAAGCTCAAACGTGTTGCGTAACACATGAGATTGAACCTCATTGGTTCTAGCAGAAGCTCAAATGTGCTGCGTAACCATTTACCATAACTGATGTATGAGTTGATGAATGTTTATATGTGAATAAAGGCCTAAATTCAATCTGTTCATCATATAAAGCGATCATGTCGCTTCAGGAAATTTGGAATTCATATTGATTCGTTTTACGATCTCTTTACAAACTTTTTGAAGCGTCTAAGTGGTAGTTGCGTAACTGCCAATGGAGAGTCAGATCTTGTTCCGAAGATGAAAGTAAGTCGAGTTTGGAACGACATGATGGTGAGTAATGATAGAAGTTTCATTTTTAGGTGAACTATCCCTTTAAAGCTAAAATGCTGCATGACACAACACAATCACATCAAATCAAAATATCTACAGTGCAAGGCAGCACTGTATTGATATTCATCAAGCATAATTCCTCAGCAATTAATCCAACATGAACTATACAACCATACCTTACACTCATAGAAAGTCAAGCATTCAAAGGGCCTGTTTACACCTGGTCACTTCGTGCATTTTCTCTGATTGGATAGCTATTCAATCATAAAAAGACCAGGTATAAATGCCCTTTGAAACGCCTTCGAGACAGATTTAAATCTGATCGCTCAAACCACTTCAGGAGGTGGTTTGACACGCATTTCAAACAAAACTGGACGCGTGTTAACGCATCTGGTTGCACTCAAATTCAGTACTCAAAAATTCCAATTGGAATTTAGTATGCACACATTATCATAATATTTTGTTGCTTATTGCCAATGGGACTGGTTAACACGGTTAAACTGATTAACACGGATACAAATTTATTTTAATATTTGTCCCTTTTACATTTCATGTGTATCTAGCTAAGGGACGTTTCTGGTATTCATGAAAAAAAAAATCAGGACACAAGGTGGTTTTCATAAACATCAAGGAAGATGCAGTAATCCAACTTACCAATATCAGCGTCTTTGTGATTCTTTATGAACTCTGCAAGCTCAAAATTTCCAGCAATTATTGCCACCTTTGAAAAAACACACATATAGCATATTAGATTCATTCACTGGCTTTATCACATTTTTTCTATCAATTTTTCATTTTTTGGGTTGAGGCTGCATAAAACAAAAAACAAATTACTGGTAGTACAAAACAAACGACATGAAAGTGTCTGAGTCTGCAAACGTGCAGTCAGACCGACTGAAACAAGGCCACTGTCACAACAGCTAAATGCAGATTATATTTGTTTGTGAATGGAAGCATTATTTTAGTCAAAATAATTATAATAATAGTCACACTTTAGATCAGGGCCATAACCACCATAGACATTGAGAGGGATAAGTCCCCCTCATTTATTAGAAATGGCCTAATTGCAAATTCCAACGCGACACTTTAGTTATAGCAATGAAAGAGTGTGTCGAAGAGTAGTTAAACAACTTGACAACCGTTTTACGATAAAAACGTTCAGCGACCAACAGTAATATCAAGTGATGCAAACAAATTTCACCATTTTGAATCAAAAAATGACATTATGTAAATCATTTTTGATGTGACAAGAAACGGTTTGCATTTTTACATATTAGGCAGACGGAAAAAAAACAACAACAATAGAACTGGAACTTTTACATTTCTTATTTCTTTTTCTTCATTTCTCCTTAAATCCCTTTTAATCATCTGATTCCTTTCAATAAAGCAATAAGACCAATACCCCCCTTTCCCACACAAAAAACACCCACAAAAAACGTTGGTCCCCCCCAAAGTCTAAGACTATGGCCTTACTTTAGATTAGTGTCCAAATCTTACTATTAACTAACTATTAACCACAACTTTTGCCTCAATAAACTCCTAATTTCTGCTTATTAACAGTTAGTAAGATAGTTGTTAAGCTTATGTATTAGAATAAGGCATTAATATGTGCTCTATAAGTACTGATAAACAGCCAGTATTTTAGTAATATGCAAGCTAATAAGCAACTAGTTACTAGTCAGAATTGGACCCTAAAGTGTTACCATATAAGAATAATAATTCAATTCTTATTCTTATAAACCAAATAGCTGACTACAAATTGTTTACCAGTAATGTAAAAAATACAGCATGAACATCCTGCCTCCTTTTGTGTTTGACAATAAAAAAGGTCATGTGGGTGACAGAAAAAAAATGACAGAATTGACTTCTTAGTGAACTCTTCCCTGCGAAGCTTAATGTAACCTCAAAAGATCCTTCACAGCAATGAAACAAAAGAAGTTCAATAGCACAACTTCCCATTCAGCAGATGTTCATTTCTATTTAATGGCTTTAATTTTACCACCCTTTAAAAAGCTAGTTACGCAGTCTATTATAAGATCTATAATTTACTCATCAGTCTGGTCACCAAGTCTGGTCGTGAGAACAAAACCGGGTTTGAAATGGTGCACCAAGGCAGGCTAACACATTACGCTTGAGGGTTCTGGAGTACTGTATTCCTAAGAGTGATAAAACACAGACTTCATTCACATTACACTAAATTAGTTGCTAAGATTTACGTAACGAGTTTGAGAAGAGCTGCATTCCTTTTCGAAGGAAATACGGTGCTTGGCTACAGCGTATAATGCTAGATGAGTTAAGAAGAAAAATTCAACAGCAAGCTAAGTTAATTGACACGGTAAAGGCCTAAAATTTCAGAAAATGGGTTAGGAGTTCAACTGTTCAGTACGATTCACACAAACAGTTCTGTCATATGAACGCACACATTATTAAGTAAGAGCTGCAGCTTTTCGGTTTGCAGTTGACCCAGTATCATCGTTCTCAGAGTAAAGGGGTAGCGGTAATAAAATTTGCTCTGCACGCTTTCGATTTTGCCGGGGAGAAGTTCTGTTTAACCAGGCGGATCGGAACGTTCCAGAGGAGAGCCTGAAGTTTCGTGAGCTGCTTAAATGAGTTGTAATCGAGCGATCGCCGAGGCGTGAAATATGATTTTAGCAGCATGAGATGAATAATACAGCGCATTAAACAACGCATCAGGAGAGCGCTGATATGTACATTACATAAACACTTCACTCCTACGTCAGGTTTGGAGTGAGCAGGGTCAGTTCAAAGCTTTAGAGGTTGTAAACCGAGCACAACTAGCACAATGAGGCCAGCCATGAACACTAAATGTAGCAGCAAGTGTTGCTAATGTTTGACTTAATGCGTTTGACTGTAGAGCCGACTGCAAAAATAATGATCTCAGCTCTATTTTAATGTTTTTGGAGGTCTGCCATTGGATTACTGTTGCGATATGTGCCATCTTGCTAATAAAAGCCACAATTTTTCCTTGAGGCACAAACAACAACATATATTTGAGTACTGTACAAACCAAGTATTTTTCCACTCTGGCTATTGCACGGAAGGTGTTTCTACTTTAACCTTCATCTAAAAACATGCCACAAATGCCGAATGCTACATTGTAAAATGGCTGGGGTCTGTGCACTATGAAATCAAACCATGAATAAAGACCCAATGTAATAGAGCACAAAGATACGGTTATTTCTGTCAAGGAGGTTGCATTTCAAAGGGTTAAGCTCTCATTATGTGGGTGGTCTAGTACAGTATTGATGTTGGCGGGTTTACTGTACATGGTATTTTGCTATCAGCATTTGCTTTGAAGCTTTAATAATCCATTATGGTAGTGATATGAGGGGTGGCGATTATGGGTTAGGATTATGTTGTTTTAATAGCAACTGAACTCAAAATAATCAAAAAATGTAATTAGAAGTAGGTACTTAAAAGATTAGATCTTAAAATATTACTATTGTAATATATTGCAATGTAAAATCAACCATTTAAATTAAATATCATAAGCTCCTATATCATGATTTTTCCTGTATCAATCTTGAAATACTTTTATTCGAGCTGTAAACATTTGTAATTTTATTAACCCAAGAAATGTAAAAAGGGTGTCTCTGTGGTGCAATCAAAACTGTTTGTTTCAGGATTCAACCAATGATGTGAGTATAGGTATCTGTTTGGAATGGGCGGGAGCTATCCAACCAATTGAACCAGTTTGAGAAACCTGTTTGAAAACAATCATTGGCCATCATGAAACACAAGCTGACATTTCTGTGTAAATTGTTCATAAATTATGGTAAAAATATTTGGACTTTATATTTAAAAATTACCTAGTTATCTAGCCAGTTAGCATCAGCTAACAACATTGATCAAATAGATTGATATTCAACATGGTTCATTAATACATATTCATATTTTGTCTACTGTTGATTTAGCTTGTCTTTTTAATTTTAAGCTAAAACTGCTTGTACATTGATTTTGGTGTAAATGTATAAAGCTAATTGTTTTGTCAGAGTTGGGGCATTTTACCCCACCTGTGTTTCACAGAAAACCAGTCCTTAAGGGGGTGTTTTCCCCCACTCTACTCAAAATGTTCAACTAAGTAACAACTAAAAACAATTAAGCAACTATATGGCACAAAAAGGACTTCATTTAAAAAAAAAAATAATAATAACCACTATTAACTACAATATAAACCCTAATGTTGTCATTAATGTTAAGTTACCATAACTTAGCAATACTTCATTAAAATACAAAGTTTTGGCATCATAACTCAAACGGGTATGTTTAAACTGGAACTTAAATGTTGGAACTTTTTTGGCATCAAAACCTAAATTTTAAGTGTTAAATATTTAAATGATTAATTCTGTCTCCGTTTAATTTGATTGGTCATAAGTAAAGTTCTCGCTGCAAGGTGGTAAATATTTGTTCTCATAATCGCAACCGACTCATAATGAAGATGAAGTACGTCAAATTTGTAGGTAGACGTTAAAATATTTATACACTTTTCTTAATCACCATGTACATTTGAATTCCAATGTTATTTGAATGAAAACATTGAGAACATCAGAGAGTGCGCTTAATTTTCTGGTCAAACCATAATGTCTGTGGCAATATGCACTAATAACTACTGGCACAAAATTACTTCAGTTTTAACTACATTTCTTATAATAAACACTAATAACTATTGCCACAAATATTACTTCATACCTATATTTACCATATATTCTTATGTAAACCTATTTAACATGTATTTCTATAAGTACTAATGACTATTACTGCAAAAAATACTTCAGTTTTAGATGGATATTTAATAATAAACACTAATAACTATTACCAAAAAATATTACTTCATACCTATATTTCTACAAATACAAATAATGCAAAAAAAAATTGATTTCTAATAACTTGTGCAAAAAATGACTTTTTTAATATAATAAATCACTAATGTTTACAGGCATACTGTAGCAGTCACAGCATTATGGAAGGCTACTGAACAGTAAACGCAATACTGTCATCAGCCCATGGCCACAGACTTGGATCATGTCCATTGCTGTCAGACAAGCTACTGAATGTCACAATCTGACATTTGAAAAAGAAACTCCTAAGTAAACAAACACAAGAAGCAGAGATTTTTACCTGGGAAAGACTTCACTGGCTTACTTCAGCTAAAACATTCAAGAAAACTGCATGATTTGACGTTCTTTAATTTCCCCTCTCCAAAATCGAACTCCTAATTATCAGAAGATACCAAACCCATGCAAACAATCATAATAAAACGATTAATTTCCCTCATGCTCACTCATTGTTCTCTGAGCTGTCTTACATAATGCCTGCTCTTCCATGTGACATTCTGTCTAATTAATTAAGAACTGCGCGACAGAACAGCAAAACGGAAGTTCATTTTGCACCCATTAAAAAGTAGCCAAGCCAACATGTTCTCGTACCTGAAAGGGCGTTTGTCCTCGGTAGTTCTTGACGTCTTTGCTGGCTCCGCGAACCAGAAGAACCCTGGCACACTTTTCCTTCAGAAGAAAAGCAGATGATAGAGAAATTAATTCAATATGATCCGACTCTAACAGAAAACGTTTTACTATCTGTGTTTCTTGACCTTCTAAGAGCAAAACTAGACACGTCAAGAGGTATCCCATCTCACCCAGATCCAAAAGTGACAGACTTCTCCCTCAGCTTTGTGAAGTCCAATTCAAGTGTGATGCTACAGCAAAGTCTACACCCAAAGAGAAAGGAGAGGGGGGTCTCTGCAGCAATGCCTATGTGCATGTGTAAATGTGTATGTGAGAACCAAAAGCAGAAAGACAGAGAGAGAGAGAGAGAGAGAGAGGGAGAGAGAGAGAGATCCAGGGCTCTGTAGCTCTCCAGCCCACTATATCCAGCTGGATTCAACAGCCCACCCACGGAATGCCTCACCACTAAACCGACACACACACAATCGCACACATACACACACACACACACCTCCATTGCCTTTTCCTCCTACCTTCCTTCTAATACTAGTTTCACAGCTGCTGCCAGCCCTTGTATATGAGACATAATCACATGTGAGGATGCTGCTTCTATTCCCCGCACATGAAAATATCCCTGGCCTGCATTTGGCACCGGTTACAGGTTCCTTGTTGACATGGTGACGGATTGGCGCAATAGGGTTTAATCGCAAACAATTGAGAACCTGGCGAGCGAGACAAATTAAGCATCTTTCGCCAAAGGTTTCGCCTCGTTGTGGCCGATCACTTCAAATAACGGCTCAGGATAAACACAGAAATACATCATATGTGACCACCAGTGAACTCAAGAGCCTCCACAAATCAATAAATGACACTTGCCATCGGCAGGGCCATTTTCACACCTTAAAATAAACTACATCTTCAAGTCATAACACCTGGGGTGGTGTGATTTAGTTTCAACCGCATTTAATGGCATATTTACTTTGATGGTAAATGAAAACGAGACTGTGAGAGAGACGTTTCGTTGCGATTTCGTTGTTTGTAATGTTTAAGTACATGGGTTATGAGTTTAAGACAGTACAACAAATTAAATTCTATGTTTACATCTCCCCTACAGATATCATAAAGGTCTGTTCACACCAAGAACGATAACTATAATGATAACTATAGCATCCAAACAAACACACAATAACGGTATTTTTATTATAAGCGTGCACTGCAGTTTTGTTGTTCGCCACTTTAAAAGCTAGAGCTCTTTAAAGCAGGATCGGTTCTGATTGGCTGTCGAGGTTTCATTCATGCATCAGCTTGAACCAAAAAATCTTTGTAAAAGTTATTTCCAACAATTGTTTCTCTGTGCTGTTATTGTTATAGATGTGGTGTGGACTCTGCTATTCTTTTAAATTTAGAATGATTTTTAAAACTATATATTTATCCTTTTCATTGTAGTTATTTGATGTGAACGGGCCTTAAGACACTGTGGATGTTGGAGCAATATGACCTATGACAGCAGGAATATGATGTTATAAAGAGAGCTAGCGCTAGCTGTTCCAGCAGACAATGGCGCCCATGCTGTGACCCCGAGCTGACGGAGCAGACTAGATCTCCCACAGAGGAAACATAAGGTGATTATCTGCCTGGCTGCTTAGTGTCGTGAACGTAATGGGCCGTTGTCCATTCATAAACACTGAATGCTGGTGCTAATAGTCATGAGCGTTCCAGTTCAGTTTGAGGTTTATCATGGATAGAATGGAAGACAATGGTGAATACTGAACAGTGTAATTAGTGGCAATCGGTCACTGGCATTTATACAAATGAAAATGGCATCATTTCCACCCTGAACCTTCCCATGAGACAAATGAGAAAGAATATGTGTGCCACCCAAATAATGACTGGTGCTTTCACACTTGGTTCGATTGACTGAACCAAACCCGAGTTCGATTGCTCCCTGGAATGTGTTCATATTATATTATTTGGGTCCGAACCTGTGTACGTTTGCGTCATCAATACAGCAGCTGTTTACCCCGTTACTTGGTAACGACGTGAGCGAGAAGGTGGCAGAATGAATAGCATTGTTCACCTAACTTTTATATTTTTGAACCGTTGATTTAGTTACCAAAGCTTCAGTATGTAATGACACTTCCGTCTATCTGCCGCGGATGTACTGCAAATGCTCTAAAGAACGCTGACGACGAGCAGAAATGACATCTACTGCTCTCTGCTTACAGTACGTCAGTCACGCTCATCAGGACTCGAGTACGGTTTGCGGGTGCGCACCCGAGTTCGGAAGACAGCCTTCAGGCTTGATGTGGTAATTTCACAGCATACACGCAGGTTCGAAGACTTGTTCTCGCTCCCTACAGTGGAATTCGGCTAGGAATACATCCGCCCTAAGATATCACGGTGAATGTCATCATAGCTTGCGTAGTATAGACCCAGCTCCCAACCCAACTTTGAGAATAGATTAACGGCGATATGTTTTTTACCGCCCGATAAGAGTCTCACGTTAACGCAGATAACGGCCGCCACTAATATTATATATATATACCTATATATTTCTTATTAATGCAATTATCTAATCAACCAATCACATTGCAGTTGCTTCAATGCATTTAGGGGTGTGGTCCTGGTCAAGACAATCTCCTGAACTCCAAACTGAATGTCAGAATGGGAAAGAAAGGTGATTTAAGCAATTTTGACCATGGCAACATTGTTGGTGCCAGACGGGCTGGTCTGAGTATTTCACAATCTGCTCAGTTACTGGGATTTTCACGCACAACCATTTCTAGGGTTTACAAAGAATGGTGTGAAAAGGGAAAAACATCCAGTATGCGGCAGTCCTGTGGGCGAAAATGCCTTGTTGATGCTAGAGGTCAGAGGACAATGGGCCGACTGATTCAAGCTGATAGAAGAGCAACTTTGACTGAAATAACCACTCATTACAACCGAGGTATGCATGCAAAGCATTTGTGAAGCCACAACACGAACAACCTTGAGGCGGATGGGCTACAACAGCAGAAGACCCCACTGGGTACCACTCCTCTCCACTACAAATAGGAAAAAGAGGCTACAATTTGCACAAGCTCACCAAAATTGGACAGTTGAAGACTGGAAAAATGTTGCCTGGTCTAATGAGTTTCAATTTCTGATGAGACATTCAGATGGTAGAGTAAGAATTTGGCGTAAACAGAATGAGAACATGGATCCATCATGCCTTGTTACCACTGTGCAGGCTGGTGGTGGTGGTGTAATGGTGTGGGGGATGTTTTCTTGGCACATTTTAGGCCCCTTAGTGGCAATTGGGCATCGTTTAAATGCCACGGCCTACCTGATCATTGTTTCTGACCATGTCCAGCCCTTTATGACCACCATATACCCATCCTCTGATGGCTACTTCCAGCAGGATAATGCACCATGTCACAAAGCTCGACTCATTTCAAATTGGTTTCTTGAACATGACAATGAGTTCACTGTACTAAAATGGCCCCCACAGTTACCACATCTCAACCCAATAGAGCATCTTTGGGATGTGGTGGAACGGGAGCTTCGTGCCCTGGATGTGCATCCCACAAATCTCCATCAACTGCAAGATGCTATCCTATCAATATGGGCCAACATTTCTAAAGAATGCTTTCAGCACCTTGTTGAATCAATGCCACGTAGAATTAAGGAAGTTCTGAAGGCGTATTAGTGAAGTATTATGTATTGTGTTCCTAATAATCCTTTAGGTGAGTGTATATATATATATATATATATATATATATATATATATCACATCCGAGATAAAAGTTTGTGTTTACATGAGTGTGTACTGTGTTTAATTATTATGTATATTTGAATACAAATATTTGCATGTATATACTGTGTATATATATATATATATATATATATATATATATATATATATATATATATATATATATTTAAATATAAATATTTTATATATTAAATATAAACATGGATGCGTGTGTATTTATTTATACATAATAATTTTATACAGTACACACATATATGTAAACACAAACTTGTCAATGCCACAATTTTTTTATTTTTGACTAGTGACCTTGAAATAGTGCAGAATCCTAAAATTACATTTGTTTCCAGGTTTATATAAACAGTATATATATTTACAAAAAAATATAACATCCCATTTAATACTTAAAACATTACTTTAAAATGAATAAAAATTACATGTAAATATAAATATACATTTAATATATACTTATATATTTTATATATAAATTATTTTTATTATTAGCCTATTTGTTTTTGGAAAGGTATACCATGAAAATGTTTTCCAGTTCAAGAAATTATGTTTTATAAACAAAGTTCGGGAAGAACAAGTTTAAATTGCCAATCCAATCATATATATGTCCGACTTACTCTGTACTCTGGGTTCGGCCCAAATTTCCGAGCTCAGAAACCTCCCCTCGGACAGCATGCCAAATACGCATACGTTTTATTCTACCTGATTATTTGTGCGAACTTGTGATATTAGTTATAGGTATGATCCATTAACATGCATGGTTTTTTAAAGATACGCAGAATGACATCTGGCTGTAAAAGTCATTCTGCAACCTTTATTTTTAACAGTTCAGACCCAAAGGTTCTCCTAGAAAGTTTACCTGCTGCACTCAATCTCAGCTTTCTGGCCCTTGGGTGCTATTGATCCCCAAATTGTTATTGATTTTTATTCTTCATATTCTCCTATTGACAGTGTATTCTGTTGTATGTCGCCAATAACCTCTGTTTATTGACTGGTTAAACAGAGTTGACTTCAAATCATTAAAGGTACAGTGTGTAGTACATACCTGTTTGTACAGGGCGCAAATATGGAGAGCCGTATTTCCAGATGCATTTTCCACACTCATGTCCGCTCCGTAGAACAAGAGGTGCTCCAGGTGCTGGACGTGACCGTATCGACAAGCCTGACAAACAAATGAGAACAACTAGCAACACACATCAATTTTGTGAGGAAAATAAGAATCTCGTAACAGTTTCTGCTGGAAGAAAAGCTTTCGTGAGCCTTAAAAATTCATACAGTCGTCTACGACAGATCCAAGTCTTTTGAAACATAAAAACATCATTAAGCCGTCAGTAGCTATGCTGTCTTCTCATATTTTTCAAAGTGTCTGAAAGTAAACCCTACATGCTGCTTTTCCATTTTCCCAGTAGAGTGCGATCAAAAATCCACAGAAATAATATGACTGGCATCCTGCAGTCCACCTGTCACAACACTAGATGTCAGTACGCCGTCACAACAGACAGACTTGATGATTTGCTCAAGTTAAACTAGTTTGATCCCCTTGCCTGTCCATTAATTGAACAAAGCTGGTGTCATATAAAACTGCAGCTCTTTTTTTTTTACTTCCACTGCTTCACTCCACGATGCATACATTACCCCCAACGCAGCCAAACTCAACATTTTTAACCAACAAAAAGCTTTAAGATTCCTTTTATTAAATGTCATCAGCTAACTACTGAAAATGTGAAAGATAGCGCCACCTGGTGGATCTCGTGCCAGCCGTTCTCATCATGGCAGGCGACACTGGCATGGGCACGCAGCAGGACCTCGCAGCAGCTGGGGTCTCCACCTACGGTCACTGTATGGTAGAGTGGAGTCAAACCCTGACTGTCCTTGTAGTCCGGAGATGCTCCCAAATCCAGCATAGTCTACAAGAAGAAAGAGACATAGGATTAGGTTTCAGATTGAGAGGGGAAATACATCAACTACAGTTTAATGGAAATGTTTTAGCAGAGAAAGGTTTTTGGAAGGGTCTTAAAGCGTGAAATGAACTACTTTTTCTTGTCTGCTGCCCTTCACGTCACAGCTCAAGATAGTCGCTAGTGATATGTTCAAGAGAGTGTGCTGGGACCTTTTTAAAAGATTTTTAAAAGTTCACGTGAGACAAGCCAATTTAAAAATATAATTTGTTGCAATCTAACCCTTTAGCTTTGTTGTAACTTAATGTATTTAGGTTAATTCAGTGATGTTAAATAATATATTCGCCTTCAATTGAAGTCAATTAATTTACACTAACATTAAGTTGGGTTTTTTTTATTTAATGCATCCTTGCTGAATAAAAGTATTTATAAATTATAAATAAATTAATAAACACTTACTCCAAATGATTGAACCATAATGTGTATCAGAAGAAGCGCCTTGAACATCGATCATTAAACATACACTTAACATCTTTTTAGCCAAACAAATTTGTAAAACCTACTAATTTAAAGGGATAGTTCACCCAAAAATGAAAATTCTTTCGTTAAAAACACAAAAGAAGATATTTTGAAGAATGTTGGTAACTAGCTGATGGTAGCTATTGACTATTTGTGACCCTGGACCACAAAACCAGTCATAAGGGTCAGTTTTTTAAAATTGAGATGTATACATCATATAAAAGCTGAAGAAGCAAGATGTAAGCAAGATGTTTCCATTGTTGTAAGGTTTGCTAGGATAGGACAATATTGGCTGAGATACCACTATTTGAAAATTTGGAATCTGAGGGTGCAAAAAAATAAAAATAAAAAATATTGAGAAAATTGACTTCATAGTTGTCCAAATGAAGTCCTTAGCAAAGCATATTACTAATAATAATAATATCATTTTGATATATTTATGGTAGGAAATTTGCTCAAAAATTCATAATTTTGTCCCATAAAATGCATTGTTGGTTTTGTGGTACAGGGTCACATTTGTCAAAAATTGACAATTTTTTCCTACTATGGTATCAATAGCTACCGTCAACTGTTTGGTTACCAACATTCTTCAAAATTTCTTCTTTTGTGTTCAGCAGAAGAAAGAAACTCAGGTTTGGAACAACTTGGGTGAATTTTGGGTGAATTATCCCTTTAAGTTAACATGTAATATAAATATGTATGTAAAACAATACATGTGCAAAAACAATTGTGCTCGATTTTTTCAATTGTCATGACAATGTCTAGGTTTTTATTAAATTTTATACAACCAAGCAGTTTTATAACTGCATGACTAAAAGTACATTTGAGTTCCTAACTAAATGACTACAGTTTTTTTCCTACTAACATTATGAAAACCAGCCTCTCCAGTAGGCTAATGAAAATAGGAACTCTATGGCTGTAACACTATGAAGAGACATAATTTAAGATTCTGCATGAAGCCTTTTTAAATAATCGGCCTGCAAGCAATATATTGCAAGTACAAACGGCAGAGAGGAAATTGTGTTTTACAATATTCAGGCAGAAAACTGTAGTACATCAGCAGTATTATTTCCAATTGTTGTCAAGAGAAGAAAAAAAACTTAATTACTGACTCCTTTATATATATATATATATATATATATATATATATATATATATATATATATATATATATATATACACACACACACACACACACACACACACACACACACACACACACACACACACACACACACACACACTATGCATGTCCATTTTGCCGATTTTGAGATTTTTCGAAGGATTGAATGTCCAGGTTCATTTTCGTATAAAGTATGCTTCACATATCTAAATGGCCAATGAAAAGTTGTGAAACCATGTCATCTGATTTTCACGTAGCCTATATCCATTTGGTGTCAAAGCTGTCAATCACGCCGCGTATCTCCCGCCCTGTGAAAGCATTTCGCCGGTTTCGTGAAGTCTCAGCACAGGAAGTCGAATCGCTCAGCAGCCTGAAGCAACTGTTCTCAAGTTTATTATATATTCACAACTATTATTTAGTTCGGCCGATCGTTAATATCATTACACTGGCAAGAATATTGTTACATGTAAAGATGCCGTAGTACCGAGTATGACAACGCTACATTCAACTGCTTTTGAAATACAGTGGGGGTTTTTCACTTCCTGAAAAGTAACCGTTTTGGACATAGGCTACGTGAGTTTCATCGTATGAACAAATGTACCCTGTGTAAACTCAGCAGGGTCACTGACACCATAAGGCATCTCTGTATTGCTCTGTTTTAGATCAGCAGTAGTCATTCTTTAAAAAAACAAAAACACAAAATGACAATCAAAGATGAGGATCACTCTAACACAGCCATAAACTCATGCCGCCGTTCAGGATGAGGTCATTTATTACCTTAAGAGCTATCTGGTTCTTTGCCCTGGCTGCTTTGTGCAGGGCAGTCATCCCATCCCGAGAGCGGAAATCTAAATGAGCCCCGTCGTTTTTCAATGTAACGATAATCTCCATCATATTGTCCAGGTGGGCCGCAAGGGTTAGTGGTGTCTCTGCAGACCAGAAGTGCAAAAAACACGCGTTATGTAAATCTCTTTTAATATAAGCAAGATATTAACCAAGGGATTTACATGTTTTATAATTAGACATGTACAATATACTGGATTATATACTGGTATACACAGTTGTGGGAAACAAAGTAAAAATTATGTGATATAATCACATTGTGAGATCGTAATTCCGACTTTATTTGTGACTTTAGACAATGTAAATATAAAGTTAATTAATACACTACAATGTTTGGGGTCAGTACGATTTTAATACTTTTATTATTAATTTATTAATTAACACTTTTAATCAGCAAGGACACATGAAATTGATCAAAAGTGACAGTAAAGGCAATTATAATGTTACAAAAGAGTTCATGTAGCCTTCTATTCTTTAAAAGAACCTTTAAAATATATCTTGCTTTCACAAAAATATTAAGCAGCACAACTATTTTCAACATTGATAATCATTATAAATATTTCTTGAGTGCCAAATCAGCATAGAATGATTTCTGAGGGATTGTGTGACACTGAAGACTGGAATTCAGCTTTGCATCACAGGATTAAATTACATTTTAAATTATATTAAAATAGAAAACTTATTTAAAATTGTAAAAACGTTTCACAATATTACTGTTTACTATATTTTTGGTCAAATAAATGCATCCTTGGTGAACATGAGAAACTTCTTTCAAAACCATTTAAAGATCTTTTCGACCCCAAACTACACTGCCCGGCCCAAAAAAATGAATGTGTGAAAAGATCCTTCATGCTCCCTTCCAAACATTCTTTCGCAGTTTGAACCTGACGAATCTTGACGCTGTCATCCTGGAATATGGCCATGATGTGTCTTCCTACATGGTATTTTAACAAATGAAAAGCTACACACTCCATCAATTAGGGTTGGAAGAACTGTTGCCAAACATAACATGCTAGAAACATAATCACTGCAATAATGATCCAATCATAGACTCTTAAGCATTTGCCAATTTAAATCCAAACAGCAACCTTTTTTTGGCCGAGGAGTGTATATTGTTTATGAATATAGAGTTATAGTACTACTTTTAGTATAATTTATAATTTCAGCCATCATATTCATTATTAGACAAAAAATATATAATTATCGGTATTGGTGCATTTCTAACATTACATGCCATGCAGTTTAGGACATAACCACTGGATTAAATTAGTGAGTAAATATGTTAAATATAAAATGCAGAAATATAAAAGAATGGGCTGACCAAACAGTATTGATTAAGAAGAAATGTAATCAATCAAAAACAGTAAAACTGAATAGGGCCTGAATAGCCATTTATGGGCAATTTTGGAGGTTATCTGATATGGAATCCCCTACCACCAGTGTCAGGGTCATGATAGTTGGGGTCCAACCCTCTCTCCAACATTTTGGCAACTTTGTCCACCTGATGATGTTGGATGTAGTCCATAAATTTTCTCAGGTTGACCTTGCAGAAAGTGTGAGAGAAAACGAGAGAGCAGGTGAGGTGAAACAAGAAACATTGACAGCTAATGATTGAGGAGGAAGTTAACAAGTGTTGGAAATGAACAGTTGACGAGAGTGTGAAGGGTCTCTGCTCACTTCCTCTCATGGTGAGATCTCTGGGACACGCATGCCACGATACAAGGCTGGATAAAAATAGATAGGAGAGCAGCTCCCAGTACAGAGACATCAGAGAGAGAGAGAGAGAGAGAGAGAGAGAGCACAGCTGATTTGGCAAGGCAAAGAAATACGAGCGAACTACGGCATGCTACAAACACAGATCAACACACATCAACTCAACCAAGTGCACATGCAAAGACCTCCAAGAAGTGAGAGTATTTGTCATAGCCGCACAAAATATTAGAGTTTGCATTATTTAACTTCTAGATCCTTTTTTTTTTTTACCAGCACATGCTTTTAATAATTCACACCTTGTTGCCAGCTAACAACTTTAAACCCATTAAGCTAACAACAAAGTAGATGCAAAGACTTTATATATAGGAAGATTACTTATGCGCTCTGATTACTTATGAATGGGAGAAAGTGGAATGCCCAATATGGCAAATAAGCCCCTCCTTCTAAATGAAAAGTCATAGCGTCACTGCAGCTTCCCTTAGAAGCTCTGGTTGCTATAGAAACAAGCAGTGTTCTGAGTCGCGTGTTTAGGACTGTGCATGCGCATTAGCTTTGTCCAGGCTGAAGAATTCAGTCTTATGTCATGATTGGAGCATTTCTTTAACCTTGAAACTTTAATCGTAAGCTTGGCGAACAGTTTTGGAGAATTTGATGTTTCCCCATTCAAAGAGCTGCACTTGCATGCCTGAGAGGCGTTTCAAAGATGGCCGCCGAGTGACCTGTCTTAAAGGAATTTTGGTAGATGTCACCTAGCGCATCAACAACATTCGCTTTCCTACACTGTTTTGTCGGTGTTAGCCTACAAAAATAATCTAAAACTAGTTTTATTCACTCAAAAATATTAGTAAATATGAATTTTAAAAATGTTTGGTTGCACAAAGGGGTCAAGGACTGAGTGGTTAGCATGGTTAGCCTCTACTGGGGGATTTTCCACCTTTTATGGTGGAAAAAGAGCATTCTGAATATTTCATATTCATGAATTAGGAAGTAGGCTGTAATTACAACTTCATGTGCAGTCAAAACACTTTGAGCAAGAAAGATGGTGATATACCTTTACTATAAATGTGCAATATGGCAGAATACGTCCCGCCTTCTAAATAAAAGAGCCAATCGCCAATTAGTTAAGTCATTGTGTCACTGCAGCTGCCTTTTGAAACTCTGTTTGCTAAAGAAACAATAGAGATGCATGCTTATGACTGCACATGCTCATTGGCTAGTCCAGCCTGCATTTCTTTTTTTTACCTTTTTTTTTTATTTGACCTTTAATTATAATTTATGAAGGTACTGTAAACTAACTGTAGGAAATTTGTTGTAACTTTTGTACATGCAACTTTCCTACTTTTATTGCAAATAAATTAATAATTTCATACATTTTAGCAAATGTACTCTCAACTACAGATGCTGCATCAATTGTGTCTGCCATGTTTTCTCATAAAAACAATCATTTCAACATGACTTGAATGCCTTATAAGAGCTATAAGCAAAGATGGCAGAATTCATGTGCCAGCCGAGCAACTGCTGTTGAGTTGAATGAGAAGAGTCAGTATTCTTCAGTTATTACAGTTTTCCATGGATTAAGCCAATACAATACATTTTAATGGGTCAGATCAGGTAGAAATAGCTCTTTAAAAGTGATGTATGTAATTGTACTAAAACATAAAAATACCATAAAACACATACCATTTTGGGATGGCTGCCTTTGCATGCACATGGACTTTAATGACATCCCATTCTTAATCCGTGGGGTTTAAAATGGAGTTGGCCCACCCTTTGCAGCTATAACAGCTTCAACTCTTCTGGGAAGGCTTTCCACATGGCTTAGGAGTGTGTTTATGGGAATTTTTGACCATTCTTCTAGAAGCGCATTTGTGAGGTCAGGCACTGATGTTGGACGAGAAGGCCTGGCTCGCAGTCTCCGCTCTAATTCATCCCAAAGGTGTTCTGTCGGGTTGAGGTCAGGACTCTGTGCAGGCCAGTCAAGTTCCTAAACTCGCTCATCCGTGTTTTTATGGACCTTTCTTTGTGCACTGGTGCTCAGTCATGGTGGAATAGGAAGGGACCATCCCCAAACTGTTCCCACAAAGTTAGGAGTATGAAATTGTCCAAAATGTCTTGGTATACTGAAGCAATAAGAGTTCCTTTCACTGGAACTAACGGGCCAAGCGCAACCCCTGAAAAACAATCCCACACCATAACCCCCCCTCCACCAAACTTTACACTTGGCACAATGCAGTCAGGCTAGGACAGTTCTCCTGGCAACAGCCAAAACCAGACATGTCCATTTGATTGCCAGACAGAGAAGCATGATTGGTCCCTCCAGAGATCACATCTCCACTAATCCAGAGTCCAGTGGCAGAGTGCTTTACACCACTGCATCCGACACTTTGCATTGCACTTGGTGATGTAAGGCTTGGATGCAGCTGCTCGGCCATGGAAACCCATTCCATTAAGCTCTCTACACACTTTTCTTGAGCTAATCTGAAGGCCGCACAAAGTTTGGAGGTCTGTAGCTATTGACTCAGCAGAAAGTTGGTGACTTCTGCGCACTGTGCACCTCAGCATGCGCTCTGTGATTTTACGTGGCCTACCACTTCGTGGCTGAGTTGCTGTTGTTCACAATTGCATCCACTTTGTTATAATACCACTAACAGTTGACCGTGGAATATTTAGTAGTGAGGAAATTTCACAAATGGACTTATTGCACAGGTGGCAACCTATCACGGTACCACGCTTCAATTCACTGATCTCATGAGAGCGACCCATTCTTTCACAAATGTTTGTAGAGGCGGTCTGCATGCCTAGGTTCTTGATAGTACTATGGTGTATGTTTGGAGATATTTAGGAAACATGCTAATTCACATACTTGTTTCTCTGAATAACAATGCTACAGCCAGTTCTTCTACTCTGAATTGTGCATTCCGTGTCGGAATGTTTCAGTTTGTGTGTTCCCGCCCACAGCCAGTTTACCCAAAAGTATTTCGCCACTCCTGGGTTGCCAGCTGGCGGAAACCACAGTATATTGCACGAAGCCAGCAAACAAACTGGGTCAGAGATTGCAGATTCTACCCGACCTAAAAAGCCTCAGCATCTATCTAAAAAGCTCTAGAGGCATATTAAAAAGCGGATAGATAGTATGAGGCTTGTCTCCTTCGATTGTCAATTGCACTCATTCCTGTTGTGTGTACCCAATCAGGCAACCCACGTGAAAAACTCTGAGGAGGAAGGGGCTGGGGATACAACTCCCTCCAATATTTCAACCACTAGCAGTCAATATTACATACTGCACCTTAAAGGTAACAAATTCACCTTTTTACTTTTCATATTCCAATAAGATTTTAAAAGCAAACCCCACTAACCATAATTGTAATTCATTGACATTTATAATGAAGTGGGGTGAATATCTGTTCCATCGAAACAAAGATGTATGCAAACCTGTTCCTACGTCATCCTTTGCAAATCCTGGTGGCTTACGGAGCTTTAATATAATAACTTATTAAGGGAGCTTGAAAGCTCAGAGCAATGAGAGGGAGAATTTTAAATGCTGAGGGAAGCAGTGTGGGGACGGAAGATAAATAGGCTGAGCAATAAAGACCGAGCACAGGACACACAGTGCTGGAAGAAGTCAGCAATTAAAACTTGGTTCGAAGCTTCGGGGCTGCTTTTGGGTGAGGATCGTGGAATAACCTCCACCGGTGATTGCAAAAACGCTCATGACCACAGAGCAAAAACTGGGCAAAACACTAAAACGTCAACATCAATGACCATCTCGACGCGAAAGTCCAAATGTATGCAAATGCTCCGGCCTGCTGAATTATTTAGCAGCAGAATCTAAAATGAATGTTGTATGTTAGATATTCAATCCCAGCGACTGAATATAAAAAGCAAGATTTCAAATGTTTCTGTCCTGTCGTATCCCAAGACACCCTCTTCTGCTTGCAATTAAGCAAATAGCTTTCATTTGATATGTATGTAAAAGACTAAATTATCATAACGGAAAACAAGTTAATCACCACCTGTGTGTCAAAAATAGACGTTTTTTGATGAATATGCATAGTAGGCGAATCTACATATGTCAAAGCACAATATTTATTTTTTAAAAATTACGTCTCACCTGTGTGTGGAGTTTTTCGATTTGCTTTTCATTGACGTTTGGTTGCTGGTACACTCTGCTCTTGTAGCGGAACTGCAAAATTAAATCATATTGGTTTAATTTGGTCATTAATATAATCTTTAAAAATGCATTGTTTTAATATAATAAACATTTTGAAGAATACACTTGAAATAATATAGCATTAACCAAAAAATTGTGCTACTACAATCAAAAAAACTATTTTTGTATTACAATTATAATATAATTATATTCTAAATATATATAAGTACTATAGTGTTATGTTACCGACACGTTTTTGTAAGTGAGAGAACATATAATATATACATCTTGATCATGTTTTAAAATAATTTATATAATCTTTAGCTCAAACAAATGATAAAATAGAAATATGTTTCATTATACTCCATTTGCAGCTCTTTTTGGCTGGTCGTTGCCTTGATAGTGATATGATTATATCAGGCCCCGAGGCTTGAATGAACATACAGGAGAACTACAAATGTTCCTGTTACACCAGCCTGACATCAGCCTTTTCACAGAGAGAGCTGAGAATGCTCCTGTACAGAAAGCACATCTTAAGAAGGACTCCGGCTTTATAACGCTGCATCGGTTACAATTCAGAGCAGTTATCATCACTGCCAAAACCATTTTGTCATTGTGATCATCCTTGACATGAATAATAAATATGAATGGATATTTCATACTCACAATACAATTATTTATTACTTATATTAATGTTTTTCATGTTGATTAACACAGAAAACTTTTTTGATTTATTCCTATAATTGTAAAAAAAAAAAAAATACAATTACAAAATACTTTTTTGTAATACACTTACAATGGCAGTCTATAGCCGCACGTATATTACAATTATTTTGATAATCATTAATGATTATCACAGAAAACAAATCTGATGTTCGTTTATATGTAAAAAAACAAATAGCATATTAATAAAATAAATAAAATAAAAAAGCGTATTCTTTACGTAAATTATAAATATGCATGGTCATTTTTATTCACTATTATTTTATTCAGTTTTTTAAATAACTGATTATTGTTCATGTTGATTGCCACAGAAAACAATTCTGATGTTCCTTTAATTATACAAAAATGTAATCAAGGTCAATTATACTCATTATTTGTATTATTTATATTAATTATTGTTCATGTTAATTACCACAGAAATTTGTTACTCAAAATAACAGTAAGCAATATATTTATTAACATTTATTAATCTTTGTTAATGTTAGTTAATAAACATACACTGTAAAACAAAATATTGTTGGTATAACTTAAAAAAGTAAGTTACCTGTTTGCCTTAATATTTTAAGTTAATTTAAATTAAAAATGAGTTAATTGAGTTAAAACAACAAAAGAGATTTGGTTTTATAAATAGAAACTCCAACAATTATGTTATCTGAATCACATTAATTATATAAGTTGATTTGACAAAAGATAAAAAGTTGTGATAACAAATCATGTCATCATAAAAATATTTTTTTACAGGGTACAGATGTTCATTGTTAATTCATGTTAGTTCACAGTGCATTAATTAATGCAAACAAAAACATTTGACTTTAAAAAGTATTAGTAAGTGTTGAAATTAACATGAACTAAGATCAATAAATGCAGTAGATATAGTTAACTAATGTTACCAAATGAAACAAAACAATAAAAGCAATAATGCATTGACAATGAAAGTCTAATTGGGAAAGTATACTGGAGTTGTTAAAAGCTTAAATCTTGAGCTCATATATTTAATAAAGCACTAAAATGTATTGTTTTGTACAAAGATGTGTGCTATTTGAGCGTTAAAGTTGCCTAAATCTTCCTTTTAGTGACAGGACTACTGTTCAAGGCAGATTAACTTCTATTTAAGCATCTACCATCATAATCCCTGTGGATGTTTATGGAAGTACTTTGCAGATAGTGACGCCCCATGTCCCTTTCTGGCATCCTTGCATGTATTGTGCCCGAGTTACATCATGGATCGAGCTTACGTTGACTCCGAAACATTCAAGCAACAAGCTAGCCGGCGCGTTACCTCAAGGCTCGAACGCCTTTATTAGAGGATAGCGGATAGTCTCTCAGGGGTCGTTCTTCCTCCAGGAAACCACTCTCCCTCCCGTCCACGGCCGGCTGGAAGAGCCCGTAGTTGAGCACATCCCTCAGACTCTGTGTGAGTGTACACAGGATCTGCTGCTTAGCAACCCATACTGTGGCATCAGGACTGAACCTCATGGATTTCTGGCAAAGCCACAGAGAGAGAGAGAGAGAGACAGACAGACAGAGAAACGCTCTATCAGGCTATAGCAGGTGTGCAGATTAACTAGGAGAAAACATTTGTGTTCTGAGGGAGAAAACAACAAAAGAATACACAAACCGTGCTATTTGACATTATTTGGTGTTGGTTGACTGACAGAAAACATTTTTTAATAATTAAAATACGTAGTATTATACTAGGTTATTTCATTTCATGAACATTTTCAACCCTCTCTTTGACCCTAAAAAATTTACGTAATAACTATAAAGGTGCAGTCACATTAGTGAACTTTTGGCACTAATTTTTGGGCAAAAAAGGTGCATTGTCTTAGCCTGGCGTGGCCATACTCAATTCTAGTCAGAATATGACTCTGATACCGCTTCATTGGGCTTTGATTATGGGGTGTGTTTCAACCGAGCCAGGAAAGACCTCAGTTGGATAGACCCACAACCAATCAGAGCAACGGAGTGACGCGTAACGTTAGTTGTCAAATGTCAACAGAACTCAACTGCACTGTGTTGTCAAGTCCGTGTTTTTCTCCATGTCCGCGGGTTGAAGTGACCCCAATTATGTGATTATATAAACCCAGGAATGCGAATTTTAGCAGGCAACCTTGCCAAAATAACATATTTTGCCAACCAAACGCCATTTTTTAGCGGAAAACCCCCCAGAAAGTTATTGTTTTGGGCTATAGTTTTGAGTACCAACTGTGTGCGACATTGCAAAAAACGTGGCAACCCTGTCTGCACGCGCACGCGCGCTGGATTAAGTAACGTTACAAGAAAAAGATGAGTGTAAACGATCTTTGCCAGTATTGTAGTAAAAGAATTAAAGGATACACAGAGTACTTACCAACACGATCATCGTTTCTGAGAGAAATAGTGATGGTGAATGCATATACGAACAAGTTCTCCGTTTAGGATGAGAGCAAATTCAACCCAAAGCGCCTTTGATGACGTGGATGATTACGTTACTGTTGATCATCTGTCCTTCATCGTCTAAAGCCCGCCCTGACAATTTCATTGGTCCGAACAGTTTCTGTTCGGGCATAATAACTCCTCTATGGATCGAGACCAGACCGAATTGCCCGAGCAAAAAATGTTGTGGGCGGGGCTAAATTCGGCATCCAGGCTAGCATTGTCTATTGTCAGTAGAGTTGTGGTGTGTGAAACAGCTCACAAATAAGTCACTTTCAAACCAAACTACTTTCTGTTGGTCAAAGCAGCAAATCTTGAACCCGCTGCAAAATCAGTGTGGAAAAATCTTTCACTCTCACGCGAAGTCCCCAATCACAAGGATTTCTACTTCACAACGGGCCACTACTGAACAAATGGCCTTTACTGGGACATTTTTGTACCTCTAAGTAGAGGAAAACAATGGTATAATTGTACCCTAAGGACCAATTGTGTATACCTTTTAAAATTACAGTTATATGTTTTGTTCCCCAAGGGAAAATTGTTTACCTCCATTGTACCTTTATTTTTGAGAGTGTATCGAAACGATTGGATTTTGATCATGCACAAAAATTCACTAAACAATGATAAATGTGGCCGTACCTTAACTGTACCTTTAAAGGCACATGCAATTTAGTTTTGAGTCTTTTAGTCCGTGGCTGTCGCCCCTATAAATAGGGCATTACTTGGTCCAGTGTAATATATGCAGGTATACAAATTCCTTTTTAATTGATTAAAATATTTAATTACGGTTTATACATGCTAGTTTCCATGGTTAAAGATAAATCTTTTCATTACTACTGGAGCTGCCAGTTTGCTACTTTTCAAATAATTATTAAATAGCACAAACTATGCAAAAGCGGCAGCCCTTCCGGCACACTCAAGTGTCTCCTAATAAACTCCTAATTATTGACCAAATTCAGATATAGTCATTTAAATTGAGTCTTCTCCTTCAGGTAAAACAAATCATAAAAGTTGATTACTCATTCTGCACTTCACTGACTTTTGTCCAATTAAATGCTCTATACAATGAGACTGTCCTTCATGCTAATGCAATCTGCAAACAATTAGCCTATATGCATATATTGACTATAGTGTTGATATGATCCACCTGGAACACTTTGAAAGAATACTCTTATCAGAAAAATAGCATATTTTCAGTTATTGTGACTGAGATGGTATTGTTGACATGTGAATGCACAATATGGAAACCGGGATAATTGTAACGCTCAATAAATGTGACACTTGAAATAACGCAATATGCTAACCATAACCTTATCAGCTATGTGCAAGCACAAATCAATCCTCTGCCTCTTCCCAAAATAACAGTTTCAGTAACAACAGGCACAGGTATTTTTAAAGAACTTGTTTTAAACAAGAGCAGTAAAAATGGCTTCTATTAGTGATTTTCTGTTTTATTTAATAAATAAAGCATGATAAATTTAGCCTGATTTGGTTGCAAAATTGCAATAAACTAACAAATAAAGCGATTGGAAAAGGCCTGTCTCTACATGATAATGCCTTCTGAACTTTCTTCATTTAGTGCATGACATTCTACTTTAAATATGTAAAATATATCAAAAATACTTGTTGCCTCTTCCAGTTTCATACATTCCCACTTTTCCCACTAAAACCCAAACAGCTCTCTAGAGAAGGCTGTAAGAGGAAGGCAATTTCCTCGAATAATATAATTTTGAAAGATCCACATGGCTCCACAGCCTGAGGTGAAAGATGAGTGTTTGTATGTGTGTGTGTGTGTGTGTGAACGCACAGACTGCTGCAGGTCAGGGATGACCACACAGATGAGAATTGTGTCTCGCAGGCTGTTGTCCAGTCGGCCACTGGTAGGTCGATCCAGCCTGGGAGGCTCATCTCGGGAACTGTCTGATTCCGAACTGGCTGAGTCCGAGAAACTCTGAGCCATTTCCTCCTCGCTAGACATGGGGCTCCGCGGCATGATGAACACTGCAGAGAGAGAGAGAGAGAGAGAGAGAGAGAGAGAGAGAGAGAGAACATTTTACAATAAATTCAAAGGCATGCATAATGCCTAATTTTTAGAAATATAGGGCTTATTCAACTTCTTTCCTACATTCTCGCAGAGATATTACACAACACATGAAATCCCCAAACTTCCGTCATGTGTTGCGTGATATCTCTGCGCCCAAGTAGCAGTGCTTCGTCTGTGCTTCCCTATAATATAGTCCCAAGTTAATATCTGCCTAGGAAATGGCCTAGTCTTAATCTGCACCGCTATACTCGTTGTGAATAAGCAGGCCACAAGAAGTTATTAGGTGGGGTTTTGTTTTGTTTTTTGATCACTTTTACTCGGGACATGCTAGCTGGCAACAAAGGATTCAATTCATTATGCTAAGCTAAGCTAACGGCGACCCTGCCAAACTAAAACAATGCATGCACTGAGACAAAAATGCATTTGCCCACATATCTAAATCTAGGAAAGAAGTTGAATAAGCCCTATTTCTAAAAACGGTGTTCCTTTAAATTCAACAAAGATATTTACCAAAAAATAAATACCCTATATACTGGAAAATGAATATTTGCTTGTATGTCATAGTAACATTCTATCTTAATATTACCTTGTAAATAAAATAAAATGCTGGAAAATAACTGGAATATAAAGTGAAAAATAAAATATAAATAAATAAATAAAACGAATCCTTTTTTTTCATTAGCTTGAAAATAAAATACTGGAATTAACTGAAATACAACTTGGAAAATAAAATGTACATTTTAACCAAAAATAAAAAGCAGGAAAATAAAAACTGTGGGGGGTGGGATACTGGATAATAACTGGAAAGTAAAGTGAAAATAAAATGATGCTGAATAACCTAACATCACATCACAAAGCAGAACTAGAGACCTCTAGGTGGTTAACATGGTTCTTGAAGGTCATTTGATTGATCAGCCTATTGTCCAGTCTAAGTGAAGTCATTTCAGAGTTGAAGTAAGTTATTATAACATGTTAAAAGATTGCCAGGACAAACTTGTTTTTACTTTGACTGAAATGCACACTAATGAATCACTACAATAAGACCAGGATCATATTAATAAAGTAAAGAGATGCAATTTGATTTCTGTTGACTTGAGTGCATATTATTCCCATACATAATATTTTTTCTGGTCATTTAGCTCCACTTGTTTACCTCTCTGTGGCCTTTTGTGAATACACTGGGTTCACCAAATGTTCTGAACAGTCCCTATCTGCCAAGACTGAGCGAGTTTATATTTCGTCTGTGGATGACTTTAGGAGCGCAGCAGTACACTGAAATGTCAGACTGTATATCACGTCATTTTAATATTTCTACTCTACATCTTTGGGTCTGCACTACCTTGCAGGGATAATTGAACTGACACTCACCTGAGGATGAAAAAGGCTTTGCTTATCACAAACTTTTGATAAATGAACAGACCAGCCATGTTTAACCTAACATGTACAGTAATGCTAAATCTTATTTTCAGTATTTCGTTACATAAGTAGTTATATAACGTAACGTAGCCATGCAGAGATTACATACAATCAACAATCATTTATAATGTAAAGATTAGCATGTACTCTAAGATGAAGTATATTAATTAATATATTTCTCAGTGGTGTATTTTTACTTTGATACTGTACTTAAGTAGCCTGACGTGGTCATACTCAATTCTAGTCTGATACCGCTCCATTGGGCTTTTATTATGGGGCGTGTTTCAACATAACCAGGAAAGACCTCAATTGGATAGACCCAAAACCAATCAGAATGTCAACAGAACTCAACTGCACTGTTGCCATGTCCGTGTTTTTCCCGCGGGTTGTTCTCCATGTCCGCGAGTTGAAGCGACCTCAATTATGTGATACATAGACCCAGGAATGCAAATTTTAGCAGGCAACCTTGCCAAAATAACGTATTTTGCCAACCAAACGCAATTTTTTTCCGGAGAACCCCCCGGAAAGCTATTGTTTTGGGCTATAGTTTTGAGTAGCAATTGCGCAACATTGCAATAAAACATGGCAACCCTGTCTGCACGCACGCTGGATTAAGTAACGTTAGTAGAAAAAGATGAGTGTAAACGATCTTTGACAGTGTTGTAAAAAAAAGAATTTAAGGATACACAGAGTACTTACCAACACGATCATCATTTCTGAGAGAAATAGTGAAGGTGAATGCATATACGAACAAGTTCTCCGTTTAGGATAAGAGCAAATTCAACCCAAATCGCCTTTGATGACAACGATGATTACGTTACTGTTTATCATCGTCTAAAGCCCGCCCTGGCAATTTCATTGGTCCGAACAGTTTCTGTTCGGGCATAACTCCTCTATGGATTGACCCTTCGCTAAGCCCCACCCTCCTTAGTTACTGTTGCTACGCCTGTCAAGCTTCCGTGCCTGGCCCGTCTATTACAGTATGTATGCGCCGGTGTCAGACATTCCCAAGGAGATAATTAGTCATTTTTAGCAAAAAGGTGAAATATCTGAGAGAGCAAGACAAAAGGGACTGCAGTATGCATTCGAGGGATGTATCCATGGCATAATATGCAACCGATTAGAGAATAATTTCATCAAAATTGAAGCTAAAGCCTATAGGTTCCAGTGCAAGCAGCAGCCGCCTCATACGCTGACCATTCAAACGGGAAACTCACAAACTGAGGAACAGCTGTTCATGCACAGCAGAGTAAACATTCTAATAATTATAAATCAAACAGATTATCCATAAGACTTCTGGAATAAACACAATACATTAGCCTGACCACTTTGCAATGATAACATTCTCCTGCTTATATTTTATATATATATATATATATTCTCCCACACTGCTTGATCCACAACAGTCTGATGGGGTATTTTGCACTGTGAAATTGTTTTCCCCAATAAGAATCCTCAGTAAAGTTACATTGAATTAGTTCACGTAAGTTAGTAAAAACGCTAACATGCTTTAGAATTTTTCCATGCGGCAGCATGGATCAATAGATATATAGCTGTAATTTTGCGCTACGGTAGTGTAAGAGCCATTTTGTCTTTATTTTAAAACCTTATGTAAGTGTGTGTCCAGTAGGGGTCTCTCTTTTGGGTAATTGGTGGTTGAATATAGGTAGGAACCTTCCTTTAGGTGACATGTGTTGCTGGAGGGAAGGTGCACACAGTTTTTGACCGCTAAGCTATGCTACACTGTTATTATATGCCATGCTGAGGAAATCTGTACTGGTGAAGGATTTGGAACTGTGGATTTATTGACTGTTTGTTGGACTCTTGCTTACTAGAAATGAGGACCAGTCACAGTAAAATAAATCTACAATGTAAGCATATTAACTTGGTGTGGACATTGCAGTGAATAACAATGCAAACAAGCGCGTCCTTTAACAAGCACCTTCCAGCAGCCATCAGCTGCTTAAAGTAATAGACTTGGCTGCTACATTTAGTCAAAAACTTTACATTTACTCAAAAGGAACTGAGTTTACCTATTTTTGCTTTGGAGTTTCGTCATTTGTTGAACGAGATTGATTGGAAGTTGGAGGAACTAGGCATCGATTTCATTCACATCTGAGATCAGCTGCAGCCGTGATCGGAGGACAACGCATATCTGTGGATTATATGTGTGCGTCTCTGCTTTGGGTCAAAGATCATCTACCAGCGTGTGGAAAGGCACCGGAGCTGCTCTACGAATGTCAGTAAGGGAGCTTTTTGTTCATATGGCGCCCAACGTGAAGAGGTATGTGTAGTAGCGCTACTTATTGTTGAATGGCCATTTTTTACTTTTGTGCACAACATGGGGACATAAATCCAATGCATTGGTGGTCAAAGAGTATAACTAATTGCGCAAACTGGATTCACCTTTTATTTTGATTGTGCTTTGAAACGGTAGATTATGGAGACTTCTGAAGCTGAGCACATGCCAATGGAAGCGCTTCAGTTGAACACTAGTCTTTTTACTGATGTTGATGTTCAAATGGACAAACAAAAACGTGTTGTGAAATTAACTCCTAAAGCGTTTGTAGAAAGGGTTGAAAGGTTGCAGAGTGATAGAAAATCTGTATTAACTAAAGCTACTAATTTAAGGAAAAGATACAAGGTCTGATGCAACAAAGAAATGTAAAAGAGGTGCAAAGTGCTTTTGTGGATTTGTTGGATTTGTGTGATGAAGTAAAAGGTATTCATGGTAGTTTGATGGGTATGTTACCTGAAAGTGAGAAGGAAAAACATGACACATGGTTTAAGGCAAAATGATTGTGAATAATGATTGTATTTCTGAAGTCAAAATGTGGGTGTCATGTACTGAAAATGTTGAAAGTACTACAACTGAGGTCATGAATGACAATGTTGATGGGGTCAATCCAGATGACAGTATTTCAAATGTTGGTAGTAGACATCCAAGTAAAACGAGTACAAGCAGTAGTGTTTCTTCTGCCAGAATTATAGCCGAGGCAAATAAGGCTGCACTGCTTACTCGTATGGCAGCTTTAAAGGAAAGACAAGACTTGGAGGAGCAAGAGCAGATGATTAAGAGGAAAAAGGAGCAACTGGAACTAAAGGCAATGCTAGCAGAATCCAATGCTAAACTTGCAGTCCTAAAGGCCTCTGAAAGTCGCAGTGTTTCTAATGCCTCTCATGTTGTTAAGTCTCAATTGGGAAAGGAAGAAAGGAAAGCATCTGCAACTATCTTAAATCCAATGGCAGAAGAGTTTGAACTTGTTGGCTATAGTAAAACTGCAAACAAGGTGCCAGCAGTGGATCCTTCTTTGACGTCTTCTGTGCCATATCAGGAAATTCATCAGCAGCCTTGGCATGAATGTATGGACCCAGAAGGGCGGAATTCTCAGCATGCATTAGGAGACAAATCAGTTCAACATAGACAACAAGCATCTTCTTCTGTGCCATATCAGGAAATTCATCAGCAGCCTTGGCATGGATGTATGGACCCAGAAGGGCGGAATGCTCAGCATGCTTTAGGAGACAAATCAGTTCAACATGGACAACAAGCATCTGAAATGATTCTTCAGCCACAAATGCAGAGTCAGTATGGTGACATTGGCACTATAATGCAAAAGCAAGTTGAAATAACATCAGCTCTTGTCCAACAGCAACGTTGTTCCTCCTTACCAGCCAGAGATTTACCTTTATTTGATGGAGATCCTTTTCAGTATGTGTCGTTTATCAGAGCATTTGAAAGGAGTGGAGGAGAAGACAAGTGGTAGTGATTGTTTATATTACTTGGAACAGTTCACCAGGGGCAGCCACAAGATTTAGTAGTTGCTTGCACATGACCCCGGACCTTGGCTATGCTAAGGCAAAACAGCTATTGCAGGAACATTTTGGCAATAAGTATAAGATTGCCACTGCTTATCTGGAAAGAGCCTTGTCTTGGCCCGCAATAAAAGGGAGAATGTCAATGCTTTGCAATCATATGCCCTTTTTGCGTGGTTGTTGCAATGTCACTGAGGAACTGCATTACCTTCAGGAGTTAGATATGCCAAGCAATATGAGAGCTATTATGTGTAAATTGCCTTTCAAGCTCAGAGAGCGGTGGAGAACTGTCGCACATAATATTCTGGAAACTACTCAATGTAGAGCTTTGTTCAAAGATCTTGTGAATTTTATTGAAAGGCAGGTGGGCATCCTAATGGATCCTTTGTTTGGTGATATTAGGGATTTGCCAACGATCACAAGACCTGTTAATCGACCAAGGCTATGTCCAGAAGGCAGAGTTAAGGGAAACATCTTTGCCACTAACATTGCACCAGTGGAATCTGAGGAAACCTCTAAGAATAGAAGGACAGAATTGCTACCAAACAGTTCTAAAGTGATGCCATTATGTGTGTGGTGTGCTAAGCATCATGCATTGGAGTACTGTCAACAATTCAAAAGAAGAAGCAGAGGGAAAAGATGGACTTTCTAAAGGAGAAAGAGCTTTGCTTTGGTTGCTTAAGTGCTGGGCACATGAGTCGTAATTGTGGCAAGCGGTTGACTTGTAAGATATGTAGTCGGCACCATCCCACTGTGCTTCATGTTGACAGATATATGGCCGGTTCAGAGGAGGCGGAGGCATGCAAGTTTGTAGGATCTGCCGAAACATGTGGTCATACAGGGGCCGGAAAGGATCGCTGTCTGCTTTCTATCTTACCAGTTCAAGTCAAGGCCAGTAAAGGAGATCAGATAATCCAGACGTATGCATTCCTGGATCCTGGCAGTTCTGCGACCTTTTGTACTGAAAGTCTTATGCAGCGGCAGAATCTTTCTGGTAGAGGAACTCAGTTTCTGTTACAAACAATGGGACAGGAAAGAGTTGTATCAGCATATGCACTCTCAGGTTTGGAAGTGTCTGGTATTGATGGTAACATCTTCTATCAGCTTCCAAAACGCTCACACAGAAACAAATGCCTGTAAGTTCTGACAACATTGTGTCTAAAGGAGATTTGTCTAAGTGGCCTTACCTGGCAAGGGTTAAAGTTCCTCGCATAATGGCTAACGTTGATTTGTTGATTGGAAACAACGCTCCTAAGATGTTAGAGCCTTGGGAAGTCATAAACAGCCATGGGGATGGCCCTTATGCTATGAGAACGGCATTAGGTTGGGTCATTAATGGTCCTTTGCATGCAGGTAGCTTTGAGGCTGAAGACTGTTCTGCAGTGGTTAACAGGATTTCAGTGTGTAGATTGGAAGAGATGTTGTTTAAACAATACAACCATGACTTCAATGAAAGAGCTGCAGAAGAGCAAGGATTGTCAAGAGAGGATATTAGATTTTTGGAGATTGCAGAGAGTTCTGCCAAGCTTCAGGACAACCATTATACCTTGAAGTTACCATTTAAAAAGAAAATGTGTATCTTCCTAACAATTTCTCTGTGGCAAAACAGCGGTTACTTGGATTGAAGAGGAGACTTCAGAGAGATGATCAGTTTTATCAGGAGTATGTATCAGTTGTAAATGAAATTATCAAAAGGGGATATGCAGAGCAAGTGTCCACACATCAGCTTAAAGGTGAGAGCGGAAAGGTGTGGTACATTCCTCACCATGGTGTACGTCATCCCAAGAAGAGGAACTTGAGGGTGGTTTTGATTGTGGTGCTGCATTCAATGGAACATCTTTGAATCAAGTCCTTTTACAAGGTCCCAATTTCACAAGCACATTGATTGGAGTCCTCTTGAGGTTTAGGCAGGAGTCTGTAGCGGTCATGGGTGACATTCAATCAATGTTTCATCAGGTCCGGGTGGCAGAAGAGGACCGGGACTTTATTCGTTTTTTGTGGTGGCAAAACGGAGATTTTACAAAGGAAGCGGCAGTGTTTCGCATGACTGTCCATCTCTTCGGGGCTGTCTCCTCTCCGAGTTGTGCTGCCTTTGCTTTGAGAAAAACAGCAGATGATCATCAATCTGCATTCCGAGAAGAGGTTGTTCAAACTCTCAAAGAAAACTTCTATGTAGATGATTGCCTTAAGAGTGTGGCTTCTGAAGATGAAGCGGTTTGTTTTGTTAATGACCTTTCCATTCTTTGTCAGCGAGGAGGTTTCACTCTGACAAAATGGAGTAACAGGCGCACTGTCCTGCAAACCATTCCTGAGGAGCACCGAGCCAAAGAGTGGAAGGAGCTGGATCTGGACAGGGACAGCCTGCCTGTTGAGAGAGCACTTGGATTGCTGTGGTGTGCGGAAACTGACTCCTTTAAGTTCAAAATGGAGGTCCAGGAGAAGTCCTGCACAAGACGTGGGATGTTGTCTGCTCAGTATACGATCCACTTGGGTTTTTGGCACCAGTTGTGTTACCTGCTAAGATCATGCTACAGGAGTTATGTCGGAGGAATGTAGGATGGGATGAGACTGTGCCCTACGACATTTTGCGTGACTGGACAAGGTGGTTGAAGGAGCTGAATGCACTGTCTGAATTTAAAGTTGAGAGATGCGTTAAACCCATAAGTTGTGGGTCTTGCGTAAATGCTCAGCTTCATAATTTTTCAGACGCAAGCGAACAGGGGTATGGTTCGGTCACTTACCTTAGAATCCAGAATAGCAACGGTGACATTCATGTTGCCTTCCTCATGGGCAAAGCCAGAGTAACACATTTAAAGGTCATCACTGTTCCCCGTTTGGAGTTAACTGCTGCTGTGCTTGCTGTTCGTGTTGACCTGATGTTAAAGAAAGAGCTGAGACTCCAGTTGCAAGAATCTGTCTTTTGGACAGACAGCACATCTGTGCTCAAGTATGTTGTGAATGAGGACAAGCGCTTTCATACTTTCGTTGCAAACAGAGTCTCTATTATCAGAGAAGGCACAAAGACATCACAGTGGCGATATGTTGGCTCAAAGGAGAACCCAGCTGATGATGCATCCAGAGGAATGAGAGTTGGAGATTTTATTAAGAAAAACCGATGGATAGAAGGTCCCAAGTTTCTGTACAAACCAGAAGAGGATTGGCCCAAAAATCTTGTGCACACTGCAGCATGGGTTGATGACCCCGAGGTTAAGAAAAAAGCTGTTGTAAATGTGGTAACTACTCAAGGTTCGCTGAGGGGTACAGATAGGCTGATGGCTTACTTTTCAGATTGGAGGAAACTTCGAGTAGCAGTTGCCTGGTTGCTTAGGTTGAAGAGGTTATTATTGTTGAGAAGAACTCTCAAGAGGATGGAGTCAGATAATGCTGATGCCAACAAGCAGAGTGCCTTGGTGCAAAAGAGGCGGATGGTTAAAAGTGCAACAGGAAGACAAACCTTGTCAGCAGAAGATCATATGGAAGCTGAGCTGGCTATAATTTGCTATTGCCAAAAGCAAAGATTCCCTGAGGAGATCGCTGCTTTGTCTTCTGGAAAGGATATAGTAAGCAAGCAGAGTATCATTTATAAGTTGGACCCATGGTTGGATGATGGGCTTTTGAGAGTCGGAGGGCGGCTGACACGAGGCTCTTTACCAGAAGACACAAAATATCCACTACTCCTAGCTAAAGATCAGCATGTGTCTACCCTCATACTGAAGGATTTACATCAACAGCTTGGCCATAGTGGGCGTAGCCACATGTTGTCTACATTAAGAAGGAGGTATTGGATTACAGGCGCTACTTCAGCTGTTAGAAAGGTCATAGCAGAATGTTGTTTCTGTAAAAGATATAATGGCCGGATGATGGGGCAGAAGATGGCTGACCTACCCAAGGAGAGGATTCTGCCGGACCATCCACCATTTACCAACACGGGTGTTGACTATTTTGGACCAATAGTGGTGAAGAAGGGAAGAGGCACAGTGAAGCGTTATGGTGTCATCTTCACCTGTTTGGCCAGCAGAGCAGTTCACCTTGAATTGGCTACTTCTCTTGACACAGATGCCTGTATTAATGCTCTGCGCCGATTTATTAGTAGAAGAGGACAAGTGGAGCATCTTCAGATAATGGTACAGATAATGGTACAAATTTCATTGGGGCAAAGAGAGAACTTAAGGAGGCACTTGCATCATTGAATCAGGCTAACATTCAAGGAGTTTTATGCCAGAAGGGCATTAAGTGGAGTTTCAATCCTCCTGCTGGGTCCCATTATGGTGGGGTTTGGGAGCGAGTCATCCGCATGTTGAGGAAAATCCTCACTGCAGTTCTCCAACAGCAGATGCTTGATGACGATGGGTTTTCATACAGTTTTGTGTGAAGTTGAGGCCATTTTAAATGATCGACCAATCACCAAATTGTCTGATGATCCAATGGATCTTGAAGCTCTGACCCCTAATCATATTCTGTTGCTGAAAGGAAAACCTACATTATCTCCCGGATTGTTTGATGCACATGATTTGTACATAAAAAGAAGGTGGAGACAGGTCCAATACATTTCTGATCTCTTTTGGAAGAGATGGGTCAGAGAATACCTACCTTTGCTGCAGGAGAGGCAGAAATGGAATAAAACTAAGAATAGCCTCAAGCCTGGGGACATTGTGACTATTATGGATCCAACAGCACCTCGAGGTTCCTGGCCACTCGGAAGAGTTTTGGAAACATTCCTGACACAAAGGGGTTGGTTCGCTCTGTCCGTTTACAGACTAAAACCAGTGTGATAGACAGGCCTGTAGCGAAGCTTTGTTTTTTACACGAGTCCGTGGGCTAAGGGGTTTTGTGATAAGTATCACTACTTGTATTTATGTGTGGCTCTTTGTTATGTGTTGGGAATTGGTATGTTTGATTCATCCCAATTAGGGGCCGGTATGTAAGAGCCATTTTGTCTTTATTTTAAAACCTTATGTAAGTGTGTGTCCAGTAGGGGTCTCTCTTTTGGGTAATTGGTGGTTGAATATAGGTAGGAACCTTCCTTTAGGTGACATGTGTTGCTGGAGGGAAGGTGCACACAGTTTTTGACCGCTAAGCTATGCTACACTGTTATTATATGCCATGCTGAGGAAATCTGTACTGGTGAAGGATTTGGAACTGTGGATTTATTGACTGTTTGTTGGACTCTTGCTTACTAGAAATGAGGACCAGTCACAGTAAAATAAATCTACAATGTAAGCATATTAACTTGGTGTGGACATTGCAGTGAATAACAATGCAAACAAGCGCGTCCTTTAACAAGCACCTTCCAGCAGCCATCAGCTGCTTAAAGTAATAGACTTGGCTGCTACAGGTAGGAAAATCTGACAAGGTAGGACAAATCGACAGAACAGCATCATTTCTCCCCTTGGGTTTTAGGTTTGGGGAAGGGAAAATATTTCACCCCCTGTCCAAATTTATAGGAAACCGGGTATCAGATTTGCACAATCCGTCCTTCGGATGAGACGTTAAACCGAGGTCCTGACTGTGTTCTGTGGTCATTAAAAATCCCAGGATGTCCTTCGATAAAGAGTAGGGGTGTAACCCCGGCATCCTGGCCAAATTTGCCCATTGGCCCATGTCCATCATGGCCTCTTAATCATCCCCATATATATATATATATACAATTGGCTTCATCACTCTGTCTCCTCTCCACCAATCAGCTGGTGTGTGGTGGGCGTTCTGGCGCAATATGGCTGCCCTCGCATCATCCAGGTGAATGCTGCATATTGGTGGTTGCTGAGGAGATTCCCCCCTTCTATATGTAAAGCGATTTGAGTGCCTTGAAAAGCGCTATATTAAAAAAAAATTTAAAAATGTAACAAATTAATTATTAATTATGGCTTAGCGAAGGGTCAGCCCAAGCAAAAAAAGTTTTGAGCGGGGCTAAATTCGGCTGGCATCCAGGCTATACTTAAGTACATTTTTCAAGTATTTGTACTTCATCCGAAACTTTTACTTCGCTATATTCCAAAGCATAATATCGAACTTTTTTAATAGTGTAATTATCAAAAATTATCTAAAATACAATATGAATTAATATGCTGAAAATGATATTAAATAAAAACCCTTGAAGAGGTTACATGCAGATATACACAAAAATATAGATTATGTAAAGATGAGCACACACTTTAAGATGATGCATATGAATTATTATAATTCTAATTACCAAAATCACTTAAAATCACCTTGAGTGGCCTATTGTTTTTATAATTTTATTTTTTGATATTTTTATATTATTCATGACAACAATAGATAAAACAAATTATAATAAAACAAAACAAAAACTGGAAAAATAAATACTAAAAAAGAATTAAATGAATTAAATAAAAAATAATAAAATGAAACAGTGAGGTCTTGCATCTTAAACCTTTTTATTTTTAGCTAATTTTTAAATCCCACTTCATGGGGCTCACTGACTTTTGGATCCCATTGTATATTTTATTGGCTGTTATTTATTACATTGGACTAAAGGTTTCTAAAAGGGACAGATGGAGCTGTTTTCTGTGTCTTGGGTTAGCACACGCCATATTTCTGAAGTGTACACAAGCGTTAGAAATCACAACAAGATTTTTGAATGGCAAACAAAATGTCTAGGTGTTTGTGGGGGGGAATGGGGGGGCGGCAAGCAATATCAGACAATGACGGAGACGTACACAGAGAGAGAGGCTCAGCCTCAGACAGTAACTAAAGCAAAGAGGTCAGGTGCAATATCTGACTAACGGCACTCTGCTAAAGCCTAAATCATCACGGCATGTGCGAACGAGACGAAGCAAGACAGCTGAAGATTAATTAGAAGCGCTCACCACATTCCCTGTGCATTTTACCCTGTGAAAGGTTCAGGAATAATAAAACTGACCTTTCCGTGCTGGCGCATCTTGATAATGCTAAACTACAGTGTAGTTAGTCTAATAACTGCTATTGAATAAAACACCACGATACAACGATTAGGGGGGCTTTGGTGTAAGAATATGCTTGTAGGAGATGTTACACAACCTACAATCCGCTTATGTAATGTGTTGAAGTAATGTTTATTATACTTTGAGTGCTTATTAGCGAAACGGAGCAGTCGTCAGTAAATGTAGCTAAATGTCGCATGCAATAACGCGCTGGTAAAAACCAGCCGTTCTTGTGTCTCTCTCCCCAGTGGCTCAGTCAGAAGGCCCTGTCATTCATCAGGGCTGTCAGTGTTGGTTTTCTCGCTCGACCTTTACAATCACCCGCCACCAAGACAGGATTCAAGAAGCAGGAAGCATTTGTCGACTATCGCTTGAAGGGTGCCACCAATTAAAACCTTACAGCGTGGAGAGGAAATTGCACCCACATGCACTTTAGTGCTAAGAAGCTGCCAGCAGATTTAACACAACTTCAGTGTTGGCAGATAAACACACAGACACTCACTGAAGTCCTTTCACAGCCGTGTTATTGTGCGCTGGATGATATATTGGTTTCCTGTGAAGTGAATATTATCCAGTTGTGGGCATTTAAATAAATTACACAGTACATGCTTTCATCTTGCAGAAATAATTAGATATTATTTGCTTGTAAGAAGTTCAAAGGAACACTATAAGCATAACATAACCTTGCAGAGGTTATATAAAGATACAATCATTATTATACATACAATTTATTATGTAAAGAATAGAATGCACTTTCCCCAAAATCATTGCCAAAATCACCATGACTGGCATAAAAGGGCATCGATAAAAATTAAAACAACACATCAAAAATAAAATACTGGAAAATAGCCTAAATGTAATATAAATTGGGGAAAAAACATAACATGATATGAATATGATAACAATGATATATTATCTATTTATAAAATTAAATATTAATTAATATGCTGAAAAGTTAATAAAATTAAAAACCTAAATATATATATATTTTAATATTTATACAGGTGCTGGTCATATAATTAGAATATCATCAAAAAGTTTATTTATTTCGGTAATTCCATTCAAAAAGTGAAACTTGTATATTATATTCATTCACTACACATAGACTGATATATTTCAAATGTTTATTTCTTTTTATTTTGATGATTATAACTGACAACTTGGGAAAATCCCAAATTCAGTATCTCAGAAAATTAGAATATTGTGAAAAGGTTCAATATTAAAAACCTGGTGCCACACTCTAGCTAATTAACTCAAAACACCTGCAAAGGCCTTTAAATGGCCTCTCAGTCTAGTTCTGTAGGCTACACAATCATGGAGAAGACTGCTGACTTGACAAGTTGTCCAAAAGATGACCGTTGACACCTTGCACAAGGAGGGCAAGACACAAAAGGTCATTGCAAAAGAGGCTGGCTGTTCACAGAGCTCTGTGTCCAAGCACATTAATAAAGAGGTGAAGGGAAGGAAAAGATGTGGTAGAAAAACATGTACAAGCAATAGGGATAACCGCTCTCCCTGGAGAGGATTGTGAAACAAAACCCGTTAAAAAATGTGGGGGAGATTCACAAAGAGTGGACTGCAGCTGGAGTCAGTACTTCAAGCACCACTGCGCACAGACGTATGCAAGACATGGATTTCAGCTGTCGCATTCCTTGTGTTAAGCCACTCTTGAACAACAGACAGTGTCAGAAGCGTCTCGCCTGGCCTAAAGACAAAAAGGAATGGACTGCTGCTGAGTGGTCCAAAGTTATGTTCTCTGCCGATAGTAAATTTTGCATTTCCTTTGGAAATCAGGGTCCCAGAGTCTGGAGGAAGAGAGGAGAGACACACAATCCACGTTGCTTGCGGTCCAGTGTAAAGTTTCCACAGTCAGTGATGGTTTGGGGTGCCATGTCATCTGCTGGTGTTGGTCCACTGTGTTTTCTGAGGTCCAAGGTCAACGTAGCCGTATACCAGGAAGTTTTAGAGCACTTCATGCTTCCTGCTGCTGAACAACTTTGTGGAGATGCAGATTTAATTTTCCAACAGGACTTGGCACCTGCACACAGTGCCAAAGAAACCAGTGCCTGGTTTAAGGCCCATGGTATCCCTGTTCTTAATTGGCCAGCAAACTCGCCTGACCGTAACCCCATAGAAAATCTATGGGGTATTGTGAAGAGGACGATATGATATGCCAGACCCAACAATGCAGAAGAGCTGAAGGCCACTATCAGAGCAACCTGGGCTCTCATAACCCCTGAGCAGTGCCACAGACTGACCGACTCCATGCCACGCTGCCGCATTGCTGCAGTAATTCAGGCAAAAGGAGCCCCAACTTAGTATTAAGTGCTGTCCATGCTCATACTTTTTCAGGTTCATACTTTTCAGTTGACCAAGATTTCTAAAAATCCTTTCTTTGAATTGGTCTTAAGTAATATTCTATTTTTCTGAGATACTGAATTAATTTGGGATTTTCATTAGTTGTCAGTTATAATCATCAAAATGAAAAGAAATAAACATTTGAAATGTATATCAGTCTGTGTGTAATGAATTCATTTTTTTTTTAAACACAACAACACAAATCATCGAAAATTAAATAACTGGAATATAAATGGGAAAGTAATATGATAAGATATATGAATACTATCATAATACACAAAATATTAACTAATATGCTGGGGAAAAAATAAAACAGCTACTTGGTGCTTTAATATAGAATATGTGGTCACAGGTGTGGAATTATTGTCAGTTTATTATGGCGTCAAATGCTTGTGCAATCATACATTATACATTAGATTTCATATTTTGGACGTGATACATACCAAGATGCATTATAATCATATATTAGATTTTAAAATCATTCATTTAATTTCCAGAATTCATATTAGTTCAGAGACACTTTGACTATTTTGGATAGTATAAACAGTATATGGCAGAAATTCCCAAGAAGCACAAAAAACAAGCACATACTGACCTAGAAGCATAATTTACTGTACTTAATAAGTTAAAGTTTAGTGTTTTCCCTGTTAACTTCAAAAACACACAGATGCTTTTTCATTACGGCAATTATTTATTAAAAGTACTGCCAAAATATTCACTCTGAATGTCTGCCACTGTTGCCACGACAACTACTAAACACATTTGCATTGTTATAGTTAATGGAAGTGATGCATTAAGCATTAAAAATGGCAGGTTTTGTATAAACTGTCATAATGTGTGAGGCTTAAAATGTAACTTAATATATCCTACGCTCATCAAAGAAAAAAAATAAGCATAAGAAGGATTCTGGAGGGAATTAAGCTCAGCCTAATATCCTAAAAAACAACAGAAGTAATATTTTCCTTCCTGAGATTTGTTGAGGAACATCTCATAAGAAGGTTAGTTCACTTCTACGTAGTCACTGTATCATTTTATACCAGCAGTAGCAGTGAACACTAGGTTGCTCTATTCCAAAAGCCTGCCTGAGGGCAGTCAAACTTGCTGTTTCAGAAACATGGACAGTACCAGGAACTGACAGCTCTGCAAGAGCTCAGCCTTCCCATAAACATATATATAAGAGAGAAGCATCTAATACGGCACCCTTCATTAAACCAATGCACAACCATTAATATTTCATAACCACATTTTTTCTCATCAAAAAGTGATGCGGATGTTGCATCAAAAGCTCTTGGGTTCATAGTTTTTGCAATATAGCAAATCCCATCCTCATAAAACAAAAAGAGAAAAAGAGCAATAACTACATTTTAGTGTTTGCTCATGAAAACCTCGTCACGATAATGCTAAGACAATTGCCAGGGTGTTGCTATGGCGTTCTAGATGGTTTCTAGGTGGTTCTAGATGATCGCTAGGTCATCAAAAGAGCCCGTGCTTAAGCCTGAATACTGAAAAATATTTTAACCTAAAAAAAAATTCTAACCTATATACCATTCAAAAATTTGGGGTCAGTAAGATTCTATTTTTATTTTTGAAAGAAATTAATACTTTTCAGCAAGATTCAACTTATCAAAAGTGAAATCGCTACCTCAAATAAATTCAGTTTTTTCTATTTACAAAACTATTGAGCAGCTGTTTTCAACAGATAATAAGAAATGTTTCTTGAGGAGCAAATCGGCATATTAGAATGATTTTTGAAGGCTCATGAGACACTGAAGACTGGAGTAATGATGCTGAAAATTCAGCTTTGCCAACACTTTGAATACATTTTCTTTATAATATTAAAATACAAAACAAGTTCCTTTAAATTGGAGTAATATTTAATTATCTTATGCTCACAAAGGCTGCATTTATTTGACTTCTTTCAAATCGTATACCGTTTTTTTAAATCATGTAGTGTGTAATAAAGCTGTTTGTGAATGTAAACGTTCTGCAAAGTTGTAAAGACGAAACTATACGAAAAAGTTATTGTATCCCAAAAGAAAGAATCAATTCTGAACCACCTAAACAAGCCGTTTTTATTTCGAATCCCACTGTGTTACGGTTTTACGTCATTAGATAACACTTTTGCATAATGCATGCCTATGTTGTATGCTGTCCGCCAGCAAACAACTTGACCCACCCTTCAACGCGGGACTTTACTGACGACTGCTTCTTAAATCTTGGAGTTCAGCGCGGGATTCGCAAAACGCTTGCTCCTGAAAGATGAGTCAGTTTTAATGCAGATTGTTTGTTGTTCTTACAACTTTGGGTAAAGATACTTTGAGTGATCAGTCATTCATGTTAGTTTTCAGCAAATGTATGAGCTGTTATTGATACAGTTCCCACATGTGCACTGCAATAAATTAGAAATATACTCATAGGTTGGTTGATGAAGATGGACATTCACTTGTTAATGCTGATAGTGAGGAATTACAGCTGCAACATCTCATAATGTACCTCAAACTGAGTAGGGTATACTGAGAAACGTCCTGCTCAAGTCGTCTTTGCGATGGAGGTTCTAGTTGAATGACTAGTTCTTCCAATGTTTCATCATCTGACTTGCGCTCGGAATGATACGGTAAAATCGATGTCATTGTTACTGTTTTTACAGTGTGTACAATCACTGAGGGAATCCTCCGGAGCTGAAGTTCAGTTATGGCAATGGGAGTTAGCTTCCAAACACGAGCTGTAAGCGGTAAACCAATCACAACAGACTGAGCCATCTGGCCAATCAGAGCAGAGTAGGCTTGCAGAAAGGAGGGATTAAGAGAGACTGATTTGAGAATCATGGAAGAATGTGCATAGTAAGTGCATAATATGAGAAAATAAGTGTTTTTTTTATCTTTGATGCATTTAAACCTGTTGTAGGAGAAATTAGGAACCTTTAAAATAGCATAATTGGGGCACTTTAACATCACTGATTTGACAAAATAGGAAATAGCTTCTTTACAATTGCAGGTTACCACTTTTTACTGTGTATGCCATGCTGGTCCGCAAATATGGCTGATTCCCTCCTTCAAAGAAATTTTTGCATATTTTATTCTCTGCCAGGCGACGGTCCTAAGTCCAATCTCTTAGGAAAGAAATAGGACAGCTCTCGTCAACAAACCGCACGGTGTGCGATCATTCATGTCCATAGCCGTTAGATGCCATATTTGAGTGAGCAATAGAAGTGAAGCTTCTGTGAACTGTCTGAAAGGAGAAGGGTAACTAAAGTATGGGTTTCATCTGAGCCAGCGAGTAAACCACAGAGAAGAGCGGAAAGAAACAGAGCTGTGGGACTCAAAGGAGCAATAGAGTGAGACGGAGGGATAGACAGTGGCATACAGAGGCGAAAAGAGAGGGAGAGCGAAATGGGAGCGGGCTGGCCTGGATCTGCGTCCGCTTGCCTTACCCCTGGTGACTTAACAGCAACACCGCACATCTTTAAAATAGGGCAAGACTGGGGCTCGCGTATATGCTGGTGCAGACTAGTAGAACGAATCACAGTCTGAACATCAGTGTTATAAACAAGTGAGGTAAAGCTGATGAAAAATAAATGAGAAGCAAGGCCCAGTTCTATCACAACATGTCATCTAACCCCTCCCATGAGCTGTGTTCAATCTGAGCTCATCGAGAAATCCGTACGTCAATACGAGGGACAATTATTGCCCCCGGAGGACCGCCTCTGCTTTACACCATATCAGTACAAACAATGGCACTATATTGTTTCTCATAGGTTTTCATCTTTTTATTCATCAATCCATTCAACCACTCTCTCTAGGGAAAATCAATTTAGAGGCTCCATTTAATAATTCCTTCACTCCACGTACTGTCAATTACACAACAGCCCTTAACTGAAGAGCATATAATATAATAATGAAGCCATGATCAGAACTTAATGAAATGCACTTATGTGCATTAATTTGATAAACGGATGCTCAGTGTTGGGGAGCTACTCTCCAAACAGCAGATAAAAAAAACCAACAACAAAACAATTGTACTAAAGTTACCTAAGGGAGCAACATTTTACCATATTTTATATAATTTTTTTCATTAATGTTGTTTTTCCTTAATCTCACTTTCTTTGAACTGTTATATAGTGCCCTGTATTTGACTGTTATTCAACTAAAAACTTTTTTTAGCACAAAAACAATAAGGGTTCTAGAATAAATTCAGGTGACAGACTCAAACACACTAATTCATATAACCAAGTCAACAACAAGGACTTGAATCTGTGAATCGCTCTTTAAATTTTAAATTACATTTCAACCCAGCCCCTAAAAATGTGTGATTAACTAATGTTTGCCTCAGTCTCCTTTAAAACCTAATATGAAACCGACGACAGGCTTCGGCTCATTCCTGTATTTTAGTCTGTGCTATTCAGGTGTTCTTCAATCCATAACAGTGCAGCGCCAGCGTCAAAAGCAGAGGACAACATGTTTGCATTTATTGATATATGCAATAAAATTTGTCATAATATTAATTTTATTTAAAAAATCCAAAAGCAAAACATGCGAAAAGAACTATAAAAGGGAGTGGAAATGTCAAATGAGATAATAAGTGGTCCTCTGCAGCCATCTACTGGTTACAGTGGTAATTTTATGTCAAAAATATTTGTTACCCACATATAGTCAATCTAGACAATCAGAGTAATATAATGTTTGTCTATATTCGTAATAAACATTAATGAATATTAGCTGGTTATTTAAAATGATAATAACGAGCGGGAATTTTTCATGGAGGTTGATAAATAAATATGTAAATTGATGTTTTACATTTTATTGTATAATTCGATAGTTATCTTTAGTTATCTTCTCGTACATAAAATAAATACTTTAAGATATCGAATATATCTTAGATTGGGCTCTTCATGCATACATGTTTATTTTAGTAGGAAGAAAAAGATAACTATCAAATTATACAATATAATGTTAAACATCAATTTACATATTTATTTATCAACCGCCATGAAAAATTCCCTCTCGTTATTATTGGGGGTCTGCATATAATACAGTCAGGCATGAACAATACAGTAGGTTCTACACTACCTATCAAGTCAATTCCTGAAGATTGAATTAATTTATAATCATTTTAAATAACCTGATAATATTTATAAAACATATTCTGTAATATTCCATAGAACATCTACTCACCCATGTGCAGAAGATGCTCTTCGTTGTTTAACAGATCCTTATTCATTTATTTCATCAATATTTTGGCTAACTTTTAAAGTTTCTCTGAACCTAAATGTTTGATGCACTAGAGGGCAGGGAACTTTCTTTTTAGCAGTTAGCATTGATCGTTTTTCAGCCGCATTTTATTAGCCGCTGCGTCATTTTAATATCGATTCTGATTGGTCACTTTAATATGAGAGGCGACTTTACGCTTGTTTAAATTAAAATTAAATATACAACATATGCATTCGAGTTATGCACTTTAATTGGTTAACTGACTAAAAAGTTGACTTAATAAGCATTCGGTGTTCTGCTCAGCTTCTGACCACAAACAGCCATTGAGCCGATTCACTAGAACGAATTCAATTCAACCCAACATGAGGACCGTTTTGAATGATCCGATGATTCACAACTATACATTTGACTTTCAAAATGATAGAGTCCCGTTAAGGAAGAACTTTGAACTTTCAAACGCTACATGAAAGAGAGGATCCTTGAATCAGACTTTCAAACACACGAGGAGGGCTTATGTTATGAACCGATTTACTAGAATGAGTTGATCGTTCAAATGCTATATGAGGGAAGTAATCATGTTTTAAGGTAAACCGATTCTCTAGAATGAATTGCACTTTCAAATGTTGTTACAGTGTGAGATAGTGAATGAGAAAGAACTGTTTATGTGCATTTGATAGAGCATCCCTCAGAACATCCATGGGAAAAGTATTTGAAAACCTAGGCCTACTACTTTTATTTAGTTACTCCCCAGCAGCTATACTATGAATCAGACAAACAGAGTCCTGGAATCACCTACTGGGCCTGCTTGTGTTCATAAATCGCTTAGAAGCCTGAAGTGGACAGTGTGTGGCTGCAAATCCAGTCTGCTAAAATCCTCCTCTCTGCTTCTTATCTCTGTGGGACACAGGATAAAGGAGAGCTTCCAACCCCATCCCCGTAATGGATAGATCACCACAGCCGCACAACACAGCTGCAGCTCCTATTTGCTATACAAGCAGAATCCTTGACCGGCACGCTGAAGATGCCTTACGATACTGATAATGTTGTTTGTCTCCTAATTACCGTTTTCTGGAGGCAATTTGACTGAAATCTTTTATGCACAATCACAACAGCAATCAGACGCATTGTGTTTTGAATGTCGCATGTTGGTCAAAACCTCCCCTGAATGCTTCTGAAATGAAAAGAGCTCTGATGTATTTATTAGGACTTTTGAGAGGAAAATCACATCTCGACATGTTGCTGAAATACAGTATGGAAGCAGAAAAGCAGAATTTGCTGAACAGAGCTGTCAGTGTACGTCAAGTTGAAAGCTGAGGTGGATTTCCTGTCTCTTGACATCTCCTAAACTCAACCTTTGCTAAACAGTTTCCGAAGAGAAATTTTCATCGTGAGATACAGTTTTATATCAAAACATCAGGACACAAAGCAGAAAACACTGAGAGATCGCTGAACGTACTGATAAATCCACTGGACGCTGCAGCGGTTGGGATCGGGCAAGATGTCTTTTAAAGTCTCCTGATACTTATCAAGGGAGATACAATGGATTGTGGCTCCAGCGGCCCTGAGAAGTGTCACTATAGTGAAATCAGTCTTTTCTGTTGCTATGGAGTCGCAGGTTGGAAAGCCCATGAGACCATCACTACCCAAGCAGTGGATGGGAGAAAACCTGAATCTGCGCATAATGCGGCGTGTCTGAATAATGCTGACCTAAAAACTCTTTTAAGAGGCACATAAATTATTGTCAAAACTCCTAGAGGATTTTAAGTTCCCATGGGATACTGGAGTCACTTCAGCTTTGAATTTTACAAACATCATTTTTGGGGGGAGTTTTGTTTTCTTTATTAAACATGGTGTTTCCAGCTTATATGCAGATAAATAGTCTCACACTTTCAATTTTTGCTTCACTTGTCTTCGAAAAAGTGTTCCTTTCCATTATTTATAAACTGATATGGATAAACCAATAACTGGCCACTATTTGACCATTTTGATATCACTATTGTCAAAATGTATCACTACTCTTTCTTAAAATGTGCTTGTCTATGTTAGTTAAAGACTGATATTACAGCTAAACTGATAAATCAGCCACCATTTGGCCATTTTGACAGTATAACATCTACCAATAATAATGTCAATGCACAATGTGTGCAAATACTTTGCTTTACTTGTATATGTGTAGTACATTTCAGTTACTATAACTTTATTGGTTCTCAATTGATTCTTGGTCGTTCAGTGGTCATATATTTCCAGATAATAACCGTTGCCCATGGCAACGCTGTATAAGTGACCATGTTTCCTAGCTGCATTTGTAATATGGAAGTAATATGTAATATGATAAAAGAAAAGCAAATCAATATTTCATATCCAAGTATTTACAGTATTTAAATGTTAAGTATCTAACAATACTGTATAGTCAAATGGTATTTGTTACAAAATAAACCTCTTCAATTGGTTCATTATCCCTAACTTTACATTATCCCTTCCTTGTCACATATACCTAGGATATCAGCCAATCTGTTAGTTATCGGTTTTAACCCTTTAAAAACCCTTATCGGTTGACTACTAATCTGCATCTCAGCCTGAAGCTTCTTTAAAAGTTTTTTACAAAATGATAAGATGGAATCTTTTTTTTACTGTGTGTCATATTGATAAGAGGTGTTATTCTTGTATACTGAAGTCTCTTCATTTTTCCCAGTGATCTACATACATCAATAATCCAACGTTTAAATTATCGATCTCACAGAGAAAGAGAGAGAAAAGAAAAAAAGCATAATCTCAAATCCAGGTCCAAATTAATATTTATGTCTAAAAATCCATTCAGATTCTACATTCCATGCTTTGACTTTAGAAGAAGCACAGCAAGACGAAGCGTAACCGATCAGCCTTGAGATACAGGAGAAGTTGCCAAGAGCTTGTCCGTCAGCAGCCTCACATCTCCAGCATCACAGCTAGTCAGGTGTGGGCTCTGTCCGACAATAGAAACTTCGGAGTTTCTTATTTTTGCCTTTAAAGTAATAAAACCTATAATGAAAATTGTATTGGAGAGACGCGAATTGGAGATAAAACAAAGGTGCGTACTTACAGCATCCAGCGCACTTTTTCCTTTCTTTGGCTCTTTATCCTTTGTCCAAAGGAATAGAAATCTCCGTAGAATCGCTCGGGTTTGTCGAGTAGTCCGAACAGAGAAAGGAATGACCCCTTTAGCACTTCTTCGGGAGAAGAGGGCTGTGTATTCCGCATGTGTGGACAGTGTTAAATGCGCAGCATCGACCGGAGCGCGCAGCACACGCAGGGGAAGCAGACATTTGCGCTGGATTCAGGGGCTCTTCTGACCAGCGTCTCCAGCACTAGAGGGGTTTACTAATGCAGGCGGAGCCACAGCCCCTCAAACTAACACATCTGCATCTGGGACAAAACGTTTGATTTGGGGTGGAGGGGGGTTAGCATTTATGAGTAAAAAAAAAAAACATTTAAATAAATTATGCGTTTGTTTTAAAATTACTATTTCATGTTTGTTCATGTAAATGTTCATGTAAATGCTTAAAATAGACTAAAAGTAAGTTTTGCACATTCCCTCTAGACAGCTGTGAGTCTAATGAACTAACTAACTAATCTACATACTAACTAGATAGATAGATGGATGGATGGATGGACAGACAGATGGACGGACAGACAATAGATAGATAGACGGACGGACAGATGGATGGACGGACAGACAATAGATAGATAGATGATGGATGGATGGATGGATGGCTTGGGGGATGGACGATAGATAGATAGATAGATGGATGGATGGATGGATGGATGGATGGATGGATGGATGGATGGATGGATGGATGGATGGATAGATGGATGGATGGACAGACGAATGGATGGACAGACAAATGGACGGACACACAATAGATAGATAGACGGATGGATGGACGGATGGACGATAGATAGATAGATAGATAGATAGATAGATAGATAGATAGATAGATAGATAGATAGATAGACAGATAGATGACAGATAGATGGATGGATGGATGGATGGCTTGGTGGACGGACGATAGATAGATGGATGGATTGGTTGGCGGATGGACGGACGGATGGACAATAGATAGATAGATAGATGGATGGATGGATGGGTTGGCAGACGGACTATAGATAGATAGATAGATAGATAGATAGATAGATAGATAGATAGATAGATAGATAGATAGATAGATAGATAGATAGATAGATAGATAGATAGATAGATGATGGATGGATGGATGGATGGATGGATGGATGGATGGGTTGGTGGATGGACGGACGGATGGACAATAGATATATAGTGAAGAAAGTGTTTCAAACACATGATATCTCAATATGAGAGATCCACTGCTGTGTAGGAAGTAATTTATTTGTAAACATTCTTGTGGTTAATCAATAAGTTCATTCAGAATATTTAGTCTGTCTCTGCTGTTATACGCTGTGTATTGAGCACCACGTCCGAACTGAGCCAAACACTTGAAGATTGCAATGTTCTGCACTAACAATGAATGTGCTGCATTGTGTGCAAAATAAAGGAGCAGCAAAATAAGATTTTAATAAGCATGAATAGATTTCATAATGGATCTTAGCCTACTCTTATTTATAAACATTCTTGTGGTTAATCAATAAGTTCATTCAGAATATTTAGTCTGTCTCTGCTGTTATACGCTGTGTATTGAGCACCACGTCCGAACTGAGCCAAACACTTGAAGATTGCAATGTTCTGCACTAACAATGAATGTGCTGCATTGTGTGCAAAATAAAGGAGCAGCAAAATAAGATTTTAATAAGCATGAATAGATTTCATAATGGATCTTAGCCTACTCTTTTTCTCTTTCTCCCCCTCCCTCTCTCCCCATCTCTCAATTTATCTCTCTTTCTCTTGTTGTCTAGATGCATTAATCACTGTAACCTCCTAGATGTCTCCACCTTCATTTGTCTTTGATTTCTCCGTCAGTCAGAAGTGGGGCAGCGTCTGCTGTAATAAGTCTGGCTTCTTAACCCTCTCCTACTGTACACCCTTTACATCGTCCAGAACCCACAAACTGGGTCTCTGTGATATAATTGGAAACTGAGTGAAGACAGTCCCGTCCAGCGTATGATACATAGACGAAGCCGTTTACTAATTCCAAACCTGTATGAATATCTTTCTTCTGCAAAAAGAAGATATTTTGAAGAATGCTGTTGTTTGGACGCCATTTTATGAACAAACTAAATCTTACACATATGTTGTTCCACAGAAGAAAAATTAAAGCAGGTTTGGATTGAGCAAATTGGTGAACTATGCCTTTAAGTATGCAGCGTTTGAATCGCTTTCTCAAAAGCAGAATACAAATGTATGAATAATTTGTAACAGGATGCTTCATGAGGGATTTAAAGGTTATTTATACAAAGTTCTAAAACAAACCGCTTTCATACTGAGTCAATAAAAGAAGCAACTGCAATAGTATTCTTTACCTCACATATTTTTGCCCTAGATTGGTGGGTTTCAGCTGTGAGACACAGTGTTCTGTTGCTCAGCCGGAGAGTATCAGCTGTGCCTCTGGCCTACATTAAACTGACCTGTTTTCTTACCATCATCATCGTCATATATTTAGGGCTATTGATGATCACAGCAAAAACCCTCAGAGGGCAGGATCAAGTTGAATTATCGGTTGATTAAACAGGCGCCTTTTGCCGATCAAATGACATTATAATGTTGTTTAGGCAGGTTTGACGCAAGTTATTTAGCATAAATACTTCAGCAAGTTAGTACACTGATCTCAAGGGTGTTTCATGGGTAATATCACAGCAGCAGTCTGCCATCCGGTGGCCTCGGTGAAGAATGATCTCAAACCTGAGAGCTGGAGAACGCACTGTCAGTGCTATATATATACAAAGGGAAGTTTATTGAAAATATGTTAATTTATTTATTGAACAGTTTATTGTGGCTGTAGACTTGAATTGTTGTACAGGGGAGCTGGAAACAAACGTCTACGGTACAAACACAAGACGTGACATGGAGAGTCCAGGACAGGGGAGAATGAGAAGAGGAGGGGTTTAGAAGCACTTCCTGTGGACAATGGAGGGTCCGGCCTCCTCGTACTCGTCTTTGCTGATCCACATCTGCTGGAAGGTGGAGAGGGAAGCCAGGATGGAGCCACCGATCCAGACAGAGTATTTACGCTCAGGAGGGGCAATCATCTGTAGTGGACAAAGGAAGATTTATTTATCATTATAAATAATCATAATGCAGTTTTTCACAATCAATCAAAAAAGTTTTGGTGGTGTTTGTGTTTAACTGAGAAAATAATTCATATAAATTGAAAGAAAATATGATAATTATTCCACAGTTTAGCCCACATAGACTTTTGAAAAAGTGACCTAATAATTGAGATATTTGTCCCAGTCAAACTGTAATAAACATAATAATACAAATGATTATTATAAATTCCAAAAATATTTTATATTTTAATCATAATAATAACAAATATTGTTTATATAATTATTAAAATATCAGTAAGCCATTATTACAGTAATAAATTATTATTATTTATAATAATAGTATATTAATCATATTATTATTATTATTATTATTATTATTATTATTATTATTATTATTATTATTATTATTATTAATTATCCATAGAGCACATTGTACAGTGAAAAAAATCTGGTGTAGAAACAATTTTCACTCAGAATTGCTAGTAAATTTTGACAATTAATTATAGAGAAACTATATTGTTTTAATAATGAAACATAGTATTATTGTTTTGTTTTAGTTTTATTGTTGTCTAATGAATATTATGTATCTTTGTATCTAGAAATTGAACAATAATTAAACATTGGTTCAGCATATTGGTTATTGCAAACTTAAACACAAAAATAATCTATATCTGAAAAATATTTAAATAGCAAAACAACTTATTATACATATTAGTGATAATATAAATTATTAAAACATATTTTATCATATTCATTATTGTTGAGGTGAAATAATTATGTATTTAGTACTATTGTGTCAAAAATAGATTAATAATTAAATATTGGTTCAGCATATTCATATCGGACACTTATCAAAAATAATCTGTAAACCCGTGATTTGGACACTTTTGCCATTGAGATGATTTGGAAAAAGTGTCCCAATCAATTTGAATTCGCCCTAAATATAACGATAAAGACATTGTTCTAAATATCGTTCTACATTTAAAATAATAGCAGAGTAGATTTTGTTAAAACATGACAGCCAATCAGAATCCATCCTGCTTTAAAATGAGCGCGAGCATTTAAAGCGACAGACGCAAAATTTAGAATAAACAAAACGAGATTATCCGTTGGTGTTGACGCTAATATAGCTATTGTTATAGTTATCTTTCTTGGTGTGAACGGGCCTTTAGTCTTTAAAAAAAAGTTGATCTGAAATGAACTAGTCCGAAACCGTACCTTGATCTTCATGGTGCTGGGAGCCAAAGCTGTGATCTCTTTCTGCATCCTGTCACCGATACCAGGGTACATGGTGGTACCACCAGACAGTACATTGTTGGCGTACAGGTCCTTACGAATGTCAATATCGCACTTCATAATGCCGTTGTAAGTGGTCTCATGGATACCAGCAGACTCCATACCTACAGACAATGTCATTTAAATGATGAATGGGAATGGAATATACAGGAAACATACTTCCATTTAAATACATTACATATGCAGTACCATGTTAATTCATGTAAGTGCAGATTGCATAATAGCTTTGATTTCATTAAGGGAAGAACTGCTGGTGAGCCATTGTCCTATCAGCTCTATTGGATAAGGAAACAGTGATTGATGTACAATGTCAAGACTAAGAACCCTGTACACCATAAATAGCCCCTCAGCCTCTGGCCATATACTGAAATGCTCCTAATTAGTTCCTGACAAAAGGAGATCCATCACTGTGTCACCTCTCCAAAAAGTGCACTGTAATGTAAGAGATATCGCTGAAAAATTTAGTTGTTTTAATTTTTCTCTGCGGGAATCTTGACCGCTTTGCTGTGCCCGTGGAAGGTGGGTTTAATTGTGTTGCTGCACAGACTGATGTGCAAATGATTGAGAATTATTAATAACATGAATTTTTCATCAATGGGAATCTAGGCTTGGCAATGGCTCAAAAGGGAGAATATATTTTGAGTGTGGGCTTAGCGGTTCAATGTAGGCCCCGTTTCAGAATGACTAGAAACTTGCATGAATAATTGATTAAAAAACAAGGCATAATGTGGGGATATTCAAAGCTTGTCTATCATTAAGAAACCTAGTCAAAAATCCTAAAGGAATGTGACCATGATTCTATGGAAGCCCTAAGAGGCCATGCATTATTATGTTATCTTGTTTTCTTGCAGTCTCTACATAACAAAAGTAGTTTTCTCAAAAGCTACATGATTACGCAGATTAAATAGTTTTCGGCTAAACAGAAAAATAATTAATAACTCATTATATATATATATTTTTTTTTTTTCCTTAGGAGAAAATTAAGTTGTGCTGATGGAAAAATAACCATATGAACATGTATTATAATTTAGATCCAATCCTAAATAAATGAAATAAGAATACAATTTAATTTAAAAAATAATTATTTCCTATTGGAAACAGTGAAAATGTTAGTCTTTATTAAACTATTTTTGTTTTAAAATGTTTTAAAATATAATTTTATTATAAAATATTGTATTATTTAGATCTAATCATAATTGAATAAAAAAAGAATCATAATAACTACTAATAATTACTATTTTCTACTGGGAAACGTGACATTCTTACTCTTTATTATTATTTATTTATTTATTTATCTATTTAACTAGATATTAGTAACTAGCATATGTGTTCTAAAATATTTTATTTATATCCTATACACTTTCTAGGATTTTGACTAGGACTAGGAAAACATCCAAGAAGTACAAAAAAGGAAGCTAATATTCAAATGAACCAATGAGAAACTGACCGATGAAAGAGGGCTGGAAGAGGGTCTCGGGACAGCGGAACCTCTCGTTACCAATGGTGATGACTTGACCGTCGGGCAACTCGTAGGACTTCTCCAGAGATGAGGAGGAGGCGGCGGTGGCCATCTCATTCTCAAAATCTAGAGCCACGTAGCACAACTTCTCCTTAATGTCACGAACAATCTCCCTCTCGGCTGTAACAGCGAGTTAGAAAGGCATTGAATGCATTTCAATTATTAAAGAACCGCATCTGGTACAGTTCTCTTATCGCAGTTACTAGCGTTGACCATAAGGTGGTGCTGTTTAGCTAATGAAGATAGGCCTATCACTACTACAGCGTAAACGGTAAAACTAGGCTTGTTACGAGACGTAAAATAAACTAAATTTTACATTTGAGATACGTTGTATTATCTATTACACGAATAAATTAAAATATAAACCTTTTATCAATTATAATTGAAAGCGTTAAATTACCAGTGGTGACGAACGAGTAGCCTCTCTCAGTCAGGATTTTCATCAGGTAGTCAGTCAGGTCTCTGCCGGCCAAATCCAGTCTCATGATGGCATGTGGAAGAGCGTAACCCTCATATACTGGCACATTGTGGGTCACACCATCACCAGCGTCCAGCACAATACCTAGAGCACATCAAAAAAGCATGAAAAACCAAACAAATGCAGTTTAGAACAACTATGATAGTCAACGTTGGGCAATGCTAACCTGTGGTACGGCCAGAGGCGTACAGGGAGAGCACAGCCTGGATGGCCACGTACATAGCCGGAACATTGAAGGTCTCAAACATGATCTGAAATACAGATAGAAACCGATATGTTTTTAAAAGGATTATGGATATAATACTATCATGTCATGATTTGAGTCTTTAAAAGGGCTTGCCTGAGTCATCTTCTCCCTGTTGGCCTTAGGATTCAGAGGAGCTTCAGTCAGGAGAACGGGGTGTTCCTCAGGGGCCACACGGAGCTCATTGTAGAAAGTATGGTGCCAGATCTAAGAAAATTATTTTGTATTTTTCATTAGCCTACATATGGAGAAACACCATATCTTCAGATTATGCAGTTTTAAGATGCGGTAACATTTACTGTTTGGCAGATTTTCAGGGGCAAAATCTATGAGGTTACATTTGTTTCAAAAAGCATGTTCATACAGTTATTGCAGACTTATTAAGATAAGTCAGTACCCTCTAAAAATGATACTTTAAACTAACTTCAGTTATGGACAGCCATGTCCAACCAACTCAATTAATTCACGTTGCTGTGACTTAAACTGGTTATGTTTTCTGAACACGTTTTGGTCTAGTAAAAACTCTGAACAGCATAAAAAATCCTTTTCCCCCCTTTTTTGATTCATAGTGTTCTGTCGTTTAGGGATGGCTATTTCCAAAAATAATGTTGTTCCGTTTGTGTCAAAAAGTGTAGACTTTTTTTGTACACTACATTTGCTACTGTTATTGTTCTTGTTTTATTTGACATCCTCCCTGTTACAACTCTCAGTGAACATACTTGCATTTTACAGATATCCAGGTAAACAACTAGAACGTTAAGATTTTTAAAAATAATGAGATCTTGGGACAATAGGTTTTCGAAAACTCATTGACACTGTAAAATGCATTGCAGAACATAAAACTGAGATTTCTTGGCACAAATGGAACGCCATAGAAATCCAGTCATTTCAATAGGAATCATCGTGATCTGGAATTTCGCTGTGGCGACAGCACTTTTAATCCTTAAAAGTGAATAATTGTATGGTCTACCTTCTCCATGTCGTCCCAGTTGGTGATGATGCCATGCTCAATGGGGTATTTGAGGGTGAGGATGCCTCTCTTGCTCTGGGCCTCGTCTCCTACATAGCTGTCTTTCTGACCCATACCGACCATGACACCCTAAAGGAAGAGACCATAATGCAACCCTCAGTCACAATCCACACATTCAAGGGTGACCCTTTCTCCCCAACTTAAAAATTGTCAATACATTTGATTCAAATACTGAAGTATTTACATTACTTTTCTAGAGTTTGATAATAAACATTAGAAAGAAGGACTGTTGCCTTTAGAGATCAAAGGTCAAAGCATAAGTACTGTTACTTAAGAGGGGCTTTACTGAGTGGATCGAAGTAAGACTAAGCTCCAGATTATGTCAGAGAACGCCGTGGTCTCACCTGATGGCGGGGTCGGCCCACGATGGAGGGAAACACGGCCCTGGGGGCGTCGTCACCGGCAAAGCCGGCCTTCACCAGACCTGAGCCATTGTCGCACACCAGAGCGGTTGTCTCTTCCTCGTCGCACATGTTTGCTTAGACAGCTGGCTTTTGAGCACCAGTGGCACAGGGAGCAAACACATAACCTCCGTTAAAAAGCAGAAGGATTTTCTCTTGCCTATTAAATACTTGTTGAATTTATGTAGCACTTGAAGCAAAGCGTAAATGATTCATCTTCTGTGCTTAAAAAGAGCTTTTCTGACAACTTGTGTTATTCAGTCCTACCCTCCCTTCGGCAGACTCGTAATGTGCTATAAATAATGCATTTTTTATTATTATTTGATGTCTTGAGTTGAACTGTAGTTTATTGCTGTAGATAAGCTGTAGTTTATTTTTTTATTGTACTGCTTCTGTATTTGAAGTTGTTACGAAGATGCGAAACACAACTGTGTATGTACCAAATAATTAATTAAACGATTAATTAATATACTGTATGACTTTATTTCGTCTGCAGAACACAACATAAGATATTTTAAAGTGCTGTTTTAGGCCATACAATGAAAGCAACTGACTTTCAATATACGCTATTGTTCAAAAGTTTGGGGTTGGTAAGAAGTCTCTTCTGCTCATCAAGGCTGCGTTTATTAGTTTAAAAACACAGTAAAAACAGCAATATTGTGCAATTTTATTACAATTTAAAATAACTGTTTTCTATTTTAATGCAGTTTAATATATTATTTATTCCTGTGATTCAAAGCTGGATTTTCAGCATCATTACTCCAGTCTTTAGAGTCACATGATCCTTCAGAAATCATTTTAATATGCTTTCTTATTATTATCAATGTTGAAAACAGTTGTGCTTTTGTGGAAACCGAGATAACTTTTTTATGAATTTAAAACGTCAAAAGAACAGCATTTTTTAAAAATAGAAATAAACATTATAAATGTCTTCACTGTCAATGTTGACCAATTGAATGCATCCTTGCTGAATAAAAGTTTTTTTGTTTTCTTTTGACCCCGAAAACAATTCTTCAAAATATATTCTTTTGTGCTCCACAATGTCATGCAGGTTTGGAACCACATGAGCGTGAGTGCGGTAGATGGTTAGAAATTTCAGATTTGGGTGAGCTAAAAACACTATACGTATATCCAAAAAGCAAGCTTCTGCTACACTATCTGCCGTAATCCAACAAACCATCTAACATAAAGATCCATTGAAGTACACTCACCCAGGAGAGCTTGCACAAGAGGCCTGGAAAACTTGCTCCCTCGAGAGCGGTAGAAAATAAGAGAGTGAGCGGCCAATTCACCTGCTCCCGTATTTATATAGGAGCTGTGTCACCAGGGCTTCAGAACCTCAAGCCTTTTTAGGACACATTACAAACCTACATCACTCAAAGGTGGGCCGTCCCATGTGAAGATGGGGTGTCTCACAATGGATACTGTCGACAGACAGTTGCATTTAATATTAGAAGATAATTTATGGCTCTCGAGGACAGCGTGGACTATTGTTGGAAAGAGAGGTAGCCAGTTCACTGGGAGAGAATGGCATCCCAGCAGCCGTTATAAATAAGACGCTGTGCATTGGTCATAATAGATGAATGGCCATTTGTCTGTTGTCTGTTATTTGTCAGTTGTGAGGAACTTGTAGCTGGCCTTCAAAGGAAATGCACATTGCCGCCCCATATGGGTGTGGACGTTACACCGGGAACCGAAGCCTACCAAATGAGGAATGATTATCAGCGTCTCTAAAAGAAAATCATGGCCTCGAGGAAACTGTCAACGTGCCACACTTTGTGATGTTTGTAAGGCTGTTGTCATGTGTGGGTGGTCTAACAATTACATGGACACAAAAGCGACTTGATTGCATAGTGTCAAGAAAACCTTACTGTGCTTTTGACAATGGCACGTTGATTTTTTTAACTCCGCAAATCCCATCTTTTATGTTGTGAGAGCTCTTAGACATGTTTGATAAACTACTGTCTAACATACAATTAACCCAGGATAAAAAGAACACATCAAATTGTTATTATGGTCTGTCCCACCCCAGAAGTCTTGACCTTCTCAACAATTCAAATCATAAAACAACATAATCTGAACTTTAAATCATTGTAGTAAAACATACTTTCTCTTATGAACTCGTTTTAATGAATAACAATAAATAAAATATTAATATATTTAGTAGATTTTATTGTAACCCTGTTACCAAGTGTTAACTAACACTAGAACTAAATAACTGAAATATTAAAAATGCTTTCAATAATTACAAATATGTATAAAAATATAGGATAAATATTAGATGAAACTTTTAAAAAAACTAACAAATAAAGTTGAAATTACTAATACTAAAACTTTAACTGTTAAAAACACAAAAAATAAGCAAAACTACTCAAACTTAAACTAAAATATAAGAATAAAAGCTAAATCAAATTATGAATAAATACTATAAAAATTTAAAATAACACTACAGGGTTAAAACACCTAACAACTGACATCATTGTAACTCAACCTTTAACCCTGTTACCAAAGATATCATAAGAAACTGAAATGTTTTAATTTATGTTCAATAAGAGGGGCTTCACTGAGTGGATCAAAGTAAGACTAAGCCCCAGATGACGTCAGTGAACGCCCACAATGGAGGGAAACACAGCCCTGGGGGCGTTGTCATTATATATATTAATAAATTATATACATTATAATGTATTATCTACATTTTATATATATATATATATATATATATATATATATATATATATACATAGGCCTATATAATATATGTCAATATCAGTATATATGGGTCTGACAGGGCCTGAACCTTGTAAATGGGCCTTACACAGAGTAAATATCTTTCCTATGCCAAAATGGCTTTTACTTGAGGTCATAAGTTAACAATATCACAATCATTGGATCACTTGTATAGAGTCTTCAGGTCAAATGTTAGCCAAAGTTTACATTTCCAAGGGCACCCGGCCATTTGCATTCTTCAGCTCACGCTGAGATAATCCACAGTCTCTCTCGTTTGACTCTCCAGAGGCCTGAAGTTTGGCGACGGGTCCGTTGGAGGCCACCCAATAACGCACAGTAGCGACAGCCTGCCACCTGGCCTTACATTCTGCTAGTGACACACTGACAGACCTACCAGCATTGACTGTAGATGGTAAACAGCACACACACACACACACACACACACACACACACACACACATGTTTTGTTTTTGTGAAATGTGGGGACATTCCATAGGCGTAATGCATTTTATACTGTACAAACCGTATTTTCTATCCCCCTACACTGCCCCTGCCCCTAAACCTACCCATCACAGGAGACATTCTGCATTTTTACTTTTTCAAAAACATCACTTAGTGTGATTTATAAGATGTTTTCCTCATGGGGACCAAAAAAATGTCCCCACAAGGACAAAAATTTGGATATTGCCATCTTTGTGGGGACATTTTGTCCCCATACCGTAGGGATTACCAGTCCACACACACACACACACACACACACACACACACACACACACACACACACACACACACAATGTCTGGTTCGCAATCATTGTGGGGATTCTCCATAGACTTAATGGTTTTCATACTGTATAAACTGTGTATTCTACCCCCTTAAACTAACCCTACCTATTTTTTCATGTCGGATACTGCCACATTTGTGGGGACATTTTGTCTGTAAATGCATTTTCTGTTTGTTTTACACACTGAACTTGTAACCTCAAATATTTATTTACATACTGACTGAAGCTTATGATTATAATATAGATGTCACAGTCACGTTTAGTTTCAGTTTGATTGGACTTTCAGTTTGTTTGTATGTCACATGTCCCTTTGTTCTGTTTCCCGCCACTCGTCCGTCTCCCTGGTTACCATCTTCATTAGTTAATTTGTGTCAGCTGTGATCTGTTAATTATCCTTGCTTGTATTTGCTTTTTAAGTTCCTCCTGTTCACGCTTTCTTTGTCCAATCTCAGTTATGTTTAAGTGTGTTGTTGCCGTTGCCTGGCTTACTTTTATTAGCGCGTAAACAACGTTTGGAATTGTATCTGCCTGTCTTCGTCTTCCTGCAACAGACGATTGGACCAGAAGATCCTGTGCCCTTTCATCTCATCAGAACCTGAATCAGCTTCTTAAGTCTTTTAACCCCACCCAGCCTCCCTCTCCCACCACCTCTCCAAACTACCATCATGGATCAAATTTCTGTCATCAGTCCTTGTGTTCGTCAGTCTCCTCTTCAGCCCTCAGCCACCCCTACCATCCAGTCATCGTACCTCCCCTCAGACTCACTGGAAGCCATCGACACCTGGACGTGGAACAGTACTCATTATGAACCGATAAATTAAACCAATAATTGGTATTACATTAATTTGCAGTGTCCTTTTTTCTTAGAATTAAAGTTATGACAACATATGTTGTTGTTTTTTTACAATAGGCTACTTGAACTCATCAAAATATGTATCATTTTTTTTGTTATACAATATTCAACTAATTGAATTTAATGTAATTTAAAACGACTCCGACAGCCAAGTTGGCTGTACTTAAAAGTTGGCTTCTTTTTTTTTTACAGTGTGATTACATACTGCACGTTTTGGCAAATGTCATCTCTTTTATATTTTACATATATTTGCATATTGTCCACAATACATATGTACATTCTACACACATAAACCACAGAAGCGAGTATTATGCTATTCTAAACATAGTCACTATAAATAAACTTTGACTGTATGCTGTTTCTCTTTGAACAAATGGCCCTAAAGGGACGACAGTAGGCTGCAAGAATGTTGGTACATGTGTTTGTCCTCAAACAAATGTACAAATATGTCAATAGCAAGTTAAATAAAGACTGCAGGATTGCATTTAATATTCAACAATACAAAATAACTGCTATTGATAAAACTGCTGTGTGTTCCCAAATGACTGACACTTTATTTCAGAGCCATCACATGACTGTGTCATTGGATTAGAGAATTAGTCTTCCTAGCAACACTGGCTGTCTAAGCACAGTACACACATGCACACACATGGTTATGACAAAAGGTTTTGTCATGTCTCACTTCTGAGGACAAATTTGACCCCCAGACTAAAGGCCACACACCTTTGTTCACTCACTCACACAGGAGTCAATTCCTGCCAGGGTTTGTCTGGAGAATAAAAACAAACATTTTATGGTGGTTCCACGTTCAAGAGCTTCTGTCTCTGTTGGATCATGTGACCGGTCCTCTGCTCTTCTGCTGCCACTGCCTTTGTCTCATAGCTGAAATTCCTCCTCACTAAACATAGATGCATCCGTTCTCAATGGATCTTTTTTGGGAGTTCACAATGATATCTTCAAAGAACATTGCTGTTATGCAATTGTTGACATACAGTAAGACTATAAAATACTTTTGATTGCACATATGGAGAACAGTTTGTAACATTAATATGCTATACTAACTCTAATTGAGTGTAGCTTTTGTTTCATGTCCATATTCCAGGATGACAAATGTCAAGATTCATCAGGCTCAAACTGTGAAAGAATGGTTGTGATGAAGAATGAAGAATCATTTCCAAACATGAATTGTCACCTCTGAGTCCAGACCTTAAATTCATTGAAAGTCTTTGGGATGTGCTGGATGAGACTTTACAGAGTGCTTGACTCTTGCATTGTCAATACAAGATCTTGACCAAAATGTATGCCCATCTTGATGGAGATAACATTGCAACATTTTTTTTTTTAAATCAAGAATTCCATCAAGAGAACATCCATGTTCAACTGCTCATTAACGCAAAAATCTAATCAGCCAATCACATCGCGGCAACAATGCATTTAGGCATGTAGACATGGGCTGTGTCTGAAAGCTTAAAAATGCTGCCATCGGAGGATGCTTTCCATGGTAGGAAGGCATCAAGGCACATAGCTTCACTTCATGCCTCCTGAGACACCTTCATCTGATTGATTTTTGAAGGCAGCATAGATCCTTCACTGACTTTGATATCACACAAATGTGCTTTCACCAGGTTCACCCCTACTTGGGATTTTTAATGACCACAGATAGTCAGGGTCTTGGTTTATATCTGATTCGAAGAAAGGCGCTTGTTACAGTAGTGTCCACATCACTATACTGGGATTTTTAGACCAACATGGACATAAGGTGAGCACCCCTTGTCACATGCCTGTCCTGTCTTGTGGGACATGTGGGTTTTGTTAGTGTGGCCATGTGCCTCTGTCATTGTTAGATCCCACCCCCTTGTTATCTCGTTATTGGTTTCATTTGCCCCACCTGTGTTCCCTCATTCCCAGCTTGATTTCTCCCCTTTATATACTCCTTGTGTTTGTCTTTGTCAGACCGTTGTTATGGCTACGTCTCACAGTCCCCCGTGTCGGTATGTTCAGTTTATGTATTTTCTAGTTTATGTATTTTTCCCCCTCGTGGGTTTTGTTTTGTAGTTTGTTTGTTTTGTAATTAAATAATTCTCCTTATTTCTGCATATGAGTCTTCACTTTAGTTTTTCCACCTTATACGTGACATAACGATCCAACCATGTCGAAGACTCAGCGGAAGAAGATTTCACCCCATCCACCCACTCCTACTGACTCATGCCCCTACTACGAGCGCATCATGAGGTTTCAGACCTTAGCATCCCTCCGCCAACAAGGGACCGTTCTGAGGAAGTTCGCGGTCGAGTTCCTTGCAGCGGCGGAGGGATTGAAGCTAAATGAAGGCCCTATTAAAGACTTGTTTTTTTTATTCGAGCCCATGGACTGGCTGCTCAGGAGCGCTTATGCGAACGCTTCCTTTGGGTCAATGGTGGAGGGTAAAGCTGCTTTGAAGCAATATGTGCTGTAAAAAGCGCTATATAAATGAATGTGACTTGACTTGATCCCCTACTGACATCACTGACAGCTCTTCCAGCAGCAACCTGGTTTTCCCAGGAGGTCTCTCAATCCAGGTACTAACCAGGCTCAACCCATCTTAGCTTCAGTCTTGGGCTACAGTGTGATATGGCTGTTCCTTCCTTGTATCAATGGTTCATGGCAGGCTGTTGCTAGTGGTGTAATGGTGTGTGATGGTGGTGGTCTTGGCACACATTGGCCCCCTTAAGCCTCATTTAAATAAAACAGCATACCTGAATATTGTTGCTGACCATGTCCATCCCTTGATGACCACGGTGTGCACATCTTCTGATGGCTACTTCCAGCAGGATAATGCACCATGGCACAAAGCTCAAATCATCTCAAAATGAATTCTTGTCTCCTCCACAGTTACCAGATCTCAATCCAATAGAGCAGCTTTGGGATGTGATGGAACAGGAGATTTGCATCATGGATGTGCAGCCAAGAAATCTGCAGCAACTGTGTGATCCGGGCCAAAATCTCAGAGGAATGTTTCCAGCACCTTTATGAATCTGTGCCATTAAGAATTAAAGTAGTTCTAAAGGCAAAAAGGGTACTGTAATAAAGTGGCCAGTGAGTATTACTAGCTTGCCCCAGATAGAGAGAGAGAGAGAGAGATAGAGAGAGAGATAGAGAGATAGATAGAGCTTGTGTTCCTTATTTAGTAAAAAATACAATTGTTCCCATATACAGTTTTGTTGAATATTAACAGTGTATGTAATACTCCATGTCTCTTCACACTGTAAAAAGTGCTACACCCACAAAGTAGGATTTATATTTAAAATAGTTATAATCTATTTTATTTTATTTGTTTTAAACTAAAAAATATCAAAATAGTTCCTCTTTACTTAAAATATATCAGTTTTTTTATATGACAAAATATTTTAAATAAAACCGTGGCAATTTATTTGAGTAGTTATTTGTATGTGGTTGTTGTGTACAAGAAATGTTATAAAAGTGAGTTGACATGCACAATTTATTTGAGTAGCAGTCGATGTGGCAGGTGTGTTCATCAAACATAAATATTTTACATTTGTATAAGTTGAAGTTGGCATTTGTTTCACTGGCGCGCGGGAACTTTCCCAGGCAGATGCAGCTATCTTCCTCAGCACTTCAACTGTTCGTTCGCTGCAGTGGATCTGAATTTCAGGAACTGATAAACACGGTAAGTTGAACAAATTTAGCCAAATGACTGGTGAAGTAAAGTCACGTGAAATAGCTTACTCCATAGGGAGCTGAGGTTTGCAAATTGTACTGTATAGATAGCTATCCTGCACACATGGCAAGCTAAGATGGCTGCACAGTGTAGTCAATCAGCAGACAACCGTTAACGTTAATATGTTAATATGAAATTAAAAGAGTGCTGTAGTCATGCCTACTATGTGTTCTAAGGCTACCTGGGCTTAAATTTTTACCAATATCACTTTTTATTGTTACGATTAAAAGTGATATTGGTAAACATTTATATTAGTATTAAAGTAATAGAGTACTAGAGTAATACTAGTATTATTGGTTAACTCAACTTGATTTTGTTGCGTTTGTATTAAGTAATGTTACAGTGTTTATTATACTTAAAAAAGGCTGCAAGTTGACTCAACATAAAACATCCATTGCAGCCACTTGCCTCAATTTTTATAAGTTAGATCTAGGTATTACTTTTTACAGTGCAAAGCATAGCATCTTCCTGGTGACTGGGAGAACTACAGTTAGTCAGAGAGAATTTTAATGTGCTTGTTATTGTGGGCCAGGAAGCCACATGAATTTTGAATAAACTGCCAGGAACTGCTTCAGAAGGCTGTTAAATAGATATGCTAAAACAGATCTGGTTTAAGCTCTTTGATGCAACAGAAATGCTTCTGAAATTAGATTCAAAATGTTTTAATCCTTTAGGAATACCGAACCCCAGCGAGTTACAGAAAATGAGATACAACAAGCTACTTTTGTAGTGATGAGTAAATGCATAAGTCAAAAGTTCAACTCAGTGATTTGATTTCTATTAGACGCAGCAACAAATCACCCCTGAACTTGTAAATGAGTTACTTAATACGCACCATTAATTTAATGGGTTTATTATATTAATGATTAGTTTAAAAGAATAACAAATACTATTTGAACAATTTGAAATGTGAAATGACACTGAATTTTGAAATGTGAAAATGTTATCCTGACACATGCTAATCCGGTTCCAGTAACTCACATTGTTAAGTGTTAACTGTCAATCACAGAGATATCAAGAGAAGAAAAATATATATGAATGAATTACAAATTAATTTGAGGAATGCAGACTCTCATAAGGTCTCTAAAAGACCTTACCTAGATCATTTAGAGGGGTTAATTGCGGTTCAGCCAGAGGATGAGCTCCATTTAGGCTTAAGGGTAAAAAAAATACATGGTTTGAATTATGTCACTGATAAGAATAGTTCATTGCTAAGCACCATCTGTGAACACATCGCATACTGGGAGGCACCATGCTGGAGTAAATCTGTCTTCCAATGCAGGTCGATAAATCATAGAAAAACAAGGTTTATTTATGTGTATGAAAGATGCATGCATGTCCTGTATGTCACATGTCCTGTAAACTCATGCAGACATGAATTATAAATGCGCTTCTGGCTCCATGCTGGGTTTCCTACAGAATTTGTTTGATTACAGCTCTTATTCGAGCACATAGATTCTCCAACAGTCATGGATAATAAGCTTTGGGCATTCAAGCATTCTGCTCCAACAGATAGACCAGCCCAAAATGGTCAATATTGCAAAGTTAGCTCCTCAAAACATGCACAAGACATTTGCACAATAAGCAGTTAATGACATTTACCTGATAAAAGAAGACTTTAAGGCATGTACATGATCGGTGTAAGATCCTGCATGTAAAAGCATTCATTGTTCAAAGTATCATACAATCAGGTGACACTCATTTGCACATTTTGGTTACACTTTATTTTAATGTGTCCCTGTTACAGTGTAATTATACATTGAAGTACTGAGTATTAATAATTAACTACATAGGTTAGGGTACTAGGGTTAGGGTAGAATTAGGGGTTTGGTTTAGGATTAGTTGCATGCAATTATGCATAATTTATAGTTATTACTATAGTAAATACATGTAACAAGGACACAACATTTTTTTATATGCTGCACATTAGGATGCAAAACTGGTATAGGAGAAATCCTTTTACATTTAAAAACTTACACATAGCCTCTTTAAGAGCACACATCAAATATAAATAAATTAAAAAAAAAACACAAAAATGGGATAAGCATCATAATTTGTAATATAATAGTATGAAATTATATATACACCGACCAGGCATAACATTATGACCTAATATTGTGTTGGTCCCGTTTTTGCTGTTAAAACAGCCCTGACCCGTAGAGGCATGCACTCCACTAGACCCCTGAAGGTGTGCTGTGGTATCTGGCACAAAGATCCATTAAGTCCTGTAATTTAGAATTGTGAAATAAGTGAAAAATTATTGTATCTTATATACATAAATTAATTGGGTTGAATATATAAATAATATAGACACACTGTATATTTTATGGTAATCTATATAATAGCAATATTAATTTATAATATTAAAGGGGTACTTCAGCGCTGGGAAGATGAATCTGTATTTAAACTGGGTCATTAATGTAGTAGAAATGTGAAATTATTTTTGAATTCGGTGCCTTCTAGACTGAGAAAACACAGAAAGTTTATTTTTGTCTCATGAGGATGAAAGACAACAATTCCCAGAACGCACTGCTTCACTGCCCTGGCTAGTCGGCTACAGGATTACTGGATCACTTGCCTACCACGCGTTCATTTTCAGAAAATCAGTTCAGTTAAAGACACTACAATTAAAAACTGAACGTGTCTGTTCGATAATGCGAGTGAGCCGATTGAGCGTCATGGCACAAATGCAGCAAGATCGGATTACATTCATCAAATGAACTGAGGTAAGCGCGGGATTCACGGCTGCGGCTGCATTCACAGAGTGTGATCAGTCTGGCACGTGTTCAGTTCATGTCTTTGGAAGCTTAACTGTCATAGGAAGTTCATTTGAAAAGTTGAAACACTCTCTTTGCTCTCCACCAGTCCGCTTACATGAATCTCCGCAGCTCCGCGAGCCGAGTGCTGTGAGTGCGATGTTGAAAACATGTAGAAACAGTGCCCTCTGCTGGCTGTAGTCTTTAGCCTCTGGCCAAAAACTCCTCCGATGACGCAAAATGACGATATTTGCGTCATCGAGGAATTTTTCCAGAAATAAAATACATAATTATCTCATCTCAGGGTCAAATGAGGGGTAAAGTACGATAATTTGAATATATTCCCGGGTTTCTACTGATACAAAGCTTAATGCTAATCGCTGAAGTAACCCTTTAATATAATGTAACATAATTGAGAAAATAGTGAAAAACAATATTTCTTACATAAAAATAAATTTGGGTTAAATAGTAAATTTGACTACGGAACCTAGTTATAGTTCCATCCATGAACACCTAAATCTAATAAAATCTTTGGGTAATTATATCCATCCGCCATAAGAAAACCAGCATCATCACTACCACATCCAGAAGAAAATGTGACAAAACCCGCCTTTACACATGCAGACTGGTTGAACATAAATGTGACCAATGTATGATGAGGCACGTTCTCGCTCGTGACAGAAGGCAAATATTTTCTGACCTATATACCAGGTCACTCCCATTTGCAGACCCGGCCATTTGAAAGATTGTAAAAGGGCAAGCAGGTTATGTCTCATGGGCCTTGACCTTAGATTGAAAACTCATGTTCTTTTTCCACAGTTTTCCCTGAACCAACCCCGTGCATTAGTGTCCAGTTTTAGGAGGTCCATAATCCAAGCATCTTTTTGTGCCCCTTCCATGAACTCTGTCAGGGATATATGACCTGTGGATGAAGAGGAAGACTGTCTTTAATGAATTCTTTCAGCATCCACTCCCTCTCTGCATGTTCACTGACAGGCTTATTTTAGCAACAGTCTAAGCCTACACATATTTAGGCTGCTACACACAGGATTATTATATAAGGCTGCCTATTCATCTATGTGCTCATGTGGATTTTTAGAAAGTAAACATCATTTTCACTCACTTATGAGTGTCCAAATAGTGTTATCATGGGAGATTTCAGACATTTTCCTCAAGCAACAAATATAATTTCCACCACAACTGATGTAGGCATATTGTGTGTATTCTTTAATGGAAATTACATACACATACACTTATATACACACTATTTATCCAAATTGTAATATATATATTTAGTGCTGTCAAATCGATTAATCGCGATTAATCGCATCGAAAATAAAAGTTTGTGTTTAAAATATATGTGTGTGTACTGTGTATAATTATTATGTGTATATATACACACTCATTCATGTATATATTTAAAATATATTTGTGTGTATATACTGTATATATAAATATATATACAGTATATAATATATATAATTTATATATGAATATTTTATTTTTAAATATAACACATTTTTCTTATATTTTTCTAAATATATACACGTAATAATTATGTATAGTACACATATATTATGTAAATACAACTTTAATTTTAGATGTGATTAATCATGATTAATCGATTTGACAAGCACTATATATATATATATATATATATATATATATATATATATATATATATATATATATATATATATATATATATATATATATATATATATATATATACTAAGGTACTCATAGTTCAAGATAACAAGGTAAAAGATTATTGGTTTGTTAAGCAACAATCTAATTGGTCAACTCATTTTCTGCGCTTTGATGTTTGATACACTGGTCATATGTGAATCCCCCTAAACCCCTTGTAATTTCAGGAACTTAAATTCCAATAAAAGAAAATTCGTAATGTATACAGTGACATACTGACTTTATGCCGTCACTTCGCAGTGGGACCTTTCTATTCTAGCATCACAATGCACTTTCGCTTGAAGCAATGTCCGTAGAGAAATGATTTACTGAGTTTAGTGTGGAAGACCTTGACTGGCCTTCACAAAGCCCAGACCTGAATCCCACTAAACACCTTTGGGATGAACTGGAATGCTGACTGTGAGCCAGACCCCATCACCCAACATTAGCCCCAGACATCCTGATGCTCTTGAATGGAAGCAAATCCCGATAGACATGTTACAACATCTAGTGGAAAGACTTCCCAGAAAAGTGAAAGCCAATATAAAAATAGAGAATATACTGGAAATTATGTGATAAGTATTACATAATACATTTCCATATTAGGGAAACCAGAGCTTATATTTTTCAATATACTGCAATTTATGCATTGACCATGTATGGATCCATATACTATATATTGTATATATATATATATACATATAAAAAAATCTAGCAATGAAGAAAAAAAGTGTACAACATTTGAACAGCTTTATTGAAACACTCAATTAATTTATTTTTATTGAGCTAACGTATGGATTTTTATAAAGCCGAACACAATTTCATGGACTTTTATCTCACTTTATTGTTCGCTATAGCTACACATTTGATATGAAAATGTGTTTACTGAAAACGAATATTACAATTTTAGGATATTTGGACAATTGGATGTCATTGTGGGCGACTGAGGTTTCCTTTAAAAGCCAGTTGCGCTTGCACTATGGCGGATTTGCTATTTACATGGCAGAATATGCGAGTCGAAAGACTGAAAGCTTCTCCAGAGAGGAATCTTTTATAAGTAATATTAAAAAACATTTGTGTGCTGCTGCGCGTCCCTGTGTGTGTAACAAGCAGAGTGTACACGTTGTGGACACGCCTATAGGTGCATATTACTAACGTGCCCTTTAAATAACAGACTTTAGACCAGGTTTCTGTTGGTCAATGGCAAAGTCATTTTCAGTTGCCTCAAAATAGCAACAAGTCAACAATGCGCCTGAACACACCTTGTTTTCAGACCAAAACACCCATGGGTGAACAGTTGGGCACAAGTGTGTTCAACAACATGGCGCTGTACGTGAAAATTATAACTGCGTCGGGCTGAAACCAGCTTGCGTCGTGCCTGGCAACATTAAACATTATAGAAAGTCAGAGGATAGACGGGATTGGTTACATGTTTTTGACGGTAGGAAACAGGGGCGGTTTCAAAACTCTTTTGTACACTGCAGTTTTAAGGAGAAAATAGTCAACAATGGTAATGACTGTGCACATGGTTTGTCTTAAAGCAACACTGTGTAACTTTTTTAGTTTATTCTTAGCTAAAAACAATGAGTTATTTCAAAATATATGTGCTCATTAATGTATATTTACTTCTTTCAAGTAATAAAGTATTTTCGTAAGTTTATAATATGCCATTGAAAATACATACAGGTGAAGGGTTCGAATGCGCGTCGCCATGTTGCCCCTCCATCTTGAAAGTACATGAACTAAAGAGGGACATACCCGTAAACTTCGCCTTTGGCGTTTTAACACTCGATGGCACCGTGTCGAATGTGAGGAGGGGGATTGCTTGAGACTCATATAGCCTACAATGTAAACTTTGCCTAACGTTAGTGATGTCGTACAACATACAGAATAACGATAGCACAGATAAAAGTTACTTTACTAAGATTAGCTTGCATTCGTCTGGGAACCTGATAGCTGATGTTAGCAATGAAATGGTAAAAATAACTAAAACGTGAAAACTATTATTCATTTTACATAGATGTCATAACCTACATGTTAACTGACAAATTAAATAACTGCAAATTATAATAGTTTTCTAAAGTAACCTCATCACCTGAAGGAACACTCATGGACAAGGTCGAACTGGAAGCCATGTAAATCGGCCACCGTAGGAGTTAAAACGAAATTGGAATAGAGAGGAACAGAAACCAATATTCACTGGATGGTCATATACCTTTTCACCACTAGATGGGGGAAAATATCACACAGTGTAGCTTTAAAGCATTTTAAAAACGCCATAGACATATAAACAACATTAAAAACTTGATAAGATTTATTTGAGGAAGGAAAAAATAATAATTTACCATCTTTGTCTTCATCTAAAATTTCGAATATCCTGTCACAAACGTCACTGGGTGTCAAATTGATGCGGTTTTTCTTAAGTTGGCAAATTATCTATAAGAAAAAAAAGCAAGACACCTTTTAGGAAAGGAAATACAAAGATGACAATGGTGAGAATCAAGACCACGCTCACCCTTATAATACGTTTGACCTCTTGTTTGTCCAACTTTCCACTGTCATCTCTGTCATAGACTTTAAAAGACCATTTCAATCTGTCCTCTAGGTTTCCTCTCAGAACCAGGTGGATGGCTGCTACAAATTCCATAAAGTCTATAACATCATCCTGCAAATGGGCACAAATGATTCTCGGCTGATGAGTTGATCACATATGCACATAATCACAGCTTATGCATAGAAATTGCTGCTTTGCAATCACTGTTAAATTTTTAAGTAAAAGTGCACTTGCATTTTAACATTTTTAAATGATGTAAAAATACTTGACCTTTTCAACTCTTGCACTTTCCTTGTTTGTAAAAAAAAAAAAAAAGAAGCAAAAAAAAAAAAATTACCTTGTTTGTGTCAAAAGATTTGAAGAGTGTTTCCATGTACAAAGCCTCATCTTCCGATGTGCTCTCAACTCCGAAGATCTTGCGGAATTCATGGAGATGCAGGGCTCCACTTGGGCACTCTTTCATGAATCTGGTATAAAGAGGCTGGATGTCTGATAGTTCCACTTCCTTATCATCATAACTTTGAATTTGACCCATAGCCTACTCAAGTTTTTGTCTAAAATGATCATCTGAAAATGCCCACGATAACCGAAGCGAAAGTACCGCGCTGCATTCTCCTCACAGGTAAACTGACATAATCCACTTACAACCTCTTTGCTTACAACCAGAAACGTGTTGTCTTACTATGAACGTACTTCTATTTTTAGAAGGCCTAAATCTCATTTGCTGTCTGATCTGACATGCAGAATCTTCACGGTGAAAGTTCACGATCTAAAATGAGAAATCTAGAACTGACCTGTTGCTGAAAGTCTGAAACTGAAAGGAAAATCTCATAAGTAACTTAAAAACATAAATAGGCCTACTTAAATTGAATGTTATGTTATAATTAAATAAATACAATAGGCCTATTAAAAGCACAACAAATTATTTGAATAATTATAGGCTATATTAATTATATTATATATTTAAAACAGTAACCCCACTTGGCGCTCTTTTTATTTATCGCCTTTTTTCACCTCACATATTTTAGTAATGATCATAAATTAGGTATCATTTGAAAACTTACATTCGAGGTACTCGGGCTCCTCCCCTAGTAAGCGGTGTCAGGTTTCATATTGCAATATACTTAATAATCAAAACCTTTTCTAATCTCGACAAATCATGGTTCCATTTGTTGTCTGTTTTGTGACAGAAGTGAAATTTGGATTTAAAATGTTATTACAGGAGAACGCATCAAAAAACAGGTCAATGGAATGTGGATGACACCCGGTGGATATTTTTGGTACCACAGGAACTCACAGGAACTTCCGTTTTTGTGATATCAACATCAAATTTGGAACACAACTTTTTTTTATAGTAATTTTAGAGTAAAATTATTTTGTAAAATATATATTTTATGTTAAATAAAAAATATTTAGTACAGTATATTTGATTTACAGTCAATTTAAACTTCCATAGCTTTTTCATACTTTCATACTTTGGTCTATATTCCAAAGAATTCTTGAATTAGAAGCATTTAAGTTTGCCTTATTTTATAAAATGGATTTTCATGTCTGTTCTCAAAAAAGGGGGGGTAACAATTAAGAGGTGTATTAATACTTCTGTAAAAAGTAAAAAATAAATCAAGCTAACATCTCTCAGCCTCTTGTCTGAGTCTCTCTATGATTGATTATTCATGAATTCATAGCTGATTAAATCGGGGGGCCAACATACTCAATTTCATCAGTGTCACAAAACTCCTTGCGTGACTAGATAAGTTAAACCCCTGACCTATCACCTCACTCTACTAGATTGCCTATATCTGTAAAACATGGTTTCACTGGGGGTTTTAAAGGGCCAACCCATTCTCACCATTCTTACCTTTCCACAATCTGAAGCAACTGTCCTAACAGGACTGTTTAATTACGGCGGGCTATAAATACATCCTTTAACAGGTTAAGCTGAGTACCTCAGTTCATAACTGCGGCCAGACTATCTATAAACAGAAGTGTTTATCTATCTATCTATCTATCTATCTATCTATCTATCTATCTATCTATCTATCTATCTATCTATCTATCTATCTATCTATCTATCTATCTATCTATCTATCTATCTATCTCTCTCTCTCTCTCTCTCTCTCTATATATATATATATATGTTTATCTATCTATCTATCTATCTATCTATCTATCTATCTATCTATCTATCTATCTATCTATCTATCTATCTATCTATCTATCTATCTATCTGTTTATCCATCCATCTATCTATCATCCATCCATCTATCCATCTATCCATCATCTATATATCTATCTATCTATCTATCTATCTATCTATCTATCTATCTATCTATCTATCTATCTATCTATCTGTTTATCCATCCATCTATCTATCATCCATCCATCTATCCATCATCTATCTATCTATCTATCTATCTATCTATCTATCTATCTATCTATCTATCTATCTATCTATCTATCTATCTATCTATCTATCTATCTATCTATCTATCTATCTATCTATCTATCTATCTATCTATCTATCTATCTATCTATCATCCATCCATCTAAATGAATTCTATCACAAATCAAATTTTTCTCCAAGTATGCATAGGTCAAGTAATAAAATGTGTAAAATAAAATTAATTAATTAATAAAAGAACAGCAAATAATCAAAAAAATGAATAATATTTTTTATTTTAAAATCAGCATTAAGAAAGAAGTAAGGACTGGTATTATATTATCATATGCCATATGGTAAGAGTTTATAATTTATTATTTGCTAAACAGGTCAAGTCCATTTATGCCCTCTTTCCACAATATTTCTGAGCACTGTTTCAACAGCAAAGCTTAATACCTTGCCCAGTGGACTTTGGCCTAGATGCAGAATCACATCAATTCCACTTCCGGTCAATAAAACCCAAATCCACCCCCGTTTCACCTCTAGTCCTCTTTTTGATGAGGTGTTATATTATTCAGCAGCATGGAAGAGATAGTTTGTCAGGACTGAGAGTTTCTCACCTTATCTCATCTGTCATTACTCTGTCAGCCTCTGCTTTGTATCACCACAATCCCACACGTGTATAAAAAAACACAACATTTTTATGAATTTGCAGCATTTACTATTTTTCTTCTAAAAATCAGGATGGGGGGGGGGGTTTAAACATTACGTGCCCCCCAAAATATAGCCTAGCTATATGGTGGTTATGGTCTAGAATAGATAAACCTTACAAAACTGCCAAGAAGGAAGCCTTAATCTGTAAAAGAACATAATAAAAAAAACACATTTGTTTAAACTGTATTTATTTGCTCTGTTTTTGCAGTTTTGCAATCATCCAAATAGAAAAAAAGCCACAAAAAGGTCAAATATGGCACACATATAGGCCTATATCTACAATTCTGGTTTACCAAAGAAAGTAAAGTCAAGCATATAAATATTTGTTTAGTCCCTAATCAAACATTTACTGTGGCATATTGAGTCATAATAGCATTGTAACCGCAGCTCTTCATTCAGTGAGTACATTAGTGAGTATAATTAACGCGCTGCTGCCCCCTATCGACCAACAGCTCAACAGCATCCCCAAATTCCGTAAACATCCCAAACGTCACTTCCGCTTACATTGAAAAACATAGCAAACGCTGTATTTATTTCGTATTAAGCGATATTTCCATTCTATATTCTTGTGCGTCTCCATCAACATTGAAGTGCAGAGACGCCCTTTCTAAAACTGTATTAATAGCCTCAGTTATGAAGGTAAGTGGAGGATTTTGTTTGTTTTTGCGTGGCAGTATTAAAGCCAAACCTGTTCTTACCTGATTCTGCACGAGCACAAACTGTTGAATTTTTAAAATTAGAAGTATTTGCATGCGGGCCTTTTTGTTACTGTGCCATTAAATGCTATTTATTCGGATATATGTTTTGTTATCACGCTCTGATATTAGATAAACGGGACAGCTGACAATGAGTCGATGGCTAAATAGGGTATAATATTTCATCAGCATGATGATGCAAAATACATTGTATAAGCTATGCAGGTTTAGTTTTATTTATTTATGCAACCATAAAGTTTATGATTTTGGCTGTATACGGGCTGTAAAAGGGTTGTCAGGGAAGAGATGATAATGACGATGGTCATAATGATAATTGTTGTTGCAATTGGGTCATTCATGTTATACAGTACTTTTTGAACTATACATTTTCAGATATAAATATGCTTTGTAATTTAAGGAAATATTTCTATAAATGTATAGCAGACTTTCAGAAATAAGTCATAATGAAGATCAAACGACTGACAAGATGCAAATAAAAGGATGATGTTAGCAATTGTTTTGTGAAAGATTGGCAAATACATTTATGTGAGGTGTCACCTTGAAATTAATTTAGTTATTTGATATACAATCAGATGTTTTGGGGTGAAATAAACCAAATAAAATACTACAAATCATCACAGAAATCATCTAATTAACTTACTGTATGTGTGTGTGTGTGTGTGTGTGTGTGTGTGTGTGTGTGTGTGTAATTTATCTTGTGTCATGATTTCTTATATTTTAAAATTTTGAGGTTTGTGTGTGTGTATGTATATATATATATATATATATATATATATATATATGATATATATATATATATATAAATTTTGAGGTTTGTGTGTGTATGTATATATATATATATATATATATATATATATATATATATAATATATATATGTATATGTATATGTATGTATATGTATGTATGTATATATATATGTATATATATATATATATATATGTATGTATGTATGTATGTATGTATGTATGTATGTATGTATGTATATATATATATATATATATATATATATATATATATATATATATATATATTACATACATACACTGATTATCTCTTTATCACGGCACCTGTTAGTGGGTGGGATATATTAGACAGCAAGTGAACATTTTGTCCTCAAAGTTGAGGTGTTAGAAGCAGGAAAAATGGGCAAGTGTGAAGATTTGAGTGAGTTTGACAAGGGCCAAATTGTTATGGCTAGATGACTGGGTCAGACTGGGCATCTCCAAAACTGCAGCTCTTGTGGGGTGTTCCCGGTCTGCAGTGGTCAGTAGCTATCTATAAAAAAAGTTGTCCAAGGAAGGAACAGTGGTGAACCGGCGACAGGGTCATGGGCGGCAAAGGCTCATTGATGCATGTGGGGAGCGAAGGCTGGCCGGTGTGGTCCGATTAAGCTACCGAAGCTCAAATTGCTCAAGAAGTTAATGTGCATAGCTTATATATATATACACACACACACACACACACAGACTTGATGGGAACATGAAAATGTTCTGCATAAGTGGAATGGGTGTGTTGCTGTTGTTTGCATTGCCATCTGTGTGTTTTATGTATTAACAGTATGAACTGTATAATCGTGTTAATTCAAGGGCCCGAGTGCAGAGACTGAGGTGATTGAGGAAGCACCTGCTGACCCTAATAATGAAGAACTTCCACCTTACCTGCGTGAAGAACCACCTGAGGGTAAGTTCAGCCTGATTATTTCATAATATTTATCCACATATGAATCCATCCATATGTAATTTCATTAATTTAAATGTGTGCAACATCTCCATTAACTTTTATTAATCAACAAACAAGGTTTTAGTAAAAAAAAAATCATTTTATCATTTTAGTCACTTTTGACTTTTCATTTTGTGTTGTAACAAATGGCTTTTGTTGAAATATCTGAAACTGCATTCTTTATTTTGCTGTTTCTGAAAGAAATCAAATGTATTCACAATAAAGGTACCTTGATTCTTGAATACACGATACCGTTCATAAACTTTTGAAAGTCTCTTATGCTCACCAAGGCAGCTTTTATTTGATCAAAATACAGTAAAAACAGTAATGTGAACCTTTCTGCCTGCCATCTAGAGTTTCATGACAGAACTTTCTATTTGTGCTACTTAAAGGGATAGTTCACCCAAAAATGAAAATTCTGTCATTAATTACTCACCCTCATGCCGTTGCAAACCTGTAAGACCTTTCTGACTATCTGACGCCCCCCCCCCTCCCATAGACATCAATGCCATTACCACTTTCAAGGCCCAGAAAGGAAGTAAAGATTTTGTAAAAATAGACCATGTGACTACAGTGGTTCAACCCTAATGTTATAAAACAAAAAGCAAACAAAAATAATGACTTTATTCAACAATTTCTCTTCTTCCGTCTCCGACGCTGTTCACGTGAGCACCCCAACGCATGCGTGTGATGCTGACGCAGGAGCTAGCCAATGGTGAGCCGGCGTTCTGCTGTAGAACCCGGAAGCGCTGCACTGTGTTTACAACGTAAAAGACACGGAAGCGAAGAAATTGAATAAAGATGTTCTTTTAGTTTTTGCACCCAAAAATAATTTTAAAAACAAAACAAAAACAAAGTTCAGTTTTTTTAATCAATGGAAATTATATATATATATATATATATATATATATATATATATATATATATATATATATATATATATATATATATATATTAATTTAATGCATTCTTGCTTAATAATAAATGTATTAATAAATAAAAACATCTTACTGACTGTGTGTGTGTGTGTGTGTGTGTGTGTGTGTGTGTGTGTGTGTGTGTGTGTGTGTGTGTGTGTGTGTGTGTGTGTGTGTGTGTGTGTGTGTGTGTGTGTGTGTGTGTGTGTGTGTGTGTGTGTGTGTGTGTGTGTGTGTGTGTGTGTGTGTGTGTGTGTGTGTGTGTGTGTGTGTGTGTGTGTGTGTGTGTAAGTCATATAATCACTTTTTTTATCAAGTTTAGAATAAAAACACAGAAGTCCTCAGGGAAATCTGGTTCATTTTTTGTCAAAGTATATACTAGGCATATGTTACTGTTGTAGTAGACTATAGTGATCTGCAGAGGGCCACACTGATCAACATAACACAAAGGAAGATTTCAGCAGTGAAAAATCGCTCTAATGTTTGGAGTGTCAAATTGTACAAAGGTTTAAGTAAGTTTAATTCCCAAATCCATTAATCTTTCCAAACAGCTTTGCAGAAAGCCCTGCAGGTGCCCTCTGGTACACTCGGGGCTGCATCTGTAGTTAATAACGGGCACGTAGGCTATATTAATGCCTTTCATTAAGAGCTAAAGATCTTTCAGTGACTGAACATGTTTAAGTTAAAGTGGGCTTTTGTGCCCACACCGTGATCAATGTCCTCCCTTTGTTCTCTGTGCTATTTGATCTTTATGTCCAGGGACGGCACAAAGAAACAAAGCTCTCTTGTCTTGTCTCTTCATAAAAAGTCTATTCGAGGTGAGGGCTCTGATGCTGCTGCTTTGCCAGGAACAATCTCTTTAGTTTAAATGGCAGCATTATGTTGCTATAAATTGCTTTGGGATCCGCGGTGCCTGCTGCCCACCAGTGCAGCGCAGGTGATTGCGTAACAGCAAATGCCTGCCCTCTGGCTTTTTGGCTGCTGCCTCTGTGCAGATCCTGAAATAGTTTATTATATCGCTGAGATTTTTTCCATCTTTGTTTCTGGGAACTTGCATAGATTCAAGAATTCTCTCAGATCTGGGCTGTGCATATTAAATTGTTCGTTCTGATTTAGGGTGTGTTGATTTTGATGTATACACAGAGCTATTTTGGGTGAATCAAACTGTCTATTTTGGTGAAATTGGCCATCACGATAACTGGCGTTTTATGAGAAATTTTGAGCTTGAGTACACAAGTGCATTGAGGCTGTTTAGAAGGAGGGGAATTGTTTGGACCAGGCTTAATATTACTGAGTAAATACCAGAAGGGATTGAAGTACAAGCAGAATGATCCTAGTTCAGTATCTCAGTGACCTCGCCTAGTTCTGCTTAGGTTTTCAAAGCCCAGAATGTTCTGTCTGCATCCGAGGTCACTTTGCACAAATGAACTCCATTGTTATGAACAATTCAGTCCATTCACTCAATCAAGTTTGTCTAGGACCCTCAAAGTGATCAAACACAGGCTACATACATTTTTTTAGTGAGAATATTATAATTGTATGCTTTGGACATGGCTTCTAATGGTGCAACGTTAGTTTTTTGTAATCAGGCTCTTAAAAATTAAATAAACATTTGGATTCAGATTCACCGGCCAATATATTGGTTATCGGCTTTCAAATATAAAGAATCATTCAATATTCAGTCAAGTTTTTAGTAAGACTTTAGTATGGGAAATACATATTCACTATTAGCTATGACTTTTGCCTCAATGAACTCCTAATTTACTGCTTATTAATATTTAGGTAGTCGTTTTAGGTATTGGGTAGGATTAAGGGATGTAATATGTTCATCCAGAATAAGGCAATAATATGCTTTATAAGTACTAATAAACAGCCAATGTTAAAGTAATATGTATGCTAATAAGCAACTAGTTAATAGTGAGAATTGGACCTAAACTAAACCAAATTACAAGATGCCACCTAGATCGTAGATGGACTGAACTCTAGCGCAGATTAAATTGTTGGTATGATCGCAAAAGTTAACCAATACTCATGACTTATGACTCCTGTTCACATTTATTATTCATTTTCCATAGCTCTGAATGAATTGTCTTGGGAGAGCAGCTCACATTTTTCACATCTTTGCAGGTGCTGTTCTGTCTGTGTGTAAAGTTTTGGTGGCAAGTCCAGAGTGAATAAAACATGAATAAAGCGTTGAAGCTGGAATCTTCTCGTCTTGAGGTGTTACATATTTATGGTGGTAAACAGCGCTGGTACTTGCATTGCTACTCATGTTGATAATGCGCTTCTGTAGTTGTTTGCCGTCTTATTGCTTTTTGGATAATTGTTTAGTTTGCGGATTGTCCGTGTCTATTATCAAGCGCGAGTGTTTACTAGGTGAATATAAAATCCATTATTGCCTGACGAAGATCTTGTTTGGTCGAAACATTGCAATATATTAATGTTTAATGGGAGCAGACAAAGCAGTGCCAGTGTGCTGTTTTTTTCACTTCTTTGTTAATATTGTTCAACTCATGTGAAAAGAGAACCCATTTCTTGCATGCTAATCTTTAATATAATATCAAAACCTGCCTAAACTATAGGAATATGTTGTATCAAGCCAGTAAGTTTTGTTTCCTGAAGTGTCCCTGATGTTGTAGACATACAGAATAAATCCCTTTAGGGTGTATGGTCATCTGAGGTCAGACATAGTCACAGAGGATATGGAGCGGAACCAGACAAGCTAGCCCACATGCTAATATTCATGTGGAAAAATACAGCCAAAATGGAGCTCTCCTCCCTGAGGCGTTCACGCTGCTGCAGACAGTGTACGGTTTACAGACCGTTTCTTCTGTTGATGCAACATTTGCACCTGATTTTCCTTCTCAAGCTTCTACTGTTACCTTATCTGTAAATGTCAAATGTGAGGACCGAATGAAAGGCAGGGTAGTAGTTTTTAGCAAATTACATGTGGCGAAAGTAGTTGTTTCACAATTATGTCCTTTGTGCGTTTTAGTGCGTGCAAGCGGCAGCAAAATTCAATCAAGGTTAGATTGTCAAGCCCTGTCGGTGTGATTGCACTTTATTTTCTGAGCGAACAGGCTGGAACTGACGTAAACCTGAGAAAGACAATGCCATAGATTCAGTCTGTCAGCTAATTTGAGCTTCTGTTACTACTGTATATCTGAAGCATATACTTGTTGAGGCATTCATTTAGACATCAATACCCTGTCTAAGTGATGTTTATGTATGTCATTGTTTCTGTCAGTCCGAGTGCGTAAAATATCAGATAATGACATTTTTGACAGAGTAATTACAGTACTACCTCGACTTTCATAGCCTGTTTTTAGCTTATGATTGGTTACGTTCACACAGTCAGTGTTGAGATTGACAACTGTATTTATTAGCAGGTGTGAGTCTCAAATTGTCTTGTAATACCTGTAACCATAGCAACCAGTTACAAGTAAATGTCCCTAAACACCTTGAATTGCTTCTTTTAAGGATTTAATTTGTATTGCATCCTCACATGTATTAGGCCAAAAGCCCAAAGCAAAGTCTTGTTTTGTTTCGCCTCACAATTATTATAATTTTCATTAGCTTGTTGAGATTTTACCAAATGAATTTTGTGGTCAAGCTTAAAATGCTAACAAACAGGTAATTGTGTATTCAAATGAAAATATAAAATAATAAAAAAGTTAGAAGTAATATTCACTGTATTATTCACTGTATTAAAATCTGTATTATTTTAATATCATTAAGATACTATAGTTTATGTTAATTATATTATATTTTGTATTAAGTTTTTATATTTCCATTTATTTATAAAGGACAAATAAACACAACAATAGTTGATCACTTTGCTGTACAGAAGAAAAGTCCAAAATCTGAAGATAAAACTAATAAAATAACTACATAATTTATAATGACTTGAATTCCATGGTAAAAAGATATGACTTTAACGTACAGATATACAGATATAACAGATAAAGGAAGACTGTTCCACCTAGGGCCGGAAACTGCAAACACACGGGTCACGACCTCTCATCTTCAGCTCTATAACGCACTGGCAACCAAGTGAGAGACACACTCAAATTGGAGACATATGTTCACGTTTATGGATATGGCTGTTGCATCTTGAATCATTTGAAGCTGTAACATAGAGGATTGGGATATTACAATATGTAAGGAATTACAATATCCAAACGAGATCAGGGGAAAGCATGTATGACTCTTTCAAGAGAAAGGAAATATTTAAATTTGGGCTGAAGTTTTAAGTGTAAGAAGCTTGACTTAAAGGGCATCTATTATGCCCCTTTTTACAAGATATAATATAAGTCTCAGGTGTCCCCACACTGTAAAAAAATATTGTTGGTTTAACTTAAAAAAGCAAGTTACCTGGTTGCCTTAATTTTGAGTTAATTTAAATAAAAAAATTGAGTTAATACAATGAGGGAAATTGGTTTAATAAATAGAAACTCAAAATATGTTTGTATCTATACCACAAATAAATAAAAAATGTTGTGATAAATAGCACAATTTGGCATGTTTTACTGCATTTTAACAAATTAAACACACAATTAAACAATATTTTTACAAAATCTTTTAATAATATTTGAATAAAGGGTGATGTTGATTCTGAAAAATGTTTATTGTATTAACTCTAAATTTTAATTTTAATGAACTCAGTTTTTACAGTGCAGAATGTGTTTAAGTTTCAGCAAAACTATTTTTGTTGATCCAAATCACATTGACTGCATGGAAAACTCAATAGAATGTCTTGTTTTGCCTTTATTTTATGGTACATGACTTTTTTATTTAATACATTAATTTGGATAGCAAACGGTAGATTCATCAGTTGGGATGAGATTCAAAGATTCATTTAGCAGTGCATTTTGTTGTCTGTGGCAAAAAAAAATGTGAGTTAGAATAGCATTTTACTAGTTACTGTGTTTGTGTGGAACGAGATTAGCAGAAAAGAATAATGTGCAAAGTCTGTGATTTATATTTCATAGATGTGACTGAAAAGTTGTTTTATTCATACAGCACAAATCAACCCAGCTTGCTGTCAAAATTTGGTTTCCATTCCTTTAAATTTAAGGTGGTCACTTTGGATGTAAAACACAGCTATCACCAAACTGTGATGAACATACCAGTATTTAGCAGTCCAAACAGGACCGACAACCTGTACTTTGCTGCTGTGTGTCAAGGCAAAGCCTTGATGCCGAGCTCCTCAAACTCACAACCACACACCAGCAATCTTCCAAATCGTCCTGTGCAATTACAGCTCAAGGTGTGTATTTGCCTACGAGAGCGGCCGAAATTAAATCAATCTAGCCTTTTTGTCGACAAGAAAGAATCAAGTTAATAATGGCTAAAAATGATGTTTTATTGAGTTTGTGCACTTATGTCCTGTTTGCTTGGAGCCGCGCTGCTGTTCCATCATCCTGACACATCCAGTGCGCATGAGGGGCTCAATCTGATGTTGTGTAAAAGGATGATGGATGGACCATCAGCCGCACGAGGCTCCCGGTGCATCGTCCACCTGCGGTTCTGCCTCGCCGTTTTCATTAGGTCCCCATAGCCGAAAACACAGATCAACATATGCGCTGATCAAAGAGCCCTGAACAGGATGATGGATCGGTTCGAGTGCGGAAAGAAGCCTGTGGTTTCTTGTTCGGTCTTACGAATTGTTTTTCATTTTAAGTAATGCGTTTAATTAAACATAGTCTGGTGTTGATGGATTACTTAAGAATTATCAGATGGTGTGGTTACCACCTCCCTTTTGAAGGCAAATTGAATTCTGGGTAATTTGGTGTAGATTTTATAATGTCTAGTTAATGTTAAAAACAGATTCTATTTAATCATTTTTATTCAATTGCCCATTAATGTAAGTGGGTGTAAATGCAATATACACTCTAAAAAATGCTGGATAAAAAACAACCCAACAAACGTGTGACTAACCCAGCAATTGGGTTGTTTTAACCCAGCATTTGGGTTGTCAAAAGCAAACATTTAACCCAACCGCAGGGTTAAACCAACCCAGCTGCTGGGTTAGTCCATATTTGACCCAACATTGGGTTAAAACAACCCAGCATTTTTAGAGTGTAATGACTTTTCAGTAATGTCTCCTTCTTGGTTGGCCAACAGATAACCCTACCCCCAAACTCATGCCATCGGTTGAGTCAATGTCGCCATGTTGGGCAAAGTTTTGATAGCGCCACAGTCACTTTTCAGGGAAATAAACCTGTGAACGGAATAAAAGTGCATTCACATCAAGTGCAATAACTATATTAGCGTTCTATTTATTATAAGCACGCGCTGCAGTTTTGATGTCTGTCGCTTTAATGCTTTAGCTCTTTAAAGCAGGATGGATTCTGATTGGCTGTCAATGTTTTTATTGTTAAGGGGTGGAAAAAATGTCCTGACAGTGATTCCAATGATATCGTTCCTCTGTGCCGTTATCGTTTAAGCAGTTTGCAATGGTTTTAAATTTAGAATGCTCAAGAAATTCTCATTAGTTATTGTATTAACTAACATGAACTAACAATGAGCAATACATTTGTAACAGTGTTTATTCATCTTTGTTAACATTAGTTAATACAAATCTAACTGTTCATTGTTTGTTCATGACATGTTAGTTCACATTGCATAACATGTTAATGTTAACAAATACAACTTAAGATTTTAATGTATTAGTAAATGTTAAAGCTAAGTATTTTTCTGAAGCTAACCTCTTCAAAACAATAACAAAGGTGTAGATTGATGACGCAGGGAATGAGCGTGGAATCATGGAACTTGTCGTCATACCGATGGATCTAATAATGTTTATGGGGAAATAATGGTTGAGTGAATGTTTTTTAACATGACTGCGGCATGAAGCGGGACGTGATTACTAACAAGAGACAGATATCAGCTCCACATGCAAGTCTTGAGGGATACTCGATTTGTTCCAAAGTCTGCTTGTCATGGTCCATAATGTTTGAACGAAACTACAACTGCGTGCTGATAGTTACGCAGTTGTCCACTTCTGTTGCCATGGTTTCTAGGGCAGTAAAAGTGGAAACCGAGGGTAACGCAGATATGACGCCATTGACAGGCGACCCCCTCACACATCCCGGTTCCTTGGTTAAAATCGCAATTTTCTCACGATTTGAGTGTAGAAATGTAAGTACTCAACTTAACGAAATGTATAACACTGGTCCAGTGGTTTTTGGATATTTTACTGCAAAAATCTTACATATTGTACCTTTAATGTATTAGTTAACTAATGAAGCCTTGACCTTGTTCTTACCAATATGTTTTCATCATTTTGATTAACGTCCTTGTGTAAATGGGCATTTGTTATCATTTAAAAAAATGTATAAGTAGTTTTTATTTCCATGTTAGTCTCAGTTTGTCTCAATAGTTTCTCAAGTGATTAGTGACCCTTTTTTTGTTTGTTAAAGATTTACACAATTTAAAATAATACAATTCCATCAAATTGAATGGAATAATCCTTACGTATTTTAATTGAAAAACTGGTTAAGGATTATTCAATTAAAATACATAAGGATTATTCAATTCAATTTGTTGGATTTTTACTATTTTAAATTGCATAAATATAAAAAATATAAAAACCCATCTTTTTTAGTGTACAGGTGGTTTGTAAAAGTGTAATAATGTATACTTAATCATTTTAAATAATAATAATAATAATGAAAAGTTTTATAATAATACATTGTATCAGAATTAAAAATAATTTGAGGCCATTTTTATTTTGTTTTGATTTAATTTGGAGTCATGAAAATCTATTTGATAAAATCTTTTTGTTTTATTTTTGTTTAAGGGATAGTTCACCCCAAAATGAAAATTGTCATCATTTACTCTCCCCTGTATGAGCTTCTTTGTTCTGCTGAACACAAAAGAAGATATTTTGAAGAATGTTTGTAACTAAGCAGAGAGAGCAACCATTGACTACCAAAGTAGGGAAATTAATACTATGGTAGTCAATGGTTGCTCTTTCTGTTTTGTTACAAACTTTCTTCCAAATATCTTCTTTTGTGTTCAGCAGAACAAAGAAACTCATACAGGTTGATGATGATGACAGAATTTATTTATATTTTGGGTGAACTATCCCTTTAATGGAAATGTTTTCATTTTCATTTAGTTTATGTTTTAGTCTTAACCACAATTATCATTATAACACTACCTATGAATGGCTTACTTGTTTTTGCATATCAAAGGCATAGTCAAAATTCAACGCAGTGTCAAATTATGTGGCCTTATTAGTTTTATTTCGGTTTTTTTTTTTCTTCCTGCCGTTGCACTCTAAGCTCCTGCCCCTCAGCCTCTGAGCTTAATGGCCAGAGATGAATGGAACCTGTCCTGTGTAACAAACCAGAAATGCATACCAACTAGGTACCTAGGTACACACACAAATAGATATTGTCAATTTACTTTGGACAGTAGCTGTGGGCAGCATCTGTGAATGTTGGCTCTCCCTGCTTGTCTGATCACAGGGAGACATTTGTCACTTGAATGCTTTGTCACAAACCAAAGGAAATGTGAAGCTTTCTGCCCATTATATGCACACTCATGCTGGGCCGTCTGGCACACTCAAGAGCGAAACTCGGGAGCCATCAGGACTGATGCGCATCAGTTGGCTTTACAGCTCATTTCATTGGCTGTGTCCGAAATCAACTCCTATACCTTTAAATAGAGCATATATTTGAGGGGACAGCCATGGTGACCGAAACCATAGTGTACGTTATTGTGTGCACTTCTTCAATCCCACTGTGCACCGCAATAACGAGTGTACAACCGGTGTACGCTCAACGGCTAGAGAATACCCATAATGCAGTGTGCGAGTCACACACCGAATGAATTCCCATGTCTGACCAGAAGATGTTGCCTGCAGTTGAATCATCCATCCATCCTTTTTTACAGTTTAATAATAAATATTTTCATTACTGCTGATTTTCCAAATAATTCGCTCACTCGTTTTCATTCATTCGCTCCCTCAAGTGAACTATGATGTAGAGAATTGTGTCTGAAACCCTATACCCTGATTCACTATCATTATCTGTCACAACACAACCTCGGGCTTTCCTCAGAACCCTTTGCTCCATATCCTTGAAGGATTTATGACTGCTCCAAGGAAGACCTTTTCTTTTTTCTTTTTTCTTTTTTTTACATTGCAGCCTGAGAAAACAGGATTTTGTTTCCTCTTTTGAAAAGTTCAGCCTAGTATGTAAAAACATTTCCAAAGTCCAACCATCCCATTTATAGCAACTACCTGCAAAAACAAGTCGGTGATTAAGTTGTAGAATTGTCAGGTAGGGAAAAGTAATTTTCAGTCAGTGTATATACATCACTTTTGTAAATTTTGAATGGTATTTGAAAGAAGTCTCTTACGTTTACATTTACATTTATGCATTTAGCAGACACTTTTATCCAAAGCATCTTACAACTGAGGAGTACAGGAAGCTAAAGAAACGCAAAAAGTGCCTTAAATAGCAAGTTTTGGACATTATTCAGAGTAGCCTAAGCTAGAATAGGGAGGGAATCAATAAAAGAGAAATAGAGGAAAATAAGAGTTACTTTATGATAAGATTAAGTGCTCACTGAAGAGATGAGTATTTAGCAGTCTTTTGAATGATCGTTCCACCGGCCAGGAGCGGTGAATGAAAAAGTTCTGGAGAGGGATTTCATGCCTCTCTTTGATGGTACCATAAGCCTACGCTCCTTACCTGAGTGTTCTTGTGCTTTTATTAAAATATATATTTAAACAGTTATTTAAAATTGTAATATTTCACAGTACTGTATTTACTGTATTTTTGATCAAAAGAATGCAGCGTTGGTAAGCATAAAAGACTTCTTTCAGAAAATGAAAAACATTTTATTATTCCAAAAATAAAAATAAAAATGAAATAAATAGCATGATCTTGCATCTAAATAGTGCAAAATAATGAGTAGTCAGAGTTATTGTGTCACAGAAATAAGTATACACGTTTCCCTCGATTTCCAGTTTTACTTTCGTAGAAACGAAACACCAAAGACCCTTTAATGTATTATGTGTTTTATTTGACAGGTGAGCAACTGCATTTATCGACAGAAAACAAATCATTGTTACATTGCTCAAAACGGTTAGTCTTATTGTTTGAATTCCTTGTTTTCCTGATCATTTCGTCTCATTGTTGTCAAGTGGCTAATGTAGAATAATCAGAGAGCTTTCTCCATCAAGCAACACAAGTCATCCAGTCTTCATTAATATGATATTCTAATATTCATCTAAATTACTGTAAAGTGGAACAAGTCTCTCATACCAGCCATCGAGCGAACACAAAGAGTAACGTTAAAACAACTTTCAACACACTCAGATGTATTTAGTGATTATTTTTATTTTAACCAGGTAGAACAGCGCTGCGTTACCCCACATATGCACCGGAAAGAGCGGAAGCGTCAGACTCTAGTGCATAATAAAAGCTGCGCTGGCCTTGAAACCGGCGTGTATCGCTGATGTCTTTCATTAGCATCCACTCCAGCAGCCTCGTTCAAGTTTAATAAATTAGCTCATTCATGAACGTGATTTCTGCCCAAGTCCGTTGGATTCCTTTTTTCCATTGGCTGTGGAGGTGAAGACGGAAACTCCCATGAATCCACACTCATTAATGGCGTCATCAAGCTATGCATTTGTTTTGAATAAGCGACCTCTAGCGCCAAAATTGACATACTGTGCCTTTAAAACAAAACGGTTATATTGACTGCAGATATTTTTTTGCAAGCAATATTTCACATTGAACCAGTTAAAGATATATTTTGTTGTCCTTAATGTCTTCAAGGGTGAGGATTCATAATTTGAAATTGTCCTTTCATGAAGGTGTGAGTGGAAGAAACAGACCTTTTATGAAAATCATATTATAAACAATATTTAGAGAAAAATAATGTGAATGTCTAGCAATAGAGAAGGACTGATAAAGGGAAAGGCAGAAATGTATCACATTCTGAATGTGTTCATTTTAAATTCAAAACTGTTTGAATGATTTGAATTTAATTTAAGAAAGGCAAAGGCTTTCTCTGACCCGAATGTGACCATGCTTTTCACATCCAATTATTTTCTTCTGCTATGACGAGCAGAATAATTTTTTTTAGAAAGGGAACATAATGGTGGGTGAAATGACAGGTTGAGTGAATGCTTCTCTCTCCATGGCTGTTTTCAAAGGACTGACAGTTGCTCTCCACCAACTCTTTGGCATAGAACAATGAAAAGCAGCAAGGAGCCGACTTGCCATCTGTAGTATGACTGGTAAATTATGACACTTCATTACAGCTTCCTCTTCCTCTCTCTCTCTCTCTCTCTCTCTCTCTCTCTCTCTCTCTCCTTCTCTCTATTTCTCTTCCCAGTTTTTTCCTCACTAACTACCTTTCTGTCTCTGGTTTTTACTCATTCTCTCTGTCTCGCTCTCTCAGTCTCTCTCTCTCTCTGACACCTATCCTCAGCCCTGTGTTGCTTGTGGTAAATCGGGACACCACAAAGCTCATGGGTCGATTCAGCGCCAATTTTGTCACGTACGCAGTCATTAATGTGTGTTTCGTGCAGTTCAATGTCAATTGCTAGGTTGTTAGTTAGCCTACTATCCCAAACCAAAAGAGTCCATCCACAAGTTTCTGATATCCTGGTCTCAGTCCCTCCTTAATTTTTTTTGTTGTTGTTGCCCAATTTAATTGTCCACCAGTTCCAACTATTCTGTTATTGTGTTCTTGCCATGAATTTGTATTTATTTATTTATTATTTTATACACACACACATGTTAATAGAACCTTTTACTTGTGCTTGTTATGTATGTATGTATGTATGTATATTTGTGTATGTGTGTATATATATATGTGCACACACACACACACACACACACACACACACACACACACACTTAAACACAATAAAATAGTTTTAATAAAATATTAATAAATGTAAATAAATTGCAATATATATAACACACATAGTATTATTTACATGTATTAAAATTATATATTTAATAAATGATTATGTTTTACTTTATAGATCGAAATGCACACTCGGCGAAGGACGAGCTAGATCAATGTCAATGCAATTCCTGTATTTCCATGCAATCATGTTGGCGCTTCAGTCTTAAGCTGCTTTTGATATTGAGACTCCTGGCATAAGCCAGAGGGGGAAAAAATGCGACGGAACATCTGTCCCCTCAAATATGAAAGAATAATAAAGTTATGTTGTGCACGTCTCGTCCCTGGTCAGCAGAATCTCTCATTGGCGTGTTGCTGCACACTGCTATCATTGCAAATCCCTGCTCGGCAAAACCAACAGTAAACAAAAATGCGGCGTGGGTGAACTGGGGGTTTGCCTGCTTTGAATTATTTAAGATTTTACCTTGACGATTCTGCACACCATCTGCATGATGTATAATTCAAGAGACATGCTTAGGGTGGGATGCCTTAAATGAAGCGCTCTGCATTGAGTGGTCACAGTGTTGCAGGTCCAAACATTATGTAGCCTAAACCCTTTGATGCTTGTGATATGAGAGATCTCCACTTTTAAAAGCTTTACTCTTTGATATATATTTCAGAGTCTGTACCGCAAATTCCAGTTACACTTGCCGTTTCATCTATGGATAGCAAGGTCCAATGTACATGGCTTTTTTTAGAACGCTCTGAGACTTTTTCTGCGGATTGACGTGTCTTTCTAAATCCCCAAAGCACTGAGTCTGACATGAAAAGCAGGACAGGGCAGGAACCGCAAGCCAGGTTCTCCTCCAGTAGGCTCAGCGGGAACAGGCAAGATTTTTTTTCACTCCATCTGTAGCTACTAAAGTGCAAGCATGTGTCATCCGCCTGTCAATCACACACTGTATAGCAGAGAAATCCATCTGGGGAAAATAGAGACTGTTTGAATTATTAGTGTCGGGAGTGCTGAATCTAGATCAGTACTGTTTTTGCAATCCTCTAACTCTAATTTCTTGCGATTAAAGGGACATCTGCTCTGTGATCAGATGTCTCAGACAAAAATGTGGGCCTTAGTTTGAGAATCATAGAACCTCAGCCTCGTGGTGGTTAAAAGTAAAGCTTTTCGCACCAGGTTGTGTCATATAACCAAGATTGAATGGTTGTCTTTGAAAGAGTAAGAATCGGTTTCATTTCGATCCGCCGTTGTAGGCTGTGAATTGAAACTGCTCAGGGGGAATCTGAAGAGAAGGTTGTTGTACTGTGAGATGGATTGTTTTCAACGCTGTTTTAGAAAATTGATTGATGACATTAAAGAGGTTGTCATATTGTCATCATTACTCACCCTCATGTCATTCTGTTTTCGCATTGAAGTAGCAACATTATTATATATATATATATATATATATATATATATATATATATATATATATATATATATATATTTCTATATATATATATATATATATATATATATATATATATATATATATATATATATATATATATATATATATATATATATATATATATATATATATATATATATATATATATATGTCAAAATTAGTGTGTTAACACATGAGATAAAGTTGACGCAATTAACGCAGCATCCATTTTTTCCGGTCATCATTTGGGATAGCGTTTATATTATCACACCAGAATTGAGTTCTTTCGCAGTCTAACAAACTATAACACAGAGAATTATGCCAAAATCTCCATTCTTAAATTACGTTTTAAATGAACTTAGAGTTGTGAGAAAACGAGATTAGCGTTGTGTTCGGCAGAGGCAGATATTAGTGACAGCAGCCTAATAATAATATATATATATATATATATATATATATATATATATATATATATATATATATATATATATATATATATATATATATATATATATATATATATATATATATATATATATATATATATATATATATGTATATATATATATATATATATATATGTTATCTGCTTCATATCTATATATGGAATCTTCACATTTCTAATAGCAGCCCATGATGTGTTACTCTAGATTTGAAGTATAAGACGTTCTCAGACGGTGGCACATGTAAACGTTTTGAAATGAGAGTAGTTTAGAGCTGAATGACTTCAGTTAACATTTGCTTTCTTCAGCTTCACTGGATTTGTGAATTAGCAGTGACTTTAGCAGCTCATCCTGGAAGACAGTAGCTCTATGCTAATATGTTAATGAATATGGTGTGAGCTGTTGGCTTATAGAGAATGTGTGAGATATATGTCAGTAGTAATTATGTTGTTATTGTTGGCTATATGCTAATAGGATAATGAAGATATCATGAAAAGGCTAATAAGCTTTTGAAGTTATTGTGAGCAATACGTTATAGAACAAGGTATAAGCTAGGCCATAGAAGTCAGAAGATTGCAGTTAAATGCTAATAGGCTAATAATAGGTTTTAAGATGAGAGGCTAATAAGCTACTGATGATGTGATAAGCTACTGAAAATCTTGCTATAGGTTATATGTTGTGAGCTAGGCTAATAAGCTATTGAATATGATATGTCAGTGTACTGGAAGGATTTTGCAATTGAGACAGCACTTTAAAATGGCAGACTCCGTGATCAGTGCCCTGACTTCTGAACTAAAGAACTGATTGAGACACAACAGGTAAATAGGTGGGAGAGAATTTTCTTGTGGTACTCCCCCCCCTGAGCTCTTGGTGCCCTACGCGCAGCGCATGATGCACGCGTGGTGTGAGCGGGATCACTGCATGTTTTCATGCTTATGCATTTTTTAATAGCTTTGTTTGGATTTTCAATAAGCTTGTAAAGCAACTATGTTGGCCTTTTAAATCACACAATAGATGTTTATTGTATGTACTAGAGCTGCACGATTCTGGATAAATAGAGAATCACGATTTTTTTGTTTCAAATAGAGGCCACTATTCTCCCACAATTTGGAAAAACAATAGAGGTTCTGACAAAATGTTAATTGTGCAGTCTATTTAAAAATATCAAATTAATTTGAATTAAAAAAAAAAAATTGTGACTAATACATTTCTAACACTGTCGCCACCTACTGGTGTAATGTTGTAATTGATACAATCTTTATTTGATGTTACTTTCAAAGGGTAATTTACTGTATTTTGACCATAGACTGTAGAAAAAATATGGACGTAGTGTCTGTGTCGTCACTCATGGGATTCTGAAGAGCAGTTCTGAAGCGTAAAGTAGGGTCGAGCTGGTCGTTGCCATCTTGACAGCGCGTCAGAGGAGAGGCAAAGAGGCGGGACGCGGGTGAGACTGAGGTGACGTGATGACTAACAGACAGCAGACAAACAGCAATCCACCTGTCACTCAAAGTGGCCACGCCCTTAATTATGCAGAAGTTTAAGGCTTTATATAATGTAAACGAATGAGTTATAAAAAAAATCACTCCCCTCACAGTTGTCATGAAGTTCAAAATTAGCCATTTAGACCACAACCACAATTTGTACCAGGCTATAAACATGTTTTATTCTGCTGTAAAGTTGGGCGTTTTAACATAGAGCTCAATAAGATTCTGCTCCCTTCCGGAGCCTGTCTCTATTGGCCCGTCGATGAAATGCAGTTTAAGTCACTTCCGTATTGGCTTCAAGAGTGACCGCGGGAGGTTGCCGCTTGATTTTGAAGCTATTATAGACATCACTGTTTATACTTCTTTGATTGTAACACCGAACTAATGATACTGTGTTGTTGAAAAGACTTTGTTTCATATCAATGCATGTCAACTGCTCTCTCTGGCTCAGCGGCAGCGCAGATCTTGTCGTACTTGGTTTAATAGACAAAGCCGGATCGTTGTCGTTTAGATTGCATGAGTGTTTGAATCGAGCTCTAGTATGTGCTATCTTTGACAGCATAGAATATATAACATAGACACGCAAGATATAAGTTATTAGCGAGCCGCTGAATATCGTAGAACGTGTCTAAGACATGTTTTCAAATATCAGGTTTTGTTCTTCTGAAAAGGGCATGCTTGTGCATCTTTTAAAAGCTTTGTTAGGATTTTCAAGGCGGCGGCTATGGGCTTCCATCGAAGGCTTGTGAAGCAACTACGCTGGCATTTAAAATCACACAATGGACCCTGTCATCGATATAAATATTGAAGCCGAACGGCACAAGTGACTCATTTGCACACATTATCAGATCCTTGCGCCGTGGGATTGGCGGGAAAAGGTCTTTTTCTGCTTATTGAAGTGAACAAACCTACATTGGGAGGACTGGGATGGTAAGCACAAAGGTTCAAGTGTCATACGTGTCTCTCCCGATAGGTCAGACACTAGCAAGCTTGCGCACCCGGTGGAAACATTGACCTTTTCCATAAATGGTTCAACGGTAGTTATTTATTTAATTATTTAATGCAGCTGTATCAGGCCAGCGGGGGAAAAGGCCACATTCAGACTCCATTTCAACCGAGTTCTTGTCAGTCCCATAATTGCCAATGCTCGTCATCGAATGGAGCTTCTAATCATAGCAGCACTGATATCCTCGCAAATGTGGGCTCTGCAAAATTGCCTGCCATTGAGTTTTGCGAACGCTTCTCTGGGCTTTTTGCATGTGAATTTGTATGTCAGAATGTCCAAAATGTCTAATGTACAGGTGTGTGTTTGTATGATCTATTTTTACGTGCTTGCCCTTTTTTCCCCCAGCGCCTCTTGTACTAACGCCATGTCCAGCAAGGTCCAACGGTAATTCAGTACATTCCCTTCCAGCCGTTCTCTCGAAACCTCATTTTAACTTGACCCTTCATTGTGTTTTGCCTCAGGCAACTCGGGCAAAGGGATTAAAAATAGAGACCTCAGCAGGGACGAGGTGACATGGTTCTTGTTGGTAAGAGGAGTGGAGCGGTGGAGAGCTCAATCCCGCTGGGGGTTTTTATCACTGGGGAAGGTCCGATTACCCCCTCCCTTCTCTTACTACTCCTTTTCTTATTTCTCTCTCTCTCTCTTTCACTCCCTTGCAGACTGTAAATCTCGGTGCCAAGTGAGGAGAACAATATTTTCACCATTATTTCTCGGCACTACAGAGAGATGATGTGGGTATTGATATAGACTCATAAATTTACAGAGCCGACAGATTTACACCAGAGGCTGGCAACCCACCTCTCGTTCAGAAACATGTTCGGCTTTGATTGGTTGGGAATGGATTCTTGGCTATCCAATTCAGCTTAGGTCAGGCAGGTCTAAATCAAGAGGACTATATCACTGGTTTTATAGAGATGGCAGTTTGGTACATACAGTAAGCTCAATACTATAGTCATATGTCTCCTCATCTGGGAAGTACGTCCTTCTGCATAATCCCTGCTTCAACAAACTGCACAAAATTATTTTTTTATATTTTTGTTTATCACTTTTCACTGCTTAGTACTCCCTGTTCTACAGTTTTTTTTTTAAATTCCATTTTTGTTCTCCTGTTGATCTCATATTATTGTAAAAATTCAGAAAAATCAGCTTAGTGAAAAAGTTTAAATTTACTTCTCTAAAATGTCTTGCCGTCAAGTAAAAAGTAACAACATATTTTTCCAACTCAAAGCCGGTGGAAACGAATCGGGATAGGACTCGGGGATAAATAAACTTCATGGATGCAATTATTATCATTACTGTAGTATGAAGCAGAGCAGGACCGATTGTTGTGGGAGCTGAGCAAGGCTGCTGGAGCGATTGTTAATAAAATGAACGCAAGACACGCCTCGCGAGCAGCGGGACTTTTATTACGCCACAGTCGCCGGCGCCATTTCCACTTTTCCGGTCATGAGTATGAGGTAACTCAGCTCTGTTTATCATATTTGAGTGTGCTGAGAATGATGTTATGACGGTACTCTGTGCCATCCCTCAGCGGCTGCTATGACACTCCAGTGAGAGTAAAACGTTTATGCAAAATAAAACCGGAAACCGAGGGTAACGCAGATATGATGTAATTGACAGGCGACTCCCTCACACATCCCGTTTTATTGGTTAAAATAGCAATTTTATCACAATTTACAAATAATTGCTCTTAACTTGAAATATTTGAGGAAGCTAATTCATAAATTTAACTTAAATGTATCATGTAATCTCATTTTGAATATTTCAACTTAAATTTCAAATAAATCTCCACTTAACATTTAATCTTGCACAAAAAAAAATTATGTAACACTTAATTTTAGCATTTACTCTCCCTTTTGAGTGCCATGGCAAAGCAAATCCCAGTTCAATTTCAGTTCAATTTAAGTTTGTCTAAATTAAAAGAAACAATTTTATAAAACTCAAAACAACGAAACAATTCAGATTGAATTGAAATCAAAAGAAAAAGTATATAGTGAATGTAATTCATTAAAAGTGAATTTGATTGAACTAATTTGTTTCATTTGAGTTGGCTCTACTCAAACCAATTAATTATTTTGAGTGTTAGGGTTTACAGTGCATTTTAACTAACTTTGTCTTGTCAATAAATATTTTTGCAATTTGGTTGGACTACATGACTTCCATTTGGTGGAGAAGCTTTGTTCAAATGTTGCAAAATATAATAACTAAAACTATGCCAAACTACTTGTCAATACTTATTTGTTTGTCTTCTCTTTACAAAATGTTCCCGTCCGAGTGGGTTCCTGGAGGAAAATGCTTTGTATCTGTCTCTTCTGTTCTTTCTCAGACTTTATCTCCATTCTCTTTCTATCAGTTTGTGAAAGCAGTATTGTTGGTGTTATCTAAAGGTCTTACTTGTGGCTGTCCTCGACAGGAACGTATTATAGAGTTGAGGCCAGGGTTCAGGCACCAGCGGATCTTATGAGAATGTTCAAGGGTGCCCAGATAATTTTCTCAGCTCAGTCTGGGCACCAAGGAGACCACTTATCTTGCTTCAAGTGGGGCTTTTGGATCCTGTCACAACCTAAAACTTTATTTATCCAAGATAGCTGCAGGCTTCTTGCTCAAATTGATGTTTAGATTGACTTAGGAGAGGCATCCGGGCAATCTGAGTCAATGATTCCTTGTTCAGTCCTACCCAACAAGATTCAGTGTTCTTATTCGGTTTTCTGTCAGTTAGGGACAACGAAACGACGTTCATTTGAAAGCTTTAGCACTTAGAAAGACATGTGAAATACTCCATCCAGTTTCTTTGTGAATATTTATTTAACTGTCAAGGCCAACATGGTAACCTTTGTATGTTGGTTGTTGAGTGGGTTTTTAGCTTCTGATGCTCACCCTCCACAGAAATCGGGCCGTCTCTCGAAAGAGTAACACGCCTCAGAATATCTTAACCTTTCCATCTAAGCCTTCAAATGTCACTGTTCTCTTTCCTGCATCTGAAGACAAACTGACATTTTCTATTTGCTATAGAATTTGATTGATCTCGAAGGTTCCTGTCAAAAAATAATAAATTGGTTATTCTTCCAAAGAAAGAAAGCTGTTTCGTGTTTTGCCGTTAGAGCGGAAGGCTGTGATGAATTGTGTGTTGAATATTTTTTTGGTGTTAGGGTTATCAAACACTGGTCAGACATTAGTGTATTTGAGTATAAGCTCAAGGGTAATTACTCAGCAAATTCTAGCAAATGAATGAACATGATGAGGAAAAAAAGGAAAGTTTAGGGTTCAGGTCAGTCTTTGTGAAAGGTTACACGATGTTGTCCATAACCTCAGACAATTATTTCGACCCACAGTGTGTAAAACCATGCAAAAATCATGTTTGCATTGCCTCGAAGAAAGTGTGTGTGTGTGTGTGTGTGTGTGTGTGTGTGTGTGTGTGTGTGTGTGTGTGTGTGTGTGTGTGTGTGTGTGTGTGTGTGTGTGTGTGTGTGTGTGTGTGTGTGTGTGTGTGTGTGTGTGTGTGTGTGTGTGTGTGTGTGTGTGTGTGTGTGTGTGGACTGGTAATCCCTACGGTATGGGGACAAAATGTCCCCACAAAGATGGCAATATCCAAAATCCTTGTCCTTGTGGGGACATTTTTTGGTCCCCATGAGGAAAACATCTTATAAATCACACTAACTGATGTTTTTTGAAAATGTAAAAATGCAGCATGTCTCCTGTGATGGGTAGGTTTAGGGGCAGGGGCAGTGTGAGCGCGGGCGTGCGGGCGTATGCATGCGTATGCGCGTCGTTGCCTGGACGATCCACATCGTCATGGTTGTTCTTGAGTCCCTTGTTTGTCCTGAACTGCCCAATGTTCTTCAGAAAAATCCTACATGTCCTGCACATTCTTCAGTTTTCCAGCATCTTTTGCATTTTTGAACCCTATCCAGCAGTGGCTGTATGAGTTTGAGATCCATCTTTTTATAGAAAAAAAGTACTCAACTATTAAGGTTCAAACGTTTACTGATGCTCCAGAAGGAAACACAATGCATTAAGAGCTTTTGAACAGGATGAAGATGTCCAGATTTGTCTTATTTTGTTTAAATATAATTTAGTACTGCCCTTCAGAAGCACCAGAAGATACTTGCATGTTTCCTGGAAGACAAATATTGGACTAGTAATTTAATATTGTCATATGATGTGATTTTAGCATAAAACAGTGTAATCCTACTCTAAACTAACGAATAAACTTCTAGGTATTAGTCACCCCTCATTTAAAGCACTATTTGCTGTTCAAATAACATGTTTATTTAAAAGAATTATAAGCACTTTACTATTTTTTTAAGTTTGAGACATAATATTTATTGTCTGTTGCAATTGAACAGCACACCAAGGACTTTGCTGATAAAGATTAACTCGAGTTCATGAACTTCATGGATATTTAATGCTCTAATCTTCCACATCAGTATGTTTGACCTGTATGACTAGTAAGATTAATAGTAAATAATTATTCCTTCCTGCACGTTTCTGTACATTCAACAAACACTCTCTCACCCCCTTTTCAATTAGATCCTACCAGCTGCATTATCCCATTCTTTTAGGTCAGTATTCAGTTAAGCCAGATTAGGATGAGGTCTTTCCCTCCCTGTGCTCAACTGAAATCATTCATGATGTGCACGTGTTTGTTGTTGTCTGTGTGATTTAATATGCAGTATGTAATGTTTAACGGAGAACAGAGGTTTGCGACATGTATTGTTTGCACATTATTTGCATGCTGTGGGTGATTATCATTTGCATTATTATTTGGCTGCCATATATTATATTCTGTGTTGGATTGACATTTCCAGAACTTCATTATATTGCAAATAACACATCGTTGTCTCACTATGCTATTGATGACTGCTATTTGAACGCTGTGTCCAAATTATAGGCTAATATTTATTTCACATTTGTTACCCAAGTACCCATGTGCACAAAGCAAAGACTATATTTATATTCTGTTAGTTCAATGGGACTTCTAATTCATGGTATGGTAGCAGTGTTTTTTTATATCTGCAATGACAATGGCTGTCAATAACAAGGTTGTTTCAGATGCCAGTGTGAAGCTCACAATCAGTGGCCTCATTCATGAATCATGCACTTAAAACTATTTTTAAGTATGTGATTGTTACATGGTACACATTATGCAGCATTGTGCATAAGAACAGTTTTATGAACAACAACAATTCATATCCATATATGAATTTACATTGAAATTGCTTGTAGAATGAATGCACTTTACATAATATTAACAAACAATTTACATAAAACCGCATAATGAATGTTCAGTTCAGTTTATTTGCGCTTTTCACAATACATATCGTTTCAAAGCAGCTTTACAGACAATTTACTTTTGAATGGATTTATGAACAATTTAAATGAAAACTGCTTATCATATGAATTTGACAGTTTACGTTTGTAACAGTTCTCTGATATGGGAAGAAGGCGGTGGGAACCGGCGAACGTTAACAAAGGCTTTAATAAATAAATAAACAAAACGGAAGTAACACGGGCAGCCCCTCACGGACGCCTGCCGCGCACACACACATAATAAAACATAAACGAAACACAACGTAAAAGTCCAGGCTGGATCCTCTCTTGTCCTTCACTGTCGTCGCTCCTCCTATAATTGCGCCGAAGCTCCTCGTGAGACACAAGACCGGTGCCGCGCACAGGTGGCTGCCTCATCCTGCTTGCCACAACTTTATAATGGATTTACGAACAATTTACATGAAAATTGTTTATTGTATGAATGTGACAGTTTACTTTAAGGGATAGTTTACCCAAAAATGATCATTTACTCACCCTCAAGTTGTTCCAAACCTGTATGAGTCTTTTTTTTTCTGCTGAACACAAAAAAATATATTTTGAAGAATGTTTGTAACCAAGCAGAGAGAGCAACCATTGACTACCATAGTTGGGGGAAAAAATACTATTGTATAGTCAATGGTTGCTCTTTCTGTTTTGTTACAAACTTTCTTCCAATTTACATGAAAATATGAACATGAGTTTACATTAAAATACAATTTGTATCAATTGTTTGCCATGTTATTGTCTCATTTTATGTTAAAATGGCTTTACGAACAACTTATACGAAAATTTGCTGTCATGAATTTGGCCTTTGCAAATAATTTATATGAATGTGAGTTTAAATTTAGAATGGCTTTAAAAACGATTTATATAAAAAGTAAATGCAAAAAACATTTATATTCAGTTAGTTAAAGAAAATTTGCACTTGAAAATGAAATTTGCTTTTGCATTTACTAACAATTTGTTTGAAAATGTATGTGACGGTTTATGTAAGAATGTTACAAACAATTTGTACAAAAAAAAATATTTTTCAAATTTACTAAAATTGCTTGTCAGCAAATTCATGACTGTTTACATGGATTAATGAACAATTTACATGAAAATTGTTTGTCGTATAAATCTGAGTTTACATTCGAACTGCTTTACAATATATTTATATGACATTTTTTGTCATGTGAGTGTGTATTTGCAAGAAAAAATGTGTGAATGATTCGAGTTTTTGCTCAAGTTTCATGAGGCACAGTTGTGCAGATTCTGTATGGGTCTACTTATTATCCTAAGAGAAACACCACCCATCATTATTGGTCTATCCTTCTTTCATTGTAAATAATGTATGAAAATGTAAATTCAGAAATAATCACATTCCTTTTTTGAAACATGCCTCACTTCTTTGCTCATTCAGGCTTAATGTGAAAATGGAAGATTTCTGGAAGTGCCGCAATGCTTTGAGGTTTGGTAGCGTGGAAAGTGTAATTACATCTCCCCAGGCCCAGATGACTCGAGTTAGTCTTAATTGCATGTGCGATTGGGAATCTGGAGGAGCGAGTTTCGTTCCCGGCTACCCGCCAACATTGTCACTGATCACTGATCATCATAGTTGAACTCCTCAACTGGTTCTACCACCTTGTTGGCTAATAATTTGGTTATTTTGCTAAAAATAGAAATAAATCAAATAAAACTTCCTGGTTATCAGACACTAAAAATTTGTCATAAACATTAGCTAGTCTAAACTGAACGTTATGCTCACAGTAGAGACATGGTGTTAGTAGAAGAGTTTGCATGCTTCATACATATTAATGAATTTCGACATTTGCTAGAGGCCGTTAGGTGAGGAAAGCAGGCTTTAGTTAAATCTGTTCATCTTCTCTCTGGTCGCATCTCACCAATGTTTCACATCAAGGCTGGTTTTGTTTATCTCGGCGCGTGTCTGTTGTTGTTTATGCACGTGCACGTATGAGCTACATGTGGGCCGACCTTGACTGCTCCATGAAGTTTTCCCTCCGCCGTCCCACGGGACTCATCTGAAGATGCGCTGCTTGTCATTCACATGGCTTCTCGTGGCACATCGATTCACCGGAGAGCTCATCGTGCATCCCAGACACGTGGTTCTTGACAGTATTGATTGAATGTAAAAGATATAATTTCTGTTCACAGTCCGCAGAGTATTGTGGGGTGTAAATGCTAGTTGTCTGGTGGAAGGAAAAGAGTCTTTTTTTTTTCTTGTATTCTGCCAAAGGAACCAGAAGGGAAAGATGAAGCCATTTGGGGTGTATGTGTGGGTGTCTGTGTGTTTGCGTGTGTGTAGCGTGTGTGTGTGTGTTTCTCAGACCACATCTGCTCAGTGTATTACTCAGGTCTGTAGAGCTGATTTCACAATGCTGCCCTGAAGCTTTAAGTCTCACATCACAAAGAGGAAAATAAATAATACTTACATAAATGTTATTTTTCGGTGAGTGTCCTAAAACATATGATTTCAAAATCATGGCTTTAGGAGACCAAGTGCTCTTAACTGAAAAATTGCAATTATAATACTTATTTGCCCTAGATTTATTCTTAAAAGGTGTTTTGTTGGCAACAGAAAGAACCGGGAACAGCAAAATGGAGCTGGATTTGAAATATAATAGTCTTTCACATTTTCATACATTGATCAGTGGTTTCTGGTTGGTTACTAGATGGTTGCTTCATGGGCCAAGTCAATGCAAGTCATTATAGTTTTTCCCATATTAATAATAATTGAATAAATAATAATAATTATATTTAACAAAGTTGTTATTATGTTTTGTTGTTGTTGTTGTTTAATAATTTACTACTACTGTTTTTGCATATCAATTATTGGACACTTAAATTCGCATTAAATGGAAGTTGCGCTAGTCTTCCGTATTAAGATCTGTGTGTGTACACCGGATGCAACTGTTGTCTCTTGTGTCTCATCATATCGCAGCAGTTATAGGCTGTCTACAGTGGAAGCGACAAAGTCCCCATTGCAAAGGGCGGGACTTGGGAATTGCTCAGTGTATTGGATGGTTGTTGTTTGCTATTGGTCGAGATTGTCCCGTTCTCCTGTAAACCAAGCACCAACATTCCAAAAGTAGTTTTGGTCCATACAGCTAATTTTGCCCTTCATGACAACTGTGAGGGGGTGAATTATTTTATAACTCATCCGTTTAAATTATATTAAGCTTTAAAGCTCTGCATAATTAAGGGCGTGGCCACTTGAGTGACAGGTGCATTGCAGCTGCTGTCACTGCTAGCCATTTGTCAACCAGGCATCTCAGCTCCACCCACATCCGCCTCTTTGCCCATTTTCGCTTATCCGGAGTGATGCACTGCCACGATAGCGACTGGCCAGCTCCGCCACTTTGGGTGAAATATCAATAGTGAACTTTAAACATCAAAATAGTCTGCATTGGTGATAAAAGACACTTTTAACACTCGAAGAGCAAGATTTACTAATAGTTTGCACCAGAGCAAACTTTCTTTTGGAGTTAAAAAAAAAACTCATGTCAGGATTTACTAAAGACGTGCAGAGAAATATTTGCTATTTTTGTGGCTGACCTTATAGCATATGCATTTGTAGGAGTTTCAGATGCAAACTTTATGGGAGGAGATTATTTAAATGAATCACGCAAGGTGATTTACTAGGTTTGCGCTAGTCAATTTACTGGTATTTGCGGCATTATTTACAGCCCCACAAAAAAGCGTGTGCGTGCAGAACTATCCACTCCCATCGGGACTGCATTCTCATGCTAATTTGCCCTGTTTAGTAAATCTGGCCCTACATGTTTACACTTCTGTTGATTAAATCTAATGTTTTTCAGATTTGGAGAAAGACCACCCTAAGAATGAAGCAGGCGTGGTGTGGAGAGTGACCGGCGGGCTGTTCAACTTCACCAAAGGTGCGGTGGGCGCCACCCTCGGGGGAGTGGCCTGGGTAGGCAGCAAGAGCTTCGAGCTGACCAAGACGGCTGTGACGAGCGTTCCTGCAGCTGGAGTGGGATTGGTCAAAGGCGGTGTCTCCGTGGTAACGGGAGGCGTCGGGGCAGTGGGGTCTGCAGTGGCCGGTAAAGTTACACCAAAGAAAAAAGACAAGTCAGATTAGACTGGCTGACTCGCTCCCACCCTTTGTTCGATTTGGTGTGTCTGTGGATGTCTGGGTGGTGTGTTCTCACTTTCAAGGGGGTTGGAAAGCAGGTGGCTGGTTCATTTAGCCCATGGGAAAATTTCTGTTTTTTTCATTGATTCACCAAATACATTCCTACCTAAGTTAATGTAAAGAACTGCAATATGGCATATAAATACACTTCTACCAACATTAGAAAGCTACTGCGGAGGTACATGAGATAATTGGGATCTTATGCCTTTGTTTGCTTATATGTTTGTGTGTATTTGTGTATTTTGACTATTGGCTGAAATGTTGGTCTGTATTATTAATGCTGGGAAGAGTATCTTTGAGATCAAATGGTAATATCATAATCACATTCTTTAACAAACTGGCTCCATTACAAATAAAAAAAAATGCTAACATGCCAGCAGTTTTACTTAAAAAGAAACTTGGTTAAAAAATGTTTGGTAATATCTGTTCAAACAGTCATATAATTAGCTCTAATGAGGGATTTCTCTATAAAACATCCCTAAAAAGGTTCACAGAATTATTCCTTGAATATGTGGATCTTGTTTCAAGCCCTTCTTTGAACAAAATAATGTGAGAACTCAGACGTATTATTTAATGAATCGAATAAATGTGACACTAAATGACCCTGGTCATCTGATAATGTGGGGTTTAGACTACATACTCTCTCAAACGTTCTTGGATTTAGTGTCAGAAATCGTGTTGTTTCTTTGATGCCGATTTCACATTAATATAAACATAGGCTGTTTTCACAGTGAGCTGTTTTGTTATCATCACATTGTCATTTACGTCAGTCCTGGTAAGTGTAGAAATTTCTGAATGGCACATCGTTGGCGTAGATTACATTAATGGTGAGTCTCCAGTGTAAACACACCATTTTGTAAGACAATGTTTAAGGCGCTGAAATTGAATCTGTCTCCAGGAAACCAGTGCCTGGAGTTAAGAAAAGGAATGATTCGCAACTGAAAAAGGATGCAGGGTAATAGAAACTACACCACATTGTCTTCAGTCCATTTAAAAGGCTTTTTAGTAAGTCCTCTTCGTTTTCTCTTTGCGAGGCATCACTTGTGGTTCACTTGAGATGAGGTTTTATTGGCCGTACATGTGCCTGAATGTCTTGGGAGTTATGAAAACTCACTGTGGTGTGTTTAGTGTTCCAGAACAGTGCAAAATAACCACAGATGTATTTCCTGCGACCCTCTTACAGCTGTTTACATCATAGAACCAGCACAATGTGCAAATTGAGTATTTGTCTTTTTTTTTTCCCTACTGCTTACATGTTTGTCTCCTTTTTTATTTATGTAAAAACAACATATGGCATATTATTATTATTATATTGCTGCAATGCATGCTTGAAGCTCTAGTGCTCTGTACAACATGCTGTTAACTGTGAGTATGTATTTCATTTTTCTTTCTGTTTTTGCTATCTACACACTTTCTGTTAGGTACCCATGTCTTGAAGATGCTGTTACTATAAACTGGACTTTTAAGACCAAGTAGATTTTGTCTATAATAGAACTATTTTTGCTAAATTGATGCTGTATTCTACAAATAAAGCATTCTGTATTTTAGAAATGCATGAGTTCTTTGTATCTTTTGTTGTTTTTGCCGTTGTTGCTTTTTATTTGATGCATTTCACTTATTTACCATCAAAAGAACGTGAGCATAGAGAAGAACAACTGTCCTGCAATGATCCGGTGGAGATATTTTAATACCATTGATATATTATTCATTTTAGCTTTAATCATTTATGTAACACTGAATGCTCTAATGTGCACTGACAGTCCAGATCTGGGTTACATAAGCAGTTTATAAAAGTAAATGACCACATAATTCCGATCACATGGTAAAATCCGCATTTTATTAATGCTGAGGGGTGAACTTTTAAACGGCATCCACTTGTATTCATAAGATAGGGTTTTTCATCATAAAATTGGTTACATGGTTTTGTTTTTCTCAGAAAGAAATAATACTAGCATCTTTAGATTAGTTGTCAGGTGTCCGGTATGGGCAGATGCTCATAAACCTTCTTAGCCTTTTCATGGCATACTGAATCAGCACAAAAATTTATTGAGCCAGTCAGGGGTTTTATCTTCAAAAACAATTGCATGGCTCAACAACATCATCGTTCCACAATATTAACCAAGGACATTAGTGATTTTAGTGTCAAGTTGTAAATGCGCCATAAAAGGGCAAGTTGTTTTGTGGCTTTTTAACCTTACACCGTGTCGTAACCAGGCGAAACGGAATAAAGCGATAAAAGCTAGCCGTGAAGGACGAAAGCCAGTAGTTTTTGTCCCTAACCCCCAGCCAGTGCCATCTGGTTTTTGGGCCCCTTGTACTGTATATTGTTTTGGGCCCCCTGCCCACTTTTAAGGGGCCAGACACACTGAACTTTTCATTCCATTGACTTCCATTCATACTCATGCAAATGCAGAAGACAGGAAATTCAAGCTCATGGGAGTTTCGCCACATTCCAAAATTTAGGGTTTGGTGAACTCTGCCCGGCACATTTGTTTCACATGAAGACGTGTCACAATTAGAAGACCGATACATCACGGCGTGACCTCTTAGCTGAATTAAAAGAACGCAAACTTTAAAAAAGTGAAAGTGACATGACGTGAAGGCCAAGTATGGTAACCCATACTCGGAATTTGTCCTCTGCATTTAACCCATCCAAGTCTGCAAGTTGAGTAGACTGCATATTTTTACATTTTGGATGTATTATATGCTGAATTATGTTTGTTTGTTTTATTAAATACACTGCAGAGTTTGACGTCATATTTTGTGTTCGTACATCTTAAAAATGTCAGGCCTCTCCCATTTAAAATTTTCTAGTCACATCAAAATTTTTCAGTTGGCCAAATTGAATTTCTGTGAATTGATACAATTTTAATTCACTGAAATAAAATTTGGCCAACTAAAAAAATTAGATGTGACCAGAAACTTGAACATTTTAAATTGAAGACGTGAATTTTTTTTTTACAGTGTAAAAAAAAAATTGTGCTTTAAGTCTAGTGTGGCCATAGGGCAATTAGGCTACTTTATCTCTGTTTTTTGTCTCTTGCTTGAAAATGTATTCGTATGCCTTCTGTTGCCTTCAAGTGTCTTATCCTGTTCTTTTAAGTGGTCTTTATGATATAGATGTATTCCCTGTAATCTTTATTTGTTCAATAAAAAAAATAAAAAAACTGGAAGAAAAACCAACAACAAAAACCCCTCTCTGCTAACCAGTTGATGATCTGGTGTGTTAAATAAAGACACAAAATGTGCAGTGCTCCCCACCCAGGACCAGGATTGAAAACTACTGTCCTAACCAGCCATGACCGCAAAAAATGACAATTGATTTAATTATGTGATGACATAAGTTCTACTGTTTGAAACAATCGATTCACACAAATGAGCCAGACTTTACTCACTACAAGCAAGCACCAAACGGTTGAACAACATGGTATTTTAAAAGATTTTATTAAAAAAAAATAATAATGTGGGGGAAAAATGAAGGTCAATACAGAGCTTATTAGAACGACATGACAGACAGTTGTAAATCTGTGGCAACAAAAGACTTGCCCACAAACATTTCACATAAATAAGTTCACGACTTGAATGAAGAATGAATAAGCGCACGAGTTAATGCTCGTGAGGTGGGGTTGATATTAAACTGACACGCAAAGGTTCTGACAGGAGAACATGTTTTCTGAGGTACGTTTTTCTCATGACATATATCAATAGCTTATAAAAGTTAGAGCAACAGGGAAAGCGGGGAAAAAAGTAGTGTCCCGGCTATTCAGAGATGAATCAGCCTTGTCATAATTTGAATTAAGAACTGTGAATTATTACGATAGAGAACAGTGGAATCTTACAACTCTACCCCTCTTTTATTGTCTCATTTATAAGGCATATAGTAAATTAAACGCCGTAATGATATTTCTAAAAACATAGCAAGGGTAGGCCAAGTACGTGTTAGCATCTCTGTCGAGCTACACAGCCCAATTTTCACAGTGAAATCTCATTGGTCTGGTTTCTGACTAAATTAAATTAGCTTTTATCATTATTATTAAGCCACAACAAATTAATATAAACAACAAATATGTAATACAGTTTATTTTATTCGTTTTATTCAGGAGTCATTAAAATAAATAAATAAAATACTAGCATTAGCCTACCTTACAATTAAAATAATAGGCTGTTTTACAATAACATATTTATTTCATTACAATAATTTTACAGTAATATTTTTTGCAACACATATTGGTGCTAACACAGGCTTAATTTTCATTTTAAAAATCTAATGTAAAATCTAATATATTAAATAGTGGAATGTTCTAATAGATATTTCCAAACTAGCCTATACTAAATACTGCAATTATGTAAAGGATCCAAATAACTCTCAGATGATACAGCGCATACAATGTTTCCTAAATATAGTTTGCATCCTGGAGTCTCTTAATCACAATAAGTGGTTTAAATGAACGACAGCTATAGAGATCTCAAGCAGGTTGAGATCTTCAGTGAGGAGCATGATAAATTGTTATCCTCTGAAGAACTTTAAGTTCAACAAAGATATAATCTCAGAACGGCAGAAACGGCTTTGTGTCATTTGGGGGGCTGGAGACGTCTGTTGTGGGCTGGAATTTGCACCATTGGACATCTCTGGGGCCTGTCTTATCCCTTCCGTTCTCTCACGGATTCGCTCTCATCACTGTATGTGTTGAGAAAAACATTCCTCAGCATAGTACAGACCAATTTAAGTGGGTAATTTACACAAGAATATCTGCTTTTGAGTAGCACTGACACCCTTGTTTTAAAACTTTAGTTTCTAGCATATTTTTTAGCTGATCTGTCCAATGGTGCTGCCAAATTATTGGTGGCTTTTTTGGCAAATGATAATGCGAGATGGCTCAAAAAGCCAATTACTTGTGCACTTCTGTAGGGTTGATGGAAAACTGTTAAAAGTACACCAAACAAATGGCTTAAATGTGGATAGAAAATTGTGATACTTAAACCTCAGGTCACAAAATAAGCCACCTGCCAAGAAAGTGTATATATAAGTGCCACACTGAAACTATTTTAAGGAGGCTTTTTTGTTTTATTTTGGTCTTTTTGTCACTTTTATTGACATGGATTACTGGAAATGATATGGGGAAAATGGGACTGGCAAGGGCACAAGTTATTCCCTGTTAAAAAAAAGAGCATATGTTTTGAAGCATGGCAGCTGGTTTGAGCTGTTTTAAGCTGGTCATGAGCTGGTTTAAACTGGTCACGTGCTGGTCCTAAGAAACTAGCTCCAGCTCGGGACCAGCTTAAACCAGCTCATGACCAACTAAGGACCAGCTTAAACCAGCTCATGTCATGACCAACTAAGGACCAGCATAAACCAGCTCAAACCAGTTGCCATGCTTCAAAACATACCTAACCAGCATATGCTGGTTTATTCAACAGGGTTGGAACTCATATTGCCTGCATTAGCACCAGATTCTAAGTGTCAACGCACTACAAGTTCGTGAAATATAGCTATTATGGCTATATTTCTGGCATTACTAGATATTACTGGCTGGGGAACAGTAATTATCCAAACTAAACAGTGCAGCATAGCTAAGCTTACGCATAGACATTATTTAAAGCTTGCATAATTGATAATGTTCATAGGGTTCATTCTTATCAACTGCTTTGTAAACATTATGGCTGATTAACTAGCGCTTCCTCCATGCAACTTTAGTGCACTATCCTTAGTTCCTGAAGTAGCTCTACTTGAATACATAAGCTTAGTACTTTGAACACAGAAGCTTCGTTTATATGCCTATCGCCTCCCGGTTATGAGTGTATTGTGTATACTTTTATATGCTGTATTGTCCTGCGATGTGCTGCGTTTACTGTAGTCTTCAACAGTTTTATGTATATCATATTCTAATGACAAAAGTGACTCGAGTTGACAATGCAGCCCAATTACCAAAGTAGACATGATTAGCTATTTTTACAGACCACAAGGGGGGGCCATTTCTCCTGGATGTCTTAAAAGATCAAACAAGGAAAGACTAGACAATGGTACCTTGTATGACATTAATGTCTAATGTACATGACTGTGGAGCATGTATATCTGATGACAGTCTTGTGGAATGAAAGAGAATTCGTCCTCACACACTCTTCACGCTCTAATGCTGCTGACACAAATCTAAAATTGAAGATTGAACATTAATATTCCCCATTAAAACGGAATGAGGGTTAGCAATTGAGACAATCATGAGATTAATGAGATTTCTGGTTAAATAACCTGAATGCGAATCCAGATTATCTAGATTATGTAAAATCCATGAAGGATCAAAACAAATTAAGGCCATTGTGACAACAAAGCAAGAGTCATACTGTCCTTAAAGTTGAAAAAGCATCTGTTCATCTATAAATGAAAAAAGTGGTTTCGCCAGTGATTACATCTTATTTATGCTTCTCTACATTTATTAAGATGTCAAAAATAGCAAAAGTCTCTTTCACATACATTGAGCCAAACATTTTTTCCATGGACACTAAATACATATGCACTGAATCAATGGAAATTAGTGATATGATGATGAGGGCAGCCACTAAAGAATGAATAATTTCATGCATTTCATATGAAAATCTCTAAATGACATTAAACTACCAAACTGTCCACTCTAAAAACTTGGATTGCATTGGGTTTTTCTGAAGTAGTATCATGGCATTTAGCAAAATATATCAAAACCTTATATCATTGTGATGTAACAGCAATAATTGATTGATAAAATGTGTTTGTAATTCATAACCACCTAAAGCAAGCAGACTGAAGGGCATTATTTTACGCTTTTTTACCCAGATACAGCACCAATTATGCATTCTAAAAGCAAGCCAAACACAAACTTAAACCCCCCCGCCCCCAAAAAAACCTCTGTGGCAGACAAGACTTTACACTGAGAAACAACCTGAGAAATAGTCTGACTGTGACATTCACAATTTTATTGCACGGCTGTTATTATACATGACAGCATTTTTAGTCCCACATTTTCTTGAGAATAGTCTGGGTTCTTTGACCAACAAAAATATTCACATTCACTGTTGTCAAAGCAATGACCAGCATACAGAACTTCTTTGTCAATAGTGTGGTGCTCTGTTCTAATATATAAATAATGAACATTACTATCTCAATGCATTCGCTGCAATCAAGGTTGAAGTTGAGATCTCTTTACAGCTAATTGTTTTTGGTTCTTGTGCTGTTCAGAAAATCACAGGGTGGCTGCAAGGGAGTCTCCGAAGTAAAAAAAAGTTCATAGTGCAAATGTCAATCACATTAAGGCAAGAATATAAATGTAGAAAAATAGTTGTGCGTGCACGAGATTACCTTTGTTACAAAAAAGGTATGAAGGTTTTGTCCTCAATGAGAGAAAGCGACATGTTTTTCAGCTCCTCTGGGGAGTTGACAGCTTTGTAGCCAAGCTCATCTAAAATGTGCTGACAAACAGTTTGTGTGTAATCAACTATGTCATGAGACAATTTCAACCTCCAGCTCTCCGCGTTGGCCGCGAGTCCCTCAATGTGCCGTACTTATGCTTTGCTGACACATCGTTATTGCCTCTTGTGTTGTTATGTATCCAGTCCACCACGCTTTTTTCCAAGGAAAGACCAAGGAATTCATAAACCTCCTTGGTTTTTTGGAGCGGATTCCTGGCTAGGTCCTCGTATCTCACCAGCATGTACCGTCCTCTAAGCCACGGCGGCCGGCTTAAACCTGTGGACACCGAGTTTAGAAAATCGTCACACACTGTTGTGAGCTGAGTCAAATCCAAGTTGTAGGGTTTACGGCCTGTGGCTCTCCAGATCCGCCATAGGCGGTATGTGTCTCGAAAGGTTTCAATCCTTGAAGATAATATCCCACGCGGGTCCCGCACCAGCTGGATAACTTTCAGATTCAGCCGAGGGTCCTCAATCAGTGCCTTAAGATCACTGACCTCTGGAATACGCACTGTTTTAATGGCCACGTGGCGTCTTTCCCGACATGATTCGGTAGCTAGGGTCAAGTTAAGGGAGGCACACTTTCGAACACAATCCCCTTCTTCTATATTGCCATCATTGGGGCTGAAGGCATCACAGACCGGCATAGAGCAGAGGGCTTTGCTGGCTCCTCTGCGAAAGATTTTATCCGTGGTATGGTTTGCCGGCTGCGGTTTGATGTAACTCTCTAAGAAATACAAGTCGCAGTTGTACAAGCTTCTAAGAAGGTCACGACTGGCTCCCAGCATCACTCTGCGCTCAACAGCGTATCTGCTAGGAGATAGGTGAGGGATTAAGGTCGTTTGGACATGATAGAGTGGTTCAAAAAGATAAAACACATCTGAGTGCTGGTTGAACAACTGTCCAACGAAAGAGGAGCCGCTACGGGTGGTCGCCAAGATGAGGATGTGAGTCTTCCTGGAGGAATTGTAATTAAAATACGGGTACTCATCACACATCCGATCAAAGGACTCCACATCCTGTCCCAAGCCACAGTTTAAAGGGTTAGGAACAGGGCACATATGAAAAGGCTTAGCTGTGAAAGTCCTGATTGCTGTGTATTGGATCGCTATGGACACCAATGCAAGCAGAATCACAGCCTTCCAGGAACATTGCATGGCTGGGTAACTTCATTTAGATGATGCAGTCCGATTTGATCCTATCGACAAAGATGCAGCTGGAAAAAAAATCTCACAGTCAGTTCAAATACAAACAGAAAGTAAGGCATTAAGACAAATAACATTTCATTCAAACATCTAACCAAGTCTGAAATAACAAAATAAGATTAATTCTTCAAAAATTTTGATTTATAAGTCAATATCAGAAGCAAAAAACAACTTTAAATAGGTGTTAAAGACTTAAGAGGCTCCCTAAAACCTAATTTCAAGCAGTCAAAGACAAATGTGCCTTCAAAGTATATAATATTACATTTACATATATTTTATTATATACACTATGCTTTACAATGCAAGCCCTTAAGCAGTTGTTCATTGCAATATGACACTTTGATAAAGTACTTCACGTTTTAATGCAGCCTAACTCCTACAACTAAACCGCTTCCTACAGGCTTTTACACAAGCCTGAGGTATTTTGTTTTTCCCTTGGGTAAATCAGCAAAGGTTCAGCAAACCAGCATCAAGAATGCAGGCAGGTTACAAAATCAGTTCTTTTCAGAAACTGCCACCAGCCCAGGCACCTGTAGAGAGATGCATTAATTGCAATCCCTCACAATGCCATATGCATGCTTATTATGATAGGTTTGAAAGGCAGCCGTCGACGACCGCGCGCGTCGAGTTCTGATTTACCGCAGTGCAACACAACTCGGTATTCAGTTGGAAATAAAAAAAATAGCAGATCCGATCTGTCTGACGACTATATAGAACGGTGACCAACTTATCCCTTATTCCAGCGCGAACATTTCAGATATCCAACTAGGCTCGAAAATATCCTGAAATAAATACTTCGATATACTTGCCTCATATAAAGCTGTATGAGAACATGACGAAAATTTAAACAAAAGAATAAAATCACCATATGCCGCGATGGCTTTGCGTAGTCGTCCCGTAACGCCCGTCATAGACGTTTTATCGCTTTAATTCACGTATTCAGATGTCGAGGGGTTCCATATCCCCCCCAAAACGACGAAAAGGTCGTATATCCTCAAGCAGCTCCATTCATGCTCTGGATAAAACATTCAAAGACGGGCTCCGTGGAGAGACAACGGATGAATAAGGTATTGATGCGCATCCTCAGACATCTCTCTGTGACTAAACGCGAAACACCGGACGGATATTTCGTTCGTTCGTCGTGAGGAGAAGACTGAAGAGAGGTGTGCCAGTCGCTCCCAGATTAAGTAAAACGTAGACAGCCCTACGCGAATATTCATCCCCTTCCCTCAAAACCACAGTTGACAAAGGCTGAGGAGGAAAAAAAACAGCACGGGGGGAGGCAGATTTGGTTCACTATACGCGTCGTCCCTCAGAACATGTCTGTGCTCGATGCTAAAGCTTTTGAACGTGGAGTTAGTTTGGATGAGGATAACTGGTGGTGGCATCTAGAAATTTCACAAATTTACAGAATGTCTTCCGCCGCTGTAGCCTAGAGGCTATATCTTATATATTGGTGTATGCAAAATTATTCGTATTCAATTTATTAATTTATTTTGTATGCCTTATGTTACATTATTACTGAATGTTACATATATTTTTCCTTTAGACTTGATTGCATGATGTACCATATTATCAAAGTGCATGTTTTCATATTGTTTTCAAGATCTGCTATATTAGAAAAACATGCATGGTGAAATAATCAGATCTGCTTGGTGCATCCTTAAATTTCTGCAAAAGAATTAACAAGAATTTTAATAGGTATTTTCCCTAGACCCTTCATGTTATGTAACAGCATATAAAATGTTTAGTTTCAGGAAGCTGGCTTCTTTCTTGTCTTTCTTCTTACTCTGCAAATATCTTACTTCTTTTGGGCCTTTCTTTTCTTTTTTTAAAACCTATTTGCTATTACAATATTCATATTTACTTAATTAATTTGTTGTCTTCATAATTTGACATTTTTACTTAATACATATATATATATATATATATATATATATATATATATATATATATATATATATATATATATATATATATATATATATATATATATATATATATATAATGCAAGGAATATGTAAGGACAGACATGGCCAGCTGGTGGATTTCAGTACTGTCTGACTGAAGGGCTAAAAATAATTATGTAATAGCACAGTATGTGTAGACATATTGTTCTTGTCCATACAATCAAAGTGAATGGGAACTGTCAATTTGCAAAAAATGACAAAAAGCACAACAAACTTTCCATAATAGTAGTCCATATGACTCATGCGCTATATTGTAAGTCTTCTGAAGCCATTCGATAGCTTTGTGTGAGGAATGGACCATTTAGGTTGTTAGACACGGAAACTCTTGCTCTTCTGCCATATAGCTTTAAAATCTAATTTTGTTTTTCATTAATGACAAAGTCTGGTGCAACGCATCATTGCATCTTAATACGCCTTGTTTGAGTATGTGGGAACATTACTAAGATTTGAGAGCTGCAAATGAGGGAATTTTTGGGGTCATAAACCAGAGGTGCCGATATTTGTCTCATGAATTTTGGTGGTTCAAATTCAATATAATTTTGATTTCATATTAAAACACTTAAAGTTGCAATTAAACAGAAGTAGCGACAAATCATTTCTTCTGTATTGTTTCATCAGAGTGTAACATAGGAAATAGAAAACAAAATTGGGCGTGGTCTTCAGTTGGTTCGGTTGTTTGAGATGCAAATTTCGCATTTCTATGTAAGAAAAGATGACCAACAAATTAACCTTCAAAAATAATTGGCTTCATTCAGGCTGATCAGGTGAAGGACAAGCAATATGACTGAATAAACTACTAGCCAAACAATTTTTGTTACTTTGGCTTTGTTAAAAATCACAGAATCACTTGATAAAAAAGGTTGTTCAGATGCGCTTCGGTTCATTGAGTACAATATACAGTACATTACAATATCAGGTTTATTTCAAATTGGACACCATCAAAAAATTATTCATGATTCAGTTGTGAAGTAATTTACTTTATGATATGGTGCATTTTTGTATATTGAAATTCCAAATTTTGTCCAATCCCTGACTTCAATGCACTTGACTTGACCTAGGGTGAATTCTTCTAAACTTCATAGGCTTTGTAAAACCCATAAGCGTCACCATAATTCTCATTGTTTGGCACTTTCATTTCGATTTTAGCTGCAGAATGCAGTTTAAAAAGTACGATGGATGATCATTTCATGTCTACATACAATCTAAAACTTGAGTTCATTTGGACCACAAATCTGCACTCAACCATTCTTCACTTCTTCTGCAGTGTTCAAGCCAGACATTGGCATTTGAAATGAGGCTTTTCCCCCAGTTCAGTGTCTTGCAATCTTAGAAGCTGCCAAATGTGAGATTATGGTTGGCTTTTTGCGAAATCAGTTTTATCTGTGTGTGCTCAATGCAACCCCAATTTCAATCAGTGTGTGTACTCAAGCATTTGAAAACGTCGGCCTGCATATCGGCAAGGCATAAAGTGTGCAGTGCTGGGGTGAAGATGGGTTTGTGTCCCCTTTATCCACCCTGCTGAGAGCTGGTAATAAGCTTTCAAACGCAAATGATCCTCCCCGCTCTGTCCACCGAACACTGCACTGCATCAACGATTCGGCAGTTATTTTCTAGTGCTCTGAATTTACGGATCCTCTATGACAACCGTGTCCAGAGAAATGAGGAAACCCAAAGCATGAAACGTGATTTCAATATGCGATTGTACTATGCAAGAGGCAGACGAAGCGAAACCAGAATAGACTTAGGACAAACTCTGAAAGACCTCTTATACTCTGGCTTGGTTTAATGGACTAGCATGAAGGCCCACAATTAACTCTTTCCCGTCATTGACAAGTTTTCTAGGCTGTGTTAGAAATATATACCCCCTATACCCTTAAATAGGGCACCATTTTTGAGGGGACACTGGGACAGCCATATGTAGTGATCTCTGAAACCATAGTGGACATTATTGAGTGCACTCATTTAATCCCACAATGACGCGCAATAACGAGTGTACAACTGATGTACGCTCAACGGCTAGAGAATACCCATAATGCTCTGTTAGAGTCGCGCACTGAATGAATTCCCACGTCTCGCCAGAAGTTGGCGCCTGCAGCTGAATCAATCACTCAAGTGTCCAAATTCACTCACTCGTTTTCATTCACTCCTTCAAGAGGACAATATTTGTGGAGTAATGTGAATGAGGGCATAGGGGGCGATTTCAAACACAGCAGTTTTTCACTGTTATAAGGTTGGGGGTACTATTACACACCTTCTGAAAGAGTACAGAATCTCCTGATCAAAACACAGGTAAAGAAGATGCAGAAACAAATGATAACATATAAATCAAAACTGTCTGATGTTACTGAATGAAATTTCAACACAAGACAAGCTATAGGACACAAGCTTTGGCCGATTTTCTCAGATTTTTGCTTAAATGTTGCTTTTTTAATGAAACCTTATTCTAGTGTTGGTTAAAAAAAGAATACATTAAGCTATCATTTTTTTTTTTAAGCAAAGGGTGAATTCTTGTTTTGATATATAGCATGTTCAGATATTCATACATCAAAATATTCTGGGGGCCATAACATTTTTGTGAAAATGATCAAAAACGCTGGCAGGGAACAGCCACATTTTTTTTTAAAGATGCTGGCTGGGAAAGAGTTCAATTATTTATTTGTTTATAATTTCTTATAACATTCTACACTTTAAAAAAAATAAGACTCCAAAAAGTTTTTTTTCCGCAATTATGCCATTTTAGGCTCCACAAAGAACCTTTCATTTAAATGGATAGTTCACCCAAAAATGAAAATTAGCCCATGATTTACTCACCCTCAAATCATCCTATATGACATATATATGACTTTCTTTTTTCAGACGAATGCAAAATCCTAGCACTTCAAGCTTTATAATGGCAGTGAATGGCTGTTTTTGTTTTGGAGTCCATAAAAGTGCATCCATCCATCATAAAAGTTTTCCACATGGCTCCAGGGGTTGATAAATGCCTTCTGTGAAGCATTTGTGTAAGAAAAATAACCATATTTAAAACTTTACAAACTATAATCTCTAACTTCTGCTAACTGTTGCACATGCATTCACGAGAGACTGGCGTTCAAAACAGAAATGTTAAAGTTTCTTAATGCAACCATAAATGCCAATAAAGAACCTTTATTATTAAGATTTTATGAAGTATAGCAAAATATTATGCTTTCCATGCTGCCAACATGTTACATTATTGACCAGTAAAAGCTTGTCAGTAAAAGCTTGACAAATTTCCCCAGCTTAATAACCCAAACTTCACCTACACAGACATAATGCATATGAGAACTGTCTGAGCATTGTCTCTGATGGTTCATGCGTGAGTCAGGAACATTTGGGTCTCGGCTGGTCAAGGTTGTTCCTCTGCCGGATTTGGATCAGTGCCTCCAGACGAGACAGCTGACTTTATTTTGTGTAATTGAAAAGAGTTTGTGTGGGAGAGAAAGGGCTGAAAAACAGTGGGCCGTCAAGTCCAACTCTAATTAAGACAGGAGCTGCCATGACGCTTTCCATTACACCAAACGGCTCCATGGATCTGAGAACAGAAGCTGTATATAGCAGATTAGCTGACTTTAGATCAAGCCACGATGAGAATAAACAGCGCAGGCGGTCTGTCAGAATTGCAAATAATAAGTGTCTTTGGTTTTTGTTTTCATTTTTATTTTGTTCTCTCTAACAGAAGACATTGATTTTATTGGACAGGTGTGAAAGTGAATGTGACAGTTGAAAACATGTTGAAAGCAGTGTGGGTAGTGTTGCATATAATTGTGTTGTTCTCTGGCAAGATTTGCCACACAGAGCTCAGTGCTTAAGCTTTTTAAAAAATGTCGGCCTGCATATTATTGGCAAAACAAAAAAGTATTCATGATTAGCTACTGTATTTTTACAGACCACAAGGGGGTGTCATTTCTCCTGAATGCCCTAAAAGGTCAACAACAAAAAAAACCTTCTGCATCTTTGCTTACGTAGTACAATCTTTACTCTTGAATGTAGTTGTTTTAACTGTTCTTTATGGTGCTATTTACTATTGTGTGGACTGTATTTTTGCAATTACCTATCAAATGTATGCGAACAGTCAAACAGTGCAACTCCCTTTGATAATTTCACATTCACTGTTGTCGAAGCCACGACCAACATACTGAATATCTTTGTCATTTGTGTAGTGCTTTGTTTATTATTTAAATAATGAATAGATTATCTGTGCCCATGATTGCTTTTATTACAAAAAGGTTTTGTCCTCTCTGAGAAAGCAATGTTTTTCATCTCCTCGGGGGAGTTGACAGCTTTGTAGGCTAGCTCATCTAAAAACTGCTGACAAACAGTTTGTGTGTAATCAGCTGTGTCATGAGACAATTTAAACGTCCAGCTCCCTTGATGTGCTGTACTTATGCATTTTTTGAACCCAATCCCTTTCTCACATATTGCCTTTGCAAAAACTGAAATTCTGACCCCTGATTTGAAGCACGTCACCTCCAGGTCTGAATGGGATTGGGGGAAAGGGAGGGCCATGGGTCTGTGTGGCCGTCGTTGCTTAAAGGTATAGTTTACCCTGAAATGAAAATAAAGCCATCTTTTACTCACCCTGCTGTTGTTCCAGTGCCCTATGTCCCTCTATCGTTTTTGGACCTCAAAAGCAGAAATTGTAAGAATAGTCCTGCACGCGCACTTTCTTATAATGGCAGTGAATAATGACCAGGCTTAAACATTACAAAAATAGGTCATCATGCAATGATACAGTGAGACGCACGCCATATATGGAAAGTGTTCAGGCGGCATACTATAAGGTTTTGCGAAAAAGAAACCGTATTATTCAGTCAAAACACTGAGCTCGGCCGTTACTCTGAGTGCGCTCCTGTCCTGTGAATGTGTGTGAGCCGTCACTTGCACTGTTGTCATGGCACCAAGGATAAGCACACACACGCACCATTTGGAGAAATCAGGCTTTTCTATAAGGTATATGATAATAAATAATACAATAATACTAATAATAAAACCTCCTGAAGTGAATGTCGTGCACCGGTTGTCATGACAACATTGCATGAGGGGCTGATGAGGGCTCAGGGACGGCCAAGCAAAACCTTCTTTCTCGCAAAACCTTATAGTATGCCGTCTGAACACTTAAATATGGCTTGCGTCTCACTGTATTTTTGCATGATACTTTTGTATAATTTTTCTAATGTTTTAGCCTGGTCGCTATTCACTGCCATTATAGGAAGGAGCATGTGCAGGGCTTTTTTAAAAATTATTTCTGCTTTTGAGGTCCGAAAAAGATAGAAGGGCATTGGAACAACAGCAGGGTGAGTAAAAGATGGCTTTATTTTCATTTCAGGGTGAACTATCCCTTTAAGATGGCATTTGTTGCTTATGTTGCAGACTCGCTCAAGTCTCGGGACAGGAATATCGTCCTCTTCCTGCTTGAAGATTTTGGACTGTGTTGATGTGTGGGGAAAAGTTGGACATATTTAATGGCCTCTTGTAATACATTCTACCCTCCTTCCAGCACAGTGTGTCATGGTTTTGCGGTGCACAGAGAGCATTTTAAACAGCCCGGGGCCCTTGACGAGGGAGTAATTGCCCGATCGTGTTTTGATATGTATGTGTGGAGATTTCTGGCAGCAATAAATGACTGCACACTTTTGTAATAGGTCACTGAAAAGTACAGGGTCAAGAGCGCGGTTATGAATAATTCAGAATGTCCTCTTCAAGATGAGGCTTGCTATTGTGATGCCTCCATGTAACATTGAAAATCCCATAATAAATCCAAGGCTGAATACATTCCCCATTATTATGTCTGGGTATGTATGCTTTTTGTAAATTCATATGCCTCTGAAAGAGTCCAAGTTAAAATTATTTATTAAAAATGAGTTCAGTTTGGTCATGCAGAATCACTGAATATGATTGAAGATTGAAAAAAGATTGAACAGTCGTTTGCACGAGAGACTTAATTACACATCCTAGATGAGTGTAGTTGAAGGCTCATCCCTGTTGCTAATTAACCCCACACAATCATCATGACTCTCAGATCACATAAATTATAGCCATCGGAAATAATATTTTTGTTCTGACGTGACCGTGATTTCAATCTGTGTGACTTTTATGGACCACAAACAATGATGTATGCCAAGCAGATCGCTTTTAAGTGGGAGCAATCACTTTTTCAGCCCACTGCTCTTGTGCTTTATTTAATTGAAAGAGAGTCATTACAAAAGCCATATCAGCCCTAATGCTACAAGAACAAGAAATTTCACTTCATATTGAAGGCATCAAGTAAACAGCCGCATAAGAAAGTCTTACTGAAATCCCATGTATTTTTCCGTATTGGCATCAGCATGAACAATCTGATTTTAAATGTTCTTATTGTATATGATTAATTTGATTTAAACAGATTTTAGCCAAACAGGTGGGTTCAATTTGGTGGTTGTTGTTATTGAACCGAGAACTTTAACATAATTGACTCATTACAGTGTCACATTGTTGTATTCTACACTTTCATAGCTTTCCTTATGTTATTACACATTTGTTTCAATACAACTTTAATGCTCATGACACCACTGATAAATACGGGCCAAAGTTGTTTAATTCCCATTCGAATTCTCATTCTGGCAAGCACAGAAGCCAAATGTAAAGTAAAATGAATTATGAATTGGGCTGTATGGTTAAAATTTAAAAAATCACTGTCCTCATCAGAGCTCATTTCCCAGTACATTCAGCGTCTGGCTCATATTCGGCATCTCAAAACATATTCTCAAAACTATCATTTTCAAAATTTTCAAAATCAATATTTTGATTGCTGACAGATTCTTCACCAGATCCACCATCAAGTGACTTTGATATTTGATTGTGTTCAGCACTTGCTCTGCAGTAAATCGTCTCGGTTACGTATGTAACCCTCGTTCCCTGAAGGAGGGAACGGAGACGTACGTCGGAACTGACCGACGAATTGGGATCTGTTTTCAGAGACCGACCTACTTCAAGTGATTAAAAAGGAGCCCATTGGCATGCGGTTCATGCATTCCACGCACCGCCCCGCTGCGCGGGTATAAACACGGAAGTGGAATACCGCATCTTTGCTTTTCAACTGAGGAGCCGAGATAAGTGACTCGGGCCTTCAGCTGAAGCACAGCACCTGGCGATGGGACGTATGTCTCTGTTCCCTCCTTCAGGGAACGAGGGTTACATACGTAACCGAGATGTTCCCTTTCAGTCGGTCACGTTCGACGTACGTCGGAACTGACCGACGAATTGGGATCCCTACCAACTCGCCAGGGATGCTGGCCCTTCCAGCGCCCTGCCTGAGCTCGCTGGACCACTCCTATGTTGGAGTGGGAGTCAGGGCTCCCGGCAGGGAAGGGTTGATGTAGGCACGAAGGCGTGGACGGGACATAACAAAGCCAGGGCTGGGTCTGCCTCCTCCGAAGGCAGCGCTTGCAGGTTCACCACCTGGTCCCGAAAGGGAGTAGTGGGAACCTTGGGCACATATCCGGGCCGGGGTCTCAGGATGACGTGAGAGTTACCCGGTCCGAACTATAGGCACGAATCGTCGACCGAAAGTGCGTGCAGGTCCCCTACCCTCCTGATAGAGGCCAAAGCAACCAGGAGTACTGTCTTTATGGACAGGATCTCTACAGACTGTAAAGGCTCAAAGGGAGGCCTCTGAAGTGCTCTCAGCACCAGAGCTAAGTCCCAAGAGGGTACCCAGTTTGGGCGAGTAGGATTCAGCCTCCTCTCACCTCTGAGGAACCTGACGATTAGGTCGTGCTTCCCCAAACTTATTATTCACTGCATCGTGATACGCCGCTATTGCAGCGACGTACACTTTCAGGGTGGAGGGAGACAACCTTTGCTCCAACCCATTTTGCAGAAAGGAGAGCACGACACTAACCGAGCACCTTCGGGGGTCTTCGCGGCAAGAAGACCACTCAACGCATAGGTTCCACTTCAACGCATAGAGCCGCCTTGTTGCCCTTGCGGAAGTGATGGTGTCTGCCACTGCTTGTGGAAGCCTACCTAGAACCTCCGCGTCCCGTCCAGGGACCAGACATGGAGTTTCCAGAGATCTGGACGTAGGTGCCATAGAGTGCCCCGTCCCTGAGAAAGAAGGTCCCTCCTCAGGGGAATCGGCCATGGAGGGGCTGTCGCGAGGAGAGTTAGTTCGGAGAACCAGGTCCAGTTGGGCCAGTAAGGCGCAACTAGCAAGACCTGCTCCTCGTCCTCCCTGACCTTGCACAGTGTCTGTGTGAGAAGGCTCACTGGGGGAAACGCATATTTGCGTCGGTCCCGCTGCCAGCTGTGTGCCAGCGCATCCGTGCTGAGGGTGCCCCCGGTCAGGGAATAGTACAACTGGCAATGGGTCGACTCTGGAGAGGCAACGCTCGAGCCCTTACGAGAAAGGTGAGACGAACAATGCGCCGACGTGATCATGCTCTCCTGAGAGAGCATGGATCACCCACGAAAGCAATCTCACCTGTTTATATGTGAGAGAGATTGTGGCCGTCAAATGAGGACAGGAAACAACCACATCCAGAAACATACGGTTTGAATGACATCTTGAAAAAGACGCAGGGTCAAACCGTGGGTCAAAACACTCTTCGTAGAAACAGCTTGACACAGCAAACTATTCGGCTCCGAAATTAAAAAGCAAAGATGCAGTATTCTACTTCCGTATTTATACCCGTGCAGCGAGGTGGTGCGTGGAATGCGTGAACCGCATGCCAATGTCCATTGGCTCGTTTTTAATCACTCAAAGTAGGTCGGTCTCTGAAAACAGATCCCAATTCGTCGGTCAGTTCCGACGTACGTCAAACATGACCGACTGAAAGGGAACACTGAGCCATTTCAAGTTTTGCTGATGATACTTCCTATTCTTTTGTTTCCTGCCTGCGGTAACTATGAGTGAAACGTCACTTCATTATTGTGCATCAGACTGCCAACTTGTGGAATAAAGGTGAATTGCACTTATTCAGTCCTCAAATATTAATTTATTCTTGTGCAGAAAATATATACTTACACTGTTACACACCTCGGGTCGTTAGCGACCCTATAACATTTTTACAAAAAATGAATGGAAAAACAAGCACTATTTTATTATTTTATTATTTATTTCTTGTTATATTGTTTATAATGAATTAATTGAAGAATACTAAGAAGGTTGATGTCTACTTTAAAAAATGAATGAGGAGGAGGATAGGTGAATGATGTCTCGGGTCAGTAAAAGACCCGAGGTATCTGCTGTGATGTCAAATCATGGGTCATTGTGGTCTATGGATCTGTCTGAACTGTATGTTGAGTAGACTTGCTGTCCAAATTAAAGCTGCTTTGCGTAGTTTTTCCTCTTTGTTGCCATCTCTGTTTGAAATCTGCAATTGCAGCTATTTATGGAATTATCAACTTTACGTGAATTGTGCCTCGCACGGCACAGTGCGGATGAATCCAATTTTTGAGGAGAATTTAGTTCTATTTCCAGTCTAAATCTGTCATATACCAACAAATTAATGTGGAGTAGAGGTTCTCATAACTAGCACAAAATAATTGATATTTACCATAATGCACGTAGCAAAACGAGAAAGGCACAACATAGAAAACTCTGTAGCTGCATAAATTAAGCGAACAAGTGTTACTGTTACATAATTTAACCATTGATTGAAATGTCTTACCTGTACCCCTTCAAAACACGGAGTTCATCCCACCTTTCAAAAGCCCTTTTTTATCCTTGTTTTCGCATGGGCCCCGGTGTAGTCTCTTTTTTCTGTAGTCACTCCGAAGTCCGAAGTCTTTTGCATTTTACAACGGGTGAATCTCCAGTTGTCACTGGTGATTGTCATTTGAACCTTTCTGGATCCGCCATCAAATTGATAAGTTTAATTATATCAAGTGCTGTAAGAAAAGGCTATAAATCTCCACCTCCAACATCCTCACACGCAATATAGCCTACTAGCTGTGACGCAATGATGCAAAGATATGCTTTATACCAGTACCACTGGAATAAAAAAACATTATTACAAGCTTACCTTTGTAAATCGAGCTAAGGTAAGATAGTTTTGAACACTGGCTGGTTATGTACTTTCTCAAAAATTTATTTTGGATAAGTGCTAAGGGAAGTTTGCAAGTGTATGTCTAAAAGTTGAGTTAAACACAGCCCTCGAGTGAGGGATTGCCAGACTGTTTAAAACTGTCCAAACTTTGTAAGCCTTTTAAATTAATCAATAAAAGGACCTGCTCAAAATAGTAATTTGTTTGTGAATCAGACTATCAGTGTTTTTGATTCACTAAAAAGAAACAATTCATAAGAGTAATTTGTTCATTTTTTGGAATAAACTGACCATGCTGTGTATTTGTTGCATGCAATCTGTGAAGACATTCGATATATATTTCGATATGTTTGCAATTGCTTTTAAATGTAAAAAAATATTTTCTTTTGCCCCCATTAAAACATCAAAAACTATTTAGATAGGACCAAATTAAATACAAAATGTTTACGTTTACTGGTAACGCGTTGGGATGACCAAAATCTTAAATCATGATACGATTAATTTAATATTTTTTGAAATGTACTTTTATAATTACAATATAGATTTTTAATTTGATCTTAAAAAAAAAAAAAACATAAGTGAAACAAGTTAAACAGTGCTTTATTTTCACCTACAGTGGGTCTATTTAACAGCTGCAAGTCAAGAAATAAATCAAAAATCAAATATATATATATCAGTGTAGAATCAGTGTAACCTATGGTTAATTTATATAATTAAGACTGAGCAGTTATATATATATATATATATATATATATATATATATATATATATATATATATATATATATATATAAACTGCTCAGTCTTAATTATATAAATTAACCATAGGCTACACTGATTCTTAATAAATATATTAAAGTTGTTTAGCCAAGCATGGGGTGGTTTTCTAATTTTCGTTGTTGTTTGATTAACATTAAATCACACAGAATATGAGGTCCGGCCCTTTAAGAGCTCCACGGACCAAATTCATTGTAACACACGATTTCTCACTCAACTCTCTGTACATTCCACTGAGCTATATAAATTATATAGATCAGTGGTACGTTCACTAAAGACATACATTACTGTGTTTACCTGAATACTTGCCAGCACGTGCATTTTTACATCTGTTTGACCACTGAAACCCAATAATCCATGAAGGAACTGAATCTCGATCGCATGTTGTCTGAAAGGCGTGTGGCGCTTCCGGTCAGAGTCCGGCAGCGCGAGCACGTCCCGCGCTGCGCTATTATTTCTCTCATGCGCGCATTTTTCTGTTGCTTTCTTTTTCATATGCTGGGCGTATATATTTAACTCTTCTGCTTCCGATGTTTAGTGAATGGTGGAAGCAGACCTCTGCGTTATCTGGTAATGTTATTTGGGAAGGTTTGCATGTAGAATTTGAAATATTCGATATTCACGATATTTTCAAATTTTACACCGTCGTCGAAATTATTGCGATAGTATCGCTAATATTCAATATATCGCCCAGCCCTACTTCCAATTAATACCCAGGTATAAAACCAACAGCCTACCTCTTCCCATTGTTAGTTCTTGCAGCATCCCTCCTCCTCCCCTGCTCCTCCCCTTTTTGAATTTTTTTTTGCCTATTATAGGGGGGCAATCGGAGCTCGGGTAGAATATCCTCTCCGAGCCCCTCTATAGCAGACAGCAAGCCAAATCTGTTTACCACTTTTATTAAGATTACAGTTGTGGGCACACAAACTCGTGAAATGAAGATTGTGATCATGAAAGTCAACGTGAACTGGACGTTGCGATTGAATTTACTTCAGCAGTGTGAGTTTTTTTCTGAGTGAAACAGAATATTGAATTAGAAAAATAGAGAGTGTGGCTTGTTTTTTCCCGCTGGGAATTTATTGGATCTAGAGAAGAGGTCGTTCCATTCAGCTTGCTGTCAAAGCCGATAACCAACTGAGGAACTGCAGAGCCATGTGTCACAACCAGTGTTGGGCACGTTACTTAAAAAAAGTAATTAGTTATAGTTACTAGTTACTTCTTACAAATAGTAACTGAGTTAGTTACATCATTATAAAAGTATCTAATAACCAGGGAAAGTAACTACTGAGTTAGTTTTTTTTTTCAAAACTTGGATGCCCCCAATATTAAATATGTTAAATGAATGAATTAGACATAAAACATAATATGAAATAGAATAAATTACATTAATGTACACAATTGTAATGTTGCTTTGGGTCAATGTGAGAGACACCTTTCAAATTCAATACATTATTGTAATTATCAGTACTACTCCTTTGGTAGTGGAGCGTTATCACTTGGGTTTTTATCCACTAATTTTGTGGCGGCATGTGATGATGTGAGGTGCTTCATTAGATTAGAATTACTTTCCATCGACGTGGAGAGACTCTTTCTTCCTGGGCATAAGTTGCACGTTACATAAACATTCTTTCCTTTCATCTCAATGAGGGAAAAGTTGCGCTTATTCTCCAGTTTGCGAAAGCTAGCTTTGAAGTCGTTGGACTTGCCATCGCTGACTGTGCATATGCGTGTGAGTCATAGTGTGTGTGTGAACTCAACCTATCAACTTCAACCTTGTCTCCCACCCACCAATCATCATCAGTTATGTGTACTACCCCACCCAACACGCATGTCATGCACGCCCACCCGCGCACACACACACACACCAACCAGAGAAGGAAAAGCGTTGCAGGTCCGACTGACAGAGAGCCTGTTCGGATGAAAACCGCATCAGTGAGCTCAATTATAGTTACGCCGCGTTTTTTTTCTCAGTAACGCTAACGGCGTTGTAACGGGAGAAACAGTAATTTGTTTGATTACTCGTTACTGAAAAAAATTATTCCGTTAGTAACGGCATTTATTTATAACGCCGTAATTCCCATCACTGGTCACAACAGTGCCAGGCCAGCAGTCTCATGGTGTGTGCACACCAAAAGCAAAGCGAATATTTGAATTGCGTTACCCGCTCTAGATTACTCGCAGGATTCTTACTTGTTTTCCGCGTTACTTGCGTTTCCGCATCACTAACAACATTTCTTTCTGCCATTTTTTCCATTATGAACCATGTTGAAGATAACTACTATTGCTGCCCTGTACCTGTTGTGGAAGTCCCAAATACACCAGAAAGCCGAACGTCAACGTGTCTGGGCACCATCCAGAGGCGCACACAACTCTTTGAATTTCACACTCTTCTCCAAGAACTGCGCCTCGATGACAGCCACTTCCATCACTACTTGAGGATGAAGGGTGCCCAGTTTGATAACGTGTCAATAAGCTATAGGGTGGCCATTTTTTTATTACTGAAAACCAGGACACTCGGCCCGGCAATGAGATCTCAAATGATACTCGAGTGCCAGTCAATTTAACTGCCCAATGGAAAATAATGAAAACAAGGACATTTTCATCACTTTATAAAAAACAGCCAGGACAGGACTTGAAAACAGGATGTTTGGTCTCCCTACAATAAGCTCTTCGCCGATTGGCTTGTGCGACTGTGCTTCATGCTAATTTTCCTGCCTGAGATAAAAAATTGTTGATGTCATTAAGAAACTTAAAGTTACTACTCATAGCGCAATGTTTTCCCACGTGTAAACTAAATATTTGCTTCGCTTTTGCGTTGAAGACGCAATCACGTCTTCGCATTGATTTTGAATGTAATCTACTAGCACAAAAATTTTTGTATACGCTTATAGTGTGCACACACCATCAGACCAGTATTGGAGGGGTAGTAATAGTTTCCACGTTTATTATATTTATTATATTTAACTGTAACTGTCCTATTGTCAATACTAGTGTAGTGATGTATGAAGCACAGCTCACGCAGATGTCACTTTCAAACTAAACAGCAAATAACAAATAAATTCCATGCTACAGCGTTCGGTATCCTTCACTCAGGAAAAACAGAAATCCTTTCACTTGAATTGTGTCTCCTCCCTCTACTGATGGAACAGGTCTGAAGGGGACCCTTTTGATTGGCAGAAATGGAGGGCCAAGGATCTGTGTGGGCGTTGATCCAGATGGTATTCTGTTGCTTAGTGCACAGAGCATGTCAAGTCCAGGCTACCTGGAGGACACGCTCAGGGCTCAGGACAGGAATATCATCCTGCTCCTTCTCAAAGATTTTGGATATGTCCTTGGTGTGCAGGATAAAGGAGGAGCCGGACATATTTAATGGCCTCTTGTAATACATTCTGCCCTTCTTCTAGCACAGTGTTTTTTTGGGTGCATTTTAAACAACACCCCTGACGAGGGAGTAATTGCCCGATCGTGTTTTGATATGTGTGGAGATTTTTGGCAGCATGGATGACTGCATGATTTTGTAATGGGTCAGTGAAAGAGTACAGTGTCAAGAGCGCGGTTATGAATAATTCTGAAGATGAGGCCTATATTGTGGTGCCTCCATGTAACACTGCAAATCCCATAATAAATCCCAGGCATAAATTCCCCATAAACATATCTGGGTATACTTTATGTAACTTCACATGCCTTTTATGTCTAAAAGCATCTAGGTTTAAAGTATTTATTAAATATGATTTCATTTTGATCATGCAGAATCACTGAATATGAGATTGAAGATTAAAAAGAGATTGAATAGTCGTTTGCACTTAAACGAGAGACTTAATTACACATCCTAGATGATTGTAGTTGAAGGCTCATCCCTGTTGCTAATTAACCCCACACAATCATCATGACTCTCAGATCACATAAATTATAGCCATCGGAAATATTATTTTTGTTCAGACGTGACCGTGATTTCAATCTCTATGACTTTTATGGACCACTAATAATGATGTATGCCAAGAAAATCGCTTTTAAGTGGGAGCAATCACTTTTTCAGCCCACTGCTCTTGTGCTTTGTTTAATTGAAAGAGAGTCATTACAAAAGCCATATCAGCCCTAATGCTACAAGAACAAGAACCATAATGACTTGACGGCAGATTAGTGTACAGAATAAAAGATCTGAGGGCGTTCAGTGATGTTTGATCCATGGGCGGTTGAGCCATTAACGGAGATTTTGTGTTAAAAATGACTTATTTCTGGTGTCAGGTTTACAAGGTCATTATCTATCTATCTATCTATCTATCTATCTATCTATCTATCTATCTATCTATCTATCTATCTATCTATCTATCTATCTATCTATCTATCTATCTATCTATCTATCTATCTATCTATCTATCTATCTATCTATCATCTATCTATCTATCATCTATCTATCTATCTATCTATCTATCTATCTATCTATCTATCTATCTATCTATCTATCATCTATCTATCTATCCAAGCCATGTTTTCAGGATCTGCCTTTCCTTGAAAAAATAAACAAACTAGTTAGAACTAGAAACGAAACTAGTTCTACACGAAAGACTCAAGAGGCAAGAAAACATTTGAATTTACAGTTTGTATACTGGTATCGAATAGATGAAATGATAGAAGTTCATTGGCATAGGTGCTGTCCATAGTCCGATTCCAGAGGGTCGCAGATGCTTGCGGTTCCTGCGTGAAGATGAAGGCAGGTGTGGAGCCTACCCCCTGATGTATGGACAGGGAGGGACCTGGTGGTGGTGGGGAGGATGGGGGTGAACGCCGGTCAGTGTCTGTGGGGTGGGAACAAAACTTACTTCCAGGTAGAACTTACGCTAGAGCTCTTATTACTAGACAAAGCCAGTGGAGTGGAGCAACACACAGTAATGGTGTTCTGTTCCTGAATTATTCTGTGTTTTTAAATGGATTGAGTAAATGATTCAATGACTCATTCATGAAGACAGTTGTTCTGCGTTTTTGAACAATTCAGTTGAATGAATGATTCAAATAACTCACTCATAAAGACAAGTCACTGCCGGTGTTTGTTTAATTTTGTTATTTAATAAAACCACCCTTTCTTCTGCACTGGAGTCCTCGCCTCTTCTCTGCACCCAGAACCGTGACATAATGATCCAGCACTAGAGGACTCCGCAGAAGATGGGCTTCTTCCTTTCTCTGTCTTCCTCCGCTGAACCCTCCAACCATCTGCAACTCATAAGATATGTCGACTCCCATTACATCCGTCAGCAGGGGGCTGACGCGAGGGATTTCGCCTGCGTTTTCCTCATTGAAGTTGATCATATGGTCCACACTGAGGCGGAGAGCAAGGAAGTGTTCAATCTCTGTCTGGACATGCCCCTCAGTCCGGGGGAGATGGAGAGTTGGGGGACTTTATTTACCATGTCTACCATCTTGGAGAGCCTGAACATCCATGTCCAGCAGAGTCCCAGTCCACTGACTGTTCCCATCCATCTACATCCATCTCCCGTTCCCTACATCTAGCCATCCGATGAGATGGAGAAGGAGGAGGAAGAACAGGCCTACCTTGTCGATCACCTCCACTGAGGAGAATCTGACTTCGGGGGTTGTTAAGCCAGTGGTCCAAGAGGAACCACTTTGGCGGTCCCAAGTCCCATGGTCCAGGAGGACCAGACTTTGGTGATTCCTTGCCTGGAGACTATCCCAGAACCCGGTGTTGGCCCAGATGTGCCACCCAGGCGTCTTGCCCTGTCCGCACCACCCAGGCATCTTAAAGCACCTTTCGTTTCGACCACGTTCCTGGAGGACCCCCAACAGTGCACATTTTGCATGTCTCCTCAATCCAACACACATGATTCAGGTCATCAGCTCATTAGTAGCTACTCCAAGACCTTGGGTGTGTCAGACAAAGGACACATCCAAAATGTGGAACGTGGTTGGGAACCACTGCCTTATGGAACTTTTGTTGTTTATTTTTTTACCATCACTGTCCTCATCAGAGCTCAGATGATCTCAAATATTCTCAAAACAATCATTTCAATGTGTTCAGAATCAATATTTTGAGCCCTGACAGCTTTTCCACCAGATCCACCATATAGACACTAATATTTCATTATAGTTCTTGCTCTGCAGTCTATTGCTGAGTCATTTCAAGTTTTGCTATTTATTTTTAGTTATTTAGTTTTATGCCTGCGGTAATTATGAGTGAAACATCACATTATCATTGTGTATCAGACATCGCCACTTTGAGGAATAAAGATGAATTGCACTTATTGAGTCTTTAGAGATTCAATTGTTGTGCAGAAAAAAATTACTATTACATAACTCGGGTCACTAACGACCCATACACTTTTTTTTTTACAAAAAATTAATTAGAAAACAAACATACTTATAGGCTATATATATTTTTTTAAATTATTATTATAATTTTTCTTGTTATATTGCTTATAATGAATAGATTGAGGAATACTTAGAAAGTTGATATCTAACTGTAAAAATGCATGAGGGGGAGGGTAGTAAATGACGTCACGGGTCAAGTCGAGTATATATATACCAAGAAGGCAAAGCCATAATGGTGTTTTGCGCTCCCAGAATAATGATCTTCTCTCATTTGCAGTGCCCTCACCTCTGTCTCTTGTCTCTTGAGAGAGACTCTTGCATTACTCTTCTCCTCTAAAACGCTTAACCTGCTTTACCTGCTGCTCCAAGCAGCTCAGCCGCATTACAAAAATAACTTTTAGAGCCACCTTAAACATTTAGGACATTTGGGGCTGAGCATATTTCTTTTCATAATGCACTTTTGAGAAACCATTGTCTTTGTGCCTTGCCTGAGCTAACTTAATTACAACTTTGCATGCAGGTTTTTCAGATCTGAAAAGAAACTTGATTTTCCTTGTATGAGTCACACTGCTTTCTGAGACTTAATTCAAAGAGATAAGTATATAGTCTAATATAAATCACAGGTTTCAAATCATATTATATCAGCACCTTCAAGTCCATAGCCATCATTCAATATTTTAAGCATTATTAAAATCCCCTTTTTTTCACCCCACAAAACCTCACCACTCCCATTGCTTCACATTAGAAGGATCGTTTAGTGAAAATACATCACCTTCATCTAATTACTTTGCCCTCTATTGGAATGAACTCTTTCCATCCATTTATTAAGTGCTGCAGTTTACTTAAATTACTGCCATCCTTTTCTCTTTTCCTGCTCTTCCTCTATTCTCTTTCTGTCCCTCTTGTTCCCTAAATAGATACATTTCTAGCTGTTAGCGGAGTTTGTAGGACAGACTGAATTATGGAATCATATGAGCTTTGGGTGCTTTAATGGTTTTTCTATGGAGAAGATTACAGAAACAACACAAAAAGCCTATGCTGGATTAGGGCAGATATATTACATTGTGATGGATCGAAGAGCCAGGATTTGGCAGTCAAACCGAGCATAAAAGACGGCCATTTTTAGAAACATCCCATCCCACCTGAGAACCATCAAATTTTCTTTTAATTGGAAATCTTTCATCCAGGCTCTGATGCAGTGTTTCTGACATGGCCACTGAGAATGACTCACTTTTAAATGGATTTTTATTTTTACTCTGAAGACAATGTGAAGAAGGTTTCAACTGTTTTTGTATAGATGATGTTTTATTAACAAAGTTCGGGAGGAGCACGTTCAGATAATTGATGCGAGTGGGGTGCGCCCAGCCAATCAACAAAAAAGGGTATATATTCATCTTAACGCCGCTTGTTGAGAGTTTATCCGAATTCCACTACCACCCCTTCTCCACACTTCTAGTTTTAACCACTTACTGTACATACACCAGGGGAGTACTCTGGGTTCAGGCCAAATTCCGAGGTCAGAGCCCTCACCCCAGACAGCACGCTAAGTACACATTTAAACTTTACTCCCTCTAAATTATATGTTAGTGTGAACTCATAAAACAATGAAAGTCCAAAACAACTTTGGATCCCCCTGACTTAGAACAAGGGTTCAACTGTCCATACAATGCAAGTCAGTGCGATACAAAGGGTTTTTTTTTTACACTATTGACTTTCATTGTATGGACAAAAACCCGTTCAACCCGTGTTCTATCAATCTATAAAAAAATATACCTTTAAAACTTTCATACCTTTTTTGTTTTACAAAATATTTTCTTTTGTGTTCCACAGAAGAAAACAGTCATACAGGTTTGGAACAACATGAGGTGAGTAAATGATTACAGAATGTAATTTTTGGGAAAGCTATCCCTTTAAGATAAATTGAATCAGCATCTAATTCAAGTGCTGTATTTTGTTGGAGCATATAGCCTTGTGGGCAGCCCACACATTTGACTCTGCCTGAATCCAAATGTTGTAACTATTAAAGTTGTCAAAAGTAGGCAACCGACTTTGGTACCAAGTCGGTACCGACATTTTCACAATATGACAATACCAGCATTTCCCTCTAGCATTTAGCACTGTTGAACAGATTATTAAACAACTCTGATTGGCCATTGTGTTTACGTGCTCAACATATATGTCTCTGATTGGCCATTGTGTTCACATGCTCAACATATCTGTCTCTGATTGGCCATTGTTTTCACGTGCTCAACATATATGTCTCTGATTGGCCATTGTGTTCACATGCTCAACATATATGTCTCTGATTGGCCATTGTGTTCACACGCTCAACATATATGTCTCTGATTGGCCATTGTGTTCACACGCTCAACATATATGTCTCTGATTGGCCATTGTGTTCACACGCTCAACATATATGTCTCTGATTGGCCATTGTGTTCACACGCTCAACATATATGTCTCTGATTGGCCATTGTGTTCACATGCTCAACATATATGTCTCTGATTGGCCATTGTGTTTACATGCTCAACATATATGTCTCTGATTGGCCATTGTGTTCACACGCTCAACATATATGTTATATGTCTCTGATTGGCCATTGTTTTCACACGCTCAACATAAATTCATTGATCCTCGCTCTTCACCAAACTCTTGCAAAAATACTCACGGGAGCGTTTGAAAGGGAGGTCTATCAGCTGATTGGCGCCTGTTTTCAAACGCTCCCGTGTGTATCTGTGTAAGCACTCGGTAAAAGCGTTGATCATTATAGCCAATCTCAGACGTGAGCACGTGAACACAATGAGGTGTTTAAGAATCCGTTCAACAGCGCTCAAAATGCTAGAGGGAAATGCTGGTATCGTCACATTTTTTAAATTTCAGTATTGACTTGGTACCGAAGTCGTATTTTTGACAGAACTCTAGCAACTATGGATCACAACTAATCACAATTATGGATCCATCTAGCGCAATCGTGCCTCTGGCAGGGCTGGACTGGACTGGTAATCGGAAACACCAGGCATTTCGGGGCCGATACAAGGTTATTTATTTATCTTTTGCCATCGACTGGCCCATCAGGCTGGGACAGCAGCCCATTGGTTTGTCTTCTAAATTGACAGGCCAAGGCAAGAGAGACCTCCCCTCCTCCAAATTCAAAGACTTCATAGACTGAAAAATTAGGCACAGTTTTTTTATTTATTAAAAATTTGAGCGCATGAAAAACTGTAAAAGGCGAATATCCGCACTGCGCTGCCTCTGATGAACGTATACGCTGCATTTCTGCTACTCTATGAAGTGATGAACGGCACTTTGACTCTGAATTTTGTTTTATACAAGCGTGTGATATGGGAACATTACAGGTTCTGTGGTGAATCTACCTGAAAACAGCCATGAGCATGTAAATACATGATGAGGTAAATTGGAAAACGCCAATAGGCCTACACACAAATAGCCTACAAACTTGTCACTCTAGCACAACCACAATTTACCTTGCAGCTAATAACAGCGAAGAAAAATGGTGTTTTGGCAGGAATTTATTTATTAAAAATGTTGCTATTATTACATTAAATAAATCACTTTTATAGAGGCTATTTTCATATTTTCTACATGTGTTTACAATATTTAAAAAAAAATGTTTATTAAAAATTCAATGGTTTATTATTATTTATTTATTTTATAAACCATATACTCATGGTAATGAGGAGCATTGTTTTACCTGTGAACACCATGATCTTACCGTTAAATGAAACTAGCCTACAGTTAAACTCAGTTAAAATGTAATTAGGGTAATTAGAGGATAATTCAACAAAACAGCTTTAAAGCCTGGATCCCATTATTGGGATTTGGATACAGGTTTGGAATGACATGAGAGTGAGTAAATGATGAAGCATTTACTTTACTGCATCCTAGCTCAAAATCAGTGCTTTACTGTCAAAGTGCATTTCTTTGTGACAAAAGTACAATATTAAGTTTATCTGCATTTGCCGTAAATTAAATAATATCCATCATTATTTGTCCCTGTCCTAGTTTTATTTATTTACTCCAATTTAAGGCCCTAACCCCAGCAAAAACATTCACGGGGAAACTCATGGGCCGAATGGGCTGGGTTTGCCAGGGCTGAATTTTAGCCCCAGTCCAGCCCTGGCTTCCGGCGACCCAAGATCGATTCCTGGATTGAGGTCCTTTTCCAATCCTGTTCCCTACTCTCCACCCATGTGCTTTACTGTCTGTTCTCTATACTGTCCTATCCAACAAAGGCATAAAACATTCCAAAAATATAACTTTAAAAAGTATGTGCTGTATTTCAGCACACAAACCTTTTAGTGGTTTAGATCTAAAAATAGTCACTGTCATTCTTTTCAACACAAACACGCATCCTTTATATGCAAATGAGAAACCTTTTAGGAAACCAAGGTCTTTGTGTCTTGCCTGAGCTAACTTAATTTCAGCTTTGCATGCAGGTTTTTAAGGTCTGAAAAGAAACTGATTTTCCTTGTATGAGTCACAGTATGAACTGCTCTCTGACATACAGTTATTCAAAGGGATAAGTATATAGTCTAATATTAAGCACAGGTTTCAAATCATATTATATCAGCACCCTCAGGTCCACATAGCCATAACTTATGCTAAAAAAAGATTTCTCATCAAATTAGGTTCAGAATATGCCTGACACAATTAACCATGAGCTAAAAGCACGAACACATTTTATTTTGAATGTTTACTTTATTATATGCAGTTGTGAGTTTTGTGCAATTTATACCTTAGACTGCATAAATGGATTAGCTGAATGAAATGTTCAAAGCTGACAATCACCCTCACCTTCCCCTCAGGAAAGGAAGCGGCGAGCTAAACCGCAGCTCAGGAGGCCAAGGAGAGCCTAGAACAGGATGATCCCTGCTCTTGAGATGCTAATGATGATAAATGGTGTATGTGTGGATTAATAAGAACAGAGGACCAGACGGGGGGAACCGGGAGTTCCGGGAGAAAATCTCTGTGTCGTCTCACTCTAGACACGTAAGAGCTCAATCGCCGGTGACGGTACTTCACCGTTTGCCCTTGAAAAGCAGGTCCAGTAATTATCTCTCCCCTGTGCGGAAAAGGGGGAAGGGACAGACCTGCCTGGAAGCTTCCTCATAATTACATGCTGCCTCTCCAGTAGGATCAGATGAGATGATTTTACCTGTGAACCATCTGTGTTATACTCCACAGTTATTGGTGAGAGAGGATATTGAGCAGACTCTGGATTTTTTTAGTAACAGGAACAGTCTCATAGGTGTGCAGCATTATCTCAAGGACAAGAATGAAAAGAAGATTGGCTTAGGCGTTTGTAAAATCTATGATTTTTCCAGTTGCACGACATAATCTGCTTTTTCCTGCATTTTCTGCACAGAAGTAAGGTTCATTCTAGTGGGTCTTCAGTTTTACTTTATTGTTAAGTTATGAATCTCCACCTACTGCTAAAGAAGCTAAATTTTAGTAAAAGTTCACTAATCTTTACATTCTGGTATGAAATTCTTAACTCTTAATGCAACAGTAATCACACCTTAAGAGTACACACTTAGGGTGTGTTCACTGGCATGCTAGGTTAGAAACAAACCCTGGTCAAAATACCATCATATGCAGGCTATGCACATACAACACGCACTTTTATCCCGGCACACACTTGGATGTTCGGTAAGGTCCGTCTCAAAATTGGCAATACATCATAAAAATCGACCAATCAGGTTGTGAACCTATCACTATGCCTTTAGGTTCGGTGATAAAAATGCAGAAAATTTGGTCCGGACCAAACGAACAAAGCGAACCGAACTAGCATGAGCACACCCTTAGGCTGCGTTTACACCGGCACACAATTTATTTATTTTTTTTTTATTCGCCCCTGACACCGATCAGAATTTGGGGGACAGGATTCCCCTTGGAATTCTCCTGAATTCGTTTGGCTTTTTAATGTCATATTATGTAGTCGACATGCCTATATGTGCTCGCACTAAAACCTTTCTTAAGGTTTTTACTGAGGTGAAAACTATATACATTCAGAAGCGCACAGTTAATCCATACATCTCTCTCTCTCTCTCTCTCTCTCTCTCTCTGTCTTGTTAATGCCTTCTAATCCATTCAAATAAATTAAATCTTATCTCGCTAATAAAAAACAAACAAAAATTACCGCTATTTTCCCATCTATATCCGTTCAGAGTATAACTTATCCATGCTGGCAAATAATCATGGCAACCTGACATTAATTATATAAATAGTTTTAGTACGGCCATTCAAAACAGATATGGTCAAAAGATCAGATCTGTCCATTAAGATTTGCAGTGTAAACAACCTTATTGGTAGCTAAAAGCATAATTAATAAGCCAAAACGTGTACATAAGTAAACCAGATTCCATGTAACAACAATGGAAGCTTTATCATGCTAACCCTGAAAGGGCCATTAAAAGCTCTGTTAATACATAAAGCACAAAATTATGATTAATTGTAATCATACAGATGGATTTCAGAGAGCTTCAGACTCAAATTAAAAGAAGATTAAATCAAAAAACCAACTGTATGCAAACAGATAATCCAAACACGAGCAGCACAGTCCAATTTCGCTTCAATTAACACTTTGATAGGCCACATTAATCACAAACTGCAACAATTCAGACCGTATCTCTTCAGCCCGTCCCTAAACAAAACACTGCAAAAGAGGAGAACAAGCAAGCAGATAAAGCAAATTGGATTGGAAATTTAGTCCCCCAAATGACCACGTAAATTATTGCCCATGCAAATCATCCCACTGTTAGGCATCAAAAAAGAAAAAGGATATGCTTGCAATCCACCAAGGATAATTAAGTTCCAGAGTAGCCGGAGTCTATTGGGGAAGGCAATGCGGCAAATGGACAATGCAGAGCTAGCACATTCATTACTTTGAACACGCGACAAGCGGCTATTTATTGTTGTTGACGCGTGCCTCCAGCTCGAATACCATTTCTTGGTGTATGAACATGAAGTGAAAGTCAGTAAAAATCCTTAAGAGACCGTCCGAGAGCTAGCGCAACACTTTCATTGTAAACATGGCCCCAGGAGAAATGAATGGAAATGTGTTCTGAAGGCGTTTTTGAATTTGCAGTCCTGAATAAGATATAGGCAATGTGAAGCTGTAAGTATCTCAAGAGACTCATCTTCTCGAAGCATTGAAATTGCATTCAACATTTCTATAACAAGCAGGAATCTCTCCTTTACCCGACCATATAGCAGCCACTAAATGTGTTTAGGCTTCAGCTAGAAGCAGATGGGTTTTCTTTTCACTGGGCTAAATTATTATTGATTTAGAAGCCGAATCCTTTTCACTTGAAAGGTGAAACATAGTGGGAATAATTTGAGTAATTTGCTGTGCACAGTTGCACCACGTACAAAAAAACAAACAAAAAAAAACAGAGCGACAACTGATAATTTTCCTAGAATACAGCTTTGTTGGAAGCCTTTTCAAAAGATTTTCATAAATATGCTGCACTTGAAAATGCATTTTATGAAAATGGTATGCAGCCATCAAATGCAATTTTTTCATTAAAATGAATCTAGTTATGCTGCTATAATACAGCTTGAAAATATTTCACATTTTCTATTTTCCTATGTGGACTATTTCCCCTAGTACAGTGCTAATTGCCAACGCTGACTTCATGAAGCCGTTCTGATAAAAGGTGACATTTTCCCAATATTTTTCTTTTCTCGACTCTTTCTTTTATTCAGATCGATGGCTGCAAACCTCCCATTTCCATCGGTTTCGCCGCCCATGATGTTCAGAGTTGCTCAAGGCTCATTTGAATTTCAACAAGAAGCCAGTTGACGCTTATGTCAGTCTACACAGATTAATGGAGTGGAACTTTCCTCACAGTGTGCGGGCAAACACAAGGCCCTGAATGTGTAAACAAGCGGCACAGACTCAGTACATCAGCCCAGATAAAGGTCTTCCACACAGAGAGCCAGTGTACTAAGGGATGCAATCCGTGCGGCTGCCTCAGAAAATAATCATGAGGGTTGCATTTCAAGAAGCTGACTGGCTTGTCCTCGATTTCTCCTCTAGCCCTTCACATCAGAACCCTTCTAGTTCGTATTCAAGTTTTGCCTTACTCTTTCCAGGAAAGGAAAGACACAACTGCAATATTAACTAGAGCTTGGGCACCTAAAGGCGAGGTTCAGACTGAGCATAATTTTGCTTCGCGAACGACCTTCTTAATTAAAAATCTCTTGCTCTTTGACATTGCAAAGATCTAAGAGGCTCTGATTTTAAAATGTTCTGGATCAATGAACCGTTTTAGTTTTTGCTTCCTCTTATTCTATGGCTACAGGTTAGACAGGAGGAGCCTTTATGCACCCTGTGGTTTTTCAAAGATCCGATGTCATAGAATACTGTAATCTTAAAGGGAAGTCGATGTGAGCGGAGAATGCTAAGTGCCTCTGTAGCGATTTGCCATCTGTGGAATTAATTGTCTGTAAAACGTTGAATGCTTGGGAAAGGAGGGGTTGAATTGATTCTCATTGATTTGCTCCAAGGCTTTGATCCACGAGAAAATGCCTTGTAATCATGCTTCAGGAGCCATAAACGAGACTACGAACTAAGTCATTAATAGCAACGATTTTTTAGAAATTGCGTCCTATAAAAACCCCCTTGGGGTGATAAAGCAGTAGCATAGCTGTAAGTTTAAGCACCATAGCCCTTTATAGGGTTCCGTTTTCATAAGCCCTCAAACATTGCTGAATTTAGGAAACGGGCAGAAAATGAGAGGCCGAAATTATGCCTTGTGGGATTTTGTAGGTGATACACCCTTCACAGTTCATTATTTACTTCTGAAACACAACAGATATTTCTTTATACCTTTATCTTTTATACAACAGTTAACTAATAAACAATTATAATAATTCTTAAGAAACGTATATTTTAGACAATAGGGGAGACCGGGAATAGTTGTAACACAGGAAGAGTCGTAACACTACCAATTCCACGAATCACAGATAAGAGTCATATGACAGTTTCAGTTTCCTCTGGCTTCCTTTATGATCCCACATGCGGTTTTCCAGTCTGTGTTGCTATCTCTCCAGAAGCTACAGCAGAAAATCTAATTCTGAGGTAAGAAAGTAAAAAAACAAGATATTTTGTTTAGTACTTCTACCGTTGTAGATAATGTTGTACGAGTTATATCAGGTCAAAGTGTAGTTTCTCTAGTAAAGAATGGTGTACAGCTAGCTAAACAATTAATGACAGTGACGGGTTAGGTTGTAACACGTGTTTTGAAACAGCTATCCACTTACATACAACTAAGAACAATTTTGTGATTTAAATAATTCTACAGAATGCCTATGTTCATGTTAATTTGCGCTTTCTCTCACCACACACACATACAAACACACACACCATATGAATGTTCACGTAAAGACATTCACAACAAACGCACACGTGTGCATGCACAAACACGCAATATGCATACACTCCCCATTTTCACACATATTGTTTTCATTCATTTAAAATAAAACTGTTGTTGTGGCATATCAATTGAAGTACCCTTAGTTGTTGTGCATTTTGTCTACCTGTTACAACTTACCCCATTATGTGTTAAAACCTACCCCAGTAGTGGGGTTGTAACAAAGGACCAATTAGGATTTGTCACCATCTCACAAAGTCTGTGATATAATTGGAGAAATTTAAATTGTTGCCGTTTGTAGAATACAAATGTGGGTACTTTGCCTAAAAGTTTCAGATGTGTAGCTAAAAAAAAAGGCTAGTTTTAGGTGCTGAAGAAAAAAGTGTTAAAACCATACCCGGTCTCCCATACTTTGTCTATCTCCTCTCCGCCAAACAAACAGTTCCAAACACAGAATGAACTATTTGGCATCTCCAAGCAACACAGAATTGGCATTCTTGATAGAATCAGGGATTATGAATGAATCGTTTGAGTGAATAATTCAATGACTTGAAAACTGTGGCTGCATCAAAATCGCATACTCTCTTTTGTAGGTACTTATTTTGAATAAGTAATTCCTTCACAACAGCTAAAAAAGTGTGTAGTATGAATGTATATCTGGTAGTGGTGGGCATAGATACATTTTTTAAATCTAGATTAATCTCACTTTGATCTTGAAATTAATCTAGATTAATGTAGATTAAAATGGCTCATTTGAATTCTGCCGAAGGCATTCAGAATATGTGTGTAATGTGTGTAAAGCTTCAGTACGTAATGGCACTTCCGTCTATCTGCCGCGAATGTACTGCAAATGCTCCAAAGAACGCTAACGACGAGCAGAAATGAGATCTACAGCTCTCTGCTTACAGTACGTAAGTCACGCTCGTCAGGACTCGAGTACTGTTCGCGGGTGCGCACCCGAGTTCGGAAGACAGCATTCATGTGGTATGTGGTAATGTGGTAATTTCACAGCATACACGCAGGTTCGAAGACTCGTTCTCACTCCCTACAGTGCAATTCGGCTAGGTAGCTATACATCCGCACTAAAATATCAAGGTGAAAGTCATCATAGCTTGCGTAGTATAGACCCAGTTCCCAACCCAACTTTTAGAATAGATTAACGGCGATATTTTTTTTATCGCCCGATAAGAGTCTCACGTTATCGCAGCACATTAACGTCGATAACGGCCCACCACTAATATGTGGACATACTACATTGCACCATGTTCCCCTAATCACATGACCTACCAGCGTCAGTTACGTCGCTTCACTGCCATTCTAAAATCCTTTTCCCGTGGCCTCATGGGATAGTAAAGTGTCCACCGTATGCACACTTCAGAATCTCGCCGGAATAAGTAGGTCATCAAAAAGCGATTTTGGATGCAGCCACTTAATTATTTTGTTCCGGAATGAATCAGTGTTTTTGAACAAATCATTTGAGTGAATGACTCAGTGACTCTTATATAGAAATGTGCTTATCGCCACCTACTTGTGTATGATGTATCCTGCAGAAAGAGTCACTGATAAATCCCTAACACTAATGCACTATTTTTGTGTTTTATAGCTAAAATAACTGCAAGCTTGAAACATGTGGGTGAGTAAATAACAATTTTTAGGGTTCATATTCAGACTTATTCATATAAAACTTAAAATGTGAAAAGATTTCCAATGATGTGTGCGCTCATGTTGATGAGTAGAAGATCCGACTGCTGGATTTGAGACATGCCGTTGATGTCTTGCTGCTTGACCTCATTCTTTAAACACTTTGCACTTGAGATTGATGCCAGCCCTAACATGGGCTTCGAGATGTGAGGTCAGTGCTGGCAAAGGGGTGGATAGGACGTTGTTTGTCCCAGTCGATAATGCAGAGGCACTGTTGCTTGCCTGTCTGTCAGGCACAGCTGCTTGTGTTTGCATTCGGCCATGTGTATGCATGGCAAAGACACCTAAACAGTCCTAGCGCTGCAGAGCCGTCACTGTTTGTCACATTCATGCGGAGCGGGACTGTTTTTGAAAGGGTGCCAGGCCGGAGGACATGAGCTGGAGCAGAGGTTAAAATAACCCTCTGAAACTGACGCACGGAACTGGATGGCAGCCTGGCGGTAATTGGCGGCTTTCTTTGCTGCTCTTTTGATGGGTAGGAAGTTGATCCACTTAATGTCAAAGCCCATGTGAACGTGCCACAGGATACGTTGCGAGTGATTAGAGAGCGATTGACAACCACAATCCCTGCAGACTCTAAAACAACATGTCTTGAATTGTTTTTGGTTTTTTTGCCTTGCATTAATTACATTGTACACATAAAATGCTCATTCAAAACCCACTGGTTTTTCTTTTTGTAGGCAATTACATGTGCAGCCAGGGTTAAAATCACACGTGGCGGCATGTCAGGGACAGCAGAAACAATTTGATTGGGTTTTTTACAGCCATTTTGTCAGCTCTAAAAGAAAAGAAGAGAGGACACTTAAGACCCTTTTCTAAGCCTAGCCATGTAGCTGTCGGATTACAGTGATTTTCTGTCATTCTCAGTCTGGGCTGGATTATGGGTGAATCCCATGAGTGACCCAACACTGCTTTAATACGGACCCTCAACCAGCCTCTATGTTTGGTATTTATGTCAAAACAGCCTGTCCAGTCCTTGAAATAGTGTACTCTTGAGGGTTTTATCCAGAGAATAGTGGGGACAATCGAATTGTCCCAGACGAGAACCCCTTCGAGAATGATGGCCTGGTTATGGCAAGATTTTGTTGAAAAATGTATGCACGCATACACGATATTGGGTGATATTGGGAAATGAGATGAGACTGGGAAGTGGCCCAAGCCGAATTTTGCATGTGTGACACCTGCTCATGTCACCAGCCATATGTGACATCTGGATGTGGTATTTGCCTTGGTTGATGCATGAATAATGATTATTTCTCCTATTTTTGCATTTACATTGCCTTTGCTGTCATCTAAAGCCAGGAACACACCAATGTTGGGCCGTTTTTAGTGTCGGCCACCATAGTTTTTTCTGTGTGTTCTGCATCGTTGGCTCTAGTCGGATGGCGTTGTTTTGTTTTTTTGGGCCGATTCAACACGTAGAATTGCTGTTGGGCTGTCGGTGAGAAAGAGAGAACTCTGATTGGCTGTTCAGCTTAAAGAACAAGTCAATGCACGAGAATAATGCTGCGTTCCAGGCATGTTTTTGAACCCACAAGTTACGACTTTAAACCACGACTCACGACTTTGTAGCGTTCCAGGCAAAGTCACGCCAAACTGCCTGAGCGCAAGGAATTGTGATAATTGTGATCCTTTCTTATTTGAGGGAAACGGAGGAGAAAAAATGGTGCATAAGGCAAGAGAAGCTGTTATACCTTTTATTTTATGTTATTTGTATATCCGTAGGGGCTGCCATTGTTGTTTCTCGGGCTATTTCTCTGCATATTTCATCCGACCAATAAAAGAAAAGTGTTTTTAATACAAAAAAAGTCAACCTTCAAATAATTATGTTCAGTTATGCACTCAATACTTGGTCGGGAATCCTTTTGCAGAAATGACTGCTTCAATGCGGCGTGGCATGGAGGCAATCAGCCTGTGGCACTGCTGAGGTACAGGAGGCCCAGGATGCTTTGATAGCGGCCTTAAGCTCATCCAGAGTGTTGGGTCTTGCGTCTCTCAACTTTCTCTTCACAATATCCCACAGATTCTCTATGGGGTTCAGGTCAGGAGAGTTGGCAGGCCAATTGAGCACAGTAATACCATGGTCAGTAAACCATTTACCAGTGGTTTTGGCACTGTGAGCAGGTGCCAGGTCGTGCTGAAAAAACTAAATCTTCATCTCCATAAAGCTTTTCAGCAGATGGAAGCATGAAGTGCTCCAAAATCTCCTGATAGCTAGCTGCATTGACCCTGCCCTTGATAAAACACAGTGGACCAACACCAGCAGCTGACATGGCACCCCAGACCATCAGTTTTTTCCCCACAACGTGAGGCGACAACACAGTCAGCTTTCATCAGCGCTAGTTCTATGGCGTCGGTTTGGTGTGTCCCTACCTTAAGGGTACGTTTACACGACAATGATGTACTAAATACGGACAAGTTTTTACTTTGAATTTTTCGAGTACAGACAGCTCACACAGATCTGAGAAAATGGCTGCCAGCCGATTATGCTGCCAGGCCAATAGTTGGTGATGTCACTTTGTAACCTTTCACAAATTCACGTTTTTAGTTTACACAGAGACGATAAGGATATAGTTTTCAAAAAGTTGCACTTTGAAACACGTACTAAAAGTTTAACATACTTCAAATTAGTATAAAAAGGGGTCATGAACTGCATTTTTTTTATTGTTTTATGATTTTTCCTGGGGTGCACTTATAATGTTAGAATGCTTTTTACAACAAAAATTGTCATAATTTATAAATAAAAAGCATTTTCCCTACCCTGATTTTAGCCTCTGCACTGAATATTTTAAGGGGCATGTCTGCTGGGAGACTTCAGTGTAAACACCAACTGCTGTTATTGGCTAACGTCTTTCTATTTGAAATAGTATTACTCTCTCTTTTAGCACGTTTTTGCAATTACAGCTCTCATGGTTAACTAAAAAGTGAACTGAAAAGTGTTGCATTACATTAAGATTAAGGTTGCACACACATGTTGAGCTCATGAAAGCAGCTCAATTCTAGCTTGACAAGCCAGACCCACATCAAGATGTTGGCTCAATCCGAGGGGCGGGATAAACGGCTGTCTTTCAAATTCCCTCTGCATGCAATTGGATAGCGCCATGAGTGCCACAACCAACCAGAGCGAAGAAGAAGGTGAAGCCGAGCTAACGTTAGTTGATAGACTTTCGCCGTATCAGGTCGGCAAAACTCCGAACACATCTTCTTTTCAGCAGCACCACAAGGAAGTAGATTTACGTTTGAAAAAAACTGCTGCTTGGGACTTCAGTGCCGTTAAAAGGCTAGCGGTTTAGTTTAGGATTACTGGTCAATTACTAAGTCAATTGAGCACATAAATTCAAATTTTGTGTTCAAATAGCAGAAAGACATGGTGACTCATTCACCATACGCTTAAAAACTAGTGGATATAAAAAAGTAAGTTTCATTTTAGATTGTTTTCTCTTATTTATCCTTTTAACAAGGTTCATTAAATTCGGCATATGCTCATTCCACACTCTCTAAAGGTAATTTATCTATTCTTGTTTTAAAATATCTTTCTGTTGTTCAATATTAAACAAGCCTGCAGAGATAATTTGATAAGTAATGGGTTTTTCTGCTCCCTTCTCACATATTGTGGTTGTTTAGATGAGGGTGGTTGGACTGTATCTGATCCTCTAACCTACATTTCTTTGTCATATGTTATCATTAACCCAGAAATGTTGCTATATTTCTAGTTTATGATTCTGCACTCTAAGCAGATGCAGCGTTTTAAATGCCCAGTGAAGACTCATTTAGAGACTCAAATCTGTATTGTATTCAATTATTTTTAAAAGAATTAATGTGTTTCTGTTCGACCAGATGTTCTCCCGTTTGGTCACCAAAATAGCACATTATATTTAAAGACAAGGGATATAAATTAAAAATGTGTGTCTAGAATATGTGCAGACTATCCAACAAAAGGCTTTGTGGGACCTTGTACCATGCAAAACATCTCTATAACAACAGCTCATCAAATCTACAGACAAAAAGCCATTCATTATTTGTCAGGACTTGTTTTTTTTTTCAGCATTGTTCAGTATTTTGATTCAAAACAACATTTGATTATATAATGGTTTTTATGAGGCGCCTCCCATAAAACAAATGCTGAGCTCTGAGGCTACAGAATTTATGCTATTTCAATTTAAGGGCTGCAAGTGCAACTAACAATTATTTTGATAATCGATTAATCTGTCGATAATTTTTAGGATAGAAAAAAAATTATACATTAACAAAAAAAAAAAAAATCAATTAAAATTGTATTTTAATTTGTTATTTTAAACAATATTATTTTACATCGTCCAAACAAAAAGCTAAATAAGTTAAGATAAAAAGCCCATGAAAGCAAAAATTGTGAATGTGATTGTGATTACTTACTTTTTTAAAAACGAATATATAAAACATTTGAAATAATAAACTAAAGCAAAGCACAAAATGTTGACTTGTAGGCATACGGCGCATTTAGAGCACACATTCGTGCTCTCATAAATATGATTACTCGTGTTACATGTATATTTTTAAACCTAACCTTAATTTCTCACAAAAAAAATTCACAATAGCAAATTGTGTATTTTAGTCAGTTGATCAAAATTATAGCGCTCCTGTTTGACGCGCATGCGCGCACTGGCGCTCGTTGAACTCTGTTGTCAGAAAATGCTAAATGGAAATATATCAGGACTTAACATCATTTACAGATAAAGATAAATTGTAAGTTATGCACTGAGGGATCAGAGGGACGTCAGAGGGATTAAACATAACACACCGGTCACAAGACGCTGTAAACTCTTTATTATTTAGTTTGAAGCACTTATAAAGCATTTTCATATTTTGGACAACTTGGATCGAGTAAGTTATAACCTTCCCGCGAAAGCTTACTTTGTGTTCACCGCAATTTTCCATATGCGTTTTGTCCAAAGAAATGTTATTTACTACTGTAAAGCGACATGACTAGTTGATGGTCGCGAATTCGTTGTTTATTATTTTCATCGATATTATTGGTTAGTTGTTGCAGTCCGATACATGCAAATTCTCACCTTCAAGCACTTTTTAGAGCATTAGGACATCTTTGTGAAACAACCTGTGTAAGAATGGCACACAATTACTTAACTGTCTCGCTGATTTACAGTTTATAGTCAGTGGCTTTATGACTAAACTGAATGACTGATTGTTTAAGTTCGGTCTACTGCAGTCTAACGTTACCTCCTTTAAAGAAAAACAACTCACTTAGCGACCATCTTGGTAATGCCTTCAGGCAGCTATTTTCTCTGTAGCTTATCAAACTTTAATGATGAAACACTCCAAAATAGTTTGTCAAAATTACATTCCCATAACATATGTCAAATCTGAATTAGAATCTAAAAATTGCGTCACGAATGTGGCGGGGTTTTTTGCTCAAATTGTGCAAAAAGATGTAGCACAAACATTTTAGATTTAGAAAAAGCAGGCGATTTTGCGACTTAATTCCTATAGCAATCATATTGAGACAATTCTCCCATTAATTTTTCAATGTTTGGTCAATCTTCTTAGTTCTCTCTGGTATAGTGTGAAAGCATTTGATAGTGTATAAAAGATTTATCTTGTTTCATAAGACAGAAACGGGCCCAGATGTCTCAGTAAGCTGGGGTATATAATTTATTTATTCAATAAATTTTCTTTCTGTGCTTCAGACTTATTGGACCGTGTAAAGTGCGAGCTAAAGCTTAAGGCGAAATAAATTCACAAAAATAGTAATAGAACCATTTATGCTGCGGTATGACATCCAAATGATTTTGAATAGTTGGTGACAAAAAGAAATTTGCATTTGAGGTCTTGTTGTTATTCAAGTCATTCTCGACCTTATACAGTGCGATCTTAATGCAAAAATGTAAAGTGTTCAATTAATTGCTGTTCCTTTCCATTCCCCGCTCTCTCTCACTGCTTGTCTTCTCTCTCTCTCTCTCTCTCTCTCTCTCTCTCTCTCTCTCTCTCTCTCTCTCTCTCTCTCTCTATTTAGGTCATCAGCACTGCAGAGTCTCTGTAGCGGCAGCTTATTCCCTCTCTTCAAAAAACAGGTTTGTTTCGCCAGACACGCTTCATCAACGGGACGTAGATGAGGCCATTATCGAGAAAAATAATTGAAGCGTTAAAGATCCATAAAGGACGATCATAGATGTCATCCGTCAATTCATCCGTCCCTTGATGCAAGTCAACATGATTGCAGTGAAACATCAGATGGCTCTAATTGCAAAAAACGAAATCTTTTGTTGATTGCAGAGACCTGGCCGACAGGTTGCCCACTGGGACTTTAAAGATCTATAACCAAATCTCCCACAAGTGCCGGCATTAAAAAGCCCTCTCTGTTGGTTTTTCATGAATACAGTTGATTATTCACAGAGAGCCAAACCATGATTACAATCAGGTTGTATTACTGTGATCAACACGGTATGACATTCAATCAGGGGTTTTAATCGAGAGAATGAACGATAGCAATCAGGTTGTTAGAGCCAAATAGTCTATTCTTGCCAGAAATCCACATTATATTTACCGCAAGCTATGATAAAGGATAAAATATGACATAATTATGGTCTGTTTTGAAAATAGCTCGTTGTCCAAAAATCAGAATTAATTAGTCAAAAATGTATTTTTATTTGAAAAGAATTCATGACACCACCCTTTGTTGAGGCCAGCAAAGTCTGATGAACAAAATCTGAGGAGAACATTTTACCATATAATGTGATTGTTTTTTTCTTAGAGGACAATAGAAAAGGACAAATGAAATCTATTCCCATACTTCCATTCACTCTATTGTCTGACCGCCCCATTTGCTGTACGTGTTTTTGTCTTCACCCTGGAAACATTTCACACTGTGAGACTCAATATGCCCCCAAGGTTTATTCTTTTGTCTTTATTTGCATACTGAGACCCGTCTCCCTCAATTGCCTTTTATCAAATCTTTCAATGAAAAAAAAAAAACAATTTAAATGATCTCATATGGACTCTTTTGGCAAAATTTGTAAACTGTTATGGGCCAAGCTCTGCCTGAGAAACTAAATAAACATGCCCGAACAATAGTGAATCCAGAACTGCGGTTTTAAAGGGCACCTATTATGCCCTTTTTTACAAGATGTAATGGGGCTTTCACACAGGACGCGGAATGCGCTGCGCTTGCCGCGGGGTTCAGCGAAACCCTTCAGATACAACGCGATATGCGCTTCGCTGGCCAGAGCAAAGTAGCTATTTTGGGAGAACTTTTTTTTTTTGTTTGTCCAAAGACCTTAATAATAATAAAAAACAAAACAAAGATATGACATCCAAAGTAATGATAGTAACGTTACAATTTGGTCTCTTTTATGGAATCAAAAGGTTAATTACATTTTTAGATAAAACATTGATCATGACTAGATCCAACTGAATACAATTACTCATTATAATCTTATTGTTAACACTTAGTAAAGATAATTTAAATAAAAGAAAATGGTTGTTATCTCGATAGTTTTTTTTTTTTTTTACACTTTTTAAACCCTTATTGGCCTATCTACAAGCTACCTTAAAACACACCAGACATGCACAGTACAAGCTGTTCATCCATTTTGCTTTCCGTGCTAGTTTCGATGTACCGTTTCTATTGGCCGCGCGGGTAATCGTCACAGAGAGCAGCGGCGTGCGCGCAAGCTAGTGAAAGCTTTGGTCGGCGCAACAACAAACAGTCCTTGCGCGGCGCAAGCCATTGAAATAAATGGATTTCTTAGCGCAGCGGTGCCGTTGCCGCGTTCTGTGTGAAAGGCCCATAAAGAGTGTAAAATGCTGTAAAATTTGGACCTCGTTTTCAGACCAGCATGGGCAAAAAGATGGGTGTGAGTGCAAAAGAGTGTGTATGTGAAGTTTTAGCTCAAAATACCCCACAGATAATTTTTAAAGCATTTTAAAATGGCCAATTTTAGGGGGTGAGCGCTGTTTTGTGTGTATCCCTTTAAATGCAAGTGAGCTGGTGCCTACGGCCCCCTTTCAAGAAGAGGGCGGAGCTTCAAGTGCTCATGTGTCAGGACGATCTCAACTCACGGAATGAAAATGGCAAAACAGAAACTCTCAGCAGTGGTGTTCAGTTCGAACCGGAGTTGGACAATAATGCCTAAGCCAGAGAATAAATGCTGTACGGAGATAGATCATGCTTTTATAGTACAAGCCTTTGGTAGACCAGTGGTTATCAAACCTGTCCTGGGGACCCCTCACCACTACACATTTTGTATGTCTCCCTCATTAGACACACCCAATTCAAGTCTTGCAGGCTCTACTAATGAGTTGATTCAGGTGTGATGAGGGCGACATGTGCACTGGTGCACTGGAGAACCACTGTGGTAGAGGACCCCGTCCGAATGATCCAAAACTTTACTGATAAGTTTTATGAAGTTTATTGTACTTCACACAAAAGACAAAGCGCCCGTTTTACTCCAGAAAATCAATGTAAGAGCTGAATAAAACACAGTAAGTTACAAGAAGTGTGCATTAAAGTCTGGTCCATAAACACTCTCTCTCCCTTTCATTATCAACATACACAGCACATTACACAAAACACTTGTTACAACTAACAGTAAACAAATATATTCAGACCTTTTCAGGGGGTGATTAATAAATTGATAAACTATAAAACCACTCAGATGAACTGTAATAAAATGTGCGCTCCCCCTTTCATTACTGACAGTATCGCTCTGGAGGCTTTAAGCTGGATCACAAACAGTTGGTACTGATCCATCCTTGAGTAACAACTTTTTAGCAAAGCCTGCTTTGCGTTGTCCCTCATTCACAAAGCGAACCTAAACCTGCTCCAGCGTCAAAACAATAGTGGACTCTGTACAGGTCATTCAGGGTTGGGTCTATGCTGAAACAGCAGTATACATCAACAGTCGTGGGAGGGGCCTATGCAAAGTGATGTCACTTTGCCCAGAATCTGCGAACGGCTTGTTCTGAGACACTGCTTATGATTATGGGGATAAAAAAAAAGCATTGGGTGGATTTTTATCATTATAGTGTGGTTGTGTACACACACTGCCAACACACATTTATGTTCAAACACCATGTAAAAGAGAATTTTGCATTATAGGTGACCTTTAAGGCCGAGAAGTTTGAACGTTATAAGCTTTTTATACATTGTGACTAGTAGGTAGTGCTTTGCAAATGCATTTCTCAAAAGGCATTCTTTCTGTTTGGAGTCTTTATGGTCAAATAAATTTGATGAGTAAATGCACTAGTAATGCACTAGAGCTGCACGATTCTGGATAAATTGAGAATCAAATGTTTTGTTTCAAAGAGATCACGATTCTGAATAGACAACTAAACAAAATAACATTTGCTAGTAGTTCTGACAAAATTTTAATTGCTGCATTTGAATTTTTTTTTTTAATCGGTTTAAATACATGACTTAATGACTCATAAAGACTTCACTTGTTTCATTGCTGGATGAATAATTCAGTGGTCACATGGTCATTGGACCTACTGGTGTAATGATATAATTGATATGATCTTTATTTGAAGTGTCAAGTTACTTTCAAAAGGTTAACTCTATTTTGAGCGATACCGTATACTATCCGCTTACGAACAATGAACTTTTATCCCAGCACTTCTGTGATCATTTGAATTATTGTGACAGAAATAATAATACTATATTGTTGAAAAGACTGTTTGTGAAGCTGTTTCATACTTGACAATGCAGATTTGAATGATCGCTATGATCGTATTTGTCTGATAGCAACACAGGCAAATCGTTGTCATATGGGGCATTTGAATCCAGTTCGCAATCTTTTAACGATTAATCGTGCAGCTCTACAACACCGCATTCACACGGTTGCTGACGTCATAGTGACAACAGCCAATCACATTACGTCCAGCTTGGACTGCATCGCGATGCATAACGATGCATTCACATTGTCTGTGTTAACGCTTCTGATTGACTTTGAACAGAATTGTGAGTTCTTACAACAGAAGTTGAAAAATGTTCAATGTCTCAAGTGGCAATGCAGGCGTCAGCCAATCAGAACGCCTATACAAATACCCTAGTGCAGACGCTAGCCAATTGCGTTCATGCAACACCGGAAAAGTAATGTGATTGGGCCCTATTTTAATGATCTGTGCGCAGGGTCCGAATCCACCTTTCGTGTCCAAATCCACCTTTGCTAGTTTAACGACAGATCTGTGTGCCAGACTCATGGTCCAAAACGGTTGTACCAGTCTCTTAATGAGTAATAGGTGTGTTTTGAACGTAACGTTCAATAAACCAATCAGAGTCTCATCTCCCATTCCCTTTAAAAGCCAGTTGCACTTGCTCCATGGTGGATTAACTATTTACAGTTTGCACAGATGGGTGTGTGTGCATTTGCTATTTAAAACAACATGGCGCTTGATGTGAAAATTATTGAAAGTTGAAAATTGTTCAATGTGCCAGTGACGCAAAGCAACAGAACCCACAATTCAGTTTGACCCATTCAAAGTAAATGAGAAGCATTAAAGCAGACACCCTGTCTAGAATGGAATTAAACATAATTTTCAAGAGGATTGGTCTAAAGATCATCTAAGCCAAATTCGTTGAAGATCACCTAAAAACTGTAGGAGGACATAGAGAAACAAAACGGCAGACAATTTTGCCAGGCGGAACCTAAAACAATTAGGTGTGTTGAATGAGTCATTAAACCATAAAGCCCATGAATTTCATTTGTAGAACACACGGTTAAAAAGTTACAAGCAGTAACAAAAGTGTAATTTTGAGCATGTGTCTGTAGGTCTCTGTTGATGCCTGAAGGCTTGTGATGGCCTATAAAACTTGTATTCCCACATTCAGGATTGGACGTCTCAAGACAAACAAAAGAGGACTACCTGGAGGTATACATAGGCCTACATTAAAGCCAGTCGGAATCCAGTTGCATAGAAACCTGTTTTCTACCATTTGTTAGTGCCTCCGGGTAAAAGATTCAGTAAGTGCTTGCAAAGCACCAAGACATATTGAAAAAGAATCTGAAAAGTTTAATATATAAGGGGAATATATATATATATATATATATAGACCAGGCCACCTTCTTCCATTGCTCCGTGGTCCAGTTCTGATGCTCACATGCCCACTGTTGGCACTTTCGGCGGTGGACAGGGGTCGGCATGGGAAAACTGGTCTGCGGCTATGCAGCCCCATATACAGGAACAAACTTCAATGCACTATATATTCTGACACCTTTCTATCAGAACCAGCATTAACTTCTTGAACAATTTGAGCTAAAGTAGCTTGTCTGTTTGATCAGACTTAGCTCTCCACGTGCATTAATTAGCCTTGGCCGCCCATGACCCTGTCGCCGGTTCATCACTGTTCCTGCCTTGGACCACTTTTGATAAATACTGACTGACCAGGAACACCCCACAAGAGCTGCGTCTAGCCATCACAATTTGGCCCTTGTCAAACTCGTTCAAATCCTTACTCTTGCTTTTCCTGCTTCTAACACATCAACTTTGAAGACCAAATGATGACTTGCTGACTAATATATTGCACCCACTTACCAGGTGCCGTGATGAAGAGATAATCACTGTTGTCATAATGTTATGCCTGATAGCTGTGTGTGTGTATGTATATATGTATGTATATGTATGTGTATATAGATATATATATATATAAAGGTCCTTCTCAAAAATTAGCATATTGTGATAAAAGTTCATTATTTTCCATAATGTAATGATAAAAATTAAACTTTCATATATTTTAGATTCATTGCACACCAACTGAAATATTTCAGGTCTTTTATTGTTTTAATACTGATGGTTTTGGCATACAGCTCATGAAAACCCAAAATTACTATCTCAAAAAATTAGCATATTTCATCCGACCAATAAATGAAAAGTGTTTTTAATACAAAAAAAGTAAACGTTCAAATAATTATGTTCAGTTATGTACTCAATACTTGGTCGGGAATCCTTTTACAGAAATGACTGCTTCAATGCGGCGTGGCATGGAGGCAATCAGCCTGTGGCACTGCTGAGGTGTTATGGAGGCCCAGGATGCTTCGATAGTGGCCTTAAGCTCATCCAGAGTGTTGGGTCTTGCGTCTCTCAACTTTCTCTTCACAATATCCCACAGATTCTCTATGGGGTTCAGGTCAGGAGAGTTGGCAGGCCAATTGAGCACAGTAATACCATGGTCAGTAAACCATTTCCCAGTGGTTTTGGCACTGTGAGCAGGTGCCAGGTCGTGCTGAAAAACGAAATCTTCATCTCCATAAAGCTTTTCATCAGATGGAAGCATGAAGTGCTCCAAAATCTCCTGATAGCTAGCTGCATTGACCCTGCCCTTGATAAAACACAGTGGCCCAACACCAGAAGCTGACATGGCACCCCAGAACATCACTGACTGTGGGTACTTGACACTGGACTTCAGGCATTTTGGCATTTCCTTCTCCAGACTCTGGCACCTTGATTTCGAATGACATGCAAAATTTGAGCGACAGTCCAGTGCTGCTTCTCTGTAGCCCAGGTCAGGCGCTTCTGCCGCTGTTTCTGGTTCAAAAGTGGCTTGACCTGGGGAATGCGGCACCTGTAGCCCATTTCCTGCACACGCCTATGCACGGTGGCTCTGGATGTTTCTACTCCAGACTCAGTCCACTGCTTCCGCAGGTCCTCCAAGATCTGGAATCGGTTCTTCTCCACAATCTTCCTCAGGGTCCGGTCACCTCTTCTCGTTGTGCAGCGTTTTTGCCACACTTTTCCTTCCCACAGACTTCCCACTGAGGTGCCTTGATACAGCACTCTGGGAACAGCCTATTCGTTCAGAAATTTCTTTCTGTGTCTTACCCTCTCGCTTGAGGGTGTCAATGATGGCCTACTGGACAGCAGTCAGGTCAGTCTTACCCATGATTGTGGTTTTGAGTAATGAACCAGGCTGGGAGTTTTTAAAAGCCTCAGGAATCTTTTGCAGGTGTTTAGAGTTAATTAGTTGATTCAGATGATTAGGTTAATAGCTCGTTTAGAGAACCTTTTCATGATATGCTAATTTTTTGAGATTTGGGGAATTTGGGGTTTTCATGAGCTGTATGCCAAAATCATCAGTATTAAAACAATAAAAGAACTGAAATATTTCAGTTGGTGTGCAATGAATCTAAAATATATGAAAGTTCAATTTTGATCATTACATTATGGAAAATAATGAACTTTTATCACAATATGCAATTTTTTTAGAAGGACCTGTATATATATATATTATATATATATATATATATATATATATATATATATATATATATATATATATATATATATATATATATATATATATGCGCCTGAATATAGACACCGTTGCACAGAGATTAGTGAGTTCCACATCAGCCCACTAACCAAAACTAGCACCGGCTTCATCCCACTCTGCTGGAAGCTCGAAAGTCAGACTCACCTCACTCTGAGCAGTCATGTTTTCATTTGTGTTGTGCATCGTCTAAATTGCTGTTCTTGCAGGCCTGGTCACGCTTCCGTTCACCGGAATAGGACTGTGACCTGTGTGCCGGGCACCGGCTCAACCCGCTACTTTCTCACCATCGCGAATCTGCACACAGAAGTAAGAGAATGATGAATGGGCGTGGCGTAAGCGCGCGTGTTTGTGTGTGTGATGAGACTGCAGCAGAGGACACCGTGTCCATTCCATTCCACCACGCACACTCACCAACCCAAACAAGACTCAGGGGTCAGTCGCTCGTCCCAGTGGTGCAATCTGTCCCACCAAATTGGGTTTGATAAAGGATCGACTACAGCAGCAGCGGGCATAATAGCTTCCTCATGCCCGGCGCTATTACCTGTGCCCGTCCATGGCCAGATGTCTCCCTTAAAATTTGATATATAACCGTCTCTGCTTGCTCAAGGCTGAGTCAAAAATGCTCATTTAAAATGCAACGTTCTTTCTGTTATTGTGGCAAAACATAGGACACACATTCATGTTATCGTTCAATTGCAAATATTAGGCTTGAGTTTTTAATGAATAAGTCTGGCAGTTTAATACTTAAAAAAAAGGTTTTATAGATTTTAATAGGATGAAAGCTATTATAAGCCATATCTGTCAACCCACATGGAAAATCTCCCACAACCCACTCGGCAATGACAATCAAAGACATTATCATGGAAAAAAATTTGCTCCAGGAGAGTTTTATCTCCATCAAAAGGGGTCATTAAAACTTCTTAAACTAAATGCTCTTGAATAAAACTTTCAGAGTACAAAGTAATCTCACAGACACTGAAACTCCAAGTTTGATTGTACCAGTGCTTTCTCCTTATTAAATAAAGCAGAGGGCCAGTGATATAGGCCTACTTATCTTTCTCATTTGAACACCCATATCCAATATTTAATTTTGAGCTCTCATATTCTTCAAATGCATTTTTAATTGCTTAAAATATTTATTTTTCATCTCAAGTACAGGTTCTTTTGTTTCATTACTACAAAGTAACAAACTTTCATCAATAGATAATCTGACTTGCACAAATCAACTTTGACACATTATTATTTTTCTATTATGTATTGCATTTTTCTTTTGAAACATTAGTGGTGCTATTTCTTTTGGATTAAGGGTTTGTTTGATAGCATCTGACTGTACAATTAAAGTCAGTGGGTCCAAAACAACATGGAACCCCATGGACCTTCATCCTTTTGTGTTGCACAGAAGAAAGAAATGCATATATAAAGGTTAGGTATAAAGATTTACCTGGCGGACAATAAAGCAGGCAAACCAGGAGGAAAATGAAATGGTAGGTTAAAAGTTCACCTGGGGTTAGGCTATATTTTGCTGGAGTTTGGTTACTTCAGCTGTTTGTGGAAACTTCAAATAGACATCATAATTTCACTGAATTATAAATTACAGAGGCTTTTGGCTGACTTGTTCAGTTAATCAATGCTGCCCTGATATGGCCATTTCAAAGAACTCAAAAGCTCAGATGGGCAACAAAACAGGCCATTAGATGAGTTCAAGGTTCAGTCTTATAGTGCTCGCAAAATAACGCACAGTTTTCACAATAAATTATATATTTTCTGAAAACATTCTGCAGATCAATATGAGACGGCTTAGCTTTGCAAAGCATCAATCTGTCCCTCAGCATCTTAAAACACTAATGCATCTATTTTGGATGAAGCACTTCTTACCCTTTGGCTGTTGATGGGCTTCAGATAAATGAGTGAGAAAGCAATCTTATTTTCTCTGAGAGAGGCTGAGAGAGGGAGGATGAAATTCTTATAAACTGCAATGGGATGATGGAAGCAAAAAACTAAGGTTTGCGTATTCACAGGACACACAGCTATAAGTCATTCCTAACCCCTGTTTTTTCACATGGGTTGTGTTGAGTAAACCATGAGTATTTAATGAATTGTCAGTCTTTTAGCAAAACTCAAACTAAAGTTAAAACTAAAACAATACACGCAGCATGTCCAAATAAACAATGCAATCATTGGCTGCTGGTACTTTCTGGAATGTTCCACCAGAATGTGCAGGAAAATATATAATAAATTAGATTTCATGTCTATTTAAACAGGGAGCAAAGCAACTAGAGATGTTTGAACAGCTGAAATCGGCTTTGAGTACCCCTCTACAGTCATATTTTCAGAGAAATGAATCATTTCCGACCGACGCTGCTTTCTGAAATTGTTTAGTGTTCATAGTGAATTGTCCATCTGTCAGATTAAGACAAATCCTCCATTAACAAATGAAATGAAATGTCCAGATGGCATGGAAATAACACTTAAGTATGGTACCAAATGTCACAGGAGAGTGGTTAATGCTATTTAATTTAACTGAATATGGATATATAATATTGTTTTTTCAATAGACACGATTTGTTTGATTCGGTTGAATCTTCATGCATCAGTGTTTTATTGTTTATATAGACTGTTTTTATGTCTTTGCTATTATACTCTCAAGTATGATTTAAGACTTCGTATTATTCTTTTCCCTTCTCTGACATATATATTTGGAACAGCAGAATTTGTCCTCAGAGATCATATTTAAGAGAAATCCAGTCTTTCTTATCAGTGTGTGCCTTCCTACAAAAGTCATAATAAAACTAATAAGAGGAAAAATCGATGAAAACTCTGGGGGCCTATGTTATCAGTTTTCAGATATTAGTTCTGAAAGTTCTCTGAATGCCCATAAATAGAAGCTTGAAAGGATTTCTTCCCCCCTCCCCCAGCATTATAAATATAATGAACAGCCATGAAGGAAAATTATTTAAAAATACAGTTTCTCTTTTAAAGCTGCTGTAATTTAATTTATTGATAATATGTAAATGTCTGTATCCTGAAAAAATATGCATTTGTTAAATATCCATTTTTAAATTTCCAAGGTGATTGGACTGCTTGCTGATTAAAATGAGGTCATGTGACAGTAATCTGAACCATTAATTGTGGAATAATGTATAAATAAATAAAATTAGGAGGCAGTGTATATTATGCAGTATGCAAGTTCATATTCCATCCAAACATACATTTTTACAATTCCTAGCATTTACAATGCTGGTTGAAAATCTCTTCACATCCTAATAACAATATGTGTGTGTGTGTGTGTGTATATATATGTATGTATATATGTATGTATATATATATGTTTGTATGTATATGTCTGTGGAAGGCGTAGGACCATAAAATTAAAATTTTATGAGGTATGACAATACACATTTTGACAGGCAGGAAGAACATTGTATCATTGTATTTGGACCGAATGTTTACGCAAAACTTATGCTGCGCTCAACTCCTGTAATTTGGAAGTGATCGAAACCTGTGGTGTTATACTCAAAGCGGTTCGTGATTCAAATTTTCAATGGCAAGTTTGGCAATACTAACAGAGCAAAATGAACCTGCAGCAATCAGGCGGTACAGGTCAGTGCTCTTTAAGCCGTTTCATTATTATTGTAAGGTTATGTGCTTTGAGACATGAGATAGTTTAACCCCATCGGGATCTTATGCTTTTAAAGCTAGCTCGCGATTGCAAGCCTCTCTGAATATTGCCTTCCCTACCTTTAATTGTGATTGGCCTTTTGTACATGGTCAATGACATGATGTGCATATTTTTGTGTCCAAGTACATTATTTCCTTATAAAATAATTTGATAAATTCATGACATACAGTTTATTACTTTATTCTATAAAACCTATTTAGTTTGAATTCATTTTTAGTACATTAAAGGTGCGTTATGTAGGATTGACAGCTAGTGATTGAAATGGGTACTGCAGTCTAAATTCAAAATATTGGAGGTTGTTGTTTCCCGCTCCCTCCTCCTCAGACTCGATGTTTACACGGGTTGCCAGCAGGAGCGAGCGCAATTGACAATGAAAGGCACAGTGTAAGTTGACGAGCTGATTTATCCGTTTTTTTTTAATAATCTCTCAATCATAGAGATTTTTAGATTGATTTTTAGACCGGGTAGAATCTGCGATCTCTGACCCACTTTGTTTGATGGCTTCCATGGCTGCTGCAATATGCTGTGTTTTCTGCCAACTGGCAACATGGGGTGTCAAAATACTACTGGTGGAACTGTCCGAAAAAAAATTAACAGACTAAGAAAACTATTTAAAATGGTGCCTTAATAACAAAAACATTTTAAAACTAAATATTATGGCATTATTTTGGTTTAGAACCTTTCATATAAACAAATTTTGCTTATATGAAAGTTTTTTCATATAAAGTTTTAAAGCTGTTGAGATCGTTTGTCCAGCAATTTGTATATTCTCAAATGTCAAGAGTGGCACAACTGCAAACATGGCTTTTTTATTATAAATTGACAAGGTAAAAACATTAAACATGATAATGCGTCATGATAATGGATAGGTTGGTACACTTTCCATGTCAGGTGGTACAACTAACTATTTGGTTGTACCGCCTGACATAAAAACTGTTAAAAAAAAATGATCGCTTTGAAATGTTAACAACTGAAACTATTTTTGTTCATAACACAAAAATATGCATTACATCAATTTTAAAAATATTTTTTAAGCTTCAGTGACCTGCATCCATTTGTGCAGGTAATGCATACTATTTGTGTTTACAACTTCTCCACAACAATCCTAACTCGCTTTTAACACTTCAGCACTGGCTACCTTTCCTTCAGAAAATGCTAATTAAGTTTGTTTGGATCATTGCATCTCCCCTACCAGACATCACAGGCAATCTTGCACCTATCCCATGCAGAGAGAGACGAAGACTTTAATGTTTACAACCCCCGCTCCGTCGACCGACACAAACCAGTGAACAAACATTCATATCGTTTCATCTCCAGAGCCCTGGAGTCACACACCCTGTGCTCCAAATGGAGCTTGGTCCATCGCAGCAAGCGTATAATCTGCACCCTCCGACAAAAACAAAGCCCTAGAGCCTTCCAGGATGGAGAACAATATTTCCCCCCTGACTCGCTACAGCTGCGAAATGAATGGTTCGCTGAAAAACAAAATCACCACCGGGGGTCTGGCGACTTATTACTGCTGACACGAGAAACTGCGATTTTCAATACTCCAGTAATTAGCGCCTCAAAGACGGAAAGTTACCGGGAGAGGAGCCGCCACATCAGCAGGTGTTTTCCACTATCCTCAGCACATCACCTGCGTGAACTTTTAGTAGTCCGGATGTTTATCTGTACACTGAGACATTTTTTCGACACTCATAGCTGTTGGCTTTCTTTCCCCAACTTTGAAGTATGCCGTATCTATAGGCTATTTTGAGTGGAGAAGGTCAGATATTGCAACACATGATGCAATTCAAGCCTAAAGCTACTGTTCAATAATAAACACTAGATATATTTGAAGCTACCATGATCATTTCTCAATGTATGAAAAAACATGGTAAGCCTATGCAATGGTGCATTTTTTAATGAAATGATGGGCGGGGCTCAACTTACGAAAACAGTTTGCTGCCAATTTAAGTAAAATATATAATTGGATCAATTCATTGAAATAAATTGTGAACGATATGACTGTTATCTACAAAAACAAATCAACATCAAAAAGCTTTAGTCAAATAGAACAGTAGCTGTAAATAATTCACAAGATGTGGAGCTTTGGGTTCAATTTATTCAGTCAGCAACACTCTTAACGTGCACTAAACTAAATAGGCCTTGAATAAAACAACAAAAAAGTTAGATATTAAAAAATCTCTGTGTCCCAACATTTCAGATCTGTGGTATTTTTGGCTGATTCGTTTCTGAGCCTGGTTGCTAAGGTATTATTGGTGGTATAGCTTACTGGTTCTAGTAAAAAGTTCCCAAACCCAAGTCCAAAATATTTAGGTCCTTAACTAAGCCAACCCTTATCCCTAAATATGAGCAGTAGTATTAGTGATGCTTGCTTTAAACATTCTGAAAATAAATCTTTCAGTGATCAGATAAATTATTGATGCCTCATGCAACATGTTCATAGGCCAAGTTGTGCAAGCCTGACCAGAAATGAACTGAACTCTGAATCATAAACTTGCTGGATGTTACCCGCTTTCTTTATGCACCCTAAAACCCAGCATCATCCTGTGAGAATATTACTCACTGATTAATGAACACATCATCTTCACTTTCTGGCTCATCTGCCTAACCAAGCATACTTTTTAAGCCACTTGTCTGGTTTAGATGTCTCCGCTTTTTGTTGATTTTACTTGGTGTCTTATCCTGAGGAATCGATAGGATGTGGGGAGAAATAAACATGTATCGATCAGAGAAGGGAAGTTAGATGCAAGGGTGGGATTAGAGCAGACCCCCTTTCTATCAGCCTGAAAATGTACCTCTAAATTGACTCGCACACACACACTGATGGTGATGCCAGAGCCGCTTATTTCATCCGATTCCACATCAGATTTGAAGATTAAAGACTCATTGGATTTATCCTCACGCAGAGACTTCTACCAGTTTTTACAAAAGTTGGAGCAGAGTGTAAATACAGTCCAGTTAAAGGCAATGACAGGTCAACAGACAGCTGTTGGATTTTCGAGAGCCAGTCATGACAGTTTGAGCCTAATATTTGCCATGTTTTCCAATTAAAAAATGACAGAAATTGGTAAACAAAACAGTCAGAATAGCTGACAACATCCTAGTTGATATAATATCTGATACTGTTGTTTGGTTTGGTTCTCAAATCTGATTGGACAAGAAGTTTTATTACTGTGTATGCACGTTCCATACAGCAACTGTCAGTCTATTAGTGATGATGGGGATTTTACAATGACTCTTTCTGCATGTTACATTAGCCTGGTTTCCATAAAAACTACGGCGTTTTCTATTAAATGATGTAATGCAACTAAAATGTAAGTTTTTCCTCTGGCAATAAGTCATTCCAAACATTATTTTTAAACGAAGGAGAAGTTGGCGTGTTATCCAAGCATTAATGGCAAGGAAAGCCCTTTATACTTGGGAGCGGCCACGTGTGAGGTGTTTCTGGGAGGTTATATTTCACAATGATCACGTGACTTACATACGCCATGTGACCTGTAAATGTGAAAAAAACTGTATTCCTTTATTTCTTTTTCGAATTGCCTGCAAAACCACTACAAATAAAAAAAACTTGTTTTGTGATATATGGGAGTTTTTGCAAAACGTGTTTCTATTGGGCGTATTTTAAATTTGCAATTTCAATTTGCGCAATTTGAAGTGTAATGAAAACGCTGCTATTGTTATATCAGAATTTGGTGACAAGTGATTGTGTAATGAGTGAGTCAAGGAATCACTGATTCAAATGATTAGTTAAAAAAACGATTCGAAATTGGTAGGCCTAACATATCTTTATAATTGAGTCACTTCAATGAACTGATTTACTGATTTATTACTGATTAATTCGGGAGCAAACAAGCGAAAGGCTGTTCAAACATGCTGAGTGAGTACTTTTGAATAAGTAACTGAACTTTGAACTCAATTGATTCGTTCAAAAACACTAATTCGTTCAGGAACAAAACAAGTGACAGTCTTTATGGAGTCACTGAATCTTTCATTTAAATGATTTGTTCAAAAACACTGATTGATTTAGAAACAAAACAGGTGACTGTCCTTTTCAATGATTCACGTAATCATTCACTCAACTGTTTCATTAAAAACACGTAATGAAACAAGTGACAGTCACTGAATCTTTCATTCAAACGATTTGTTCAAAACACTGATTGCGAAACAAAATAGGTGACACTCGGTGCATCCCAATTCTCATACTGTCGGTCCTAAATAGTATTCGAAAACAGAATTATATGTCCGAAAATCGTAGTATGTTGAAAAGAGTATTCCAAAGATAGCCGGATGGCCTACTATTTCCGAAGTGCAGATCCGCGGACACTCTAACGGCTGATATTGCCCACAAACCATTGCTAGTTGGACAAGGATTTGTTTAGAACTACAAACACGGATACAAGTGTTTAAAAAACTACAAACATGGCGGATGTGCGAGTCCGACGGTTAAGGATGATTAGATAAAGATTAAAAATCAGTATCTAACCTGACTAAAAGATAATTATTGAATGTTGTCCACATTATATTTCACCTGCAACAGCATTGTGAACTTTTATAAAGATACGTTTGACCATTAACATTTAAATGCATCATTATATTCAAATTGCAAACACATGAGGGGAGTCTCCGCATGAAAGACCCATGAATGGCAGATCAACGTGCTATACATGTCACTCTGAAACGGTAGGTGTGGCAAGGTAGACGAGCGCCAGACCGGTGTGACTCGCAGATTTATTTTTCCGATCACTCCTCCCACGTCTCTTGCTCGTATACCTCGCCACAGTAGGACATTTTATTAATATGAATGAGGATGATTTGAACTGTGACGAGATGATTGTCAGGGCAGTTTAGAGTGACAGGATGTAACTATAGCGACAGGGCTGTCCGTTAATGATGACGAAGTAATATGTCCTAAAGCTTCTGCTGCACACTCAAAAGTATGTAGTTTTTCTTCTCAAAATAAGTACATACTTTTAGGGTGTAGTATAAGTAAGCCAATTGGGACGCAGCGTGTCTTTTGAATGAGTCACGTATTCATTCACACAACAGTTTCATTAAAAATACTCAATCAGTCAGAAACAAAACAAGTGACAGTCTTTATTGGTGTCATCTTTCAATCAACCAATTAGCTCAAAAATGCAAATGCAACATGCAAAAAAAAAACGTCTTTATGAATGACTCATTCATCAGCAGTGCAGACAGAAATATTACAATTAATTAATATCCTAATTAAAAAGCTATAACGACATGAGGATGAGTAAATGATGACAGAATTACAATTTTGGGGTGAACTTTTCATTCAGTACTCTAATCATTTGTGCTTAAAGCTTCATAGAGAAAAGAAAATGTGGTATATCGCTCATCCCTATACTACCCCACAGCATGAAGTATGGCTAATATCCAGCAGGCCCCCTCTTCTTTCCCACCAGCCACATCCCAATCAGCCCAGCCAAGCGATTTATCATCCTCACCTGCGGCCGCACCATTTATCATCCTTAGATCGCATCTCCAACGGACAGGAAATGTTTATTTTCGCTCATTACAGTCACCACCATTCCCCTTCCACCAACGCTAACTCAACCCCCCCAACCCTTATGTGATACCTGGGCCCATCTGATCTCATTGCATGTACCCCTGTCTCATGCAGACCATGCACCGTTGCCCTCAGCCATCAACCCCTCACAGCCTTCAGCACCACTCCATTTGCATTTAAATGGCCAAAAATACACATTTCACAGCCTGTTATTGGATTACACTCCCCCTCCCCTGATATCTCCTATTAGCAACCGGAAAGGTTAAATGGCTAATATTGTCGAGCCACACCAGGACTCGTAATAAAATTGATGTGATGCTGCACAAACTCATATGGAGGGGGTTCGAGGGAATTACCTTCCATTTTATACACCAGCGGCATCCCAATTATTCTGTCAGACCTGCGGTGATAGCAAATAACATCCACTTTTCATACAAGTTAACTCACCCGGGCGAGACTGCATTAGAGTTGAATTATGAGGATCCAATAGGGATTTGTTTGCAATCTTGCATAAAACCCTTCATCCTGGAGAATATGATCAAGAGCAGAGCATTATTACAGTGACTGCTACAAGCTACCCTTGATTGCACACCATGTAGTGTATACTGTAAACAACCATCTCCAACCACCGATAAGGGCACTTGAACCTCTTTCACACTTTGCTTCATTCGAGATAAATCATTACAATCCTCGGTGCAGGGAAAGGACCTTTTGGCGGCAGTAAGCATCCCACTTTTTTTCCCGCTCTCGGCGCAGTATTGAAACTCTCATCAAGAAGCAAATCCATTCACAATGTTTCATTTCTCAGATAACGTCAGTGTGTGCAAGACATGTCTGACACGAAGCAAATAAACAGCTCGATAACTTAATGGTTGTACATTTTCACTGCTTGCACGTCGGTCCTCTGTGTTTTTCTGGCCTCTAATTACTAGACTTGGTTCGGCTGGGATAAACCAAAGCTCCTTTTAAATATAGTCTCCCTCGTATTTCGCTAGAAACTAAACCTCTGCCTCCGCTCTCCCTGCTGACAAATCAATCCAACACTTTTCTTTATGGCAGTAGGCCCAAGAGGAGCTATCAACTGCATTGTGTGGTTTTGTGGATTGTAATGTACTTCAGTAATAGGGAATAAAGCATGTACTGTGGAGCAAAAACCTGCCATGTCAATTTGTAAGTTATGCAGACTACTGTAAAAAATGTTGCTGCCTTAAATTTTTAAGTACAATCAACTTTTTTTTGATTGTACTTAACATATATCAGATGTTTAACCCTCACCCGTCCCTCGCACTCTGTAACAAATCAGTCCCTCGTGGGTCAAAATGACCCGAAGCCCTAAAATTATACTCTTTTTTATTATTTTTTTTTACCAGAAAGTCATTTAATTTTTTCTATTTTTAATGGCATTTTTGGGATAATTTTTTTAAATAATTTTTTATTTTATTTACCTTAAAATTACTAGATTTTATCAATAAATAATATAACTTAAGCACATTCTTCACATTCTTTCAACTTAAATTCAAAATATCTCAATGCATAACCCTGTTAATTCAGTTTAGAATATCTCACATTGGGTGTCTCTTGTGGAATACAATAATATAACATGATATTTCATGACTCTTGCCACTAGCGTTACACTGCATTCACACAGGGTCTCGGCGTTAACGCTTCTCATTTACTTTGAATGGGTGACATCATGCATTGCCGAACTGAATTGTGGGTTCCATTGATTTCTCAACTTTTCAATCGCCAACGCAAGCATCATCCAATCAGGTCGCCCTATGCAAATACCCTAGAGCAGACGCTAGCCGATTGCGTTCATGCAACCCTAGAGCGGACGTGTGATTGGCTGTTGTCACTATGACGGTTGCATTAGCACCAAGCTTCAGCCACGCCCTCCATCAAGTGTTAACACGTTATAAAAAAGCGTTATAGCTCTATATGGAGCAAATGAGCTGTTCTGCTGAGTCCTAAAATTAGTTGTTGAGAGTATCTCTTCAGAATGCATTCAGATACACATGTCGACATTATAAAATTATTTTTTGGTAAAGTTTAGATTTAATTTTGAAGCATGCTTCATGAATCAAGGGGGTCAGATTGACCCGTGAGGGACTGATTTGTTACTTTTTTTATTTCAACCACTTAAACTCCTTGGATCCAGTCAATTTGTTTGTGTGTGTGCGTGTGTGTGTGTGTATTCGTGGTTCAAGTGCGACAAAAGTCCTAAGATCTTGGACCACTCTGATAAACACAATTTGTTTTTCAAAAATTCATTTCGGGTGAAAATGACGGGACGAACGAGCGTTAAGTCAATTAAACTTACATTACAATAAAAAAAAAAGTTGAATCTTGCACAACTTAAAAATTGAAAATGGCTTGACTTATTTTGATGAGTTAAAGCAATGCAAAAACATATGTTGTCATAACCTATTGATCATATAATATTTTTAGGACTTAATAGGACAATGTATGTAATTTTTCTGTTAAACAGAAAAAGTAGTATAAATGTTATTGTTTGTTTATTTTTATGGTAACACTTTACAATAAGGTTCATTAGTTAACATTAGTTAACTACATTAGTTAACATGAACTAATAATGAACTACACTTATAAACCATTTATTTATCTTTGTTAATGTTAATTTCAACATGTACTAATACATTTTTAAAATCTTGTTAACGTTAGTTAATGCACTGTGAACTAATATGAACAAACCATGAACAGCTAGATTTTTATTAACTAACGTTTACAAAGATTAACAAATGTACTGCTCATGGTTAGTTAATACATTAACTAATGTTAACTAATTAAACCTTATTGTAAAGTTTTTTACACTTTTATTTATTTATAATATTATGCTATGTAAGTTATTTATTAGAGTGTTTTATGTTAAGCTGTTTGTTGTTAAAGTGGGTGGACAGTCTACTGAAAATTCACAATTTCATTTCACAGGCCTTCTTTAAAATCCTTTTTCATTTGACTAATTTAATGTCCTGTTCATTTATTTATTTTTGCAAGAAAAACAAAACTCCCCCAAAAGTGATTTATCATTGATGATATGTGAAATCTTATTTGAATCTAATTTCTCATATGAAGCATTGAGTGGCTGGTAATTTGTAGGATACGCACGCAAACGGTGTGTGTACACGCATGCGTGCGAGTGTGTGTCCGTTCCCACTGGAATATATCTATCTGATGAGATCGTGTGAGATTAAATTGTCTGAAGCCTCTGCACCTGAACTAAAGTGATTCACACTACATGGCAGAGAGCCCAAGAGACAGTTAGATTTATTTGACAATAACACGAAAAGCAAGCACTCCACTCCTCTTGCATAAACACAAGACAAGAACAGAAGGATGGAAGATGGAAATGCAAAAGGATCATAGGCTATATCCTGCCGTTTTACCTTCAATGCCAGGCTCTCTCTCATTTCAGAGAACTGCTAATTTGATATTCTGAATGCCGGGTGAATTCTCAGTAGTCCTAAAAAAGTCTGTAAGGCCATTATCTATTCAACCGGACATTAATATTAATAATGATTTTGCAAGGCCATGCTCATAGATAGTCAAGTTTGAAACGTACTGCCACCAATGCTTACCTATTTTTATTTGATTAATTCAGAGTTTTTATTTATTTATTTTTTGACTACGCTTACTGCTCAACTTGCTCCAAGGTGACAAACGTGACCATTTTTTATTTCCTGCATTTAGCAATTTCTTCAGACACAGGCAGTCAATAACCCTATGAGTTATGCATTCAATTAAACTCAGTTGGACCTGAAAACTTTCATATGAATATTTTATGCATTGTCACATGCGCATTCATTACAGTGACAGAATACGCAATGATAGGCCATTGTATAAACCATGATGGTTAGCTTCCTTTGACGTTAGCTTGCATTGTGCAAGAAAGAACGCTCTTTATTAAACATTCATGATTACACGTCAATCTCAAAGGTAGAGTGAAACCCTTTCATTTTTTTGTGAGCAAGAAAAGAAACACATGAAATAAATTGCAGGAAGCATCCGAGCCCTAAAGAAACCACTTGACATTACAGTAGATGAAAACCGACAGGCTTAAAATGCTGACGTAGAGCGAACGGACCTAGCGAAGCTGACCCTTACAATGGCCACCACTGAATTGAATTTGATATTTCTACTCAGGGGAGACCTTTGACTGGCAGATTTATTCAACAAAAAGACATGTTACCCAACCGCAGTGGCGTTTTATGCAAGCTCACACGAACTGCTCCCTGCTTCTGTTTGCCTCAGGTAAGAGATCATAGCGCGATTATTTCAAAGTGTTTAAAATGTCTGTTTCTAAACTTCAACTTGAATACTTTGTACCCTGTGTTTGCATAAGTGTTCATTCCGTTGGATATTTTGATATCTTAGCCAAAGCTGATTAGGTAAAGAATGCTATTTTTGCATAATTGCATCTATTGAGTGGCCAGGCGTTGTGTAGTACGGCTGATGAAGGGGGTGAGAACCAGCTGCCAGCTGTGGCGTAATAAAACCCTTTTATGCCTCACGCTGATTGCTGCGCTATAGAAGTAGAGTTTATGACCACCGAGCTGATTTCCACCACCAGAATAGACTTTTCGCTGAGATCTAGGCTGTGTTTGAACACTGAAAAAGTGTAGGCCTACTGTATGAGAGGGATCAAGGTCCTTTAAGTTTCAGTGTTTGCGCAATATATTGTCCAAGATGCCTTCATCTGGTCTCTGCCTGTGATGTCCCACAATCCCGCGTAAACTCCTACAGTTTGTGTACAGTTAGTGTAAAACGATGAAAAAATATTCTTAAAGCTTCTTAAACTGTTTCAAATACAAATCCCAATACATTGTATCATGACTTTGAAGTAGAAACAGTCACTATAGCAAGCAATATTTTGGCAGACACCATGCAGGGGCGGACTGGGACAAAATTTCAGGCCGGGAAATTTCACACTCATCCAGGCCATCCCATACACCCACAACAAATTCTGAAACCACGGACAACCCAATTTTTTTGTTTAGCCATCACGATCACATAAAAACGGTTTAAATACGGGGGCCGTGCAAAATAATTAATTATTCTCTTGAACTGCAAATTCTCTTTCATTTTCCCATCTCTATGTTTCTCACTTGTGTGTGTTTGTTTACTTTTTTGTAGTCTCAAAGACTTTATACAGTCAAACCAAAAATTATTCAGACACCAGATATAATTGTTTACCAGTGGGTGCAGGACACTATAGTTCATTTATGTAAGTGAGGATAGCATACATTCTCCATAATTCTCCATAGGAATGTTGTCCCATTCTTGTCTAATGCAGGTTTCTAGTTGCTCAACTGTCTTAGGTCTTCTTTGTTGCATCTTCCTCTTTATAATGCGCCAAATGTTTTCTATGGGTATCTGCTGGCTGGCCATTTCAGATACCCAGACCCTTCTTCTACGCAGCCATGATGTTGTAATTGATGCAGTATGTGGTCTGGCATTGTCATGTTCCCTGAAAGAGACGACGTCTGGATGGGAGCACATGTTGTTCTAGAACTTGGATATATCTTTCAGCATTGATGGTGCCTTTCCAGATGTGTAAGCTGCCTATGCCACACGCACTCATGCGACCCCATACCATCAGAGATGTGGGCTTCTGAACTTGAGCGCTGATAACAACTTGGGTTGTCCTTGTCCTCTTTAGTCCGGATGACATGGCTTCCAAGTTTTCCAAAAAGAACTTCAAATTTTGATTCGTCTGACCACAGAACAGTTTTCCACTTTGCCACAGTCCATTTTAAATAAGCCTTGGCCCAGAGAAAACACCAGCGCATCTGGATCATGTTTAGATATGGCTTCTTTTTTGACCTATAGAGTTTTAGACGGCAACAGTGAATGGCACGGTGGATTGTGTTCACCGACAATGTTTTCTGGAAGTGTTCCTCAGCCCATGTTGTGATTTCCATTACAGTAGCATTCCTGTATGTGATGCAGTGCTGTCTAAGGGCCCGAAGATCACGGTCATCCAGTATGGTTTTCCAGCCTGACCCTTACGCACAGAGATTGTTCCAGATTCTCTGAATTTTTGGATGATATTATGCACTGTAGATGATAATAACTTCAAACTCTTTGCAATTTTTCTCTGAGAAACTCCTTTCTGATATATCTCCACTATTTTTCGCTGCAGCATTGGGGGAATTGGTGATCCTCTGCCCATCTTGACTTCTGAGAGACGCTGCCCCTCTGAGAGGCTCTTTTTATACCCAGTCATGTTGCCAATTGACCTATTAAGTTGAAAATTGGTCCTCCAGCTGTTCCTTATATGTACATTTAACTTTTCCGGCCTCTTATTGCCCAGCTTTTTTGGAATGTATTGCTTGAAATTCAAAATGAGCCAATATTTGGCGTGCCATTTCAAAATGTCTCACTTTCAACATTTTATATGTTATCTATATTCTATTGTGAATAAAATAAACGTTTATGAGATTTGTAAATTATTGCATTCCTTTTTTATTTACAATTTGTACAGTGTCCCAACTTTTTTGGAAATAGAGTTTGTAATTGTGTACTTAAATTGAACAACAACAATTGACAGCTGATTGGTTGATTGTAATACATTAGGTAATGTGATTTTTGTTTTGTTTTGCAAAGATGTCAAACAAACTTCTTTCACGTTTTCATTATGGGGTATTGTTTGTAGAATTGAGGGGGAAAGTGAATCTAAGTGTAGAAAAAGTGAAGCGCTGTGAATACTTTCGAGTTGCACTCTACCCATACCACCAAATCTGTCTCTAACCTTACCCGTATCTCACCTCAATAGCACCAAAACTGTTCTGCAATTCAACATGAACACAATAAGTACATTGTACTTATTTTGTCATGTAAGTGCAAGTTAAGGACACCAAATATAAAGTGTGACCCATAAATTTGTCTTAATTAGAGGCCTGAATGTTATGTCACGTTGTTGTCAAAGATGAACTGGGTGCTGTATGATATATTTCTCTGAAAATACACCCGCTCTTACTCAAATGATGCTGATTACTCGCCAAACTTTTCTCTGTTTTTTTTTTTGAATTGGGGGCATTAAGTACAGTCATGAATCTTGTTCTTTCCCCAAATGGGAGCAATGTCAGGGGCAGCGCAGGATTAATGGTCATTCTTCCTGCCTTCTCCTTTTTCTTCAGGGCCTGGGTTTCTATTCACCCACAGGCTAATGCAAATTAATATCCACTCTCCCAGAAAATGAGTCCTGCGGTGCTGGGCTCTCTCAGCTCCGACAGATGCCGAAAGAGAGTTACGGAGCACAAACACTTCATTAACTTTTTCTTCCAGCATTAATGAAAATAAAGAGCTATGGAAGCTTGCCACAGACTGGATGGTGGTAATCAGTTTTACGCTTTATTGTTTGTTTGCAAAAGAGGAAGTCATCCACCCATGGGTGCTCGCCTGTTAGTGCCATATATATATATATATATATATATATATATATATATATATATATATATATATATATATATATATATATATATATATATATATATTCAGGGGGATTTGAGGACAAATAAAAACCCTGTTCATAGTGAAGTCGTCCTTGAAAAGATTTGCTTTTCTTGCTCTCATTCTTTCATTCTGGCTACCAGTGTGTAAAATGACAAATTACGAAGTATTTGGAGCACTTTTGACCCTGCCAAGGTTAACCATTTGCATTGATTGGTAGCTTAGAGGGCGAGTTTCATCAATGTCATATTGCACATGTAAGTAAAGAGTCTTCAGAAGACTGTTCTCATGCACAGCTTTGTAAATTCAGATGCGACTCACTAAAGTGGCACGATTAAAGCTGTCTCTTCTATGTAAATCAGCTTTTGTCCTAACCAGCTGCGAAAAGTGACAAGCAGCAGTACCTTCTGTCAAGAGTTCGGATTAAATGTTGAATTGATTAAAACTCAACGATTCTTTTGCATCATCACTCAAAACTAAAACCCTGCATTTTTTGAACATTAAATATTAATGGCACATTCAAGATGATTTTACTGGCAATGTCAAATTTAAGCAACTTCAAATGAGTCGGATGCCTGAAAATTTTTTCCCAAAAGTGTCTCTGATTTTAACAGTTTGATCAGTTTGATTCATTTTTAAATCAGTTCAAACTGTTTATTTCAGTCAGAGTGAAAGAATTTAATGATTCAACAATTCACTTGCATCGTTACTCAAAAATTAAAGATGAAGTATGTATATATTTTTTATGTTAAAATACGTTCTCCTAATCCAGTTTATTGTTCATTGACTTCTATTTGTATGCCATTCATGGGTTTATCTCCCTCAAAAGTGTAAACATTGAGTCTAACAGGCAACATCAAAACATTGAGAGTGGTCACACCGGTCTCAGATCTCTCACGGAGATACCATATCTTCTCATATCTACATATCCGGTTACAGCTACTGTAGCAAAGTTTGGGGTGTGGCTACTGTAGAGTTTGGGGCATGGCTACTGTAGCAAAGTTTGGGGTGTGGCTACTGTAGAGTTTGGGGCATGGCTACTGTAGCAAAGTTTAGGGCATGGCTACTGTAGAGTTTGGGGCATGGCTATTGTATAGTTTGGGGGGTGGCTACTGTAGAGTTTGGGGCATGGCTACTGTAGAGTTTGGGGCATGGCTAGTGTAGAGTTTGGGGCATGGCTACTGTAGAGTTTGGGGCATGGCTACTGTAGAGTTTGGGGCATGGCTAGTGTAGAGTTTGGGGCATGGCTACTGTAGCAAAGTTTGGGGTGTGGCTACTGTAGAGTTTGGGGCATGGCTATTGTAGAGTTTGGGGGTGGCTACTGTAGAGTTTGGGGCATGGCTACTGTAGAGTTTGGGGCATGGCTAGTGTAGAGTTTGGGGCATGGCTACTGTAGAGTTTGGGGCATGGCTAGTGTAGAGTTTGGGGCATGGCTAGTGTAGAGTTTGGGGCATGGCTACTGTAGAGTTTGGGGCATGGCTAGTGTAGAGTTTGGGGCATGGCTACTGTAGCAAAGTTTGGGGCATGGCTCTGTAGAGTTTGGGGCATGGCTACTGTAGCAAAGTTTAGGGCATGGCTACTGTAGAGTTTGGGGCATGACTATTGTAGAGTTTGGGGGTGGCTACTGTAGAGTTTGGCGTGTGGCTACTGTAGAGTTTGGGGCATGGCTACTGTAGCAGAGTTTGAGGCATGGCTACCGTAGAGTTTGAGGCATGGCTACTGTTGAGTTTGGGGCATGACTACTGTAGAGTTTGGGGTATGGCTACTGCAGAGTTTGGGCAAGGCTACTGTAGAGTTTGGGGCGAGGCTACTGTAGAGTTTGGGGCATGGCTACTGTAGCAAAGTTTGGGGCATGGTTAATGTAGCAAAGTTTGGAGTGAGGCTACTGTAGAGTTTGGGGCATGGCTACTGCAGAGTTTGGGGTGTGGCTACTATACAGTTTGGGGCGAGGCTACTGTAGAGTTTGGGGCATGGCTACTGTAGCAAAGTTTGGAGTGAGGCTACTGTTGAGTTTGGGGCATGACTACTGTAGAGTTTGGGGCATGGCTACTGTTGAGTTTGGGGCATGACTACTGTAGAGTTTGGGGCATGGCTACTGCAGAGTTTGGGCAAGGCTACTGTAGAGTTTGGGGCGAGGCTACTGTAGAGTTTGGGGCATGGCTACTGTAGCAAAGTTTGGGGCATGGTTAATGTAGCAAAGTTTGGAGTGAGGCTACTGTAGAGTTTGGGTCATGGCTATTGTATAGTTTGGGGGGTGGCTACTGTAGAGTTTGGGGCATGGCTACTGTAGAGTTTGGGGCATGGCTAGTGTAGAGTTTGGGGCATGGCTACTGTAGAGTTTGGGGCATGGCTACTGTAGAGTTTGGGGCATGGCTAGTGTAGAGTTTGGGGCATGGCTACTGTAGCAAAGTTTGGGGTGTGGCTACTGTAGAGTTTGGGGCATGGCTATTGTAGAGTTTGGGGGGTGGCTACTGTAGAGTTTGGGGCATGGCTACTGTAGAGTTTGGGGCATGGCTAGTGTAGAGTTTGGGGCATGGCTACTGTAGAGTTTGGGGCATGGCTAGTGTAGAGTTTGGGGCATGGCTAGTGTAGAGTTTGGGGCATGGCTAGTGTAGAGTTTGGGGCATGGCTAGTGTAGAGTTTGGGGCATGGCTACTGTAGCAAAGTTTGGGGCATGGCTCTGTAGAGTTTGGGGCATGGCTACTGTAGCAAAGTTTAGGGCATGGCTACTGTAGAGTTTGGGGCATGACTACCGTAGAGTTTGAGGCATGGCTACTGTAGAGTTTGGGGCATGGCTATTGTAGAGTTTGGGGGGTGGCTACTGTAGAGTTTGGCGTCTTGGCTACTGTAGCAAAGTTTGCGGCGTGGTTACTCTAGAGTTTGGAGCGAGGCTACTGTAGCAGAGTTTGGGAAATGGCTACTGTAGCAGAGTTTGGGGCGTGGCTACTGTAGAAGAGTTTGGGAAATGGCTACTGTAGCAGAGTTTGGCGTGTGGCTACTGTAGCAGAGTTTGGGGCATGACTACTGTAGAGTTTGGGGCATGGCTACTGCAGAGTTTGGGCAAGGCTACTGTAGAGTTTGGGGCGAGGCTACTGTAGAGTTTGGGGCATGGCTACTGTAGCAAAGTTTGGGGCATGGTTAATGTAGCAAAGTTTGGAGTGAGGCTACTGTAGAGTTTGGGAAATGGCTACTGTAGCAGAGTTTGGGACGTTGCTACTGTAGAAGAGTTTGGGGCGTGGCTACTGTAGCAGAGTTTGGGGTGTGGCAACTGTAGAGTTTGGGGCATGGCTACTGTAGAGTTTGGGGCATGGCTACTGTTGAGTTTGGGGCATGGCTACTGTTGAGTTTGGGGCATGACTACTGTAGAGTTTGGGGCATGGCTACTGCAGAGTTTGGGGTGTGGCTACTATACAGTTTGGGGCGAGGCTACTGTAGAGTTTGGGGCATGGCTACTGTAGCAAAGTTTGGAGTGAGGCTACTGTTGAGTTTGGGGCATGACTACTGTAGAGTTTGGGGCATGGCTACTGTTGAGTTTGGGGCATGACTACTGTAGAGTTTGGGGTATGGCTACTATTGAGTTTGGGGCATGGCTACTGTTGCATTTGGGGCATGACTACTGTAGAGTTTGGGGCATGACTACTGTAGAGTGAGTTTGGGGCATCACTACTGTAGAATTTGGGGCGTGGCTACTGTAGCAGAATTTGGGGCTGGGCTATAACCCAGAGGGTGTTTAGATAGTGTGGGACCATTACTGACGTGTTACAAATACATTCAGCTTCAGCTACAGAAGCGTAAGCCAAAATTGACAAAAGTCATGAACATGTCAAAGCGAACGGGACTTTACGATGTAGCATGCTACAATGGAAGTGTTGAGACCATACAGCATCATCATGCACCCGCTCAGATATAATGTTTATAATTTTTTACGTTTATAATGTATACTTTGTGTCCATTGTTGACGGCCTCAAGCAGTTGTGGCGCAGCATCATGCTAAAAAAGAGTTGTTTGCAGATATGTAGGATGGGCTTATTAAAAAGGGAGACTCCTGTGTTAGAAAGAGCATTAGCCTTCCTGATTGCTTACAAATTACACATAGCACAGGATAACACAGATACTGGTATTAAACCTTCAATTGAAAGTAGCCTACATTTACTTGTCGAGACATGCCTTCACAAGCACCTGTAAGAACTGTGATTGTGATGCCACACCCACCATGAACTTTCATTGGTTCAACATCCTGCTCCGTCTCTGTATATATATATATATATATATATATATATATATATTTTATATATACAAAAAAAATACATACAATCTCATATTTACCACCACCTGCTCTTCCTCTTGATGTGTTAGTTGAAATTTCAGTTTCTTGTATGAAGTGGGCCAGGCTTCCAGTGCTCACGGTATTTAGGAAGTTGCACAGATGGAGACTTGCCTCGGGTGGATTTGTCACATTATCTGCAATTAGACATTCTGACCAACATGCTCTGTGGAGGGAGTCCAATGCCCATGATACAGTTTGTTAGTAGTTCGGGGACAAGGAAGGTTTTACACATGATGATGCTTGTTTGACAAATTAAATGCGCATTGTGCAAACCTGATTTCCATAAAAATGATTCTTCAGATGACAGGAGACTATAAAGACACGGAGCTTCCTCAGAGACCTGAAGCTCTCCAACCTCCCTGTTTGCATGTGCGTGTCTCAAGAGACTCAAAGACGTAAACACATCACAACTTCACGTCTGTCATTTCTTAACCTTGAACCACTCAGATGGTTTCATATGAGGCTTATAAATACAGTGTCGTCTTCCAATGCTTCTATATTTCTACTCTGCTTTCTACAAGCTCTGCTGGACATCTAACGATAGGGGGTATGGGGTAAGATGTGCCACTTTTTTCTTGCCCTCTAAGTAAAAAGAATTGAGACAAATACTGCAAAATATCTTATAAATCTGTGTCATGTCATGGGGTAAGTTGAATAATTTGGGAATAAGTGCATGATTTACATTTCACATAATATAAACATAAATGACAAACAAACAACTTAATGCACATCTCATTCCAAAGTCATATTTTATGTATTTTACTGGCCTAAATTAATGGAAAAAAACATGACTATGCTCTACTGTTAAAATAATAATTTAAAATAATATACAAATATTTAATAACTTAAATAATTCATTACTAATCTCTAGCCAAATCATTCACATGGATTTACACACATTTTTAGAACTGGATACATTTGCTCTGACATTTAGCCTCTGTCCAACATGTTTTATCAAGCAATTTCACATTGGCATGATTTATCAAGCATATGGCACGGTGGCATATTCACTTCTCGTTTTAATGACCCCTTTCTTTACGTCAAACAGGAACGAAAGAGGCAGCGGCACAATTTCCTGTTGTGAGTGACTAAAAATACCTCTGACTTGCTGATCTAGACAGATTCAGTCAAACAAAGAATGGGAAGATAACAGTGCAGCTCAAAAGGACAAGGATAGTAGCCGGCAAATGTGCGTTTGCATGAGTTTCCCCATATGCATGTGTGTGTGTGTGTTTGCATGAGGATGTGCATATAAATGCGTGTGGCTTTTTCACAGGTGTGAACGTAATGCAAAAGACCCAGGGAGTCGATGGAGAGCCCGTTCTAATGAAAATACTCTGTTAAAGGCCAGCGCCAAAGAGCTGTTTGTTAGGCCACTTTCTCCCAGCTTTTCTCATTTGGTGAGCTTCAAATTAGATTCAGTCTGTTACCGCCATCAGTTTTCAGCAGTCCGTCTACCTTCTTTACTCTCTGCATTCTAATTTGATTCTCTTTCATTCGCCATTCATTTTCCTCCCCCTCTCTCTCTTATTCACTCACTCTCTTTTAAACTCCTCGACATCTCTGTCTTAGCAGTCCAATTTCATTCCAATCAGCCTTGTACTGTCCAGCAACAAAAAAAAGAGCCAAAAAGAACAATGGAAGGCATTGTCAATCCAAGCAAGCCAGGCATTGTTAATACAACTGCACTGGATACCACATTAAAGCTGAAATATCTGCTTTAGAAACATAAAATAAACAGATTGCACTCGCTTCTCCTATTGCTGTTTCACTTGGTTTGAAAAATGTCCAAATTAAACATTAATTGCAACGAGAGAAAGAGACACAAACAAGCCATTATTGCCCATATCGTTTCATTTACTTGAAAATACGGGTATTTCTTGCTTGGTCGGCATGATATATTAAATATTAATGGTGTATTCAATGGTATTTTTGCTTGATATCAAATTAAGTTTTCTTGTAGATCACCCCCACTTCACAATATGCATGCTTCCATAATCGATAAAAATGTAATTCATATGTCACATAAAAATATGAATACAAAGTATTAAAGTTTTATTTTTTATTATAGTTTTAATAACATCTTCAGGAGCAAAAATACCTTTAGAGATACACTATATTGCCAAAAGTTTGGTGACGGTTTACATGCACATGAACTTTAATGACATCCCATTCTTAATCCTTAAGGTTTAAAGAGCACATATTATGGCATTTAAAATGTTCCAAATATTGTTTTAGAAGTCCCCAACAACAGTTTTGCATGCAATGACAAAAAAGACTTTAGTTTTCTTATAATATGCATTTATTTTTATCTCTTTTGACAGCGATTCTCAAATGATTCATTTAGTGATTCACTTTTCAAAACCCCGCCTTTACGTGACGCTAATCTGCGCTGATTGGTCCGATGACCCAGTCAGTTGTGATTGGTATAGTCTGTGCAGATATTTTCGGAAACGGAACACCCATCACCATAGATGGTTTTCGGTTTAACAAGTTTAAACGCGTATAAAGTGTATGAACAAACATGGCATCAATTTTACCCTATCAATTCGAGCCTGAATATGAAGGGGAAACGTCTGGAGATGCGAATTATCAACAAACTCAATCGCAAACACCACGACTGGAGCAGGATATTTCTCAATGGTAAGCATCAATGTACCGTTAGTTGTCACTTCAGGAAAATGGAGCGTTAAGTCGATGCATAAACATAACGTTTTTACCCCCCAAAAAATAAAAATGCAGTAACGTTACGTTACTACGAGGTATGACTCTATTCTTAAAGAAAACTCCGAAAACAACAACAAACAATTCACATATCTCAATACAATTGTCATTAAAGACCTTAGAAGCTAAACGGTGCTTACACAACAAACCAAACAATTATTAAGCATGCTGCATAAAACATAAAAGCAACAATTATTAATAACACTTACAGTTTGTGATACGGAGGAGGAAGCTGATGCAAATACACTTGGAACTGAACCTTTCAATATCAGCCGGCTCGCGAATCCAAGTTTGATTGCATTTAAGTTGGTAAAGCAATCGTCTTCAAAATGGCGTGAACAAAGCACAAGGCTCGGACTATACTCCTGTGGTACAGTTGTATATATGAATTGTAGCCACTTAGTCTTCAAATGCTCAGATGAAAAAAGTTTGCTTTTGAGTCGCACTTGAGAACACAGCGTCTCGTCGCCATGATGTTTTCTAGTTTTCACTGGCGTGCGCAGTAAGTGGGCGTATCGTATTCAAATAACTTGACAAGTTGACGTCATCTAGTCAGAGAAAAAGCTTCGGTCTTCTAACGATTCATAAAAAAAAAAAAAAAAACTCAGAGTCAACTCTTACTTTTGAAAGACCCTAACTTTATATACGGTGCACTGTCATATTTCAAACTTTGAAGGATGTTTTTGTTCACTTAGATCTATGTTACACACTACTTGAAAGGTAAATTTCAAAATTCCATGATAGCTGCTCTTTAATATAGAGTTGGCCCACCCTTTGCAGCTATAACTATAAACTCTTTTGGGAAGGCTTTCCACAAGGTTTAGGAGTGTGTTTATGGAAATTTCTAAAGAAATTTAATGCTAGAGTGCATTTTTGAGGTCCGGCACTGATGTTGGACGAGAAGGCCTGGCTCGCAGTCTCCGCTCTAATTCTTCCCAAAGGTGTTTTTAATCGGGTTGAGGTCAGGACTCTGTGAAGGCCAGTCAAGTTCCTCCACACCAAACTCGCTCATCCATGTCTTAATGGACCTTGCTTGGTGCACTGGTGCGCAGTCATGTTGGAACAAGAAGGGGCCATCCCCAAACTGTTCCCACAAAGTTGGGAGCATAAAATTGTCCAAAATATCTTGGTATGCTGAAGCATTAACAGTTCCTTTCATTGGAATTAAGGGGCCAAGCCCAACCCCTGAAAAACAACCCCACATCATAATCCTCCCTCCACCAAACTTTACACTTGGCACAATGCTAGTACAGTTCTCCTGGCAACCGCCAAACCCAGACTTGTCCATCAAATTGCCAGACAGAGAAGTGTGACTCCAGAGAACATGCCCCTCCAGAGAACACGTCTCCACTGCTCTAGAGTCCAGTGACGGCGTGCTTTACACCACTGCCGACGCTTTGCATTGCACTTGGTGCTGTAAGGCTTGGATGCAGCTGCTCAGCCATGGAAACCCATTCCATGAAGCTCTCTACGCACTGTTCTTGAGCTTATCTGAAGGCCACGCAAAGTTTGGAGGTCTGTAGCTATTGACAGAAAGTTGCCGACTTCTGAACACTGTGTGTCTCAGCATGCGCTGACCCCGCTCTGTGGTTTTACATGGCCTACTACTTCGTCGTGGCTAAGTAGCTGTTGTTCCCAATTGCTTCTACTAACAGTTGAGCATGGAATATTTAGTAGTGAGGAAGTTTTTACGAATGGGCCTATCACGGTACCACGCTTGAATTCATTGAGCTCCTGAGATCGACCCAAGTGATTGGAAAACCTGAATTCAATGATACAAAACACCCTTTTAGAACATTTGATTAATTTTGAATCAGATTCAGGTTATGATTTTGATTCAAAACTGTCCCTTTCAGTGTTTCAATTTAAAACTAATTCAAAGATTCGTCGTGCTATCACTCAAAAAAAACTTTTCAGAGGGATTACCCTTATATTGAGACATTTGAATATCCCTATTTCTTACTAAGCCCTATTATATCTAACTAAGCTGAGATTTTCTGGAACCGAGACAGAGGAAGAGAGTGATTTTAAAGTGTATCAATGGCTTATTTGCATATAGAGGAGGTTGCACAATCATGACCAGTGTGAAATGAGTTTGGTCACTGATGAGAAAATAAACAGTATTTGTTTGTTCCTATAAACACTGAAGTGCACTTTCTTCTCCGAGTTTGTTTTCATAGGATAAACACAAACATATAGCACATTGCAAATCATTTTAAGGTCATCCTGTGAATAGTTTTATGGAAACAAATATAATTGAAAGGACATCCAGTAACGGATAACAATAAGAGCAAATTAATCGAACTGTGTTTCTATCCCATTTGCTACTTATCTGTAGTGATAGCAAGCAGTTGGGAAATGGAAAAACTCTTATCTTCAACTTCATTAGCTGGGCTATCTAAATTACAGCCCTTATCTGTTTTAATTATTAATTTAAGTTTTAAATTACTTCTGCATCTTTACTGTTCAAATACAGTGTGGCACTACTGTCGAAATTCAATTCAATTATGAGACTACAACTAGGATTTTCATGCCCTAAACCTGTTAAAATTAATATGAAGTTCCCATCTGGTTGCCGTCTTACTCCAAGTTGTCTGTCAGAAAGAGAAAGAAGGGGAAAAAAACAGGAAAAAGTTTGATTTGAACCTGAAATCCACATGGTGCACTCCAGTATAGTTCCAGACTGCAGTCAGATTTCAGCACCATGGAGAGCTCACAAAGCAAGCGACACGCAGCTGAGCGCTAGTTTCAACTAGGGAATTTTTCCCATGTGTGTGTGTTTTTAGGTCTGTTTTTGGAAAGTGGCATAAAATGTAATTTCCTACCTGACAGGATGGGTTTTGTCACATTGTTGCCCTATTTTCCCTCTCCCCAAATTTAAATGAGACCAATTTGAGGCCATTTCATTCCACTAAAGTTGTATTAATTGTACAGCCTTCTTTACTAAAATGCATATCTTGTTCATTCTGTCCAATTTTGGTGGTTTATAACTTTACCATTCATAACCATGATCAATGTCATGAAGTTAAGTAGGCAGCATAAATATATAAAAATATATATATGCTTCCTTGTTATCTGCATGACAGCCCTTCCCATTTTTGCAGTAAAATAAAATAAGTAAAACTATATCTTATTTTTTCATGTTTCATTTATTACATACATATACTGTATGTTTATATTTACATCCATTCATAATTAATATGGTATATTAATTACAATGATTTATTATAATAATGATCTATTATTTATTCATTATATCATATTTATTGCTAGTAATCAGATGATACTAATTGTAAATGTTGTAAGTTTTTTTTTTATTAGTTGCATATTTTAAAAAATATTTTTAAAAATATTGTTAAATATTTTCACAATATACCAAATTTTTCATAATTTTTAGCAATACCTGAGAGGATTTCTTACATTTAAGCAAAATGCACATTATTAACATTTATATACCCAAATAAATAACAGTAAACAACAGTAGTTAACTATAAAAAGTAAAATAAATAATAAATACAATTTTCAGATGTTTCATGTTTCACCTATTTTTTTATAATTTAAAAACCTAATTTATTATGGGTAATGGTGAGTCAAGATGTCATTTAGCAAAAATGAATAGAAGATAGATGGCAAAGTTGTGTTTTGGGGTTAAATGGGATGTAGAAAACGTCCTGGTTACGATGTAACCTTAGTTCCCTGAGAACAGGAACGACGCCGCGTCAGCTGACGCCACGGGAACGCCCAGCGTGACTGGTGCCTGATATCACAATCGAACAACGTCAATCCTATTGACCGGCGACAGCCTATGATGTCATCAAGGTGCGACCAGGAAGTATATAAGGGCGCCTTGCCAACATGACAGTATCTAATCGTCTGAAGGGACTGTTTGGCAGGCAGGCCCTGAGGCATGGCAACCTGACGCAGCGTCTCGTTCCCTGTTCTCAGGGAACTAAGGTTACATACGTAACCAGGGACGTTCCCTTTCGAAAGGGAACTCGCGCTGCGTCAGCTGACGCTACGGGGAACGATATACCCACGCCTCCATGCCAAAGTGCATGCCCACTGGCAGTGACAACTGTCAGAACAAGCAAATTCACTGAAATGCCTGAACCACTCCCCTTCTGGTCACATTAGGCTGTCAGTGACAGCGCTCCCTACGGTCAAAGCCCAAGCTATAACCTGAGAAGGAACCTTCGCATACCATATGAAGTCCTGCTCTGGCCGCTTCGAAGGCCTGGAACCAACCCATTCCCCAGAAGGGGTTCCTTTAAGGGAGCGTGGCTAGGGACCCGAGGAACCCGTGCCAGTCACTATTCGGGAGGAATTCACCGAATGCCACCAGGAGGCTCGACCTGGTGACCTCTATGTGGACACATCAGTTCGCCAACCCTGTCTGTAAGTACAGAGCCTCTGGTACTCGCCTCCGCAGAGACATCCCGCTAGGGTACTGCAAAATGGCAGTGTCCTCCACCAGCCGGACCTCAGAGGCGGGTTATCCTGGAAGCAGCGCTCGGCGAAGTGCCTCTTAACCCTTGCTAGCGAGGGAGATTAGCCGCTCGATCCTAGGATCTACCAAGCACTTCTTTTAAAACGTGCTCAGGAGGCCGACTAGGCCTACTGGCTGATCCTACCTGGGAGGCCTCGAAGGGCCTTCGACCACTCGATCAGAGCCAAGCGGCTGTAAGCTCATAAAAGACTCTCACTTGAGAGGAGCTCCTAAGCCTGCCTGGTAGGTACCCATGCTGTAGGCGATCTATGAAAGTCCCTTCCTGTAGGGACCGCATAGCAGTGTCGTCTCGTCATGCTAGGGTATAACCACCGCTTTCAGGTGCTGCCGGCTAGAAGCGGAGCTTGATAGCAGGTGACCACTAGCTGTCAGCTAGAAGCCAGTTATGCGCTCCCTTCTAGGGAACTCGTTCCCCAGGAGGCCAAAGGGGCCTCCACCTGGTAACCTAGGTTGACTGCTCGTGCCTCCAACCCATGGAGCTCGCCCTCAGGTTGGCCTAGTGAGGCCTGCTACCCAATAGCAGTCAAGATGGCCCTCGAGGCAGCCGGAAGATGGGACTCGCTCTGACAGGGAGGCCTAGTGAAGCCTACCGCCTAGTAGTAAGACCTATTAATGGTCCACTAGTTTGTGTCCATGACTGGAACTGGAACCCCTCAGGGAGGCCTAGAAGGGCCTACACCCTGATAACACATAAGCCTGCTAACAAAGCGCCCAGGCTCGGGGTTCACCCCAAGGGAGGCCTGGCGAGGCCTACCACCTGTTCCAGCCACACGAGTGAACCATCAGAGGTGACTGAGGTCCCAATGGCGAGTCCCGCAGGGAAGCCCCGTGCAGCTTGCTACCTGTTAGCAACCCATGCTACCAACGGTTACCGAAACTGGGGACCGGGGAACGATCTCAGGGAGGCCCAGCGCCTGCCACCTGATAGCAGAAGGTGCTAATCTCCAGGGAGGCCTAGTGAGGCCTACGACCTGCTAGCACTCCACGCTCACCGCCAGCTCATCCAGTGACTGGGGCCCGGGGCTGCCCCCTCACGGGAGGTCAAGTGAGCCTGCTTACCCCACAGCAGGCCCTTAGGGAGGCCTGGTAACGCCTACCACCTAATAGCAGCTCGTGCCAGCCGACGAGGGACTAATGCACCGGAATACCCCTCAGGGGAAGACCGGGCAAAACCTGCTACTCACAGCAGGCTCTTCAGGAGGCCTGCGGGGCCTAATACCTGAGCCAGGTGACCCAAAAACGGGAGCCTACCCCTCAGGGAGGCCTGGCAGGGCCTACCCCATAATAGGAGGTCTGCAGATACTATGACCCCTGCCATAATTAGAAGAAAGCTGGCTGCTGCACCCGGCTGACGGTAGCTGTCTGCTGCTGACGAAGAACTGGAATATCCAGTTATCACCTGGGGACTCGTCCCCAAGGAGGACAAAGCCTACTAGTTGACGAGGTTCTGCTGAAGTCGACATCGAAGGAAAAACCTCCCCCAGGCCCACTGGGCCGCGACGTCGAGACTCTCTTGCAAGGAGGCCTGATGATGCCTACCACCTGTCTTGGAGTCTGCTGCCCAGACTGCCCAAGCTGGCTACTCACAACCAGCTGGCCTTCATATGCCCCCACCTGGGGCTGGCTCCATCCCAGAAGCTAGAGGGCCTCCGTGACGGCGCAGTCTCACGGGCAGTTGCCTACAGACATGAACCTAAACACATTGCCAATAGCAGTGCACTCAGCAACAAACGCTCAGACACCCTCTAAAGCAAGGGAGTACAACACGTCACCTCTCCGGGCGGCCGCCTACTCTCATACAGCGGCCTGCCGATCACTGCAAGGCGTCAGCCGTTGGCAATGCTCGGGCCTCAGGGAAGCATCCGACCGAAACCGCCATGTAGAAGGTTGCGATGTTCAGCTCAACCCGAGCCCTAAAAAAGGTGGAGCAGAAGACATAGAGCAAAGGGTAAACATATCATCCAAATATGCAGCCCACCGGCCGTACCACCCTCCAGGATGAGGCCGGGGGCCACCAGAAGGTGGCGGCCACACAATGCTCTGAAAGGCGGGTTACAGCAAAAATAAGTCTAATCGCACACAAGCGAAAGACGCTTAACCCCCGCCCACGACCACTGGCAAAGTCGCTATCTCTGCTGCAACACCTAGACTGCATTACTCCATAACCCCAGAACGCAGAGAAGGGGCGGGCCTTGGCCGGCCGACTCTATCTTAAGAGGAGGCTGAATTAAGTGTAGAAACAAAGCACTGTACTTATACTTAGGACAGGCCGGGCGGCAATACCTAAAGGGAAAACGCCCCACCCTTAGCGAAGCCTAGGCCAAGTGGTGCGGCATCAAGCCTGCACTAGATCTACTCAGGGCTCGGGAAGAAAATATTATCACCCACGTAAAGACCACGAGGCCCCGAACCCATTCCAAAGCCCAGCAGGGCTGGGTGCAGATCTCACTACAGCTCATGCATTAGTGCATACCCGGTCGTGGCTACTTTATACTTAAAGCTAGGAAACCACGCTCGCCCCCGTACGCTACAAGCCCGCGAGCAAGAACGGCAACTAATTACTCACATAAGTGAGAGATATAACACGGAGGCGGTAGGTCTCTACTAGCTAGAGTATAGAAATATGCATAAACACATCATGTTGCAAAGGAGATCGTTCTTAGCTACTCACGGGGAGCTGCAGGCCCTGCGGTGTCCGATGATGTTCCACAATCCCCCACTCCCTCTCAGGAGAGCGAGAAGAGTCCTGGAAAACATATAAAATAATGTTTCACCCTACTCGAGGGGACTCACCGCTCGCTCCTCTGGTGCGTCAGATCTTGAAAAACCAGCCTTATCAAGCTAGTGTTCGATCACCATCCTGAGGGGGCGCTCAAATGGATCAAGCCAGGCGGGCCGTCAGAATCTCACATCCGCTCTTTTATCACGGGCCCACCCGGCCTGATGTCAGCGCCCGGGGAAGTAACGGGAGGAAGGGCCGGCCACGCCTATCTGCGCCCCCTCGGGGGTGGAGATCTATCACGCCGCCCACGCTGGTCCCGGTTTGCACCAGCCTCCTTCCTCCTCCTGTTGCGGGTGTCCCGCCTTCTCTGCGCCGCACTCCTCCACGGAGGGGGCGCTCGAGAGGCCATGCTGGCTCGCTGGTCCCGACGCCGGTCCTCAGACCGGGACGGGCCCGGGACACCCGACTGCCTGGAGTGCGGCCCGGACCTCAGCGGGATGCACGATTTGAATGCCGCCGAGCGCGCTCTCGCCTCTCTGAACCTTCCCACCACCGCCTCAACGGAGGTGCCGAAGAGCTCAGAGGGTGAAACCAGGGCATCGAGGAGAAAGGCCTTTTCTTTCTCCCCGATGTCCGCCAGGTTCAACCACAGATGCCGCTCCGTGGCCACCATCGCCGCCATCGAACGACCGATGGCGACGCCGCTGTTTGGTGGCGGCGAAATCTGTGGTCCGGCGCAGCTCGGCCACCGCCTCAGGGGGCAGTCCCTCCCCCTGATCGAGGTCCCTCAGCAGGTCCGCCTGGTATGCCTGCAACACCGCCATGGTGTGCAGACCCGCAACGTGAGCAGCTGACATGTATGCCCTGCCATTCAAACGGGAAGTCGTTTTCAGAGGTTTGGATGGCAGGGAGGGAGCCCTCAGTGTCGATGGCCAACCCAGAGACGAGATAGTTCGCAAACATCTCATCCACTGGTGGCACCGACACATACCCGGCCTCCGACACGCCCTCGACATCAGCGAAATTAGCTCGCTGATACCAAAAAATGCGGGCCGAGTAAGGCTTCTTCCATGCCTCCGAGATCTGCTGATGGAGATCCGGGAGGAATGGAAGGCTCCCCGGGGTTGGGAGCTCATGGCCGGCGAAAAACCGATCGTCCAGGCGGTTCGGACGTGCGGCTTCTCTCCTAACGTGCTGCCACTGCAGCTGCAGCCTACCCGCAGCACGTTCCATCACCTCCAGCAACTCACCATACATGGGGCAGGATGGTTGGGAAGCTTCGGCCTCAGCCGACTCATCTTCAGCCTCCTCTTCCATCCCCTGCTCTACTGGAAGAGCAGCGGACGAGGGGAGGAACCTAGTTTCCCGCTCCTCCCCCGACGACCGCCTCTCGCGATCTGAATGATCGTCTGCGAGAACAACCCCTCTCTCCAGACGATGCTACCCGATGCTGAGCCTCCTTCCCTCAGGAAGAGGGCCCGGCGAGAGCGGAGCGTTTTCAAGGGGAACTGCTCACAGTTTGCACAAGAGGCTCCCTCGAGAACCTCTCGTGCATGCTCTTCCCCCAGGCAGTAAACGCAAAGTGTGTGTGTGTCGTCAGGCGTACCTGGTGCACGGATCCACACACTTGCGGAAGTGGCGCTGCTCACTTCATTTCTCCTCTTCAGATTGACGCTTTTCAATTCTGACACAGGCAAAACAGTCCCTGAAGACGAAAAGATACTGTCATGTTGGCAAGGCGCCCTTATATACTTCCTGGTCGCACCTTGATGACATCATAGGCTGTCGCCGGTCAATAGGATTAGCGTTGTTCGATTGTGATATCAGGCACCAGTCACGCTGAGGCGTTCCCGTGGCGTCAGCTGACGCAGCGCGAGTTCCTTTCGAAGGGAACCCTTGTTATTAGCGACCCTGGTGGCCATTAAGTGAACTGCAGCCATCAACTTAATGCTCGCACTCCTGCACACAGAGAATGAACGTGATTCAGGCCCCGAGTTTTTTTGTTTTGTTCTTCATTTAGAGGCAAAAAAGAAGTTTGAAATATCTTTGCAGCGATATTTGCATGGAAATGTGCGAGGATTTGCTGCGCACTTTCCTTTCAGCAACAGAATAAACGTACAAAAATGACCCTTTTCTTTGCATGGCACATTGACATTACAGTACAGAATAGCTTTTCTCCATTATCTTTAATAGATATACGTTCATTTCATGTATCATGAAATGAGCGCGCATAACTGTCACGTCCTTTTGATTTACGTCCTTCACATACAAATCAGTCTAGACTAGAGGCTTTCATAGACCACATAGGAAGTCGGGGAATGTCTCGTTTATTAAGTTCATTTACAAGCTATTCACACATATCAATTTATACATACATATACATACAATACATTTTTACAAACTTCATACAATTCCCTTTTAACGGACCATATTCGTTGACATAACTGAATTTTCTTGTCTTGTATTAGTATCGCAGTATAATCAAAATGCTTCCTTTCTCTCTCTTTACTTCATCTTTTCAGTCAGACTTTGATGCTGTTTCACTCAACCCAAGCCCCAAAAAAATCCACACTGAGCTATTTTAGAAACACAATGGCGTTCTTTTCATACAGCAGCACAACCTTTTGGCACTTTATCCATGGGGTGCCTGTGAGGTCATTCAAATAAGAGCATAAAGAACAGCAGGCTTTCAAGCACCAGAGAAATACATCTTCTGAGTTACACAGTTCTGTTTTGTGCATCTGCATATAAATGTACATTTCTAATAAAAAGCATTCACAAGCACAAACCTTTATTACAGTGCCGCAAAACACCTCCACTGTGGTTTAATTAGTCCCATTACCCAGCATTCTCTCTGGCTGAGCATTGATAATACAGCGAATGCAAACGCTGTGTAATTGTATTCGTGGCCCTCGCTTGAAGCGGGCGTCTGCGACACATTAAAAATGAGAACAGCTCACACGCACACATACAGAACTCTCACAAACACTCCACTTGCTAATCTCCTGCCTGAGTTAGCACTTGTTATGTTGAGGGGAGAGTCAAATAGTATGGACCACTGCCTCACAGACAAATGTGCCACATTAGCATTTGAATATGTATTGTATTCTAATCTCCTTTCACTCAAGCATATTTGAATATAAACCAATTTCCTTCCTGCCCATTCAGATTAGTCACTTCACATTGCTCCGAAAGGACGTTTAATATTCAGTATCAGATTTTCATATCTTGTAGGTTCATTGTGTGATATTGATATTTTATGCTGTAATACTTTTTATTATAGTTTTTATACTTGGCTTTGTTTAAAGGCCATTTCTTTCTCTCTGATACGAACCTGTCTTTGAAGCGGTCATAATCTTTAGAAGGATGTTGAGCAAAGTTTCACTGTGCTATATCAAATCAGGGCTTTGAAGGCAGGGGTTAGCAGGCTTCTTCTGATTAAGCACTCTGGTCTCACTGTCAGTACGTAGGTATTAATACATAACATATACATTTAAAAGATGCTGAACCATACAATATGAACGGATTGTCAACTTTTAAATGTACTGTAAACACATTAAAGGTGCACTGTGTAAATTTTAGCGGCATCTAGCGGGGAGGTTGCGAATTGCAACCGCTCAACCCGCACCTTTCGAAGCACATAGAGAATCTACGGTGGCTGACACAGGACAAAGATGTCTTCGTGTGAGACAGCAGAGAGTAGCTGGCGCTGTGTAGAGCAGTTTGTCTGTTTAGGAACACTACAAACATGGCGGCGCAAAATGGTGACTTCACTGTAAGGGCGCGGTGTAGAAAGAAACGGCTCATTCTAAGGCCTAGTACACACGTATTTTTCCCTCCTCCGTAAAAAATAAATAAATTGCGTCCACATGAAAACGTAAAATATGCTATGAAGCACTGTCAAGAGCATGCCAAACCAACATGTGGCAATATAACCCTAACCGTAAAGCCATGTTGGCCAACCAGAAGCCTGGAAAAAAGGTTATTGCCGGTTCTGGATCTAACGCAACAAGCCAAAATCTATATTTTGGATATTTGACAATACCCGTGTTCTAAGATAATAAAAACATAACGGTTCATTATGTTAGGTCTTTATATACCACTAAAAACTAGTTATGTATATTATATTGCATTTATGTCAATAGATCCTCCTAAATATTACACACTGCACCTTTAAAGAAAAGTAAAATATTTACATATCCTAAAGATATTTATATAATTGCCCTTTTACCATTTTATAGATACATTTTAGATCCATTGACCCAACACCAAACCTAAACATAACCATTTTATAGAGGATATAAAAAGAAAATAAAACATAATAGACAGAAATGTGTAGGAAAATGACACTTTTAGTCACATAAAAAATATATTTTGAGGTGTTAATTCCACTCCTACCTCTAAACCTACCCGGTTTTTAAAAAAATATGTACAGTTATGAAGTAAAACAACAAATAGACAGTGGAATTTTTATCACAATAATTTATTTATTGCAAAAATTGCAAAAGCGTTACCAAAGTAGTTCAAATGAAGATGTAATGCAGTCGCAGTCCTTTCCAGTTAAATAGTTTTTTTATATTAGGTACAGAGCAGAATTTAAGTTATTAGTTACTATAATTACTCCCAATCACGGTTGCCAGGTTGGTGTAACAAAACCAGCCCAATTGCTATTCCAAAACCCACCCAATCACGGCTAAAACTAGCCCACATCATGTTCCGTGAGGGGGAGAATTGCTTCAACCCGCAGACTAAAAAGACAAGGAAAACCTCAGGAAAACCACGGATTTGGCAACACTTATCCCAATCTACTCTGTATGCATGCAGGCCCTGTCCCAAATGGCACCCTGAAGCCTCACGGTCTTCCTCTGAGTCTGCACTTTCATAACGTAATGCTGCTTTGACTGCCGGGTAGAAATCCTCTGTGGCCCTGTCCCAAATGGCACACTTCATGTGCACTTTCGGTCTTGTGGACTTGTCGTTAAGTCCACAAGACCGTAGGGTGTTCAGTTCGTCATTTAAGCTCAAAGAAGGGTGATCGTGAACTGCTATGCGCCAAGTTCACAAGCTTCGCACAGGACTTTTACCCGCAGTCAAAGCAGCATTACGTCGTGAAAGTGCGGACTCAGAGGAAGACCTTGAGGGTTTAGAGTGCCATTTGGGACAGGGCCTGTGTAGCTCACAGTCTTGTGGGCTCTGCAGAAGTGCGTAGCAGCCGCAAAGGGGGCTCACAAGCACCCTTTTTTAAGCTTAAATGACGAATGGGACACCCTACGGTCTTCTGGACATAACGGAAACGCGCAGGCAATGACGGTTTCAGAAGGAGCTCGTTTAAATATTCAATTTAAAGTAAATGCTGTTCTTTTGAACTTTCTATTCACTTTTGAACGTCAGTGTGTGTATATTTAATGTATGGTTAAATATGTCATATAAATTGAATAAATCAAATGTAAAACTAATCGAGGGTTTGTTCATCTGAATCAAATAGAATCTAGAAATGTGCTACACAAAAGCCCTTTGCAGTTCACAGGCTTCAATAATTCTAGACTTGTTTCTTTACAGGACAGTATTCAAAGTGAAAAGAACAGCCTCTCTCATCAGTGTCATTCTTTATAGCAAAGGACCCAAGCAGGTGGTAATCATTAGGCTCTGGGTTTGATGCGGTTTCTGGGAATTGTCTACGTCACTGTCTTATCAAAGAGAAATACACAGGCTTCAAATGACCACAGCGGTGCTATTGTGGATCTGTTCACCTCTAACATAATTAGAGGTTAAGGGCTTTTAAAATGGCCCTTGACTCATTTGCTTCACCAGAGCTATCATTAAAGGATTGAGCTCTGCACGGGAGAGCCTAATAACTCTCTGTTTCACACTAAGTGTGAAATCGTGAGAGTACAATCTCATACTTCATATTAAATGACTTTATCGTGGAACTATTATAATAGCCATTAGCTTACTTTAAGCTTCAGGATTCTGCATGGAGGCAGAAATATGAAAAAATGACTCTGCTGAGAGATGTTGCTTTAACATGATGTTAACATGTTCAGAACATGTTCTTAGATCAGCATTCTCTTGAAGCTGGAAGATTTTTCCTGATTCTACGTTTCTGTCATCCATTCATTCCTCTGTACATTTGAGCACTGGGATTTGGATTAAGGCCATGATTGGTTGATAAAGATGTTGTTTCAGGAGAAACATCAGGATTGTCTTGTTTGAGTAAATGATGTTGTGCTTGAGATATCTGTGGTCCTGCTGCATGATCAAAAATGCAAATGAGTGATCCTCATGAAAATTGTCAAGGAATGTCTAGGACAGTGTTCACCCTAAAAAATATTACGTTATAATTTATGTTAAGGTGTAATTTTTTAATTTTGCATTGAAAAAATGAAGCCCATTATTAGGCTTTCATTAAACCCCCATCCTCCAACCTTAATGTAATAAGTCAATTATTTATCATTAATAATAGACACTCACCTAAAGGATTATTAGGAACACCATACTAATACTGTGTTTGACCCCCTATCGCCTTCAGAACTGCCGTAATTCTACGTGGTATTGATTCAACAAGGTGCTGAAAGCATTCTTTAGAAATGTTGGCCCATATTGATTGGATAGCATCTTGCAGTTGATGGAGGATTGTGGGATGCACATCCAGGGCACGAAGCTCCCGTTCCACCACATCCCAAAGATGCTCTATTGGGTTGAGATCTGGTGACTGTGGGGGCCATTTTAGTACAGTGAACTCATTGTCATGTTCAAGAAACCCATTTGAAATGATTCAAGCTTTGTGACATGGTGCATTATCCTGCTGGAAGTAGCCATCAGAGGATGGGTATATGGTGGTCATAAAGGGCTGGACATGGTCAGAAACAATGATCAGGTAGGCCGTGGCATTTAAACGATGCCCAATTGCCACTAAGGAGCCTAAAGTGGGCCAAGAAAACATCCCCCACACCATTACACCATTACTCCACCACCACCAGCCTGCACAGTGGTAACAAGGCATGATGGATCCATGTTCTCATTCTGTTTACGCCAAATTCTGACCCTACCATCTGAATGTCTCAACAGACATCGAGACTCATCAGACCAGGCAACATATTTCCAGTCTTCAACTGTCCAATTTTGGTGAGCTCGTGCAAATTGTAGCCTCTTTTTCCTATTTGTAGTGGAGATGAGTGGTACCCGGTGGGGTCTTCTGCTGTTGTAGCCCATCCGCCTCAAGGTTGTGCGTGTTGTGGCTTCACAAATGCTTTGCTGCATACCTCGGTTGTAACGAGTGGTTATTTCAGTCAAAGTTGCTCTTCTATCAGCTTGAATCAGTCGGCCCATTCTCCACTGACCTCTAGCATGAACAAGGCATTTTCGCCCACAGGACTGCCGTATACTGGATGTTTTTCCCTTTTCACACCATTCTTTGTAATCCCTAGAAATGGTTGTGCGTGAAAATCCCAGTAACCGAGCAGATTGTGAAATACTCAGACCAGCCCGTCTGGCACCAACAACCATGCCATGCTCAAAATTGCTTAAATCACCTTTCTTTCCCATTCTGACATTCAGTTTGGAGTTCAGGAGATTGTCTTGACCAGGACCACAGCCCTAAATGCATTGACGCAACTGCCATGTGATTGGCTGATTAGATAATTGCATTAATGAGAAATTGAACAGGTGTTCCTAATAATCATTTAGGTGAGTGTATATTGATGATGATAATGAAAATTGCCTTGTGATGGAATGGTGTGTGTGTGTAGTGAGTGTGTGTGTAACATTGTGATTTAATTAACAAGAGATACTGAGATGGGAGGAAAAATTAAGTTGATGCTTTCGCTTTCGCTTTCACTCGCCAAATGTTTGCATTCCATGAGAAACTTTGCATTCGCTCGTAAAACCTTTGAGTTCTCTCATGGGAACGCGAAACTCTTGCAAGCAAACGTAAAAAGAGCGCAAAAAGCATCGAAATATAGAAATCCCATACATTTTTCCACCACCATGGCCCTTTAGGGGCTCCGTAGCAATGAGCAAATGTGCTTGTCATAAAAATAATTTCCTAATGCAAACAAAACTAAAGAATGACCTAGACATTTCTTTGTGGGGTTTACCCACAGCACTTCCTGCTGACTTTAAAGCTAAGCTTTGCATTCAGCCCCACAAACGATGGAAGCTGCGAGCAGCAACCCGTGACAAGTTACGTCTATGATTTGACAAAGCGCATCTCCAAAATGAATGGTGTCAGGTCATTACAATGACATATTCAAGGGGTGGATTATCCTTTGTTTGTTTGATGGGTGGCAAACAAAACAAACAGATCCTTATACATATTAAACAGTTTTATAATGTTCTGTTTGGGACACCAGGGACATCTAATTGCTTTGTGTTTGTTGTGATGTTGAGGCCTGTGCAAATCTGCTCCACACAAAAGGACAGATATCAAAGTGAACATGTGTCCAATGGCATGTGTGAGGGTGATTGTATCGATGTTAGCACCACGCGCTGAATTTCAAAGAGGGATGCGTTGAACCTGACTCCAGTTGCGGCGAGCTGACAGTGAAAAGCCTCGGATTGAGAGTGGATACAATGTCAACATTCATTAGACAAGGGCCTAAATGAAATGGAGAGCTAATGGACTACAAACTAAATGAAACTCTGGTCTGTGTGTGTGGAAGGCAAGATAAATTCATTAATTCGTTTGTTTTTAACTTCTTTTATAAGCAAACTTTGCACCAAATATTAAAATAAGATTATACATAATGAAATTTAAAAGCTAATCACATCAAAAAATATATTATAATGACTCCTCTTTAAATTTCACAAACAGCTAAGCAGTGTCCTTGAGTATTAATTATTAAGCACAATATATACTGTGACTTGTAACGCTGAACCGGTAGTCAGAGAAGAATTAGAGCTCAATAGAACATAGAAAGTTCTAGTTATCAAACAGTTAACCAGACAGAGTTGGTGAATGGGTACAATAGTCTCAACACCAGCTGATGTTACGAAATGTGGAGACTGAAAGATACAAAAGAGACTCTTGTGAAATATTGATACATTAAAAAGTAGCATACTAGATACCACCATTCATAAAACATGTATGCTTAATTTTTTATCTAATTTTTAAAACCTAATGTTAAATATTGAACTTGCAATCCCTAAAGATAAAATTTAACATGTTTTATATGCACTATATTGCCAAATGTTTTGGGATGCCTGCCTTTACATGTACATGAACTTTAATGACATCCCATTCTTAATCTGTAGGGTTTAATTGGCCCACCCTTTGCAGCTATAACAGCTTCAGCTCTTCTGGGAAGGCTTTCCATAAGCTTTAGGAGTGTGTTTATGGGAATTTTTGGCCGTTCTTCTAGAAGCGCATTTGTGAGGTAAGGCACTCATGTTGGACAAGATGACCTGGCTCACAGTCTCCTCTCTAATTCATCCTAAAGGTGTTCTATCGGGTTGCGGTCAGGACTCTGCATGCAGGCCAGTCAAGTTCCTCAACAGCAAACTCGCTCATCCGTGTCTTTATGGACCTTGCTTTGTGCACTGGTGCGCATCCATGTTGGAACAGGAAGGGGTCATCCCCAAACTGTTCCCACAAAGTTGGGAGCATGAAATTGTCCAAAATGTCTTGGTATGCTGAAGAGTTCCTTTCACTGGAACTAAGGGGCCAAGCCCAACCCCTGAAAAACAACCTCACACCATAATCCCCTCCACCAAACTTTACACTTGGCACAATGCAGTCAGACAAGTACCGTTCTCCTGGCAACCGCCAAACCTGTAGCAAGTTTGAAGTTCTGTAGCTATTGACTCCGCTGACCCCACTCTGTGGAATATTTAGTAGTGAGGAAAATTCACGAATGGACTTATTGCACAGGTGGCAGCCTATCATGCTTGAATTCACTGAGCTCCTGAGAGCGACCCATTCTTTCACAAATGTTTGTAAAAGCGTCTGCATGCCTAGGTGCTGGATTTTATACACCTCTGGCCATATTTTCTAAAATATTTTTTCTAGCATTTTTATATTTTTCTATAATACTTTCTAGAAAGTCTAAAAATAATTCTTTTGACAGTAAACATGTTGGCAGGGCAATTCAAAGCAGAACTAGGGCCGACAGGCTAGCAGTAAAAATCCTTATTGCTGAGCCCTGAAGGTATATCTGTTTATTTAGACAGTAATGCAAAAAAAAAAAAACATAAGCCTGCGCGCACACACTCATTGTTTTTAGATAGTGGTGAACATGAGCATCTGAAGACCCAGTATTTGTATTCAGAATGCTTTGGTCCAGTTGAATAAGCTCGTGTTTTGTAATGATGTTCGTAATAAGAGGCTGTGTGTTTTCATAAAGATATCCCACGGGCCCCATTACGGACATCAGACAGCTGCCTCCGCCACCTCTGTCCACCAGTTCCAGCATCTGCTACACACACACACACACACACACACACACACTGATGCAAATAGACACCATTCACTCACCTACAAAGGCAGACTTCCTGAGGAGCCAATAAGGGCCTCAAGTTTCACTTCTCACCTTTAAAAGGTGAAACAAACCCATTCGGCCACTGGGACGTTGTACTCTTGTGCCGATAACTGCGCCAAGTGAGGTCGATTAACATTTTTTCTCATTAAAATGATCACCCTAATGCTGTTTACAACCTGTATGACTTTCTTTCTTCTGCAAGAAATTATGACTACATTTTCAAGCTTTTGCACACTGAAAGTCCAAAACAACACTTGACCCCATTGACTTTCATTGTATGGACAAAACATTTATTTTATGTTCTACAGAAGTTCTGCAGATTTTGAATTACATAAAATGAAAAATAATGACAGATTTTCTTTTTTGTTTTGTTTTTTGGTGGACATTTACATATTTCAATACAGATTTCTATTGAAATTCGCTTTAAAATAAAATGTTCTTCCCTAAAATTGTTTAAATGGCCTTAATAATAAAAATAAGTTAAATGCACAGCAACAATCATGCTGACAGGGTTTATTTTACATTTTCACAAAATGTTCTTCCTTAAAATTGCTTACTCATAGTCTATTCCTTAATGAAAAACATCAAGGAGCATATATTCATGTAAATTCATCTTAAAGCTCATGCCAACAAGTTATATTTTGCCATTTTATGTCAATTTTCCTGATTGCTTCCACAAAATTGCTTACTCATTGTCTATCACTTCTAATGAAATGCATTTTAAGTAGACATTAAGTCTGTTATTTTTGGTTCACAAGAGTAACATAACCACAAAAGCCACAAAGTGATGTCAGCAAACCTCACCAGACCCAATCCACGGTTGCCAAACATTGTGCTCAGCGTTAGCCGATAGCTTCATGTGTGCCAAACACCAGCAAAAATGGGAGGGAATGTTCTTCCAAGTTCACCTAAAACTGACTAATCACGAGAAACCAAGATGACCCAAGCCTGACTTCACCGATCTTTTGGGTTTTTCCTCCGAGGGCTCAAGATTAAGCCGAACAAATGGAGAGATTGTGCAAAAGAAACCCCATCTCCTTTCAAGCCAACTTTATTACATTGTGTTGTCACCTGATACGATGATTAGGACAATGCCTCTCACTGTGAGACAGCGTATGGGCTATACGAGACAGAAACGAATATCCCTCGTTTCCCACAAAAGCGGCCTTAAATGTTAGCAGACATCCAAACTCGACGAGGGACATTTCTGTTTGCCTTTCTTTCCTGATTACTCAGAATAGATGGACCCCAACAATATGTCTGGTGTACAATGATCATCTCTAGTGCCCATTTAGTGAAGGAAAGAAAGAGCAGCTTGTTGATTAAAAAGCTTTTTACTTCAGACATGTCCTCCATTAATTCTATTCAAACGCTCGCGTCAAATCGCCTTGTCTGGAGGCTAATCACTATGAATGATCTGCAAACTCAAGCAGCCCAAAGAGAAGCTATTCATAACTGTTAGCAGCTTCAATAATAAAGCCTTCTAATGCTTTAATGACTTTAGCTGTTGTGTAGCGGGATTCATTTTCCCTTTTAAAAGCAATTACGTTCACATACTCAAACAAAGGTGCACAGTCTCTCTCAGAGCTGTTTACTGCAACACCCAGGACAATAAATCTTTTTTTGGGTGGCGTATACTCATTTAAAAACAGTAGATTGATTCATATGCAAACTTTATAGCTTCCACAAGTTCTCTGACGGATGCTAGCTCGGTTTCATCATTATATAACAAGTTAGGGGGACTTAAAACTAAGCAACGCTACTCAGGAATGAGCCAGTTGATCTGTTCGGTGGCGCCGCCATGATTTTTAACGAGCGCAGCCTCTCATTACTGTCAAGAACTAAGGAACGGACTTCTCTGACCTAAAGGCGCTAATTTTGCAAACAGTGCATTTTTCAACAGTCAAGACCTCGTTCCTTTATCTTTTCTGTGGCACGCAGCAGATTTGAATCCATGCCGCTGCCGCCCCTAATTAATGGATGCAGGTTAGAAACTCATCTCCTTGAAAACTTCCTCCCCCCGCTAGCCAAATCAGCAAATACATACAGTGGATAGCCTTCGTAACATGTTGCAGGAGAACCTGAAATTTACGAAACTGAGTTTGTCGACGGCACGTACTGTAAGGCACTTCTAGACTCACTATTAGTCTTCAGTTTCTGTTACTGTCATTACCCCGCTCCTCCAGACATCTCAGGGGAAAGCATGCAGGTGCAGAGGGTCATTCATGCCAGCAATACATTCTCATCCATTCTGACAGAGAAAAAGATGCTTTCTGAGAGCTATCCAGCTGATAGCAACATTTCAGACTGAGAAGAACTTTAAAGTGGCCCTATTATGCCAATTTCAAAGGTTTCTAGTTTCGTTTTGGAGGTCTACTACAGTAGATTTACATGCATCAATGGTCAAAAAACACTTTATTTCAATTCCTAATAAACATTGCATATCACCTTGTTTCTCAAAGAGTCTGAAAACAATTAATTGGAAGATTCCAACCGGCATTTTCGCACACTTGAAGGCTCTTCAGGAAGGGGGTGCCAGAGCGTTCCAAATGAAAGTGAACAACTGAATCCCTTCACGAAGGGTCATTCCACAAGTCCATTAGCGCAGGGAATATGCAATGGTCACTACAAGGAAGTAATTTAATAATTAATAGTCATGTTCTTCCCTTTGGAGTGAGTAGGGCATAGGGATGCTCACTTCTGATTGGAATTTTCCCTCAGTCGCTCCCCTCCTTTCCGAGAACCTACTCTGCTCTGATTGGTCAGACAGCCCAGTGTGTTGTGATTGGTCTACTGCTTGGCATCATTTTTATTGAATTTATTGATTACTTTTAAGAGTCTGACATAAGAGGACACAGGCATGATGGCAATACATTTAAAAATAGTGTACATCTCTGCACTGTAGACTCAAATGAGTTGGCAAAAAAAACAAAAAAAAAACTGCAATCGGTTACATCAAATCTTTTAATTTAAGAAATTTAAAGTTTAAGTAAGCAGAACTTGCAGGGTTTTATTTTGCACTCATACATTTTAATTGTTCTTTACATTTTACATTTATTCATTTAGCGGAGCTTTTATTCAAAGCGACTTACAACAGAGGAATACAGGAAACGATCCGATCTGTCATGACAAAAAAAGAAATACTATGTTTTGGACATTGCTTAAAGTAGCATAAACTAGAATAGGGAGAGAATAGAGGAAAAAAGGAGGGATTTTCTTTTTCTTTTTTTTTAAGATGGTTAAGTGCTTACGTAAGAGATGAGTTTTCAGCTGTCTTTAGAATGTTTTCCGCGATTCTGCATTCCGGCTGGAGGTGGTGAATTTGTCGGTTCCACCAGCAAGGAACAGTGAACGGAAATGTTCTGTAGAGGGATTCTGTGCCTCTCTGTGGTGGTACGACGAGCTGGCACTCCTTTGCCGAATGAAGGCTTCTGTTGGAGATGTAGACTTGTAGGAGCCAGAAGGGTTGCCAGAACTTGCCATCAAGGACTTCAAAGACACAAATACATAAAATAAAAAAATAACTGATCATTTCAACAATGAAAACTTGACAGCTCAAAAATAACCATAAGAAAACATGAGATCATGTATGTGAACTTGCAACAGAACACATTTTATATTATTTCACATTTGAGTTTTACATTTAGTAGCCTATTTGGTGCTCTTTAAAAGGATAGTTACCTAAACATTTAAATTTAAATTCTGTCATAATTTACTCGCCCTCATGATGTTTCAAACCTGTATGACTTTCTTTTTTCTGCTGAACACAAAAGGAGATTTGGAAGAACCCAGGCTGCTTTTGGGGCAGCATTTATTTCCATAGTAGGAATGAATCTTCCTATGTGTTCAACATAACAAAGACATACAGGCTTGGAAAAACTTGAGGGTAAGTAAATGATGACAGAATTTTTATTTTTGGGTGAACTGTCCGTTGAAGCAGTCATTCCAGTAATCACTGGAATATATTGACTATTCCGAAATTCAAAAATGTAATTTTTTTATTAATTTACTTAAATTATGACTATATTATTATGTAATTATTTGTCCCATTTTTATCCCAAAAAATTGTTTTAATGTCACAAACTTTATATGACAGAATTATTTATTATGTATGATTAATATAGCCTAGTTAAATGATACATTAATAACATTAATTAGGCTATAATCTATTAATTAACCTGTCTGATGTCTAAAAAATATAATAAATCTGTCTGCTAAGCTCTGATAATGTATGGAATATTATATGAATATATTATCCATAAAAAAACACAATATGCCTTTTAGAAGCACGGATGTGTCTGTCACCGCAAGATGCTTTAAGTCTGACCAACTGAAATGCTTCTCTGCTTAGCAAGAGTAGACCCATTGCTACCTTTGTTTTATCCAGCCCTATATCTGAAGATCCTCTTGGTGGATGCAAGCTCGACGAGTTTTTAAAAAAACGCGCATGTTTCCAGCGCATTTTCTCGAGACTCCATCGCTATGGCAGCAAAGCCGCAATCACGCAAATGAGCTTCTGTACTTATTGTGAAATTGATTTCTTTGCTATTAGTATTCTCCACACTGCAATCCTTCGCGTTCCGTATTGCTTTGATATGGGACGCATCATTTTGCTTGTAATTACGGGACGATTCCGTATTTCACGGGACGGGTGGCAATCTCTTTGCATTAGGCAATCTCAATAATGTGGATCTGTAAGCAAGCGTCAACGGCTTGACGCCAACTTGAACCAAACAAAAACTTGAACTCTTAACTTCAAATATTTGAGTAAGCTAATTCATACCTATAAATTAAGTTCATATTTTTAGTAGTGGAAACTTGGCAAGCTTTAACAAGCTAAATGCTTTGATAGCATTAGCGTAGCATAGCACTTGCTGAATGAGTACAGCAATACAGTCCATTTAACATACTGTATCTGTTCTCAAACTAAGCTCATGCTCCACTCGTCACCTTGATGGTAACACCCCGCTATAGAACAGGACTGTAAAATAAAGTGCTATACCTTTAATTTTTGTGTATTTTGTGCTACACCATAGTGATGTTCTAGCCTAGCATGTAGGTAGGGCCGAAATATAAACTCAAACCCAGGGGCCCCAGCCTTGCCAGGAAGACATTTCTCATATCATTTTATTGATTTCTTCGTGTTTTCATTTTCATGAAGGAGACGGTTTGTTCTTTGTGACGATAATGATTCAGACATTTGAGCCAAAGAACAAGGCCATTGCTTACAGATTGTAGAGTCAAATTATCTAAACATCAAAATCCTACTAGAAGGCCATCCAACTCATCATCTCCGGCGTGTTCAATTCAGTTCATGCCTGATGACATTTCTCAACAAGCATTCTTGTTCCGAGGTAGATAGAGGATGAGTCATCCGAAAGCATCTTAAGCTCATAAATGCACTCTGCTCATCATCTGCTACTGATGAAGTCATAATTACAGAGCTCTCGCCGTGCAGTCGCAGATATCATTCAGCGTCACCTCCATCCTCAGATGTCTGACTAACAGTCGGGCCAATGCAAAGAGATGCAGCACAGTCACAGTTATGAATCCATGTTCACAGATGGCCACAGCCTTCAAACACTTTGTGCAACATCAATCTTGTGGACGTGACATTTGCCCCCCTCCCGGCGCCTTACACAAAGGTTGCTTTTGAAAGATTACTTCGGAGAGCGATTTTCAGGAGAACAGAACAACCTGATGTATTTCGGTCCTGGAAAAACCTCAAAAAGATTAAAAGCAGACTGCACCTGCACCTGCTATTGACATATTTTTGTACAGCTTGATAAATGGATATCCTAGTTTTTCAGTTATTAACTGCATTAAATAGTTTCTGTACCACTGAGCAAAGATCCTGTTGCTGGTCATTAGTGGTGCTTGCTAAAGCAAAGCATCGCTATTACTTTTGCTCATACTTGGGGGATTTGAACAAATTCCTAACACTAAGCATTAAACTTTTTGGGGCACGCATTTTCCTGAATACCTAAAATCATGCAGCTTGCTGAGGAAATGTGCTTTTACATTAAATTGTTACACCTGGTGAATGATGAAATGGATGAAATATATATACTGATCAGGCATAACATTATGACCACCTTCCTAATGTTGTGTCGGTCCCCCTTTAGCTGCCCAAACAGCCCTGACCCATCAAGCCATGGACTCCACTAGACACCTGAAGGTCTTGCACCAAGATGTTAGCAGCAGATCCTTTAAGTCTTGTTGTAATGGACTTGTTTGCTCTAGTCACCTCCATTTATATAGCGCTTTTCACAATATAGATAGTTTCAAAGCAGCTTTACGGTGATAATATGAAATTAATGGAAGAGAGATTGTTTTGGCTGTAGAAAAAAGCTATTGTTCAGCTATGTTTTTGATTGTTTCATTTATTTACTTTGGGACAACTTACACAACCAACATTTTCACCTAAAATATAAAAATATCAATGTGTTCCGGCCGCTCATCCGCGGCAACCGCAGGCGGCTAGAGAACGCAAACCCCGAAGCATGTTTTAAAATAGTTTTGAAACGATACCGTTATCATCTTCTTGTGAACTTTGTGTAATCTTGTTTAGTCTGTAGCCAAGCGCATTTGAATACGTATGTTTGCCAAATTTCTTGTCTGCATTGCATAATACAGCGTTTCCAATCATTTCTATAACGTTTTCATCTGTACAGAGGGAAAGTGAAGTCAAGGAGGCCTTCACAGGGGAGAGCCTAGTTGACACAGTCTCTGTTGACACTTCAGGGCTGCACTGTGGTCGTGTCTAGGCACAGGTCCACCATCTGATCTGGATACGGCCTGGATCCGGCAGAGTCTGTAAACCTTGGGATAAACAGAGAGACTAATATTAGCATAGATGCCATTATTCTTATGATGTAACGAGTACAACAGGTGTTATGGGAAGTGTTCCTGGTTCCGGCTGACCTAGTTAACAATCATTTAACTGATTTGAATAATATAAATTGATTATGTTCTATGTGTATGCCATAGTAAAGAGATATGTTTTTGGTCTATTTCAAAAGAGTGTGTTTGTTTCCAGAACAATGCTAGGAAGACTGTTCCAGAGTTTAGGTGCTAAATAGGAAAAGGATCTACCGCCAGCAGTTGATGTTTATATTTTAGGTATGGTCAACTGGCCAGAGTTTTGCGATTGCAATAGACGTGAAGGACTATAATGCGTTAAGAGCTTGTTCACGTAGTGGGGAGCTAAACCATAAACCAAGTGAACACCTCAAACTCTTTGTTGTGCTCCTCAAACCATTCCTGAACACCCCACAAGAGCTGCGGTTTTGGAGATGCTCTGACCCAGTCGTCTAGCCTTCACAATTTGGCCCTTGTCAAACTCGCTCAAATCCTTAAGCTTGCCCATTTTTCCTGCTTCTAACACCTCAAATTTGAGGACAAAATGTTCACTTGCTGCCTAATATATCCCACCCACTAACAGGTGCCGTGATGAAGAGATAATCAGACACTTCATCCGTCACCTGATGTAAAAAGTTAAATGTTCCAGAAAAAAAAAGTCACACTTGTACTCCCAGGTCAAAAATAACCACATTGGAAATAAATGGAAAACCCAAAATTCTGAAAAAATTAGCATATTTCATCCGACCAATAAAAGAAAAGTGTTTTTAATACAAAAAAAGTCAACCTTCAAATAATTATGTTCAGTTATGCACTCAATACTTGGTCGGGAATCCTTTTGCAGAAATGACTGCTTCAATGCGGCGTGGCATGGAGGCAATCAGCCTGTGGCACTGCTGAGGTGTTATGGAGGCCCAGGATGCTTCGATAGCGGCCTTAAGCTCATCCAGAGTGTTGAGTCTTGCGTCTCTCAACTTTCTCTTCACAATATCCCACAGATTCTCTATGGGGTTCAGGTCAGGAGAGATGTCAGGCCAATTGAGCACAGTAATACCATGGTCAGTAAACCATTTCCCAGTGGTTTTGGCTCTGTGAGCAGGTGCCAGGTCGTGCTGAAAAACGAAATCTTCATCTCCATAAAGCTTTTCATCAGATGGAAGCATGAAGTGCTCCAAAATCTCCTGATAGCTAGCTGCATTGACCCTGCCCTTGATAAAACACAGTGGACCAACACCAGCAGCTGACATGGCAGCCCAGACCATCACTGACTGTGGGTACTTGACACTGGACTTCAGGCATTTTGGCATTTCCTTCTCCCCAGTCTTCCTCCAGACTCTGGCACCTTGATTTCCGAATGACATGCAAAATTTGAGCGACAGTCCAGTGCTGCTTCTCTGTAGCCCAGGTCAGGCGCTTCTGTCGCTGTTTCTGTCCAGTCACCTCTTCTCGTTGTGCAGCGTTTTTTGCCACACTTTTTCCTTCCCACAGACTTCCCACTGAGGTGCCTTGATACAGCACTCTGGGAACAGCCTATTCGTTCAGAAATGTCTTTCTGTGTCTTACCCTCTCGCTTGAGGGTGTCAATGATGGCCTTCTGGACAGCAGTCAGGTCGGCAGTCTTACCCATGATTGCGGTTTTGAGTAATGAACCAGGCTGGGAGTTTTTAAAAGCCTCAGGAATCTTTTGCAGGTGTTTAGAGTTAATTAGTTGATTCAGATGATTAGGTTAATAGCTCGTTTAGAGAACCTTTTCATGATATGCAATTTTTTTGAGGAATTTGGGGTTTTCATGAGCTGTATGCCAAAATCATCAGTATTAAAACAATAAAAGACCTGAAATATTTCAGTTGGTGTGCAATGAATCTAAAATATATGAAATTTTAATTTTATCATTACATTATGGAAAACAATGAACTTTTATCACAATATGCTAATTTTTTGAGAAGGACCTGTATATAATGTGTCTTTTAAAGGTAAATTAAGCAAGACGAGACTGCTTTGCTGTCTTCTCGCACCATGCCAGCTCTGTTAGACATCCAATAAATCACCCGTGCGTTAACTGGCATGGACACTCGTGCCTGGCAAGACATGAATTAAACCTAATACAGGATGGATCTGCACCACCTGTTCTCTCAGAACAACAAGCCTTAGACTTAAAACTTATCAGTTTTCATTTCAAGAACAACACTTTACATAAAAACCCTCATAAACCATTATAAAAGGACCCTTGGGGACTTGTTTGGTTTGAAATGAATACCATTCACTGAAATGTATCTTTCAAATTAAGCAACATTCAGAGATGTAACATAGCTCAGTCAGACGCATTCGAATGAATAAGTTGTTTATATATTTAAATGCATGTCACAATGTCATATCTCTTTTGAAAATGTTTTGAATGGTAGATTTCATACTTTAATTCCTTGTGAAATCTGCTAGAACCATTTATGCCTAAATTTGATGATTAAATATTTTAAATCCTCTACAGCTGGTAAAAAAAAAGATCATGTACAGCCATCAAATACCTCACAGCTATTGTAATATCTGGTATAATAATAATAATAAAAAAAATACACTGTCTTAATCCTGTGAAATGCCAGATTAAGAGACTGCCGCAGCAGGAAACTATTTCTAATGAAGTCTACTTTTTGGTACTGTACTGCATTACTAAAAGAAATGAGAAGGTCATTGAAAAAGCTGGAACCTATTCATCATTTATGTTACAATGTCTGTGAGAGACTTAAAAAGTGAATTTAAATAAAGTGAATACTTTTCCTGAAGGCAAATTTCATCAAATAACATGCTTTTTACAACGCTTGAATTTTACACGGATGTACTTTATATTAGTATTTCCTCTATTGGTAGCAAGGGACACCTTAAGGGTCAGCTCCGTTGACGCATTTTTTAAAAGCCTTCAGTTTTATTTGTCCTTGTCTGATTTTTTTGGTGATAAAAAAAGGATTATTCTAAGAGATATTTCTCTGATATCACTCCATACACCAGGAGTTGTGAGGGCTTATTGCAGAGCAGGTTCCTGCTTGTCAGCGGCTTTGCCTCTGCTTTGTCAGTGATTGAATTTGGAGCCTTTAACACCCAGAAATTTTATCAGGCCATTTATTTCAAACGTCTGGAATGTCCCCAAGTTCAATCTAGACTTACCATTATTGATCAAAACACATGGCACATCTGAAATTGGATTAGTCACCTCGAAAAATATATAACAAATAAGAGTGCGCCTCTGTTTTATGTTGCGTTTAGCTTTAAGGTTTTAAAACCGTTATTTAAAATACAAAAATCTTAATTTTGGTAGACAAATGAAATAATCTTGTTCAGAATTTTAAACCATAACATTTTCACTCAAGAAATCCATAGTGGCATGGATGGAAGATGAATAGAAAAATAGAGGGTGAGGTTAGTTTAAAATGTGAGCTTAAAGCGCCATCTAAAGGACAGTGCATTATTTTATATTTTCATAACCTTTACGTTATTATGGAATTATCTTTTTATTATTATTTTTCTTTTAAAATATTATAATGTTTCTATAAATTCTTAATTTATATTATACTACATTTTATAAACTAATAACATCTATAATATTATTTTAATATAATAAAAATGATTATATAATTATTTTTATATCCATATGTATATTATTTTATAAGTCCAAGACATTAAACACCAGGAACTAAGCATTTTTCTGAGAATGAATTCACCAATTTGGGTGAAGGTATGCTACCTTTCATTAGCAGAGATTCTCTTTATTACACTGTAGGATGGTGGTTCTCAACTGTGTGTCCGCTAGGGGGCCACAGGAAACTTCCAATGGGGCCACGAGATGTCTAAAAAGCATTCAAAATTTTATATAATAAAAAATATACTACATTAAAATGCTCAAAGATGTCTGAAAAGAATGCAAAATCTTATATTATAAAAATATACTACATTAAAATAAAAACACAGTGCCATTTTTTATTATAATAATAAGAAATGTAAAACGCACTGAAGAAAGTAACGTTTTCATTTGCGATATTAAATCTGCCGTACATCTAATACAACTTTTTTTTAAATATAAAATCAGTACATTCACATAAACCTCCTAAAATATTCTGTTGTTATTATTATAAAGAAATAACTATTGTAATAATACTATTTATAATAAATCATATGACAATGGTTATAATATTTATCATATTATATATCCATAAAATACCAATTACACTATAATATTGATACTAATATGCATTCATTGGGGTCTAAAAAGTTATATGTTATATATTAATATATTAATAACTATACAATATTATTATGATTATTACCAACTATAATAATAATGTATTATATTAGATATTAGATTACATCATTGCACTATTGATGTACATTTATATTATTTGATAAATATTGTAATATACGTTATAAATTAATATATTAACTACTATACACAATGCTGGGTAGTAACTGATTACAAAAATTTAGTTGTTATTAAATTATTTTACTTTTTAATATGCTCATAATCAGATTACAGTTACTTTTTATGGTGCTTTGACTATATTCACGAATGGCCATCTAAAAAAAAGTGGGATGCTTCTAAATTTGGGAACAAAAGCATTTCTCATTTACTAATTAATGTATGTAAATTACTAAACACTGCTGATACATAGCTGTGATACATGTCTTCATTCTATGATTATTGATCTGGACAGAACAACCTGGAAAATTCAAAACCTAGAAACCTTTTAATGTGTAATGTCCTTGCTGTTTTCATGTTTATTGTTGTTGTTCATGTTATGCAGGGATTCCCAAACTGTGTTTTGTCAGGCAAATCCCTTTGACCTCAAATATTTACTTAAACGATTTAGGGGAAAGGTCATTTGAAATCAGTTACCGACAACCATTTGCAAGTAATCTACCCAGCCCTGACAATACAATATTAATTTGATAACCAATAATTATAATAATAATATCATTATAATGTATTATATTACAGTTACATTGTTGCACTATTGACATACATTAATATTATTATTACCTGTTTTTTATCCATATTATTTTCAGAAACAATCCCTTTACACGTTCGATGACCATAATTTTGACCTTGTTTTATATAATTTTTTGTTTTATATAAGAGCTACCACGAGGGGGCGCGAAACACCAGAAAATACAAACACGTTAATTCACGTGCGTTTCTTCCGTCTTACGTTTGTGCTTATAAAACATGTAGACAGACTCAACGGGTATCCACAACTGGGATACCCGTGTAAATCATATTTATTTCCCATTCTTGCCATCTGCTTTCCTCAAAACACTTCAGTGCGTAATGTACGTGGTTCAACAGTCACATGCCACGAGTTGATGTCATAATTTGACGATTATTTCCCACGAACATGGAGAACAACACACGAGAGAAACGTGACTGGGCTGGATCTTCAACGTGGGGCCGAACCAATAGGCGCTCGGAAGCCCGAGTCACTCATTCCGGTAATCCGTACACGTGTCATTCTGTTGCCCAATGGACGCGGGGAGAGGCGGAAAATTCATTGCGTCTACTCTGGCTGCCCCTCATCTCAAACTTCACTGAGGCATAATGTGGAGCCTGAGCGACTGAAATCGGGGATTGTTTACGCTTCTGCACTACATTCGACTGCACTGGACCTTTAGGATGGAATAAAAGTGCAACTATGGGAGTGAATTCCGTGCATTGGTTTCGCAAAGGGCTGCGGCTTCATGATAATCCGGCTTTGCAGGAAGCTCTCAATGGCGCGGATACTGTACGCTGTGTTTATATTTTGGACCCGTGGTTTGCAGGGTCTGCCAACGTGGGAGTCAACAGATGGAGGTCAGTGCCATTTATTTGAGTGGTTTGTAGTTATAGACAGATGTACACTGGGTAGTTTTAGTATTATTGTGAAGGGAATGGTGGCGCGTAACTACGCAGCTCTTTTGCTCAGCCGCTGTTATGTTTTGGCCCTGACACGGGCTGACCGAGTGTACAATGGTAGCTGGTTTCTTAAATGTAATTGTAGCCTAATACATGTTCGTATATCTTATTTAAGAACCAAAAAATTAAACCATGACGTTTTATTACCATATTCTATCATATACACGTAAATTATTCACTCGCGTAAGGGGTGTTTAGTGCAGGTGAACAAACTTTACAAGTCAGCTGGACACTTCAGCTCAACTTGTCTTAGTGTGCTCTATCAAAAGAACACGGTAAATGAATGTAACCTTTAATTGCATAATATATATAACTGTGGTGGTGTTGATACCATTTAGCTATATGGAAGCTAACAGCTTGTCTTTTTGCACACGCCCACTTTGGTTTTATATAACGGCTAAAATTACAATTTCATTATTGCGTCATTGAATGTGAGTGTCGGTGAATCAAACTCGCGCTTTTTGGAGACAAATAAGAACGTTCGTGGAGTGTCTAGAAAAGATTCCAAATGCAATATTGCGAGTCACGTGATTTTCACGTGCGGTCCATACATGCTGAGAGATGTGTGAATGAATGTAAAGCAGAGTATTGTCGTGCAACGTGTCAACGCGGTCGAACGTTTGATTTATTTTATTATTAACGACAGTTTGTGTAAGCAAACATACATTTTTGCTTTTGTAATAATATTAACAATAAACATGGTGCATGCTGAATCAGGCAGTAAGAGTTTTATAAATTGTTTTAGGTAAAAGATAGTAGTAGTGGGGATTTTGACTCATCACAACCAAATCTATTGAATCCATACCGATGCTTATTTTAAAACAAACGAGGCCTTGAATAGTGTGTTAGGAGTATTTATAAAATGCAAGAGAATCAGTGCAGGATGCTATTTCATATTTAAATCATTTGCAATTTTTCTCAGATGTTAACTGAAAAATGGGTAACACTTTACAATAAGGTTGTATTAGTTAATGCATTAGTTAACATGAACTAATGAACTGCACTTATAAAGCATTTATTTATCTTTGTTAATGTTAATTTCAACATTTACTAATGCATGAATAAAATCTTGTCTCTGGTGTGATATCAAGAATGCTTTTTTAATCAAATAACGGATGATACTGAGAAATAACTTTACTGAAACTAGCTCTCACAGCATATTAGTACATAGTTTAGTAAATAATATTTCTCATTTTCTCTCCTGCAGATTTTTACTGGAATCTTTAGAGGATTTGGACACGAGTTTGAGGAAACTGAATTCAAGGCTTTTTGTTGTGCGGGGACAGCCAACGGACGTCTTTCCAAGAGTCTTCAAGGTCTGTGTTTGTCTCAAGTCATTTTGTCTCGTATCTTTTTGTCTCACTTTGGCTTTTAAGATCTAAACATTTATGTCTGATAACTTGAAACAGGCAAAATACTGGTTCATAATGCAATCCTGAGTTCTTGGACTGTCCAAGTTGTATTTGATAACATCATTTTCCATAGTTAGTGGATTTGATGTTGTATATTTTAACATCAGCTCTTTTAATTTGAATATATTCACAGTAATCTTAGTGGTCAGTTATCATTAGTAGGGTCTTTTGCTAGTGATGCCTTGTTTCAAAAGATAAACAATCATTTTGTCAAGGGTTAAGTCCAAGATCATACTTTTATTCTTATTGAAAACTATGGAGAAACCTGTTTTCTTTTTTCTTTCTTTTTTGCCAGCAGCCCTGTTTTTTTATCACCGATAACATGCTTGAACACTGATTTAAATCATTGCCAAATTTCAATCTCTGGCTAATGTGTTTAGCAAACATTAGCTCATGGCTGGTTGCTATGGCTACATAATATATACAGTGCGCTTAGTCAACTGGGCAGAGTGTAGATGAAGCAGTGGGTGTTGTGACTGCTGCTCCTGTAGTGAAATTCATGGATTCATCAATATTATGTTCATTTTCCAGTGTTGCCCATTTGATACAGGGCATAATGGAAGGATGGAATATGACAAGGACGTTGTTGGGTGGAAATCACAGTTTTAAGTTTGAGATGGACTTTGTGTTGCTTTCTGTCTTGAAGTTTATGGATTAAAAAAAAAAAAAATTATGATCATTTTGTTTGGGCATCATCGGTTGGTGTTAAAGTCCAATTTCATGGAAATCGTAATCTTTATTTTCCTTTTTTTTCACAGTAATCACGATAGTGGGTACCATGAGTAATATAAATGTTTATTAGCTATGCTTCCTAAGTCAGACATCACTTTACTATTATGCGTACTTGGCTTTAGGGGTCTATTAAAATCCATAAACTTACGTATTATAGTTTGACGCCTCCCACAGCTCCTAAATTTCTAATTTAGACGATCCAGTAATTCCCTATTCAGTTAAACATCCACTTCTTGTAACCATGATTGATTTACACCAGCATCTTAAGGTAGTTTATGAAAGATCTCATTTTCATGCAGTCAGAGCAGTCTTCTCTCTCGCTCTCTCTTTCTCAAGCACGGCAGTGCATCATTCAGACATTGTCAAGTGGGTTGTACAATCCCTTTGGCAGGTTAATAATGCTGTATATGCTGTTAAGGGGGTGAGGGCACCAGCACATCATCCCTTCAAAGTGAGCTTGTATAACCAAGATGTCACAGAATGAGCTACAGTTTACTTCTTCCGAACAACTGAAGAGCCGTGTGTGAAGATTAAATTGACATTACTAGTAATGGCTCACCTTTTTAGTCCTTATTAGGTAATAAAACACTAAATGATTATATCACCTGATGTGCTTTGTCAAAAGAAAAAGCTGGTTAATGATGTTAACTTGAGGATGTCATTGACCTCGCCTTTTTGTGATTTTTTTTTTTTTAATATACTACCTTTTACATGACTACTAGAAATAAAGTGTAAATATACTACATGTTGATGTTGTATTTATCTTGGACATTTGTGTAGTTCTTTAACATATATATTTGATCTCTGTCTCTTTCAGGAGTGGAATGTCACACGTCTCACGTTTGAATATGACTCCGAGCCTTATGGGAAAGAAAGAGATGCAGCCATCATTAAAATGGCGCATGAATACGGTGTGGAAACCGTGGTACGAAACACTCACACGCTCTACAGTCCAGACAGGTGGGTGATGAACTGCACTCGCACCGTGAAAACTGACACAGACTTAATAAAGTTTGTTTTTGTCAAGAGATTCGTTTATAGGCTCAATTTATATTTTTCTCCAAAATTGCGCGAATATTAAATTCACTCAAGTATATCAATATTTGATGGGTAGTGTATTAATATTTTTATAACGATTTTGTGAGCTTATTTACTAGCTTATATTATAATACATTTCAAAATGTAATTTATTCCTGTGATGGCATTACTCCAGTCTTTAGTGTCACATGATCCTTTAGAAATCAATCTAATTTGCTGCTCAAGCAACACTTCTTATTGCTATCAATGTTAAAAAATGTTGTGGAAATAATAATACTTTTTTTTCCCAGATACTTTGATGAATAGAAAGTTCAAAATAAAACAATTTTAAGACATGACTTGTTTATACATTATAGAAATGTCTTTACTGTCACTTTTAATCAGTTTAATGTGTCCTTGCTTGAATAAAAGTATTAATTTATTTAAAAACTGGCACACAATCGTATACTCGCATCTGACTCAGATTGAAATTTGTTGCACGTAAAAATGCAAAAAATCTGCTCGAGCTCCACAGTTCCAAATGTGGTTTTAAATCAGATACATATCCGATATCTAGAGATGTGACCTACATCTAAACACGCATATCTGATTTCCCCTTTTGAATTCCAAGCCCCCACAAGGCGAGGGCGACACGTTTGCCCACAATCACTTTGGGTGGGAATTATTGTAAACACTGATTTCGGATACCAGTCGTGTCTAAAGTGAATGTAAACAGGCCTGGCAAAAAATCAGATATGATTAAAAGAACAGATCTGTGCATTATGAGCCATTGTGAGCTTGTATTGATGGCATTAATGTCACACATACAATAATTTGTACAAATCTTTTTTTTGCTGTGTAGTTTTTCACAAATGAAATGCGTGTTTATTTGATCTCTTTTGAAATTTGATGCATAATTAAATTCTTAACGCTTTCAATTCGAAGTTCAGGCGAATAAAAACAATGTGTGTTCATATTGCCCTCACAGACTTGATAAGCATGGCATTGTGAGGATACATGCAATATTTTGAAATACCAATTTTTTCTTTTGCTGCACCACCCCTAGTATCACATTTTCAGAAACGTGGCCCTCACAAGTGTAGCAAAATGAATGATCTAATCAAACAGCATTGAGACATTCTGTATTGTCGACACGGTGCTCCAAACTCACTCAAGTCTCGTTTGCCATCATAGAGAATCTGTTTTACATTATTCTGAAGTAAATGTGGCAATGAGTTTGCCACGGCACCTACATTTCTCATCTTCTCAAACATTTGCATAACATTTTAGCCTGTTAATGATCAGCTGTTATATAAGCGTTATTGGAGAAACTAATTTAAATTTCATTACCACTTCCTATTAGGGCAGTAATTATTTGATATTATATCATTTCAGAACTTCATATTTTATTCATTACTCAAGCACCTTTCACCCCTCAGGCTAGCCAGACAATGTTATTTGTGCTACTGGCACTTTTTTTTTGCATTTCAGTAAAATGCATTATTTTACTAAAATATGCATGAATATGCTCATTTAACTTATTATTAGTGAACAACATCTCAATCAAGAAGGTGATGTGGTGATTGGTTTGGTTTGCAATGTATTAGCGATGCAAATAATCGGTATCGGTCGATAAAAGCGATTATGTTCATTTTCATCGTTCATCGTTGAATTTAAAGCTGTTCAATTGAAAGCAATAACTCATTGAAGTTAAAAAAGCAACGTTAAAGCAAGCTATATTTGACCCGTATTTCCTATCGTTTCCTATCACCGCTTTCATGCATCTTGGCATGATCCCTATCAGCCAGTCACGTTGCTGTTGGGCGACTTTATTCCACTCCTGGTGCACAAATTCAAGCAGCTCGGCTTGATTTAATGGCTGGTTACCCTCTTGTTTACATTCCAGAGGGGGCAATACTCAAATATTGCCTTTATCTCAAACAGGCTGTCAAAGTGCAAAATGTCTACAAATTTAACGTCAGTGCAAGAACAAAATGTATGCAACTTAAATGAAATACTCTGGAGTCAGGATTAGTCTTAATGCAGGTTAAACACACAAAAAAACTATTCTTTGAGTTGTCAGAACAGAACGAAGCATGTTTTCTTCCAGGATAACCTTGTATATTGCTTAAGTCACGTGCCCTTCACAAAGAAAGATCTGCCTGATTCTGGTCTTCTCTGATGAGTCCAGTTTTATCTTCGCCCAACACCTGGTCCTCTAATGGTTAGACAAAGACCTACAAGTGGCCTACAACCCGCAGTCTCTCACAAACACTGTAATTTGGTGGAGGATTGGGGATGATCTGGTGGTTCTTGAGGCCATCACCACTGAAAACCTCTGTAATGTAAGCAGAGGGTCATCGGCCATTAAATCAAGTGGCATAAAATCGCCCAACAGCAATGTGACTGGCTGATAGGGATCATGCAAAGACGCATGAAAGCTGTGATTGGAAATCAGGGTTATTCCACCAAGTATTGATATCTGAACTCTTCCTAAGTTAAATCTTTGTGTTGTTTAAAAATGAATATGAACTTGTTTTTTGCATTATTCGAGGCCTGAAAACATGGCATCTTTTTTTTTGTTTGTTATTTTGACCAGTTGTCATTTTCTGCAAATGAATGATTTAAATTAAACAATATTTTTATTTGAAATTTGGAATAAATGTTGTCAGTAGTTTGTAGAAAATATTAGTTATTTTTTAGGCCAGAGTGGAAATCCTCCTTGATTAGAGCTTGTCATGGGGCAACATTCCCTAATCATTGACTAGATTACTCTGTAAACTTTGCCAGCACTTAATGTGATTCACATTATGTGACATAACAATAAACTTTGCGGAACTGTGACTCTGTGCTGCGCTTGTGTTTATGTTCAACTCGCATTCTCTCTCATGTCTTTCCTGAGAGTATTACAAACATGAGAGAATGGCTCTCCCCCTTCTCAGATTATTGTTCAGATACTGATGTGTAACGTAAAAAGTGACCTTTTGCATAGGTTACATAAATGGGATCATACACCTAAACTCTATCTCCCATTCAGAGGGAAAAAGAGTGAGCTTTCATGCGTAAGTGTGTGTGAATACATGTGCGGGTGTGCGTGTGACGTTCGTCTCTAGTACAAACAGAAGAAATGAGACTCGCTGCTGCCATCTGGTGATTGAAAGAGGCCCTGACGGTCACACTGAGAAACATGTGCCGTGGGTGGGAGGGTGAAATAGCTCAGCATGCAAGTCACCTCTGCAAACATGTGCGAGCCGAGCGCCGGGCTTTTACTAGCAAACACGCGGGTGCTCCCTGATTCTGCACCGTGCCGAGAGAACCGGCCAATGGCAGGGCTCCACCCCTGACGGATATAGACAGTTGTATAAGATCACGACTATAAATATGGGACAGGCTGTTAATGTGTTAAGACTGTTGTTTCTCATTTAGAGGAGACATTAAGACTGTTAGCTGTTTTCAGAACTAGCCAGGGACATGTGTGCTTGCATTTAGAGAATGTGGGGAATTGTGTTCCCTGTCTGAACAGTGGAAACACTGCCAGGCAATCTTTCCTAGTTAATCGAAAATGACTTTACTTTAGTGACCTTGTTTCCTAAATAATAAAACTGGGCTTTTTGAGATGCCACCTCGGGTTGTTTGAAACCGATTGGTGTAGTAGAATGAGCTAGAAGTGAAATGTCCTACAAATAAGCATGGTTGTGTTAATATGAAGGGCAACAAGGTTATTGTTGTTTTTTGTACTGATCCCACTACATTAAGTATTTTTTTAAATAATTTGTATTTATTTTACACCTATGTTCAAAAGTTTGAGGTTGGTAACATTGTTTTGATGTTTTTGAAAAGTCACTTATGGCTCACCAGTATATTATTTCAATGTAAAATAACTTTATTGTTTTAATATTTTGTAAAATTTAATCTATTCCTATGATGGCAAAGCTAAGTTTTTTCAGCATCATTGCTCCAGTCTTCAGTGTCACATGATCCTTCAGAAATCATTTTAATATGCTTGTTTGCTGCTCAAGTATCATTTCTGATTATTCAGATTTCTGTGGAACACATGAAATGTGTCCTTGCTGAGTATTCCTTTAAAAAAAGTACTAACCCCAATCTTTCAAACGATAGAGTAATTAAAGAAAATGTATTTATTTTTCAGTCCTTTTGTTGTTGTAGTTGTGATACACAAATGTAAAATATATAGAGCCTGTGACATCTTCATCAACTGGCACAAAACACTTTCTAACATTTATTGTTGAGCCTTATGATGCCTTTTGAAAATGATTTATTTCTATACTAAAACGTTTGACAGTCATTCAACAAGATCAAATCAAACCAGTTCAAAACAAAGACATTTTCCTTTAAGTTCTATTAATAATCCACCTTAGAGAGAAAATAGCTGCTTTTAGACAGTGAAATCAAAGACATGTTTTTGCTTTTCCCTCAGGATCATAGAAATGAACAACCACAGCCCCCCTCTCACTTTCAAGAGGTTTCAAGCCATTGTGAACCGACTTGAACTTCCCAGGAAACCGTTGCCAACCATCACTCAAGAGCAGATGGACAGGTGTCGGACGCAGATCTCGGACAACCATGACGAACGCTATGGCGTGCCCTCTCTCGAGGAGCTGGGTTTTAAGACTCATGGTGACAGCTCACATGTTTGGAAGGGTGGCGAGACAGAAGCCCTGGAAAGATTAAATAAACACTTAGACAGAAAGGTGAGACATGGAGATGCTTCATGAAGTTATACATTTTTAATAATGACTGACTTATGACTAAATAATTAAATAATGCAGTTGTTTCTTAAAATACATTTTTAATGTGTTTTTACTTCAATGTCTTTATAGAAAGTGTGTGTGTGATATAACATCTTTAAAAATTACCTATTTAAGTTTTTATATTCTGGTTTATTTTAATTTCATCTTTTTGCTTTGATGCAGGCCTGGGTAGCGAATTTCGAGAGGCCTAGAATAACTGCTCAGTCACTGTTTGCAAGCCCAACTGGACTTAGTCCTTACCTACGATTCGGCTGTCTGTCATGTCGCGTTTTTTACTACAATCTGCAGGAACTTTATATAAAGGTAAGTCAGTGTTATTTTATGGCATTGTTGGTAGTCATCTAGCGAACTGCAAGTTTAATACAGAGTGGTAGGTGGCATATAAATTATGAAAGTGGAAGTTCAATTTGAATAATTACACTCGCTCATAGATGCATTTAACTTAAATAATAGAGGGCCCCAGAATCAAGCCTTGGGGGACACCACAAGAAAACCTGTATTAATTCACTACCAGCTAAAGTTTTGGCCACACTTGACTGAATTTATATTTCACATAATCTTAAAAAAACTTTTGATCTAAAGGCTGATGTTAAAAATGTTTGAATTAAAATTTTTGAGATTAATATATTTTAAGATTCTTTACAAAACCAATTTATATGGATGAGATATTGGCACCAAAGCATCCATCTAGTGCCCAGCATACATAGGAGCTCCTTCATTACTCATGAAAAAGTATCCAAGCTGAAAAATGTGGCACCAATAATAAAGTATGAGAATTAATTATTGGTGTGTCCTGTTGAGTATGTATGTATGTGTGTATGGTTATAAAAGACATACTGTAAAACTACCACAGCATAGTAAAAATATTTTGCAATAATTTTCATGTCCTCTTGCACTTTTCCAGCTGCGGAGACGCTCCAGTCCACCGCTTTCGCTCTTCGGCCAGCTCCTGTGGCGAGAGTTTTTCTACACAGCGGGCACCAACAACCCCAACTTTGACCGAATGGAGGGAAACCCCATCTGTGTGCAGATTCCCTGGGACCATAACCCAGAGGCGCTGGCTAAATGGGCTGAAGGTCGGACAGGGTTCCCTTGGATCGATGCCATCATGACCCAGCTAAGGCAGGAGGGCTGGATCCACCACCTGGCCCGGCATGCCGTAGCCTGTTTCCTCACTCGAGGAGACCTGTGGATCAGCTGGGAAAGCGGAATGAAAGTAAATAAAATGGTGCAACTTCCGCTTTCTTCCTTTTTATTCTTTTTCTCTTTTAATCTACTTTCTTTCTTTCTTTCTTTCAGGTGTTTGAGGAGTTGTTGTTGGATGCCGATTGGAGTGTGAACGCTGGCAGCTGGATGTGGCTCTCCTGCAGTGCGTTCTTCCAGCAGTTCTTTCATTGTTACTGTCCTGTGGGCTTTGGCCGCAGGACGGATCCCAGTGGAGACTACATCAGGTACACAAATCAACTCTTAACCGCACCTTAACCACTGTCAGACAGCACGTCTTGCATCACTGGCAGTAGGGATGTGATGGAGAGGGCATTTTTCCATTGGTTAATCGACGTGTGACAACACCGGTAATACCGGTATCACCCGGGTGGTCTGGTGTTTTCCGTCTTTTCCACCTCATTTTAAAATCGCTTATGAATACCCATGTGGCCGTGCACATTTTACTTTAGATTTAGCTGCAATTCGGGGACGGCTTGCTTGAATGGTGGGTTCATTATTCTTCTTAATTATAAACACAACAACAAAACCTCGGTGGGCAAGTGATGTAATTGTTGTGCAGCCGAACAAGGTGTAACAGCGTTACCATTGACTATCGCAGCAAGCCTAACTAGCAGGTGTTATATATTTTGACTTTTGTAGATTTGTGTTTCATAAAGGCTTATGTAAACTGCCACAGGTTCAGATCCCTCCACTGTGCATATTTAAAGGAGCTGCTGTGACATTGTGAAACCTTCTAAATTAAGAATATCACAAGAATACCTTGAAAAATAGCAAGCTGCGTCAAATTTTGGGACACACAAGATGCCATAACAAATACTAAGAAATTATGAAATACTTTTTATACTAATAATGTAATTTGTAATAAAATGTATATAATAAAAACATATATTTTAATATTATTTGTAAGTGTCTGTTATAAAACCATCTTATACATTCTCACATGCAGGAGGTACATCCCGAAGTTAAAAGACTATCCTAACCGCTACATCTACGAGCCATGGAACGCTCCAGAATCGGTGCAGAAAGCGGCCAACTGCATTGTGGGCGTGGACTATCCTAAACCTATGATCAATCATGCCGAGAGCAGCCGGCTTAACATCGAACGAATGAAACAAGTTTACCAGCAGCTGTCACACTACAGAGGCCTTAGTGAGTAACACTGTGGATCTATCAAACAAAATGTAAGGTTTATTACAGCCCTCTAATGGAGGAAGTAGGAAATTACAGCATTTTGTCACCAGCCAAAAGATTGTTCTGATGATATTGAGAGCTTGTGTAAGGGGTTATTTAAGCAGTAACTTAAGTACAGTAATTCACTGTAATTTCTCACTAAATTTCTTTGACCCAGTAGCTCAAAGTGCAGTTCTTTTTTGACACAATGGAGTTTATAGATAATTTTGCTCTTGCAGTAGAGGTAAATGCGACTTTAAAGCCAATTGAATGGTAGGAGCTTGGAGTGACATGTCAAATATCCTTAACTACAGGTTAAGGTCAGGATCACACAAAAAGGGAAAATGAAGCAGCTGAGCAACCAAATATTGTTCATTAAAGCTGCAGTCCGTAACTTTTATCGCTTAATAAAGTGTTTTTTTAGTGGTTAATAAACAGAACAGCATGCGTCTTGAGGAATAACTGTGCTCCTCCGCAGCGGTTCCTACCAGACCGGTCTGAAATAGTCTCATTATAAACACTTATTATTAGTGTACCATAATGATTCAGGGTAAGACAAAATCACGGTTTGGAAAATTGATTCATTATACAATCTTGAACACAAAAAAAGTTACGGACAGCAGCTTTAACGTTGCAACATCAGAATAAAAAAACAGGCCTGGGTGCATGTTTAGTTCAAACTAAAATACTTAATTTAGCTTAAATTAAAAGAGCCCTTGTCACAGAAGTCTTTGATTTCAATGTGTCCTAAAAATACAGGCACTGACAACATTTTACAATGTAATTTTTTCCCCAGTAAATTTACAACCAGTCCATCAAAGTGATGGATAATGATTATTTCCGTATATTTGTTGTGCAATTATGGATGACGACTTGATCAGTATTTACAAAAAATTTGTAACACAGCCTTTTTTCTGTCTTTTTGTGACAGGTTTGCTCGCCTCAGTCCCTACGATCCAGGAAGAAGCGGAGCCTCCCATGTCAGATGACTCTCAGGCCAGCAGCAGCACTGCCGGTGAGACGCGTCAATCATCATACTAACCTAACACAGGATTTACTGTGCAGCTTTCTTTTCTTTCAGCTGGGTGTTGGTTTTTCTCTGTAAAGCGAAATGTGACCGTGCACTCCCTGATTGCACATGTTTACCAAGCCAAAGAAGCAGACTTCAACATTATTGTTAATAACTAATCATACTATTGCTACTTTGACTAGATATGCAGTTTGTCTTGTCAGGACAGTGCTTTTGCTGAAGCGGCGTCATGTTTTTTACAGGTCAAATCTCCACTCCCATCCCTGCACCATCAACACCGCCCAACTCTGAGCCCTCCAGCCCGACAGCAGCTGCCCCCGGCACCCACTCCCAGAGGAAGAGGGGTCACCCCTTTGAGCTCATGAGCAAACAGAAATCAAAAGTCAAGCACACCATCCAAGCCAAAGGAGTCGAGCAGAAGACTGATGAAAAGCAGTGACCACAGGTACAGGCCAGAGTTGTAAAACCCAGTGTTTGTACCAACATTAGAGCTGCACGATTATTCGTTAAAAGGTCGCAATTGCGATTTAAACACCCATTTTGTACTCACGTTCTCAAGTTCAAGGCGACAATAATTTATCTAATCACAATACGGGCAAAAGTTCACTTCAAGAATGAACGAAGTGGCGTCAATAAGTTTGAATTAAGGTATTTGAAAAAACAAAAGAGAGTGTGATTTTTATATTTTATTTTTCTATATGAAGCATATTTATTTAAGCAACAAAAACCTATTACTGAAAAATGCACAACACAATCTTTTAGAGTGAAGTCAGTACATACATATTTATTCTAAATTGTTTTATTTTAATGGAAAGCTATGTGAGTGACACTGTGATGCAGCTGGAGTTGTAGTTGTGCAGCGCCGGTGTGTGTCATAGAAAACAACGTGTTTTACACCTCTTTACACGTTCTTTTGCTCATTTTTGAGGCTCCTTTTAGGGTCTCTGATAGCTATACCATGCAAAGTGATAGAACATAATTTATGAATCATAATCCATAATTTGCTAACAGCTCCAGTTGAATGAATTTGAAGGTTGAATGAATTTTAAGTCTGTGGGAGGTATTTCTTTTTCAGTTTCATTTAGTTGAATCCCACAACTGTGGATTAAGTATATTCAGCAGAGAGCAAAACTAACCAGCCGACAATGATGACGATCATGAATGATATTTCTGCCTTCTGCAGGTTGAGACTTCATCTGCAGTCCCATGTCCAAAGGGAGTCGGACTCGGAGGGAACCATCCATCGGACAGGAACGGCAGTGTGAAATGGCGCCACCTTTCGCAGAAAGAACAGAAACGCCACTAATACAACACAACAAAAGATTTAACGCTGCAGTTCCGTCAAGGTGTGTTATACTGTAGATCCAGGGCTTCTTTCCCACTCAGCTGCTTTCCACCTGCTAAACAAAACATGATTGTATGAAGGTACAGATGTGTTTCAGATGTTTAGTTCACCCTGCATTGCGACCGGACGGAAATGTAATGGATATTTCCGTCACCATTGACAGTTTAGGGTAATGAAAGATTCGCCCGAAATAAAAATATCTAACCAAATTTTATGCAACTCTGGTTAATGGTATGTAATAAAAATGATGCGGGAACATTTTATAAGGCCTACAGTGTTCTGACCATGTGAATTGAGAATTGTAGTTTTTGTATGAAGTCTGATATAGTTGAACTCTATAAGTGCTTGCAAGCTACAAGCAACTAGTTCGCACAAGCAATGAAGAATTTGACTTCTTCGGTTTCGGTAATTTCTCCCTATAAATATATGCTTTGTGTATGTAATGCAAACATTTCATTGCCACTGGCTGCACTAAAGTTTTCTGAATTTAACATTATCAATCCTCTGATTAATTCAATAAGCTTGATTTATTTACAGAGTCATTCATTATAACGTTCGCAGGTTTTCTAACAGCTAACATCAATTAATTGTACATTCCACTAAATGTGTTCATTCGCTTTAATTTAACGATTTAAGATGTTCTCTTCGGCGATGTGGAACAGCTTTATTTATTTATCCTCCCTTTTTTTCTTTTTTGTATTGTATAAAAGAGTTTATTTTCATTAAAAGGCTGACGGAATTGTTAAGCTGTTGTTTGTAGGCTGTAATTTATTTAAGCCTTATCACTGCATGCTTCTGTCAGCGGCAATGTTTCTGCGATATATTGCATCTACGATGTTTCACTGTAGACTACAATGTATCAAATAAATTTCTTGAATCTATTTGAAACTCAATTGACTTTGTTTTCCTTCAGTGTGAAAATGTTGTTATTCATCCAACACCGTTTGTTTTACAAACTCGAATGAAACCCTTGTTGAAGAGAGGCGTGCTTTTACTATTCTAAGGGATGTATGGTTTTTGACTGGTGGACGTTACAGCAGCTGGCGTCAATAGAGGGACGTAAAGTAAGCCATATTTAGGTGTCGGAATATCATAGACACTTGTGTGAGTTTTTTTTTTTACTTGGGTCAGTATATAACCAATAATAACATCTCAGCACCATAGCAACATGCTTAAAAACCCACAGAACACCCTAACAACCATTTAGCACCCACAAAACACCCCTAGCATAGTCATGGAAACACCTGTGCAGATTTGAGAAACAGACTTCTGTCACCACTAGAGGGCGTCATATGAACCTATTTTTCACGTTGTGTGTGTGTGTGTATATATACTATAAAAGCTGAATTGCATTTCTGCAAAGGCCTGCTCATTTGCATTAAGTGCTTGAAATTGATCATATTTATGGTTGTAGTCATAAATTTTGTTTCTAAATGTTCAGATCAGATGTCTCTTATGACCAGTGTTGGGGAGTAACTAGTTACATGTTACCGCGTTAAGTAATTTAATTACAAAATAAATGTAACTGTAATCTGTTACGGAGAAAAAAATGTGTAATTAAATCACAGTTACTAAATGTAATGATTACAAAGGGGTTTACATCTGAATATTTTCTGTAAAAAGCTAGTGTTGAATAATTCATTTGTTGCTTTACCTGTTTTTGATGTGCACGATGCCTCCTGCCATTTAATGGCCATTTAGTAAAGTGATGCTATTCTGATGTTTTTGATTGGTTCTCGTTTGAATTTGCACTGCTATTTTTTTGAATTTGCTTAATTGTTTGAATTTGCAGGTTAACCCTGTCTGGTTTAAATGTTTGAAAGTGATTAACAGTTGAGAAAATTTGTTAGAAATGTTTTTAAGTAATCAAAACGTAATCAAATGTAATCAGTTACATTACTTTAAAAAAGTAATTGAAATAGTTACACTACTTATTACATTTATAGGGTAACTTGTAATCTGTAACCTATTACATTTCCAAAGTAACCTTCCCAACACTGCTTATGATATAAATCTTTCATTCCAACACTCCAAAAAATTAAGCCTTTTTTAATTTTTATTTATGCAATTTAATTAATTGTACATGAGTAAAATGGTGAATTGAATAATTGAGTAAGGATTGTTGAATTATTCAATAAAATGATGTAAGCATTATTACATTTTTGTAATTTCTCTTAGTAACTTCTCTTTATGTTCTTTTTTGTTGTTTGTTTTGGATTTTTTTTGTTGTCCTGCTTTTTGTTTTGTTTTTTGTTTTTGGGGGTTTTCTTTTGTTTATTGTTGTTGGCTTGTTGTTGATGGGGTTTTTTGGTTGTTTCGTTGTCGTTTTTTTGCTTTGTGTTTTGTTTTTGTTTGTTGTTTTTATTTACGTTCTTTTTTATTGTGGTTGTCCTGTATTTTGTTTGTTTATGTTCTGTTTATGGTTGTTCTTTTTTTGTTTTATTTTTTTTGTTCTGTTTTTTTTTCTTCTCTTTTTATGTTTTTGTGGTTGTTGTTGTTGTTTTTGTGCTCTTTTTATGTTTGTTGCTTTGTTTTAATAGGTCATCACCCAACCTTTACATTAAACTATAGTGACAGATACTTCACATGTATTATAATTTTATTATAATTATTATTTTTCTGAGTAAGTGAATAATTAAAATGCCATGATTGTTTTCTCATTGTTATTAAAGCTGACATGCCCCATGAGTGGACATCTGAGTGAACTGAACAGCATTCAGCAATGTGCCGGTGTTGATCTCAGACTGGCATTGTAGTAATGCAATCGAGCTGCTGTATGCAGAGCTGATGTGAATGGTGTCCTGTGGGAGCTGTGGTAATGAGGGAAGAGCTCTCAGCTCCTGTCCAGGTCAGCTAATGTCTTCTCTTATACAGCATAATGGCCATAGAGAGACTCTTATCGCTTTCTCTTTCTTCGTCCTCCATCTTATGCTGAGTCCAGCAATGAAACGGATCTCCTTCAAGTCAATAACACGTGTTATCTTCGTTCGCCCCACTGCACAATGTAAAATAAGATGACGCATGTTTGATCCATCAATAACATGCTTGCTTTTCCTTTAATGAAACGCATGAAGATCTGAATCTAAGGGGGTTTAAGGGGAGTTACTAATGAACTTTAATGATACAATAAATATCACAGGCAGCCTTTCCAGATTTTTTCATCTGTTATCAATGCCATCGATTCCCAGCAGGCATCTCCTGTGCCGCTGCTGGCCTGCACTTGTGTGGAGGTGGCAACTTGAGCCGCATTGATCTGGACCATCAATCACTGGGGTGGCAGACTCTTTTAGAGGAGACTACGCCTCTCTCTCTCTCTCTCTCCCTCTCTCTCCCTCCCTCTCCCTCAGTTATCCGCCACTGACTTTAATGGCTCCATTGAAGGACACACGCAGAGCAGAGCAAGGAGTGTCAGAGGGTGTGCGGTAGGATGTTTTCTAGGGAAGTGAGGACATCCATAGGACCTACAACTTCCCGTGGCTGATGTAACCCCCCCTGAGGACCCTCGCAGAGGACGTTTCTGTTGGGAGTGCTGGACTGGAGGTTGAGAAAGAAAGTGGCATAATTCTCGGCTCCATCGATTTCCCCCCAAGAAGGGTCCAGTGGCACCCCGCCCTGCCCCGCAGATGGTGTTCAGCCTGGCCATGGACTCCAGAGAGGATGGGGACAGCTGGATGGAGGAACAGTGGGAGAAATGGTACAGTAGTGATGTGGCCTTTTACGCTGCACTTAACTGACCTTGGATCAGCCTAGGTGCTCTGAAATGGGCCATAATGTTAGTTTGGTGTGAATGCAGGAAAATAAAAGGGTAATGCAAAATAAGGAGATATGAAGGTTTTTGTAATTTGATATGTGTGTATATTTCTAATCTAAAATTAGACTTGCTTTGACTGTTTTACATTGTACAAAATCAGAAAAGGATAAAATATTTTGACTGTGTTGTGAAAAACGACATTTACAGTTCTACTAGATTTGTTCGCTTGACTGAATTTATGTTCAATTATCTTGTTCTATTATCTTGAAATGTAAAAAAATAGCAGAAATGTGTTTTTGCTTACACTTTCTTACAACAGATTTCCGTATGCGTAATACGGATTTCCTTTCATAATTCTCAATATAACTTTGTTAGGCCTGTTAATAAATTATTTTCAAAAATATACTTATATATGTGTGGGTACCTGGTATTCCCTACATTATGGGGATCAAATGTCCCAACAATACCAGTAAAGATTGACCTATAAGGGAAATTCTTTTGGTCCCCATGAGGAAAACAGCTTATAAATCATACTAAATAAAGTATTTTAAAAATAAGAAAATGCATAAAGTTTTCTGTGATGGGTAGGTTTAGGGCTAGAGTTAGTGTAAGGGGATAAAATATACAGTTTGTACTGAATAAAAATAATTACGTCTATGGGAAGTCCTCATAAAACATGGAAACCAGTATGTGTGTGTGTGTGTGTGTGTATATTTAGCAATGCAGTATTCCTGAAGTTATCAGATCACCCGGCGAGCCTTGCCCTCTCTGTGATTGTCTAGCAATAGTCTCATGGAGGAATGACGTAGTGTGTGTACTGTGTATGTGGGTGTGCTGGCACTTTTCAGGTTAACGCATGACATCAGTCTGAATGAATACGAGGATGATGACCTGTCAGAAGTAACAGAAATCACAGATGAGAACGGAATCACTCTCAACCACCTCGACCTCGACCCTAAAGTAAGTCTGTGCCCTCAAATACAAATAGTCTGCTTGTATATAAACTGGCATTTTGGGGTAAACCATATATTTTAATATCATTTATTCAGGTTATTTATATTTATTTACTTTCATCTGTAATTTATGTTACTATATATATATATATATATATATATATATATATATATATATATATATATATATATATATATATATATATATATATATATATATATATATATATATATATATATAGTAAAATACTACACAATTTATTTACATTTTATTTCACATTAAAGTTATAACATATTTTATATTTTAAGGCTTCAAATATTTTATATATTTAAATCTATTTTATAAAGTGCATCTAGTTTGTAGAGTCAGCTTTACTCTGGTTTTTGGAGGTGTGCCAAAGCATGTCTACATAAGGTTTACCCAACATCTGCTATGTACTAGCTAATCTCCGGTGGGCTAATCCAGGTAGGCTATGCATTTACAGCTCACTACAAGACTAACAATCTAAAGTTAAGAGCCATTTTTTTATTCCTGAACTACTGTTTTTTAGTTTGCATTAAGAATAAAATATTTGTATATGATATCACTGTAAATTAAATGTAACTGTTCCAAATGAAGTGGGTTGGTCGATTGTATGTGGAGTGACAGATCGCTGTAACGCCTACAGTTTCACGCCTGAACTGATCATCTTTTCCGCTTTACTACTAGTTCACACAGCACAAAATAAACAAGATACATTACTGTACAACTTACAGAAATCAGTATTAGGTCTCATGTAAGCGCTCAATCAATGTTTGATTCGCGGAAAAAATAAAACAGCTTGTAAACAATGTCACAATTTTACCTCAGAAAAGCCATTCAATGTCCATGTACTCGTAGTCAGCTTGAATTTTATTGCATATATCTTTATTGCATATTCATTGTTTTTTTAATAAATGTATAATATATGTTTGAATAAATTAGTCATGTTTTTTGAAAGACACCATTTAAATGATTATATTTCAAAAACGAGTTGGAACATAATTGGCATTAAAACGTTAAAACTTCCTTTTTGTAATTTAAATGTAAGTAGCCTATACAACTCAATTAATATTAACCTAATATTATAGTAATGTACCAACTGGGGTTCTTTTTTCTATTTTTTGCTTTGAGAATATTCCATGCCCTCTACCTGATACATGCCCTAATTTATCTATATTGAATCAAATCAAATCAGAATTTAATCTAAGCACAATCTTGTGATTATATCGTATCCAATCATGAGATTTGTATCAATACCCAGCCCTAGAATTTTCCCATTTCATCTGAAATGACACTTTTGTGAATTTTTTCCAGAAAATGAAGTATTTCTCACAGAAAAGTATTACACATTTTGCCATACACAAGTTTATTTCCTTTGTGTGTTATTGGAACAACACACACACACACACACACACACACACACACACAAAAACAGTTGGAAAAAAAGCTAATTTCACATAAAACTAAAAAAAATGGGCTGGACAAAATTATTCACCCTGTGAAAAAATAACTGAAATTAGTCACTTCCTATAACCATTAATAAGCTTCTTACACCTCTCACCCGGAATATCCGACCACTCTTCTTTTACAAGATGTCTCTCATATAGGAAAGCCTTTTAGTCTTGCAATTTTAAGATCTCTCCACAGGTGTTGTTCAATGGGATTTAGATCTGGACTCATTGCTGGCCACTGCAGAACTCTCCAGCACTTTGTTGCCATCCATTTCTGGGTGCTTTTTGAAGTATGTTTGGGGTCATTGTCCTGCTGAAAGACCCATGATCTCGGACACAAACCCAGCTTTCTAAAACTGGGCCCTACTTTGCAACCCCAAATTCTTTGGTAATCCTCAGATTTCATGATGTTCTCTATGCTTAGTCTGGCACACACTAACACAATGCAAAGAGTCAACTTCTCCATCTGCTTTCAGGTGTGATTGTTATATCGCCCATACCTGTTACTTGCCCCAGGTGAGTTTAAAGGAGCATCACATGCTTGAAACAAACGTATTCATCCACAATTTTGAAAGGGTGCCAATACTTTTGTCAGGCCCATTTTTGGAGTTTTGTGAGAAATTAAGTCAAATTCGCTTTTTCCACTTTTTTGTGTGTGTGTGTGTTGTTCTAATACACACTAAGGAAATAACATGTGTATAGCAAAACGTGTAATTTCAATACTTTTATGGAAAAATGTCAGGGGCGCCAATACTTTTGGCCCTGACTGTATACATTTTCTAGATACCAGATATGTGATTTTATTTATTAAATTCTTTAAAACATTTAAGTATATTAAAGGATGACGCATTACATAAACAAATATTGCCATTAAAAAAAGTTTTTATTCACTCACCCTCATGTCATTTTAAAACAGTATTGCTATAATAACTGTATTACTATGTAGAAAACAAAATATTTTAGGCAGACATTAGTTACCATTAGCTTTCAGTGTATAGAAACGAGCAGTTAGGGCATATCTCTTTTTTGACCTATAAAAAACAGGGTGAGTAAATAATGACCAAAATTCACTTTGGCATGATCCATCCCTTCAAATTTTCACCTTCCTTGCTATTCCCATGAATTACACTTCATTAAAATGTCAAAGATTGTCTGTAACTAAAGAGTAGGATTAGTGTTAGACTATAGTAATCACACAGTTATCTTTCAGAAACGGTAGACGTCAACAGGAAGTCCCCACCGCAAAGTAAAACAATAATTTATGTATGTGTGGTTTATATCTCTCCACCCTAAAACCAAACATTCACTTTATCTTTACAGTCTCGAGCTGAATGGGGAATCATTCGAAGGCGCAGAGCTTGGCCAGCAGTTTACCCCACAGCAAAAATAGATTTCTAGGTCAACAACGGCACAGCATTCGTTTCCATGTGTTGCGGCTCGAATGTGTGTCGCGCTTTCAGTATTCATACGAGTATGAGTGTGTATAAGGTCACAAGAGGCTGTTGTGTTCATAGCCAATTAGCATAGCAGTCAATTAGCATTAGACATTAACACTGAGGGGAGATGTCAAAGCCAGTCACACCTGATTGTTTATCATGGATATCATCTTCTAACCACTTAAACTGAAACTAAAGTCCCTCATTTATGGTTTCACAACCTTTTTTATGCGACATTTAGCAATATAACATAAGTGTTTGTGCTGTGAATAGCTGTTCAAAGACGAAAGGCAGTTTTTAGCATAATGTATGAATTCTCTGTTTCAAAGACAGTCACATCTGACTGTTTATCATGATATCATCAAACAACCACTTAATCAAAAATCACACATTTATGATTTCACAAGCTTTTTTGATGCAATAATTAGCATCACAACATTACTGTTTATGCTAAGACTGTGTTTAAAGACAATAAAGCAGTTTAATGTAATTCTCACTGTCAAAGCCAATCACATCTGACCATGGATATCATCATCTAACCACTTAAGCTTAGACAAAAATCCCTCATTTATGGTTTCACAACCTTTTATGTTACATTCGGCATCATAACAAGTGTTTATGCTAAAAAATACTGTGTTTAAAGACAATATACGATAGCTTAGCGTTATTGAACATGTTATAAGTTCTCTCTGTCAAAGCCATTCACATCTGACCATGGATATCATCATCTAATCACTTAAACTTAGACAAAAATCCTCATTTATGATATCACAACCTTTTTTGTTCAATAATTAGCATTGTAACATAAGTGTTTTTGCTGTGTTTAAAGACAATAAGGCGGTTTAGTGTAATTGAACATGTTATATATTCTCTGTGTCATTTCTGGGTGTGTTTATTTTGCTTATGTCGTGTGACACGCCTCATTGTTCTCTGGGATTGAATTAGCTTTCCTTACAGCAGCCAGGAAGGGAGCCACAGGCTGATGTCATCACCGCACTCTGATTGGCCGGCTGCGTCTGACTGCAGCTCCTTTGCTCTTGACTCTAAAGCTCTGCTGCCTGCTCTTCCCAGGATCACATGACTCTGCCGACCAATGGTACGCCGAGGAGCGGCCAAAGGAGGGGGGTGGTGGAGCTGCAGACGGAGATGCTCCACTTGGACCTGATTGATGCAGAGGGAGGAATCCAGGAAGAAGAGGAGGAAGAGGAGGACGAGAGGCGGCCGGTTGATGCCGTCGATGACAACCACAAGGAAGAGCAGGGCGCAGGGCCGCCTGTCACTCAGCCTCAGCTAAAGGATTTCATCCCTGCCGTCGCCATGGATACCTACCGGCCCAAGAGACCCACCACCCTGAATCTTTTCCCTCAAGTGCCAAGGACTCAGGTGAGACGGACAGTTTTGGCAGTGGCCTTTGCTCTGTAAGAGGCTTGTGATTTACGTCTGAGGCAGATTGATGGAGATTAGAAATTGTTTTGCAGTAGAAGGGATGATTTTCATAGTGCACAAACAGGATCTCGAGCGATAATGTCATCTCGAGCCATTCCTCTGGAGGGATGGGGTGTATTTTCAGTGTATATGCAAATCGGCAGCACATAGCGTTTGGTTTTCTTTCATATTCCCGGCCGCTGATGCCGATGACGTTTCCTGTTTGTGAGCTCCCACTCAGCCCACCTGCTATGAATCACTGTTGTCCGCCCTCCGTGCGTAATGCAATCCGACAAGAAAGAGCGTGAGTGGATCATTACTGTTGACCTGTGAGGGTCAAACAGCAGGGGGCGGCACTTTAATGGGCTGATTTGAGCAAAATATTACGAGGTGGGGGTAAAGACCCTGTTTTTTGAATGTCATATCTGGCGGTGTTTTGGAAAGTCTAATGTTATGTGTAATGTAAATTGGAATAGATCAACATTTTAGGGTTAGCTCAAACTTGCTGATCTATAGCTCCGGTTGGGGCAAGTTGTCACACTTCTTACTCCAGTATTCCTTGGTTTCATAAATATAGTGAGCATTTCTACTCTTATTGTTCAGAAACCATGTGTGACAACATGCCCCAATAGAAATCTAACATGCTCTGCTCTGACATTTATAAAAAACAATTGTTGTGAAAATCTAGTTTGTTTTATTGTGTTCACTTAGCAAAAATAGAACGATATCAGAATTTTAGTTATAACAACTATCATCAATCTCCATTAATAAAGTACAATTTGCTTTAAAATGTAGTTGCCCTTAACATTAAATACCATAATTTATTATATATAACATAATCACACTTTTAAACATCACCCTGTGAAATCAATGGAGATATTATAAATGCAAAACTATTTATTTCTTACTATTGCAGATAATCTAACCCAGTGTTGGGTGAAGTAAAACTATTAAAAATAGATTTTGGTAATTAAATAACATTTTTACTTAAAATGTTTTAATTTTTAAAACTACCAAAATTACTAAACCAAATCTGAACAACAAAAGAAACTAAGTAGAAATATGTGAAAATGAAACCTGAAAATATAAAAGTAAAATAAATTTAAAAAATACATTCAAATAAAAATAAATGTAAAATATTAATAGCCTACTATAATGGACCCTTTTCACAGACTGTTATGACCCATTTCCACAGTTATCAACTAAAATCTAGTGAGGTTTTCATTATATTCATTTTTAAACAATTGAATATAAACACATTTATAAAGTTCAAATTTGCTGTCGTCTCCTGTTCACTGCAGTAAATGTGAGAAGGGTCCTTAGTATAGCTATAATACTAAAATAATACTGATCTAGCTCAAGTTTATTAAGGTAAATTATCAGCAACCATACTTTCTCTCTCTCTCTCTCTCTCTCTCTCAATTTTGAAGTGCATTGTGGGTAATGAGGCAAAGGGAACTAAATGATTAAAGTAATGGCGCAGCACTATCTCCTGAAAAGTCTTCCAACCCAGACTGTACTGAACTCAAACTGACCTTTTCAGTTATGCCGCTTGCTTTGATTTCCGATGTTGTTCAGAGTATTATAAAAAGACGTGCTTATAAAGATTCTAGATGATCAATATAATGAACATTCTGTTGTTATTTACTAACCCTCGTGTCAATCCAAATCTCTTTCTTTCATAGATATTTTGCTGAACATTCCAGCTGTTCTTTTACATACATTGAAAGTCTGAAGTCAGACAAAAACTCAAGTCTCACTCTTGATTTAATGTAGGTCAATAATACAGGTTTGGATGACATGAGGGTGAGTAAATGATGACAATGTTTATTTCTGGGTAAACTCACCCGTTAAAGCTGCAGTGATCCAAAATCAATTTTTGAGCAAGTACATAACCAGCCAGTGTTCAAAACGATCTCCTTACCTTATCCCGATTCACAACGTTAAGCTAGTAATAATGTGTTAGAATTTGAATGGTACTCGCTAATACGCTAATACACACTAAATACACGTAGTCATACGTTATCAAACAGAGATGGCGAGGCAGAACTTCACATTAAGCACAATACCTTTTAATCAGTTTGGTCTGCGGCAATTGCATTGCAATATTTACCATCTTATAGCAATAGTGCTGGCTATTCCAATGTCCTGAATATCTAAAACAAAGGATATATTGAAACTACTGTTTACTATTAGAAATCACAAAATCCCACTAATGATATCGTATGATTTATGGTTATGAGGTCGTCATGAAAGTGTAAACTAGTGTAACAAAACAGCCTTTTTCTTGAATGTTTGAGCGTACTGAATCATATCCAGGTCAGCAGTCTGTTTTACGAATGGAGAAGATGGTGGATGACTGTAAATGTGCTTCCCTGTCTTTAATCTTGTAATCTTGGCTTGTCAAATCTCTCCACGTCTGCAGCGTTGGCACAGCCGCAGGGCTCAAAGGGCATTTGAGGAATTAGCAAAGAGATTTTCCACAGAAAGTGACTAGCGTTATTGGGTAATACAAGTAAAACTGTGAAAATGTCTGTTCTAAAAATATCAACGTTGTGACGAAAATATTTCCGCTAGCAAGCTAGAGGCCTGGATGTTAGCTGAAACACTTTGAATAGATGCAAAGTGCTATTGACAACCTATTACTTCTGTAATCGGACACATTTCTGAGCTAAATGGGATATCCAACTATTTAAAATATACAAGACTTGATTTTATCAGGAAATAATTGAATTGTTAACAGTGGTCTTGGCATACCTTGGAGGGGCTTTGTGATGTGCAGATCTATAGACGTGCATTTTTTTCTTTTGTTGATGTATTTCCTGTTGAAACAGAATGTTTGGATGGGACATATCAAAGTGGTCCCTTCTTGTAAAATAAATAGCCAATGGCCTTTGTCACAGATGTAAAACATGATTTGCTATTTGCATATAGCTTTAGGGGGGATATATACAATAAGTATGTATCCCTAGAAAGAATCTGATTGGAAGAAACAATAGTGCAGGACGAGTCATCAATATTTCAGCTCCAAGACTATGCATTTTAAATGCATATATCGCTAAAGGAACTTGTGGCCAAAAGTGATGTCTGACCTAGGAAAATTGTGTTTCATTTTGTTTAAGATTCTGTAAATATATTTCATAGTTGTGCTTGGAGGCAATTGTTTCATTTGTGAGAACGCAATGAAACAGGCCTAATTTTAGGACAATTTTGGCTAGGATGTCATACATAGAAGTGATGAACACATGCAAAAACGAGAACCAACTAAATATTAATATCTGATTATTTTGAGGTCAATGTATGCTTTTTCCTGTGAGCTTTTCTTGTAGTTTTTTGCATAGTGAAATAAAACCTGCAGCTGTAGTTTGCCTTCTTTATTGCCAAATAATTTGGTCAGACCAAGTTTAGTGTTTTGTTTTTCCCTCATATTTAAAAAATATAAAAAAAATTCTCCTATTTTGATGGTTTAATCGAACTTGTAAGATCATTAAATAAAGGGATGCACGATATATCGGCCACTGTATCCGTATCGGACAATATATGTTCATTTTTAATGGTAACGTTTTCGGCCCGATAAGAAAATTTGGCCAATACATTAAAGCTGATAAATTATGGATTATTTCCTTCAGATGCGCACTGGTCATCTCGACGGTTTTAAATTGCTTAAAATATGATTGAAATCACTTAAGTGCAACGTGCAGCCCAATAATGTCATATAGGCTACATAAAATAATAATGAGAACATTATAACTGTGTGCTCGGGACATGGCTTTTAATGGTGAGACCTTTGGTTTTGGAATCAGGCTCAAAAATTATATGAAATTTTGGATTTAGATTTATCTGACAATATATTATATTAAATATATCTAATTAAAAACAAAAATCCCCTCCGGACATCACTTTTGCCCACTATCATTCTATAAAAATAAAAAAAATAATAATTAAAAAACTGTCCTTTGTGTTTTGTGTTTCGTGAGACTTGTTACAGCGCTTGCATATTGTTGCCCTTGACTGGTCTTGGTTGCTTCTATTACTCTCATTTGTAAGTCGCTTTGGATAAAAGCGTCTGCTAAATGACTAAATGTAAAATGTAAATGTAATATAGGCTTACTGTGAATTTAAGAGACATCTCAGATTTAAATGTCACATATTTATAAAGATTGCTTAATTCTAGTGTGATATTAGTCACGCACAGTAATAGATTTAGACAGGCTTTGATTATTAAACTAGATGGCAATAAACTGTTGGGATAGAGTTTCTCCCATCTGGTTTCTTTCCTGAGACCGTTTTTAGCGTCACTGGATAAGAGCCTCATTTCAGCCATCTGTGTCTTTCTCCTCCGTCACGAACACTACTGTGTGTTTCTATCTACCCCCACACTTTGCGCACACACTGACACGCTCTCACGCATGCCAATTCTGCATCATCGATGGGCGCATTGCTATGGCAACATAGGAATGTCAGTGTTAAAGGTGCGTTATAGCAGTGTGGTCAATTGGTGAGTCAGCGATGGGAAAGGGCAGTAAATCTATCTGTCGCGCTGCTCTTCCTGTAGCTCTCTTGCTTTATGGATTGCAGTCAAATTCACTTTCTGGTTTGACTGAGATAGAAAAGCACATAAAATGAGGTGGCAAGTATTAATGCTGGCAAAATCAATCATTTAACCAAGATGGAGGGATGTACGCATGCCTCTGCGTGTTTTGATGTGAATATAAGTTTTGATGTTTTACATTTATTATCTAATGCAATGACATTCATATATATATATATATATATATATATATATATATATATATATATATATATATATATATATATATGCAGGTAGTGCATATAATATAATAATAACATTTTTAATATATCTATGTATTTGTTATTTTAATGTTATGTAGAGAATACTGATGTATTATCTTCATGGTAGTGTCCAAAAAATGTTGTCATCATATTTATTCATTATTATTATACCATTCATTTTGGTATATTTTATAAGGATTAATCTCACCAATATTAAACTTTCCCTGTCAGCACTTTGTATATTGAAAAATTGACCCCTCATTATTTTTCTCCATATCACAGGACACAATAAATAACAATTCCTTTGGTGAGAAAGAACGGAGGAAAGAAAAGAAAACCCGTTCTTCATCGCCACACATTAAGGGTGAGTAATGGCCACACTTACCACACAACTGAACACGTCCGATGAAATGCTGAGACTTACATTTTTCCATGACTTGTTATTTTTAAAACTCATTTCTATGCATTTGAGCAATTACCATGAGATAAATAAAAGAGATACAATTGTGGGTGTTTTTTGTAGTATTCGCTTCCACGGAATGAAATTGTGTTTACGTGCTGTAATTAACTTAATGTGATTTTCGTCAATCTACTTACCTGAAGAGTTCATCTGATGTCACTTGTGTCTGACTCCACTTGCTGGAAGTATGAAAAACCTGTTTGATCACTGTAAAGCTGATGAAAAATAATTTATCTTGTCCCAGTGTAATCCACCAATGAGTGTAAATACTATGGCTACCAGGCTATATGTCCTAATTGTTTTGCTTTACTATATACTAACATTGTATACTTTGCTGATCATGGTAAATACATTTGAATTTGGCATTTGTAAGCTTTAGCACCTACTTAAATGCATTAAGTCAGCATGAAATGAAAATCCATGGTTTCCTAAAATGCATGTTAAATCAACTTATTGTGAACAGTTCATCCATGCATGTTTCATATATTGCATTTTATTTGGAAACCCATAACTGGGAACAAATTCCTCTCTGACGGCATATGATGGATTTCTCTGGTTAAACCCCTCCTTTCTTACAATCAACCAATGGATTGCAAAAAGACCCGTCCTACATTTTCTTCTTTTTGATAATCCGTTTCACTCAAATGTACGTCACAATACAGAAGAAAAGATCTGTTGCTACTTTCGTCTCATCGTTTCATTCATTATTTCTTTTCTTTTAGATTTGTACATTTAAAAATTGTTGTGAAATCATGTTAAATGGTGCATTTCTTCAGTTGACACTATACTGAAACAGAATATCTATACTGGTTTAAAAATCATCAGGATTCATTAATTCCTGTGCTGAGTGAAACATAGCATTTTGTGTTTATGATGCATTAACTTACATTTTTACATAATCCTCTTCAAATGTTTTCCTCCATTAGGCTTATTACCTAATGCATAATCTTTTGTGTGTGTGAAACAGGAGATCCGGCGGCCAAACCTGAGCAGGTTAGCCTGACCGATGGGGACAAAGTTCAGGCCAGGGCTGACACCAAACCACGAGGCCCTGCCTCCTCCACGAATAAAGCCTCAGCCTTTCGCAGCAAGCAGCAGGACAAGTTGTCAGAATCTTTGAACAACCCTAAAGTGGTGGTGCCCCTCACACAGGCAGTCATGAGGGAAAAATCCACGGAAGTGACCCTCATAGAGGGTGTCCTTGACATGCCGATTGTTTGCAAGGAAAAAGCCCGGTATCACACTCTCAATGGTTATCGGGAACAAGTGCAGTATCCTGTGGAGAATGAAGGTACGTGTGACCAGTCGGTTGACAAAAACAAGGACTATCGCATTTCGGAAGGAAATGCCACTGAGGAGATCCACCTCACGCCGGTTAATGGTGATCAGGAGCGACCGTTTCTGTCACAGAGCAGCGACAGCAATCGCATGTCCATTAGTTCGGACACGGAGCTTCCTCCCCTTCACTACTACCCATCGGCAGGTTGTCCGAACCCCTCCATTAGCGAGGAGGATGAGGTGTACCCACCCACACCCCCATGCCGGACTGTCAGCCTCAGCGACCCAGGGGATTCTAGTCAGTGGGTTGAAACCCGCAAGCTTAAAGTGGCGAAGGAGGACACGGGGACCTCAAAGACGGTGGCGGTTAGCACGGATGCCTCTGGACTGACGTATGACTCGGTTAAGTACACCCTGGTGGTGGATGAGCATGCTAAGCTGGAGCTAGTGAGCATCAAGGACTGCTATAAAGGTTACGAAAGTGACAGTGACAATACAGTCTATGAGTCTGCCATCGACGATGATGAGGAGGATCAGGAAGCGGACGAAGAGGAGGAAGAGTCGGGAGCAACAGGCATGAGGAGAGACACTTCTTGTTTTTCTGCGGACTCCACCACAGACACCACCTCAGACATGCCCCGTTCCCGCAAGTTCATGAACGTCTTTGTGAATGGACGGTCACGTTTCTCTGGTGAGTAGTGTGAGCTTAGAGTAGTTTGTAGTTTGGAATTTATAAATTAATTAATTAGTGGCCAAGCATCTATTGTAATCGTTGGCGTTCTTATTATCCTTCTTCCGCTCTGGAAGTCTATGGCAGCCCAGAGAACCACTTGTGGGAAAGTTATGAAATTTGGTACACTGATAGAGGATAGTCTAAACTGTCAGCATAGCAAATTTGGAGTCTCTAAATAAATCCCCCTAGCGCCACTAACTGTCCAAAGTTGCACTCATGTTTATGCTCATAACTTTTGAACCGTAAGTGCTAGAAACAAAATGAAAACGATTCGATTGACGTCATTTTCCGTCACTGCTCAATTGTTTCATGAAAATTGAACCAGATCATCTTCATACCATGCAGAGATAAAATGTATTGAACTCAAGTTGACCCGTCAAACCGTTCTCGAATAACACACACAAACAAATCCCGACAAAGTGCCCGCCAAAATGAATGAGAGGCTATATCTACGTGACGCTTTAGCATATTCTGACCAAACTTGGTGTGTATGACAACCATAAGCTGAGGGTACATGCACACCAAACTTTGCATATGTCATTCTCAACTAACTCTGACCACAATACATCAATTTGGTCACTGTTCCACCTATTGGTCAAAAGTGATTAATCAAATTACTAATGATTGTACGTATGATTTTTCAGCCATTTTGCCTAAAATTATCTTAATATGTCTTTAATTGCTCATTGTTGGAGTTGGTCTCCCAACATGCTCCCAGCCATGTTGGCATGACATATTGTGTTGTTTGTGCTTGGCCCTGATAATCGCTATTTGCAGTTATATTTTAGAATTAATTAAAAAAAAATTAGCAAATGTGCACAGATCTTAAATATTTGAAATACTCTAAAATTATATGTTTGGCTATTTCTCGCGGCTGCTGGGGTATTTAGGCTTCTTATGACTGTGAAACACTTTCATTGTCCAAGTTTTTGAGTATATTTTTGTCTCTGGCTTTATGCATGTTACAATGAAAAAAGTGTTACCAACAAAGTATCTAAAATCTATTTAAATTGGCAGTTGTGTAGCAGAAGCTCTAAAACCATGTGCTCCCAGTAGATGATGGCTTTATGTTGTAACCTGTCCTGTAGAATGGTTGAACATGCCATATAATTGGCTCCTACATTTATAAAAAGATAGCCCTTCATGTGAAGCTAAACATCCATTAACATTCTATGAGCAGTGGTTTCACCAAAACAAATGCAAGTGCGGTGTGAAAAAGCCTAGAAAGAATTGCAATGGTCCAAGGGTTGAACCCTGTGGCACCCCTCCCGTAAAACTCTGCATATATCTGCCAAGACCTCAAAAGAACTGCAAAGATTTTCCTCATTAACAGGTTTGCTAAAATCAGACCCGCTTTTCACCGGCCAGGATCAGGACGATGAAATTCAGCCAGCACTACCTGCAGAAATTTCTCTTTATCTTGTTGTTCTGGCTGTGACAATGAACGTTTGTTCTCCCACTTAGGGGCCGATTTTGGATTCTTCTCCTGTGTTATTAATGGAAAGGAAAGAGAACAGAGCCACAGAGCAGTGTTCAGGTAAAGATTCAATCAAGACCTTGATGCATTTATTTAAAAAGCATAAAAATAAATAACCAAGTGACTTAAAAGGGATACTGAAACATATCATGACCATATTTCATTAGATAGTTTGAAGCCTTTTTTAAGCCTATTTTGAGGACCATAAGTGTTTTTTTAATAGCTTTCTTCATTATGTTATTATAATAAACAATTGTATAATATATTGAGTGATGAATATAGTCACATCAAGTTATGTACTGCATTTAGTGTATGCAGTAATTATAAAATAAATAAAATAAAATTAGAATAAAATTTAAAGGCACAATATGTAGTTGTTCACCACAAGAGGTTGCCTATTCAAAACAAAGGCATAGCTTGATGACGCTGAGATTGAGCGCGGATTCAGGGGACATGTCATCTTCACCTCACAGCCGGTGGAAAAGAATCAGGATGGGACTTGGGCTTATTATTATGAGATTATTAATGTTATTGTAGTATGAAGAAGAGCAGGGCCGAGTGTTGTGGCAGCACAATGTGGCCGCTGGAGCGATTGCTAATGAGAGACGAGCTGCTTCCGCTTCTTCCGGTCATGCGTCTGTGGGGTAACGCAGCGCTGTTGATCATATTAGATACAATTGAGCGTGTTGAAACTTATGTTATAACGTTACTCTGTGCATTCGCTCTGCGGCTACTATGAGACACTCGTTGCACACTGCAGTAAGCTAGATCGATATTAGGCATGGTAAAACATGGTACTCACGATAAATCATGAAAACTAGAATTTAACAATAAGACTAACTGTGTTGAGCTATATAGCTATATAACAATGATTAGTTTTCGGTCTATAAATGTATCCTGACAGTTGTTCAATTGTCGAATAAAACACATAATATATTAAAGCGTTTTTTGGTGCTTCCATGGTTTCTACATAATAAAACCGGAAATCGAGGGTAATGCAGGTAAGATGTCATTGATATGCGACACACGGACACGATCCGTGTCTTGAAAAACAAAAAGGCTTATTTCTCTGGATTTAAACATTATTGGGAACATTTGGGATAATGTAAGTACACAAGTCAACTAAATATATTACATTGTTCTAGTGTTTTTGGGATATTTTAAATTCAAAATTCTTACATATTGTGCCTTTAAATAAGAAGAATAAAAAGTAATACATAATATTAACATGTATTACTGTATTTGTTTTTAATGTTGATAAAATTTTAATTATAATTTTGTCATGAAAATATCACAATGCATAGTAATTGTACTAAAAATAAAAACTACAGCCAAAAAACTACAGCCAAACAAGATGACAGCACAAAAAAATAACATGAGTAATAGGAAATATATATATATATATATATATATATATATATATATATATATATATATATATATATATATATATATATATATATATATATTGTTCAAAGACACACTCTACACTCATGGGTGGTACCCTGGGCTTTTTGGAGATCCCCCAATCATATCACATTTGACCTGAGCATTCCTAATTTTTCCTCATTTACAGGTTTGTTCCTCGCCATGAGGATGAGCTGGAGTTGGAGGCGGACGACCCCTTACTGGTCGAGGTGCAGGCAGAGGATCTGTGGTGTGAGGGCTACAACATGCGCACTGGATCCAGAGGCATCTTTCCTGCATTCTATGCCGTCAAGGTGACAAAGGAGGAACTTGTTAAAGGTAAACCTTGGCTTTGCTATGGCATTTTAAGTATTTGAGTTTTTGTATATGTGATATAATGTCCTCCTCTGTTCCCTGTGATTTATTCAGAGGTCAAAGTTGACTGGATGGACAAATTCTGGGTGAAATTCCTTGGTTCTGTTCAAGTGCCGTATCACAAAGGGACCGATGTGCTTTGTGCCGCCATGCACAAGGTATACCAATTAATTTCTGCTTTAGAATTCTGCCCTGGATTTCCATATATTTACATAACAATTACAAGGACATGTTGTTGTTCATATGTAATCCGATGTTCATATGCAATCTGATTATGTCAACAGATAGCATCGAACAGAAGAACAACAATGCAGTTCAGCTCCCCTTCGCCTTGCATCCTGGAAATCAACACAAGAGGATTGAAGATCATTGTTCAGGATGACTGTCGGACTTCTGGAAGGGTTTGTAGCCTCAGAATAACTATACATTTTTTTAAATAAAATTACTCGCTGCATATGGTCATTCCTGTCATGTAGTACCTTTTCAAATAGTTTTCAAAATTAATATGTTGTGGTATTATTTATGGAAGTAATTCAATAAAGGATTAAGGGGGTCGGTTTTAACCTTATATTTTAAGTATTTAATATTTTTATATCTTGAAATATCCTGATATTGAAATATTATGATAAATTAATTTCTAATTTATCAATGTATGGAATATTCTACACTGAACGACACCAAGTAATGCAACACAAATCCTAATATAAGTCATAAAATCTGTTGCAAATACTTGCTCGCGTTAATTCTATTGTTGTCCTACCAAAGTGATGTCACTTCCTGGAAGATGATGTCATAAATGATATGCCTTTTGTTAGTAAAAATGATATTAATTTACTAAACATATACTAAACTTACTAAACCCATATTAAAACATTTTGACACTAATTTCTATCATTTCATCAATGGATGGACTATTTTGAACTGAGCGACACCAACTAATGCTACAAAACCTCACACAAGTCATAAAGTCTATTGAATCTGTCGCACTTAGAAAAAAGGGATATTAGCTAACCTGTGAAATAATTATTAATAAACAATAATCTAAAGAAACGTTTAAAAGTATTGCATTAGAAGAAACAGCTTGAATGAATGCTTATTAAATAAAAATTATTTATAGAATTTAATTATATAATATTTATTAGAAAATATTAGAAGTTGAATTTAAATATATTAAAATAAAACTATTTAGTATGATTTATATATTTTTTCAAATTGACGATTACATGTAATAGTAGGCACATGCCACTGAAGCACTCTCAATATTACCTGAAAAACTGCTGATTTGAAAATGGACTTTGACATTTGAATGATTATCCCTGCCATGGAGGCGTCTTAGTGTGACTAGATGTTGCCACCAAAAGGCTCTTCCACTCAACTGCACTCTGTGACGCAACATTTATGGCTCTACAGTTATGCAATGAAGTGTCTTAAGGGGGTCTCGCTGCCTAAGCCCCTCTGAGTGAATTTGTGCGCGCGCTCAATGATGTTAATCGCTGGGTTCAGGAGTTAAGCATGACACTCAATGACATCATGTGCTTGCTGCTTACACTAATGTGTTCCAATCCCAGCTGCTGATTAGACCACTCAGTCTTTCTTTCCATATTTTGCAGGGTGAGAAGTGCTTTCACTTTTTTCAGTTGAAAAACATCTCCTTCTGCGGATGCCATCCAAAGAATAACAAGTGAGTTTGAACAAATGCAAATCACATCATGCTTTTATTAGATCATTTCTGGCCAGTATGAAGTGAAAATAAGGGTGAATTAGGTCTTAAATAAATTATTAAATACAATTTTAATACATTGCTAAATAATAATGTTTTTTTTTTTACATACTTAGCAAGATTTTTTAATTTCTTTTATTCTCTTATGCTGACCAAGGCCTAATTTGTTTGATCAAAATGACAGTAAAAACAGCAATATTGTGAAATAGTATTACAATTTAAAACAACTATTTTCTATTTTAATATATTATATAATTTCTCTAGTCTTCAGTGTCATGATCCTTCAGAAATCATTCTATTATGCTGATTTGCTGCTCAAGAAACATTTCTTATCAATATCTCTGTTGAAATCAGCTACTTAATATTTCTGTTTTTTTTTTTTAGAACTTTTGTTTCCAAACTATTTGAAATCTATTTGAAATAGAAATCATTTGTAACATTACAAATATTTTTCCCATCACTATTGATCAATTTAATGCATCTTTAAAAGTAGTAATTTCTTTCAAAATATGAATTATAGTTTAGATGCAGAGACTGAGATCTTGTTGTCACTTATATAAAACTGTAAATACAACCCCATTTTTATCAAGCTACACTGCCCCCTACAGGAAAACAGAAGAATAGGGTCACATACTTGACAGTAAATACTCTTACATTTCTTTCAGGTATTTTGGACTAATCACAAAACATCCAGCCTACCAGAGATTCGCCTGTCACGTGTTCTTCTCAGATGATACAACCACAAAACTGGCTGAATCTGTAGGGTGAGTCACTTCACGATCCCATTAACACAATTTTCTTTCTCGATTTGACTTATTTCCTGTTGAAACACTAATATATATATATTTTATTTGGGACATATCCCTGTTATTTGATGGGATATGTTGGGACATATCCCACTTATTTGATAGACTGCATACTACTATGTTTCGAGATACATATATACGGTAGTAGCCTATACATGCATAGTTTGATAGATGCTAGTTGGTTGCAGTTTGTATTGGCCTGACGGATGTCATATTCATTCTAGAAAGAATTTGATTGTGGGAAAATTGTGTAAAATTATTGATGGGCACATGAAGCAGGTAAAAACACAGCGCCATCGTCCCCACCGATTTTAGGTTAGTTTGATTATAAACCTGATGGATGTATATTGCCTGATACGGATTTTTTAAAAAAGTCTTAATTAAAGAGTTTTAGGACATGAACCAAACCAACCAGTTTTGAGGTGAATCGCCCTAAAAAAACTTTAATTTAAAGCAAAGAATTATTTGAACATTGGACAAAAAGATGAAGGTACAAGACTGTGTACTTAACTCCAATGAAGGAAAGAACTACAATCCCATCAAGCATTGCAGTGACAATTGAATGAAAACAATGGATAAATATAAAACTATTGATTTAAAGATGTTAATTTTATTTATTATATATATACAATTATTAAAGTAGTTTAAGAGTGACTTGATTATGTAGCACTACAGTTCTTTTGGTGCGACTTGCTGTGATTCTCTGATTGGTGGAGATCCTCTGCAGAATCATGGGAAATGTAGTTTTTCACTAGGAATTTCGCTGTTAAACAACTATTTAAAGTTGAAAAAAAATGCCGGTTGATGGCTTCGATAAAAGCAAACACCACAGATTAACAACGTTGTAGCTAACATGTCTTTAATGGTTTATAAATCAATTCTCCAATGAAGAAAACGAGTGGGATTTTACTTCTGGAGCCCGACTGTTGTGGCAAAATTTGGCAAAAGTTCGGTTCAGTTCCTGAATAAAAGCTTATCATTGTAGATACTTTTCACATCTAAACCTTCCCAATATGCAGTAAAAAATACAACTTTGTTGCATATAATATAAATATGTATGTAAATGAATAGTTTTTCTTTGTTTTAACAGGAAAGCTTTTCAGCAATTCTACAAAGAACATATGGAATATTCCTGTCCGACAGAAGACATCTTCCTCGAATGACCTTCATTCTATTTGTATTTTTGCATTATCACATACTATATGAGGTGTCGCATGATGGTGGTTTTGATCCTCTTTGTAACGTGTCATGTTGATGATATAATGTTGATGTCTATTTCGGACAAATGTTAAAATCGAAGCAGATATCGGCCACACCGCAACTACGCTCACCTCGTACAACTCGAGTATTACTGACTGGTGTAAAGCCTTACGAAGTTTAATAACTAAAAAAAATGTTCGATGTAACTTGTAAAAATCATTTCTGTGCGAAGTCTGGTTTCATTTGAATTCATTCGAAGCACAATGTTCGATGCATTAATGATGGATGAAACGACACAAGACAGAAAAGAGATCTGAAAGCTAGACTGGATCCAAAATCAAGTTTTTATCAGAAACCAAAGCTTTACTGAGGCACGTCCTTCTCCACTCAGAATGGATGTGAAGCATGTAATTGAATTCAGCCCGGTTTGTCCATCTGGTGTGTCCCTGACCCTCTTTACACCACAGGTTAAGACCTCGTTTCCCTAGTCGTTTTTAAAGGGTGGTTAGCACTTCTTTGAACCCAAGGTTATGGATCTCTGATCCAGAGCATTAAAGTGCTGTCACATTTATCGTTGTTTAGCAAAATCCAGTCAAAAGTCCTACGGAAAGCTACTTGATTTCCATTCACAAAGAGTTAAAAGCGTAAGACGCGGGTCAGTTGAATGAAAAAGAAATGCAAGGTCTAGAGACACGTTTTCAAAAAGACTGCCGTGTTTTCAGAGAACCAAAAAGAAGTGAGATGTGAGCGTAAAGGTCAAACACGATCGTCTAGGGCAGGGGTGGGCACTTCCAGTCCTGGAGGGCATCTGTCCTGCAGAGTTTAGCTCCAACCCTTATAAAACTCACCTGCCTGTAGCCTTCTAGTAATCCTGAAGACATTGTTTAGCAGGTTCAGGTGTGTTTGATTAGGGTTGGAGCTAAACTCTGCTGGACAGTGGCCCTCCAGGACTGGAAGTGCCCACCCCTGGTCTAGGGGATGGTTTACACAGAACAAATATTTGCTGTGAGACACAAATCTGGAACAAAAAAAGCTCAAGGTTTAAAGAGTGGCACACTGACTTGAGCAGCACAATGTGATGTGACAAAGCAAATATAATCCATTATAATCAGTGATTCTATCTACACAGGATGCGGCGTGAAAATTTCCATCCGTAAACTGATGCCCCGTTCCATTTCTGATGTAATCCAAGTGTTCGCGCAACTTCTGATATAAAGGACAAATGGATTTGCAACCGTCGCTTTGTCACGTCCAGTGTGGACAGCTTCTGGCGTCGACACGATGTCATGTGCAAGACACAAGCGCAATGGTTAACGGCGTCCGTCTAGTGCGCCTGCATCGAAAAACAATGGTAGTGCTGTGGAATAGAGAAATGCATTCTGTGTGAACAACCCCTATTCCATTCCGCTGCGCTACTTTTCCATTGTTTTCCTGTTTGTACAGCCCCAGTGCCACAATTTCAAGTGTTCTAGGTTAAATCGGGTACTTGCTGCCGTTTATCTGCACACTACTAACTCTCACAAATACAATACAGCATCCGTGCTTACTTCTGTGAATGCTTTTTCTTTTTGTTTCTCGTATTCAATGTTTTTGTGTGTGCTTATATTCCCATATGTTGCTCTGTTAAACAGAGCGTAGTCTGGGCCTATTTGCATTCTGGTTCAATCTCAGAATCCCTGACATATGTAGCTGTGAAAACCAAATAATTTTATTTTCTTTTTACATATTATATTATATATCTTATTTATAATTATAATGAAATTGAAAGATCTTAAAATATATATTATTCTGGCACCTGAAATATATAAGGAGAGGATGCAACACTGTCATAATGACAGAAAGGCCTGTATAAATGGTGCTGAGGAACACTGCTGCCTGGTAGTGAAAAGTTTGTGCTTGCTCTTTTTTTCCTGAAACAAAAAGAAAGGTTTCAAAGCCAAGGCCTAAAATGGACCCATCTTCACCAGTCCTTTCAAAATGGCACATCCTCACAGCATGCGCTTACCTAATATGCAATATTCACAAAAGGAGCAAAGTCTTAATTGAATAATCTGCAGAACAGTTTGTCTCACTGTGCGTGAAGATATTTTGCTTGGTACGGCCATTTTGAAAGGTGGTATTCAGTTATTAGGACCTGCAAATAATATCTGCGAACCGATCCTGCAAAATCACAAGTTGTGCCTATTTCATCTGTTATCACTGTACATTGTTTTGTTTTTTTGAATGATCATAACTGTTCTGTGGAACCCATAAAATTAAATCCTATTTGTAAATGGATTGTCCTGATGTGTTATTGCTAACAGTATAACGTGTGTGTGTATATATATATATATATATATATATACACACACACATACAGATATTATTAGGCACTGTTTATAATAATCTGTATAATTTTCCAGGCACATTAAGGCTGGAAATTATATATATATATACACCTATATATTCAGGTGTGCAGAATTATTGGGAGTTCATTTTTAGTCCATCTCTGCAAAACGGACCCATTTTTCCTGCTTCTAACACATCAACTTTGAGGACAAAAATGTTCACTTGATGCCTAATATATCCCACCCACTAACAGGTGCCATGATGAAGAGATGATCACTGTTATTCACTTCACCTGTCAGTGGTCATAATGTTATGCCTGATCGGTGTATATTAGTGCTTTCAAAACAATTAATAGGATCCAAAATAAAAGTTCATGTTTACATAATATGTGTGTGCACTATCTATAAATTCACACACATGCATGTATATATTTAAGTTTTTTTTTACAATTTTACATGTAAAATATTTATATGTATGTGTAAGTAATATATATATATACAGCACATACATGCAAATATTTATTTAAAAAATCATAAATGACTGTGTATACATAATTATACACTGTACACACATACATATATATATGAACTGTGTATAATTATACAATTTATATATATATATATATATATATATATATATATATATATATTCCTAATTGTATAATTGTTCCTAATTGTAATTGTATATATATATATATATATATATATTCCTTTATACAACAATAAGTTCATATTAAATAATTGACACAAAATGGATGGCTAAATTGTTTATTTTTTGGCTTCGGCAGTGGAAGTAAGTGGGTTACAGTTTAATATAGAACTAGAAATCTAAATAGTGAACACAGATGTTAATTTGTGCGAGTTAATTCTCAGAGGAATCTGTCTCCTCCGTGGAACCGTCGCTCTCCATTTCGATCCTTTTGCGTTGGTGCAGTGACTTGCGTGGCGAGGCCTTCTTGGACGTCTCCTTCTGTCCCGCAGCGCTGCTGCTGCTGTTGTTGGACGTCGGGCTGATGGCAACTTGAGCTATGCTGGAAAATTCACAGAAACATAGTGTAAAAATGATTACATCTCAAATCTCCCCTCTAGCATATTAGCTTTCTATAAAATATGTTAAAAATAAAAAGATTGTTAGCAAGCCTCTTGCTTCTTTTAATAAAAGATGTTTTATAGTTAACGTCCAGCAAGTGACTGTAATATACTCTTTGAAGCAAGTCCGTCTCTCTCACAGTCTCTCCAGCTCCTGGTCCATGTCTGGATCAATCAGCAGGTCCGATTTATTGGGAAGAGCACCTGATAAATATATGACAGAAGATAAAGCATTCAGTTTACATTTCTAAATTTCTATTAGCTAATACTCACTGATGTCTTGGTTTACTCCTCATGCTTGGCCAAGGCCATCAGGAAGCTATAGAAAGACACTCGCTGACTGCTCTCTAATATCTCCTTAATGGCAACAATGGATGGAAACCTGGGAAAAGATTATCATGATGATCAATATCATGTTCTAGAATTAGTGGGTAACCCATTATAAGTAACACTAATTCTATGGTAGTCAATGGTTGCTCTCTCTGCTTGGTTACAAACATTCTTCAAAATATCTTCTTTTGTGTTCAGCAGAACAAAGAAGCTCATACAGGTTTGGAACAACTTGAGGGAGAGTATATGATGACAGAATTTTCATTTTTGGGTGAACTATCCCTTTAAAACAAAATAAAAACCGAAAAAATAAAAAATGAAAGCTAATTCAAAATATTAGTAAATATTATAATAGTATATAAGTAATGAATGAAGGAATTTTCAGTAAAACTCTTTCTGTCTTACTTGTGTTTGAACCTCTCACACAGTCCTTTTATACATTCACAAAAGATGGAAGAGTCTACGCCTTCTTGAGCGTCTGGCTCCTCGTTGGCTGCGCTGGATAGCTGCTCCACCGAGGTGGAGGTCGGGACTATGACGGTGTTTGGATTCTTCCCTGACAGAAGGTCTTGGTAAATCACAGACACACTCTCCACAAACTCTGTGAAAGTGGATGAGGATTAGATCATTCTGATAAATGGCGGAACCTCGAGTAACCATAGAAACGCTTGCACATGGTGATGATGTCACTGGTCTTCTTGTACACCGCTGTTAAACTGTCAAGGTCAGTGCAGTTTTTGTGTAAGCAAGACCTTGAAATATCACCAGTGCTTTTGCGATTGGCTAAAGCAGAAATAACATCTGAATCTACATTTTTAACACGTTAAGATTTTACTTTTCATATTATATGAATGTACAAGGAAAACTGTATATTTTTTTAAGTGTTATACGTGGTTACAATTAAACATTTTAATCACTTTTAAACATTTTTTTTATATGAATTCACTTTGTTTATAAAATAGGTTCTGTTTTGTACAGACATTTTAGGATGACAAGCAAAGTACAGCGTAATATTTTAGTATATTATGTTATAGTCTATATTTTTAGTTAAATACCTTCATAATAGAACTGGATTTGGAGTGAATAAATAAAATCTGAGAATGACATTAGACAGTCAGTGGCATTGTCTATCAGGACAATCCTAGGACGGAAAGGAAATATTAATCGGGTTAATCAGGTAAATATCAATGTGAAAAGTAAAAAAAAATCATCAAACAGCAAATATGAAATTACCTGGCTGTGTTTTGTACCATCTCAGTGGGAAAGTCAGGACATAACAGCTGTAAAAGTGAACTGTATTCTGACATTGCCAACAGATCTGCACAAAGAAACAGCCGTATTTGTTCTCTGTGCACACACCAATGCAAACAACTGAAGTAAAGTGTAGTGGCATGACTTACCCCCATTCTTTCCGATCTGTCTGAAGCATTTCCAGAAGGTATGGATGAAGGACTCTCTGTTATGAGGTGTTGCTTTGATGTAACTGAATTCTCTGAAGAGCACATGATTGCCATTCTTCACACTGGTAAAACTGCAAAATTATAATTACATTATATTACCAAGGTAGTATCTGTATTAGCTTTAGTATCTGGGAGTATCATGATAATGTGTCCTCAAATAATATATAATAACAACTTACTATTCAGCAAAATATCGGACCACACCAAATTGAGTGTATTCCTCTTTATGTTCAAGTAGCTGTGTGACTGCGTCATTGAGATAGAAGGTGACATTCGTTTCAGCTGGAAAGTCAAAATAAAAGGCAATGACATGACAGTAGTGTGTGTTAATACTTTTCAGTGCAACTGTCAATTATTCTGCAAGCAGGCATCTTGGACCCGACCGCACCATCAAAGCAACTACACAGGCGATAATAACCGTGAGACATACCTAAATACTCGTCAACAGTGAGGCTGAAACGATCCGTATTCATTTTCATGATGTTTTATGGTTTTAAGTGAATTGCTGGGATGCAGATGCTGTTCATGACTCAGAATGGAGTCCTTAAAGATGCTTTAGCGGTCAGTGTGCCCACTCTGCACTGACGACACTACAGCGCCAGACACAGCGCATCAAATAGTAAGTGCGTACAGTTTCGTAGGGCTCAGTGCTGAAATTGAAGGTAATACTTTATATTAATACACTTAAATACAGTTCATTATCTTATTTAAAAAAATATATGACCACTGGATTCCGATATTTGCGTGTTTTCCCAAGAACATTTATTTTGTTTTGTGGAATTACCACAGTATCTCAAGTATCTTAGCTCAAATTCATACAGGGATAATAAAACAACCAATAGACGACGCGGTAGAGCAGCACATGACACAACACGGAAGTGAGCGCTGGGTGGAGTCTCGCCTCTTTTTGAAAAATGCTCGGCTGTGTTTCGTCAGTTTTTGTTGATGCAGCCGCGGCTATGGAAACCCGCGCATGCGCAGCACAGCTGTTTTACTGCGCCCATATGGCTTTCCATTTAAATACGTATCCACGAGGAGCCGTATTTTTTGTGTTACCATAGTTCGCGCACATATAATTCCAAAAAGCTCTGAAGTCCATTAAAGAATTAAGGATCCTGATAGACTAAACTATTTAAATATATACGTAAATACTCAAATGCACGCTCAATTTTGTTAATAAAATACCTAGATTTTATTTATAATAGATATGTAATGTAATATATTACAAAATGTTAACAATTGCATCAATCTGTGATACTTGAAGCATTAAAAGCCCACACATACACATACAGTCAATGTCCCAAAGTTTGGTAGCGAAACCAAAGTGTACTCTTTACTGAATACGTGATAAAACAATAGAAATGTTAAACGAACATTCTGTAATTGCATGTACTTTATTGATGCACAAACATATTAAAACACTAAGTATCCATTAAAACCTGTATAAACAGCACAAAATGCACTATATAGCCAAAGCCTATGACAAATGATGTGGACGTTTGAATGAGAACTAGGCGTCTCCTCCTCCCTGTGTCTCCCCGCCCTCGGAGGCGTTTCAAAGCCCAGAGAGTAATGACCAAATATCGGTCCCAGCTGATGAAGATCGCCCTGTCTTCCCTCTCTAAAACCAGGTAACTAAAAAGGTTATATGTCATTGTGATCGGAGATTATTACACGAAAGCCGTTTTAAGCTTTTTCTGCTTTATTATACGTTGCTGCGTTTTATATGAGGGCCTCGGTTTTAGTGACGGACTGAATAATATCAAGCCGCTTTTATATATGTGACAAACAATACTGTGAGTCGGGGTTTTCATTTTATTGTTACATGTCAGGTTAGAAGAGATCGTATGGATAAATGCTGACATTATAGTCGTTGTGGAAAGCTGAAAATGGCGATATTTGTTTGAATCTCCTGATGGGTTTAAGCTGTTGCAGGACTAACAGACAGTCAGTCAGGGCCGCGTATGTGCTAACAGCTAACCGGTATATTTAAATTTAGCCATATTTACACCCTGAAATTAAACAAACCGTACACGGGAATTGTTTTACAAAGCCGTGAGGATTATAATGGCAATATCCTGTTTGAATTGGGACCATATTTGAACGTCTTAATCTGCAAAAAGCTACGGCCCGAGCGACAGTAGCTGCGGGTCACTAACGGCTCTGCTGCACCCCGATAATGTTTTCACATGTGATGCGCTGCAAAACACACTAACGGTTTTAAATGCCTCAAACTTCTGTATTGATAATTTTTAAGCTAATAAATCATTTATACGGTTGCCATTGCTCAAAACACTCGTTTGCTTTTATGTTTGCTTTGGGCGGGCTGAATTGGCGGCACTTTCTACATGCATTATTTTTCTTACACGTTTCTTTGGCATGTATGCTTTTAAATGTTGTTTTCCTCACTTAAAGTCTGGGCTTTTGTGTTTAAGGATCGATATGTAATATGAAACTAGGCTTGGGAGATGCATTAGTGGCTGTTGCTCTGCTTTGGCTGCAGATCTGGAGGATGTGTGCATTTGCTGTGAAGTGAACCAAGGCATTTCTTCTGTCTGGCTGGAGATGTTGTTGAAATGCATGTGGATGATATTGCAAAGTGCGCTTTGTTTACTGTGACAAGCTAGTCTAGTTTCCCATCCCATGTTTATTATATTTGTGCTTAATACTTATGGTTGATGTTTATTGCATGCATCAGCTCAAACATTTCTATTTAATATTTAACCTGAAGTTATATGAAACATTTCATTTGTTCTTAAACCTTTACCTAAAAGTTGGTTTGATCGCAATAGACTTTTGTCCTGCTTTGTATGGTGTGTGAGCAACCAAAGTTTCCCCTTCTTTTGTTTAGTTGAATAGATAAGACCGACAGAAAACAGCCATGGGGGATGACAGTGAATGGATGAAGTTACCCATCGACCAGAAATGTGAACACAAGGTGAGTGACCCATGCTACCTTTTATATTTTGTCCCGTCCAAAATCCCATGTCCGTGTTGGAAAACCAGCTTGCGTTTGAAGAACCACAATTTCAGTGGTTTGCTCGCCCTAATTGTTGTCTTTTTTGAGAGAAATGCATGCAAAGCAGTGAAATAATGTCAACATTCTTTATGGAAATCTTACACCTTGATGTAATGATGTAATCTCATTTACATTAGGTGAACCACTACTTGTCTATGTTTTAACCTAGCTATAATTTTTTATTTGCTGATCATATCAATAAGTGAAAAGGGTAGTCATTTTGTCACTTGGACCCTTATATAAAAAGGAAAGTGTCAAGTTTCAGTGATGTCAAGTTTCTACTCCAAACCACTGCTAAGATGCATTTAAATTTTGAACATTGTAAAACCTTATTTTTCAAAACACTGGATACTTTGTGTGGAAAGTTAAAAAAAAGCCTTTATTTGAAATGTTAATCTTCTGTAACATAATAAATATCATTACTATAATTGATCGATTGAATGCATCCTTGTATACAATGTGTGTTCATAATACAAATTTAAGTTAAAATAATGTATAATGCATCATAATTTAGTAATTTTAGTTATGCTTTTTATTTATTTACTATGGATATTGGATAACTTCTGTGGTGAATGTACTCTTAGGTGGCAAGTTGTTTACATATGACATCTTCCCGCAGTTTAAAATGATTGGACGGTTTCATGAGACTTCATTTCAGCCAGTTGTAACGCATCTTTCAACAATCATTCTCTTTTTTTTTCTTGCTAATACTTGTAGTGAAGGGGCGGTGCGATCAGGGGTGAGAGTAGTGTGCAGCGCTTTCGTTTGAAACATCGAACCCCTGTTTCAAAGACCAGGCTTAAGCTAGTCCCAGACTAAAATGCACGTTTGAGCTGTTTTAACTGAAAGCAACTTGAACTGGCATATCTTAAAATATGTCAGTGACATCGTTTTGTCTCAAGATGCACACCAATAATGTTTTTTTCAAAGGCACGTTTATAACAGCTACTTAAATGTCCTAATTGAACAAGGGCCTAATCCTGGTTTAGTCTAAGCCCTGTCTGTGAAACTGTGCCCTAGTTTTTGACAGATTAGTAAATGGATCCACTCTTTAATGTGGTGACCAATCAGTATCACACCTTTTGCTTGTGTTTTATGATAATTCACAGTTTAATAGTTGGGACTTGGTTTGATCAACATGAGTTTTATGCATGTACTGCACATTGCGACTTAAATGATAAAGCATGTCATGTAGTTGAAGAGTTCATGTGTATTATGAATAATGGCTGTAAAATGTACATTGGCCTCTAAGGAAAGTGGGCCAGGTACCTCAAGTCATGTGCTCATTTATTTGGTTGTTTGTTGTCATGACTGTTCTTCTGGTTTCCCTTAGATTTGGAAAGCGAGATTAAATGGATACGAGGAAGCGTTGAAGCTCTTTCAGAGGATAGAAGACGAGAAGAGCCCGGAATGGGGCAAATACCTTGGACTTGTCAAGAAATTCGTAACAGATTCCAATGCCGTAGCCCAACTCAAAGGACTGGAGGCGGCACTTGCTTATATTGAAAATGCACACGTGGCTGGAAAGTAAGTAGCTTTACTTTTATGTTGCTTTTTGCTTCAGTAGTCTTTGAATATAGTGCTAGTCACTTGGTTTTGAATGAGTTTCATGTGAACCGCTGATTTTGTTCTTGGAGGTCTAATGGCAACGGTTGCTTTTTCCTCAAGCAGCTCTTTATTTTCCTCTGAAATGTTTATAATGGGATAACATTTTGAAAGTACTTTTTGTTTACAACTGAGTTTTGGAACAAAGCAGAAATGTGATACCTGGTGAAAGTCTATTTCTGGATCGAGGGAGAGTCATCAGGCAAAGTAGATGTCTTGTCTTGCTTGTAGGAACGCAGCAGTGGCTATATTCTTTAACCCGTTCAGAAAATAGCTGCTTTTCCTCAAATGAGGCATATTCCGATTTTCATGAGGATGACGGCAATTCCTTATTTTTAATCAAGCATCTAAGAAAAGGCCTACATTTGTGCTGCTCCCTCTAATGCTTTTCATTGAGTTGTTGTCTTAATGACTGTCTAAATATAGCCAGATGGAATCTGTTAGTCATTTTTAATGGTATGATAAACTTTTGTTGAGTATTGATTGGTAATTGTTTTTTGGATAAAGGAGTGATGTAAAAACAAGTAACTTCACTTCCATGATGTTTGTTTTGCTGTGATTTACTCAGTTTGCTTCAGGGATACTATCTGTAGTCATTAGATAACACCTGAAAACAAGAATATTGTCTGTTGTAAGTGTTTTTCTTTGGCTATTTGTGCCACAAGACTGGTTCTTAAAGTTGATTTGCAAGTTGGAACATACTTGGCTCAATTTGAAGAATTTGCTGTTGGGCCTAGTATCCATTATGTCTTAATGGGATCTAAAGGAAATGAGTCTTGCCTTGCAGGACAACAGGGGAAGTGGTTTCTGGAGTGGTCTGCAAAGTCTTCAACCAGCCCAAAGCGCGAGCCAAGGAGCTGGGGACTGATATCTGCCTCATGTACATAGAGATTGAGAAAGCAGAAGTGGTCCAGGATGAGCTGATTAAAGGACTGGATAACAAGAACCCCAAGATTATTGTAGCTTGCGTTGAGACACTGAGGAAGGCACTTTGGTGAGTAGGCAGTTTTTAAATCTGTTAACCATTACTGTTGGAAATGTGGTAGTCAAGTTGTCACTTGCTTGATGGCACTTATTCAGCATAAAAAAAAGGTGTTTATTTGTCCTTTCAGTGAATTTGGATCGAAGATCATAACGCTCAAGCCTGTCGTGAAAGTGTTGCCAAAACTGTTTGAGTCTCGAGAAAAGGCAGTTCGAGACGAGGCCAAATTGCTAGCGGTGGAGATTTATAGATGGATCCGCGATGCTCTGCGAGCTCCCCTCCAGAATATTAATTCTGTACAGGTGAGACTGCTTCTCCATGAAGTTTTCAAATGCAAAACTTTCACTTTAATATGTGCATCTGTAGTAGCCATTAACCTCAAACGTTTGTAGTTCTTCTCTTGAAATATTGGTGAAGATTGGCTCTTGAGTTTTGTGGCATGTTAATGGTTAATAGAGGTTGTAATATTATTTATTTGACCCTTTTCTTTCAGTTGAAAGATTTGGAGGAAGAATGGGTGAAACTCCCTACTACAGCTCCTAAGCAGAGCAGGTTCTTGCGCTCTCAACAGGACTTAAAGGCCAAGTTTGAGCAGCAGAAAGCTGCAGGAGGAGATGAGGCGGACGGTGAGAATATAGCTATGTAGTCATTATCAAGAGACAAGGCAGTAGTAAAAATTCCGCTCTATATTTTGTCTATCATCAAGCCAATAAATGCGTTTACATGTTCTTAAACCTATAATGCTTAAGCCAATGTGTGTGTGGTCATGTAAACGTGTTAAACAGTTTATTGCCGTAAGGTCATAAACTGTTTAAGAATAAACCATTCGACACAGCTAGATTTTTGTCCATTACCCTGATTTCTCCCCGGATGTAAACACCTTTACCTGCGTTCTGTCTGCTTATTGAAGTGCACATGTGAGATGTGACAGGGAAGCATCCTTTTACGGCAGATTTAAACGCATCCAGCCACAGCGAGTGTTTCGCGCTAGGGGAGGAGAAATGTTTCTTAAGTTCTTGACATAAATGTTTTGTCATCTCATGCAGCCAAAGGGTGGAGAATGAGTCTGCAAATTTTCCACTGACATTTTAAAATACTTTTAATGCCTTATTTAACATCACAACACCTATAATAAACAGTGAAATGCATGGATGTTTGCGTTTTGACGTTACCACTGGGCAATAACCTGTTGTTGTTTTTTGTCTTGTTAACTTGCATTGTCGGGTGACTTGCATATAAATCGGGTTATTTCAATAAACAGATTTTTGGTAGTTATCAGCAAATAGGTGTTCATGTAAACATGCTCAATATTGATATTGTTTTTATAATCCTTCAGATTTGTTTTTTAAATCCAGTCTTTATAATTGACTGTCTGACAACCATTTTGGATGTAATGAAATCAGATCTGGTTGTTCAGACCTTGTTGTCGATATCTGCATCGGTTGCCATAGTGAATTAATTAGTTTCTAGCACAAAGCCAAGAGACATTCTTTAACAACTGAGAGTAGCTGTCAGTGTAGAAATGAGAATTAATATATTTTATATTATGTGTATTTTATAAATATAATATTTTTATTACAATTTAATTCATTTTAGTTTTGTCTTATGAATATAATGCCTTCATTAATATTCATTTTGATTTCTGACCATAGGGGGTGATGATGAGGAGGCTGAAGTTCCTCAGGTGGATCCTTATGAGCTCTTGGAAGCTGTTGAGATCCTTTCAAAACTTCCTAAAGATTTCTACGAAAAAATCGTAAGTCAGAACAACAATGTAAATGTATTATTAATCGTTACTGGGTTTTGCGTCAATTTAATTTCCGCTGTATTTCACCTCACAGGAAGCAAAAAAATGGCAGGAGAGGAAAGAAGCGTTAGAGGCAGTGGAGGCTTTGACTAAGAACCCAAAACTAGAGAATGGAGACTATGGGGACCTGGTTCGAGCATTAAAAAAGGTAGAAGTTCTAGTGGAAATCTGGGTATTGGGATATTTTCTCTAAATCAGGCCATTACCACTTCCTTTTCTTTCTTTTTTTTTAGGTTATTGGGAAAGATGCCAATGTGATGCTAGTGGCCATGGCAGCCAAGTGCTTGGCTGGACTGGCAGCAGGACTGAGGAAGAAGTTTGGGACATATGCAGGACTTGTAAGTGCTCTCCATGATTTAAATTGTCATACCCTTTCATAATTCTTTTTTTTTTTTTTCCTGAAATGTTTAGTGTAAACAGTTTAATTGGATAATTTGTTCCAAAGGTGGTGCCAACCATATTGGAGAAGTTCAAGGAGAAGAAACCTCAGGTGGTCCAGGCCTTGCAGGAGGCCATTGATGCAGTCTTCCTTACTGTGAGTATTCAAAATGTATGGTGACAGATTATAATTTTAAATTTGATCAGTTATTAACTTGGTGAAAATGTGTTGCAGACAACCTTGCAGAACATCATGGAGGATGTTCTGGGAGTGATGGACAACAAGAACCCCTCCATCAAGCAACAGGCTTCATTGTTCCTCGCCAGAAGCTTCTGTCGCTGCACCCCAAGCACATTGCCAAAAAGCGTTCTGAAGCCCTTCTGTGCAGCGTTCCTCAAGGTACAGATTCATCTCCAGTCATTGCTTTCTAAATGCCGGTACTGCTGCTTTGGGGTCTTGTTTAGTAAGTTGTCTCTCTTCTGTTGGTGCAGCAAGTGAATGATTCTGCTCCAGAGGTCAGAGATGCTGCTTTTGAGGCTTTAGGGACAGCCATGAAGGTGGTGGGGGAGAAAGCAGTCAACCCATTCCTAACGGATGTGGACAAACTCAAGTTGGACAAGGTAAAAATGTGTTTAGCTTTGCATACACACTAATATTAATATTCTGGTGGATACCAATAACTGATAATTGTCTGAAATTAAAGGTGATCTAAGCGATGTAATGCGTTTTTTAGGCCAAAACATTTTTTTGTCACATACAGCGAACATCTCCTCACTATCCAGCTGGCTGCCTGTCCCCTGAACACACTGTAAAAAACGCAGTCTCTGTAGTCCACATAAGCTCCACAAACTGCAACCAAAACACACTGGTGCATTCTGGACCACAAAGCATAACAAACAGTGCTGATTTCCACCCCCAAATCATTCCTGTCGACTATTGGCTGGAGCACTGTTTATGCTTCGTGGTCCAGACTGCACCAGTGTGTGTTGGCGACATCGCTTAGAGCACCTTTTAAAACCGTAACAAACCAATTAATTTAGAGTATGAAAAAATGGATTAAATTTTTTTAGAAGGTATACAAAATGTAAAAATGGGGAAATCACGATGCACATATATCCAATACAATTATTTAAATTTATTGGCTGTGTGTTTGTATCAACCTTCTACCCTGTAAACTTCCCGAAATTGCACAACCAGCCAATCAAATAAGAACAACTTTCTTTCCCCAGTTTTGCATGCAATATGCAGCAGAGCCAGTGCAGAAGTTCATGGCTTTTCCTTTCATGTTTCATGCATAACTAGATAAAAGAATGTGCTGATAAAGTGGAGCTTGTTGGCAAGAAAGGAGGTGGTGGTGGAGAGAAGCGAGAGAAACCTGCTGCAAAAGCACCTCCATCTGTTGAAGCACCTTCCAAACCATCCGGGCCTTCTAAGAAAGCTCCTCCAGCAAAGGTATCATGAGTTCTTATTTTAAAGCTTCTTTATTTTTTTAATTAAACAAGATTTAAAACAAATTTTATTTGTCATGTTCTTTATTAACAGGCTGCAGGACCTCCCAAAAAGGGCAAACCTGCCTCTGCCCCAAGTGCGAAGTCCAAGAAAGCTCCAGACACGAAGGAAGTTGTCGAGACTGAGTTATCTGTATGTCTTGTATATCTTTCATCGACACATTAAATCATTTTCATTTGAACTGAGTGCTTGGACAAAAAAAATGGTTTTAAAAAATTGTCATGTAATTGAATGTTTGTGTTCATCAGCTGGAAGTGTGTGAGGAGAAGGCGGCTGCTGTGCTCCCAGCCTCCTGTATGCAGCTGCTGGACAGCGGCAACTGGAAGGAGAGACTTGCTAGCATGGAGGAGTTTCAAAGGGTGACTTGTGGATTTTTTGCAATTTTTAAGATCTTTTTCAACTTAAGGAACATGCCCTAATCTTAGCTTGATTGCGTTCTGTTCAGGCTGTGGAGCAGATGGACAAATCTGAAATGCCGTGCCAGGCTTTAGTCAGGATGCTGGCTAAGAAACCTGGATGGAAAGAGACCAACTTTCAGGTAGTCCTCTTTAACACGTGAAGCTCTTTATAGTTCTCAGGGTTTGGCATTCGGTCAGGTACTAGATTCCAGTATGTTTTTCTTCTCTAGGTGATGCAAATGAAGCTCCACGTCGTAGGTCTAATTGCAAAAAAGGGATTGTTCTCAAAGACGTCCGCGCTGGTGGTTCTGGATGGCCTGGTTGATAAGGTTGGTGACGTGAAGTGTGGGAGTAACGCTAAAGAGGGTCTCACTGCGATCGGGGAGGCCTGCTCTTTGCCATGGACTGCTGAACAGGTTTGTGAACTGGAATGGTTTCCGACATTTTAGCAGGAATTAACATTTCAATTTTTGGAGTTGTTTTTTATTATTATAATGTTCATGTTAAGCTATAAATAGTATATTTATGTAGTATTTTATAATGTATGTAGTATTTTTTTATTTATTTAGACATGCTTAATAATAGTAGTTATTAAACTTGATTATTAAACATGTATTAATTATTACTTTGACTCAAAATATTTTTATTATAAAAATGCTTAATAATAGTAGTTATTAAACATGGATTAATTATTACTATAATCTAAATGTTTTATTATAATATAATAAAATATGTTAAACAATTGATTTTAATTATTTATGTCTATAATAGTAATAATAGAAGTATATATTTATTTTATAATCAATAATAAAACCTGTTCAACTTAAACTTGTCTAGTTTATAATAAAGTATTGTATTGTAGTAATAGTCATAAATGGATGATAAAACTAATTTAAACTTAAACTTGTCTAACAGTTATTAAATGTATTGACATATTTTTTCAAATAATTGCCCTTTTGTTTCACAATTTTTAGGTTGTCTCGCTGGCTTTTGCTCAGAAAAATCCTAAAAACCAAGCAGAGACGTTGAACTGGTTGGCCAATGCCATGAAGGAGTTTGGATTTGCAGGGTGAGCGCTGTATACCTGGGCTTTTATTAGTGGGTTTTTTTTTTTTTTTTTTTTTTCTCATGTAGTTAATCTTTTCCTCATTTCTAACCCTGCATCTTATTCCCCATAATCCAGAATAAATGTCAAGGCGTTCATCAACAATGTCAAAACTGCTCTGGGTGCCACAAATCCTGTGAGTAATTTCATGAGTCATGGTTTCAGTGTACATAATATTCTGTTGGGCCTTTCAAGTGGAATGATGTGTTTAATGGTACTTTTATGTGCGACACTTGCTAATAGTGATTAATGACCAAGATTTTGCCTGGAATATTACAATGTCATATTGGCCTTTGTTCAACTTCAAATCAATTTGTCAGATGTAATTGTGTATAATAAACTGTGTTCATGTTAAATTCAGGCTGTGAGGACGTCAGCAATAGCTCTGTTGGGAGTCATGTACTTGTACATGGGCGCTCCCCTGCGCATGTTCTTTGAAGACGAAAAACCAGCCCTCCTTTCTCAAATAGATGCTGAGTTTGAGAAGGTAAATATGTCCTTTTGAAATACAGTAATTGAAAGTGACCCTTTCAAAGAGTTGACTTGACCATCAGTGGGTGTTAGCTCATTAAAACCCGCTTTATGTACATAATCAGGTGAACCACACCTGTTTATTCACTTTTATTTGGTAATGCCCATTTCTCCCTATCTAGCTTATGCCAAGTACATGGGTGTGTGTGTATTGTTTTTTAAATATATTATAGCTGGTTCTGTATTTAGCTTTTTCTGCTGCTGTCATTCATTTTAAGACCACTTATATTTAATGAAATGAGGTCAATTTTTAAATCCACGCTGACTTTTATAGACCACTGGTGTTATGTTTTAAATCCTTTTTTGCATTTATATATATATATATATAATTATGCACGTGCATATAACTTTTTGGTAACACTTTACAATAAGGTTGTATTAGTTAACATTAACTAATGCTGAACTGCACTTATAAAGCATTTATTTATCATTGTTAATGTTAATTTCAACATTTACTAATGCATTAATAAAATCTTGTTGACATTAGTTAATAAAAATACAGCTGCATTAAACTAGAGTTAACAAATATTAACTAATGCTGAACAGAGGTGTTGTTCATGGTTAGTTTATGTTAATGCGTTAACTAATGTTAACCAATACAACCTTATTGTAAAGTGTTACCAACTTTAAAAAAATAAAATTTTAATTCATCTTGTCATGCTTTTTCATAGATGCAGGGTCAGTCTCCTCCCGCCCCAATCCGTGGTGCCAAAAAAGCAGGAGCTGAGGAGGAGGGAGATGCGGCTGAAGAAGAGGAGGTGGACGGTGGATCCGGAGACATCATGGACCTGCTGCCCAGAACTGATATCAGGTCAGTGACATTTTTCTTTTCAATTAATGGATCATCAGGCATCTTTTGGATGCTAGTATGAATAAAAAGGATCAGGAGATTTAATGTTTGTTTAAAAAAATTCATTCACAGTGATAAAATCACATATGACATGGTGTCAAAGATTAGTGACAAGAACTGGAAGGTCAGAAAGGAGGGCCTTGATGAGGTGGCGGCTGTCATTTCTGAGGCCAAATTCATCCAGGCCAGCATTGGCGAGCTACCGATGGCACTGAAGGGCCGTCTCAATGACTCCAACAAACTACTGGTAACGTACATTTCTTATTAAACTATCTATTTTAATCTTGCTGTGTTTATCACATGCATTAGTTTTTTTTGTGTGCCTATTGCCACACAGGTATTTCAGTTGTAGCATTTTATTAAAGGCATGGCTGTAATCGCATAACATCTGTCCGTAGGTCCAGCAGACTCTCAATATTCTGCAGCAGATTGCAACTGCCATGGGTCCATCTCTCAAGCAGCACGTCAAGAACCTGGGAATTCCGGTCATTACCGTTCTTGGTGACAGCAAGGTATCAAACGCACCTCCAATCAGTGAATAACTGACTGTTTCACTTATGGTGTGGAATCATACAAGCTTGTGCTACTTGTCTGACTGTGCAGATAACCTCAAGCTAGAGTGTTGAATAGTTTCTAATTTGCTTGAAATGTGACTCTTTCAGTCTAACGTCCGTGCTGCTGCTATGACGACGCTGAATGCTTGGGTGGAGCAGACTGGAATGAAGGAGTGGCTTGAAGGAGAGGACCTAGCAGAGGAGCTCAAGAAGGAAAACCCCTTCCTCAGACAGGAGGTAAAGCCTGACATATGAAATAATAGTCTGAAAAATCTAATTTTTGATATTAAAATCTTTAAAAGAATTTGATTGTTACATGTTTTGACACATCAGGCTTTTGTGGATCATAGTATAATATAGGAAAAATATACTCAGAAGCCCAAAATGAGCAGATATGTGCAATTTGGTACAGTTAATATGAAATCCTAATCAGAGAGGTCGTATTACACATACAAATATCAGTTGTCACTATCTGCCAATAATATGTCTTTGACCATAAAACTAAGCATTTAAATATCAAAGTTCTGTAGTTTTTACTGTGAGGGAGCAAAACATAATGCGATGCAGTACAATTATGATAAAAAATCAAAGATTTTACTACAAAAATACATGCTATGGCTTGAAGGGATGGTTTTTATACTATAATTATACTAAAAGACATTTTACTTGCTAGAAAGTTTAAACTGTCAATCAGATGACAGGCCACACAACTCAACACGAAAACATTTTGAAAGCTTATTTTTATCAGTTTTATTTGATCAATGATCACAAGCTAAAATGCTGCTTCAATTTTATAGTTGCTGGGCTGGCTGGCTGAGAAGCTGCCCACCCTGCGTACGGTGCCCGCGGACCTCATGCTGTGTGTGCCTAACCTGTACGCCTGCCTGGAGGACCGCAGCGGCGACGTGCGCAAGAAAGCTCAGGACGCCCTTCCCACCTTCATGATGCACCTGGGCTACGAGAAGATGGTCAAGGCTACTGGAAAACTGAAGGCAAGTTGGAAATGGCATAACCTTGAAGCTGGGCTTGTTTGAGTCTGACAAGAGCAGCCATTACTCCAGTCTTCAGTGTCGCATGATCCTTCAGAAATCATCACTAATATGCTGATTTGGCGCT